>QJPP01000077.1:0-1200000 GCA_003996215.1 Jaltomata sinuosa
CATACTAAAACTCAGTATCAAAACATGTCATCCGGAAGCAAGTCCGGGTTCAAGATAGAGACCCAGTCTCGAATATGCATGCCCAGACCCTGTTCAGGACTAAAGTAGTAGGAAAATATCTCAAAAACCCCTCCAAGGGTGCCCGGGCATAACCGGGTCTAAACAGTAGAAAGTCATCTCAGGTGCTCGGTCCGACCGAGGCTAAAAATCATCTCAAGTAGCATGAAAACTCAACAAGCACCCCGGCCCTCACCGAGTCTAGCGTTAATCGTAAAACTGGTGTTTGAAAATATAATTTTACTTTCTTTTACCCAGGAATATTCACAAGTTAAATAAAAGCATTTCTAAATCATTTCCATTAAAAACGGGCCCCCGGGGCCATTCAAGGTTAGAAAATAGTGTCAGCAGGCCCGAAGCCAAAACCATAGTAAAACATGGATAAAACCTCTTTATATGCATAGAAATGGTATGATCACACACAATAGCTGCCCAGCAGATCAGAATCAACCTATCGACCCTGCACAGGCCCACAGCTACTCAGCAAGCATAATCAGCCTAGAAGGATAATTCTATGCCCGGGATTCGCGGACATTCCCAAAATCCCACCTTCTATGTTCCAGAGTCAACAAGGCCTCACAGGACCACAAGGGTAAATAAAATATATCGGCAAGTACTACAAGCAACGGAGGAACAAAAGTAGGCGGACATGAATAAAGCGGTCGAGGTCTGTGGTACCAACCTAATAAACTAACCCAAGGATGCCCATTAATACAATTTTATCCTATATATGCGGAGTCTAGAGAAAATAAACTGTAACCTACCTGTCGTCCGATGACAAGCTTGAACCTCTCCAAAAAGAAGCTCCGAAATGAAATCAAACTTGAACTCGGGCTTGAATAACTTAACGTAGATAATTGATTTCCTTTCCGAAATTAAACATAACATCAAAATATAATTTCTTCCCCACAATTTCCCTCACTCGTGGGTGTAAGTATATACATATACTGAAGAGTTTATAAAATTGCACCTCGTAATCAAATCATGACGAACAGAAGTTGATTAACATATATGTATCATGAACAAATGTTGAACAAAGTGAATGTCTTACACATTAATTAATCAATTAATTAATTAACCAAAAAGTCAAGGCATTAATTAGATGCCACCTATATCACTAATTGTTGCACATTCCACTTCACTTCCACGTGGAAGTGGAGTGGCACCACACAATTAATTCCATTCCACTACGTAAGTATTCGGGTATTGCATAAGTTCGTGGTAAAATAAATATAGCTTTTTGAATATACCATAATTAATAGAAAATCATGTCAAATAAAACCTACTATATTATAATACTAATTTTCAACATAACTAAAATTACTATCTCCGTTAAAATATTACAATGTATAAAAACCTTATAAAATAAATACATATACAATTATATCGTAACAAAAATATTTTCCATAAACCTTTAATATATTTTGAAAAGGTAATAATAATATAATTTTCTACCACATTCAACTTTTAAATTAAATATTTTCAAGTACGCACGATTTCGATACACAAGAACTCTCTTGGAACCCTCCCTTATGTTTTCTCACTATTTCAGAACTGAAATGGAGTTTTAAAACGTGAAGTTGAGGCTTAAAATTGATTTTGACACGACCCGATTCGCGACCCGGTTCGCGATCCGGTTTCTGCCAGACAGTCCGCGGTAAAATAGTCATAACTTTTTACTCCAAAATCAGTTGGACGTGAGGTTTTGTGCGTTGGAAACTAGACTCGTAGACCTTCGATTTGGTATTTAGGGGGACTTCTAACTCTTTATATATTGGGAGAAAAGCCCTGAGACATTTTACCCAAAGTTCAGAAAATTTATTAAAGGAACTTACGATAACTTTTGCCGACTTACTTGTCTTCAAAACTTATCATACGACCAAACAAATGGACCCGGCACCAAAATACCGGTCCTGACAAGCCATAAGTGACTTGGGGCCTCTACAAACAAGCTCTAACGGCACAAGGAAAACGTATACGTGAAAATGACCGTAAGGGTCATTACATAAATGATCTAATAACTAAAGAAAATTCACCTAAGACATTTGACATACTCAAAAATATTAAATGATTAAATTCTTAAAGGTAAGTTACCTCTATTTTCCATTGTAACATCATTTAGCCAATTAAAACACTATCACTTACATATTAATTCAACTTAACAGTGATATAAATACACAAATGAAAATATAAACTGAAATCATAGCTTTCACAAATGATCAAAATAAATTAAAAGGAGAAAAGATATTAATGGGATCAATTACTTTTTATGAATGGTCACCTTAATCAATCAAATCTAGGCACAAATATATTAGTGTTCGGAGAACTAAACATACAACTCACAATAAAAAAATATCCTTATAATCAATTCTACATATTAAACAAATGCATGAAAACGTTCACATAACTTTGTTCATACATTGATTCACAATAAAATTATTAAAATAAATTAAAATAAATTGAGTAAGAACCTGTTTAGTGAACATATAGAAAATAAAAGCAAGAACGTCACCATCGAAAACTCCGAACGAAACCCAAAACTCCAACTCACAAAACTTTGAAAATGCTCTATGTTTTCTTTCTTTTGTTCTTCTCCTCTCGTTGTTTTCTTTTCTGTCTTTTTCTTTCTTTCTTTTCTTTGTCTTGTTTTTACTCTTTTCTGTTTTTTGTTCTTCTATGTTTTTTCTTGTGTTTTTTTTTGTTGTTGTCTTATGTCCCTCTAAGTGCAGGTGTGTGTGTTTATATAGAAATGTGTGTGTGCAGATAGTGAGGGAGTTGGGTGATGTGAGTGTGAGAAATGGAAGGAGTACGTGGGGAGGTTGAGAGAGTTGAGGGTTGTGGGAGTTGAGGGAGTTGGAAGATTAGGAGGTGGGGTTGGTTAATAGTTTTATCTTCTTTTCTTTTCTTTCTTTTAGTTTCAATTAAATTTTTATAAATATATAATAGTATATATATATATATAAAAAAAATAGTATATATATATATATAATAGTATATAATAAGCAGTAGTATATATATAATAGTCTATATAAAGTAGTATATAATAGTATATATATAATCGGGTGTCGGCTGGCGGTAATTCGCGCTACCAACCAGATCTAGCAACTCAGCATCCTTAAGCTAGTGGTAGTCCGCACTGCATAAGAACTGAAATATACAAGAATTTTCATATAGCTTCTCAGACTGCATGGTAATACTTTTACCTGAGCAAAGGGTCTGTCTAGGATTTAATATATACTTCTTATTGAGCCTATGTGTCTGGTGATTCTAACCGGGAAAGGACGCCCTTTTTCTCCTCAACATCGGGCTTAGGTCCACGGCTGACCAGACATAGCCACTAAGGCAAAGCCAATAAGGGTAGTGCTAGATCCGACTGTACCTCTATCTCAGAACCAAGTCGAGAAACCATAACAAAATTCTTTTATATTTTAATAAAGCTTAGATCGTTCATGGTCTATATAGGAGAGAAGTTAGTTATTCAACATAGATATGAAATATTTAGCCGGACATCGTCCTGGCTAGGAGAGTAGCAACTAAAAGAAAACTAAACAATTAAAAATAAAATAAACCTTATATGGATGGTTGTCTCCAAGAAATAATTCTTGAAATTGATATAAGAGATTTACAATAAGAGAGATTTACAAGAAGAGAGAGCTATCTAACTTTTTCTGATCTTTACAACTTTTTCTGATCTTTACACGTTTTTCTGATGCCTTTCAACTGGACTGAAAGGCCCTTTAAATAGAAAAATTTTAAAACATAAAGAATCTATATACAGTAAAAATGGGTCCCATATCTGGGTCCTTATACAGTGTATCTACTGTTTAATACAGTGTATCTACTGTTCTTTGTTGGGGTCCCCGACGTCTCTACTATTCTGTGGGGTCCATGATGTCTTTATTGTTTATCTTTACCATGTTTTTTCTCCATGGCTTTGATCTATTGCAGAAAATATTCTGTATTCCGAATATCATCGGTAGACAATATTTTTTTTGTTTCAATAGGCTGGGATTCTCCGATATCATCATTGCTTGTCTCACTCCGCATGAAAGTGTCCAATTTATCAATCTGGTTAATCGTCAGAATTAAATTTCTCTTGACCTCTTCTAAATAGTCATTGATCATTTCTTCTTTATCTATGTCTTGGAAAAAGATCTTTCTGGCGATATGCCTGACCGAACTATCATCTATAATTCTCTTTTGAGGGGCTCGAGTGTATTCTTGGATTCTTTGTTTAATGGAATCCATAAGTTCTTGGCCATGTAAGACTTTTGTTTTGGGATCTATTTTCATCAATTTGTCCCAAAAATTATTATAAAAAGTCCTATATAGACAGGGAATATTTTCTTCAGTGAACCTTAATTCAAGAGTCCATTTATGAATCCATGGAATATAGAATTCAATAAAGAAATAGATCTGATCAATTTTATCCAAATTGCAGATATGATCTGCATGATATAATTGGTTCAAATTAGGTGACACTTTGGTCCATTCTTTGTATAACATAAGGAATTGATCGAGAAAAATCTGGATTATGGGACCGTGGTATGACCACCAATTTAAAAACCAATTTGGGATTGGTTCAGCAAATATCTTTGCGCACACCTTTATGAACCAAGTGTGTTTATGTCTATCATTATTGTAGTATAGCACCTTATCAAATGCTTGAATATAATCCCAGTATGTAAAGTTCATACGAGATTTGTTAAGGCTTATCTGCCTTTCTTTCATAGTAGAGATTCCCCAATCTTCAACAGATATAATCTGTTTAATAATGATTTTGGAGAAGTTATAAACATTCTCTTCTGTATTATAACCGGAAAAGTGCTGAAATTCTGCACTTCCTGTACTTGTCACGATTGTCTCATAATAAGAACGGATTTTGTATGACTCACCCGGATAGTATAACCCATTTATTAAGTACCTTTGGAGTATCTTCCATGGCTCATCTTTTCGCTGGAGCTCAGAGTTTTCTACGAGAAATATCATTTCTCTTTTTAGTAACTTTTCATAGGACTTGATATCATTATTGTCCTCTTTGGCGATTGAAGCAAAAGTATTACTTTGCTTTTGGGCAGCCTGGGCGGCCAAATATGCCTGTAAATGATCGTATAACGGACTGTTTTCTGGAATATCTTTCAGATGAATAGATGAAGATTCTCCCTTTTGAGAAATCTTCTCATTTACTAAACTCTTTCTTCCCATTTGTATAACTGGGGAGTTTGATGAGGATCCGTATGACGATCCTTGAGAATAGGACTGGGATGATCTCCCTGGGGTTGATCTCCCCCTTCCTCTACCTCTACCTCGAATCCATGGAGGATCCATCCTGCATACATAGCAATCTATGATTATATTAATCTGTCAGAATCATAATAATCTGTCAGCTCTTCTCTGACAATTTCTGAGTAATCATGGATTGAGAAATCTTCCTTTACGATGTTATCAATAATTTTATCAATTGTAAGACTTTTCAAGTATCTATTTAATGTAATTACCTTTAAAATGGTAATCAAAGTATTCTCATCGAAAAAGACTTCGTAAAAATTTATTTTATTGGAGGTATTCCCGGGATAAGAAATCCGACAAAGAATTATCAATTCCTTTTTTATAATGAATTTCAAAATCAAAAGGGGATAATTGAGCCTGCCACCTTGCGAATATTAATTTAGAAGCATCATGCTTAAAAGCTTTTTTAAACATATACTTAACAGATTGAGCATCCGTTTTTATCAAAAACTTTTGATTGTATAAATCATCCTGAAATTTTAAAACACATTTCACAATGGTTAGCATTTCATGATCCACGGTGGCATATTTTCTCTGGGCTTCAGTCCATTTGCCAGAGTGAAATCTTATTAAATACTCATTTTGATCGTTGGGATTTATTTTTTTCAATATCCCACCATAACCAATATTAGACGCATATGTCTCAATAATTTTTTGCCAAGCAGGGTTAGTAAGAGTTAAACAAGGCAAAGACTGCACACGCAGTTTAATATTTTGTACCAAAGTGGTATGTCTATCAGTCCAAGGTGATTTATAATTCTTTTTCAGCCTATCATATAAAAGAGCTAAATCACGAAATAGATTCTTATAGAATGGAGATATGTAATTTAAGCTTCCCAAGAACCTTTATAACTGAGTCCTATTAGTGATGACATCAGGAAATTTTGATGCAAATTAAATAGATCTTTGAATTGGAGTAATCTTTCCCTGACAAATATGATGTCCTAGAAATCAGACTTTAGTTTGGAACAAACTCATTTTTGATTTTGAGATAACCAAACCATTTTGAATGACAATTTTTTTAAATATATCAAGATGCTTTATGCATTTCATATGTTTTGTAAAAAACCTGTAATGACCCTTCCGGTCATTTACACATTTTTTCCTTTCTTGTACCATTACAGCTTACTTGTAGCGGCCCAAGTCATTTATGGCTTGTCGGGACCGGTAGTTCGGTGCTCGGGCCGTTTGTTTGGTCTTTATGGCCGTTCCTCATTTTAGAGCTTCAATTTTGGAAATCGTTGACTTCCGACAATATTCTTGGTAATATCAAAGAATTAAACCAAGGTTCTAGGTCAAAGGAATCCCTTACTCGAAAGTTTGAGTTAAAGAAATGCCTTGTGTAACACCTCGCCCATTTGGAAGGTTTAAAGTAACTTGTGCCTTTGGGGTAAGCCTAATAGAGTCTAATATACTAAGAAGGATGTGTTATGAGGTATTATAATCACAAAATGGTTGTATGATGAGTTTTGAAGTCAAGCAAGTTGCGAAACAAAAGTCGGAAAAAGTTATTGTAAATTCCTTTAAGGAATTCTCTTCAAATTTGGGTTAAATGTATTGGGGTGTTTCTCCCTATCTATAAAGATTTAGTGGGTCCCCAATATACCAAATCGAAGTTCTACAAGTCTAGTTTCCAACACACTAAACCGTTTGTCCATACGACTTCAGAATAGAGAGATATTCACATTTTCGTAAGACTGCACAAGCAGACACGTCAAAGTGGGGTCCACATCCTAAGTCGGTTCAGCTTATAAAAGCTGATTTCTCCTTCGTTTTAACTCATTATTTTCACCAAAAACTTCAGAAAATCAGAGTTAAATCCCCTAGATACTCCATGGACTTTGATTCTTTCATTTCGGAAGTTTAACGGAAGATGCTCTACGTCGTGAGCTCGTCATTTTGGTGTAGTTTGTCCCGTCGATTTCATGGCGTATCTTCGTGGGTGTTGATGCAGCGAGCTAGCAGGTGTTTTCTGAGTATTTGGCAGTAGCTATGGAGTTATTTTGGTGAGGTTTGGATCCCGTACACTTATCTATTTGTTGAATCAAGATTCTAAGCTTCTAGTCACGAAAAGTTGTATTTTTCGATAACTTGTAGTAGTTTCTTGTTGGATTTGGATATGTTTGTTGTTCCTGCAAGGAGGCAGGTTGTTAATCTTGGGATATTGATTATTTTTGTCAAGGAAATCTCTCCCCTACGACCCTCATTCGTTATTATATGTTCTAGTATTGTTTTATGGATTTCTGAGCCACGAAGTGGTATTTTGGATTTGTGGCTTTGGACAGCCCCTTTATCTTGTTATGTTTGGTTATTGTTGTGGTGTTTTGCTTGTGGTAAGGTGCTGGATGGGTCGGTAAATTGTGCGATTCATTTTGGGATTGCATACGATAGTGATTGGATTGGACAGCATGAAGTACGCCTTGAAATAGTGCCTCGGGAGCTCGTCGCTCCTTTGAGATGTGGTTAACATATTATTGTTGTATTTAGATGCCATTTCTTATTGTTATTGGCCTCATTTTATGTTTTGGAGTTGGCTGGTCATGAGTGTGACATTAACACCTTATCAATTGGCTATGGCTCGTTCTTGCAGCCTTGTCGATTCTAGCAATTGTAACATTACCTTGGTTGGTCAGGCTTCATAGAGATGCCTTTGGGGCTTCAGTTGAAAGTATTTGTTTTGTGTGATTCAAAGCTTCCTGGAGCTGTTCGAGTCTGGACGATGTCGTTCCCGCAGCTAGTCATCGGATGACAGGTAGGTTATGGTTTCCCCTATCTAGACTCTGCGTATATAGGCTATAACTGCATTAATTAGCATCCTTGGATGGGTTGTTATAGGTTGGTACCCCAGACCTTGTCCGCCTTTCGTCCGTCTATTTCATACGTTGTTTGTAATATTCGCGCAGTAATGTATATTACCTTTGTGGTCCTGTGTGGCCTTGTATTGACTCTGGAACATAGATGGTGGGCTATTTGGGAATGTCCGCGAGTCCCGAACATAGAGATTATCCTTTTAGGCTGGTTATGTCTGCTGAGTAGCTATTGGGCCTGTGCAGGGCTGATAGGAATTGTTGTGAGCCGTTGGGCTACTTTTGTATTTGTGTGCGAGCATATCATCCATGAAAAAGGTTTTCCCCTGCATGTTTTACTACAGTTTTGGCTGTGAGCCACTACTGACAGTTTTCCTAAATTTGCATGGCCCTGGGGGCCCGTTTTTGGTACTGTTGTTGATAGAAAAGGGGATTTTTGGATGTTTTCGCACTGATTTTATTACTAGTACTATTCTCTGCGGGGCAGAGCACCAGACTTGATTTTATTACTGATACTGGTCTCTGCGGGGCAGAGCTCCAGACTTGATTTTATTACTGATACTAGTCTCTGCGGGGCAGAGCACCAGACTTGATTTTATTACTGATACTAGTCTCTGCAGGGCGGAGCACTAGACTTTATTTACTACAGTTTTAGACCCGGTTACGCCCGGGCATCTTTGGAGGGGTTTTTGAGACATTTTTTACTACTTTAGTCCTGGATAGGGTCTGGGCATGCATACTTGAGACTGGGTCTCTATCTTGATCCCGAACTTGCTTCCGGATGACATGTCTTGATATTGAGTTTTAGTATGGGGTCGGGGACCTCCATGGACCTTACCGCTCTAGGCCTGGGGCTTCGAGTTGCGTGCGCCGGTGGGAAGGGTATACGGTTGAGTAGAGGTATACAGGCTGAGTCCTTCCATGGAACCTGCCTGCTGGGCCTTATTGGCACTAGAGGAGGTACATACAGCGGATATGTCAAAAACTCATTAAGATACTTTGTCATGCTTATTTAACGTCATTTCTCTCATTATTATCTGTCACTGAAGGATTTCAAAAAATAAACACATAACCTTATCATTTTTTTTGCTCCATACCCTTTATTAACAGATGATTGTGCGCAATTTTGTTAGCCATAATAATACTGACAAGTGACGAGAACCTCTGTTTCGTACTATTGATTTCGTCATATAATACTAGCATTTTATTCTACACTATTTTTGGATTCAAATTATCAGCGTCATAAGGTAAAAATAATTGAATTGATGACTTATTATTGATTTGCATTTTGGTTAATGAAGTCTATGAGTTGTGCATTATCTTACAATTTATTTTGTGATTTGTAGGGTTCAAAGCTTGCCACACTCTATTTACCTAATAGTCTTCTAGAAGTCTTAATTGTAAGTTGCATTCATATTTACACATAATTTAGATCTTTTCCGTTATAACATTATTTAACTTTGATACTTATGATCTTTATGAAAGTCTTTTGAGTGTATTAAAATTATAGTAATTTTATTTCTTTCATCGCATAATATGATATTTTTTTTAGTTTTTGTGCAGGCATATCACAAATATGATATATAATGGTGAAATAATTATTTTGATATATATATATGGGAGTAAGGTTTATGTTTGAATATGATGATTTTTCACTTTTCTCGCATTTTATTTGCATCTTTTTTTCTTCTCTTTCGATCTTCAACATGGAAGATTAAATTTGTCGTTTGGCTATATTATTTGATTGAGCATATCAAGATTCTTATTTTCATTATTTAACTTTTTTTTTCTTTTATGCTACATTAAAGAAATAGATATATATGCCATAGTATTTATATGATTAATTAGTACTTACATTTTTCTTCATCTGTACTATCTTTTTGTTTTTAGTTAAATTTGATATTAAAAATAAAAGAATGTTTGGAAGGACAAGATACTACACAATCAGTTGAAATTTTTAAGAATTTTTAACTAAAAAAAATTTCAAAGCTTCTAAATACCAAATGATATTTGTAAAATTATTTAGTTGAATGTAAGTTTAATTTTCATAAAAAACTTCTTCAAAGCTTTTAAACTTGAATATATACAAACTTTTGAAGATATTAACAATTATTTCAAATATGAAAATGTATATTGTTCTCTATTTATCTTCACTTGATAATTGAAATAATCTTGCAACATTGTTTCTTAGAAAAATATATCCAGACAAAAACACATTTTCTTTCACTCCTTATTTAATGATATTTATCTAAAAAAAATTAAAAAAAAATCTTCTCTTCATAGTTGTTAGAATTTAAATAAAACGATGTATTAAATTTTAATCTACCATCTTATGTTCTATCATATTTTTTAAACAATCGTAAGGGAAATATATTTTTCAAAGATCAAGTTTTGTAATAGTGTTTAGAAGTAAATTAATATAATTATATTTTCTACTAAAAAATAAAAAGATAAATAACGGGTCAGTTGATATATTCTATTGAAGTGATATGATTTATTATGCTAAAAAAGTTGAATTAGAATATCATCTGTCGTATTGTAGGGCTTTCAATAAAAGATTATTTGAATATGAAATGAAAAATCATTTGAATTATCAGGAGAAAAAATATATTAAAATTGCGAATCATAACAAATATGATTAAATTTTTTAAGTTGACAATTTCAATATAGGATAAGAAACTATGATTTTAATATCATATCTTTTTCAAAAAATATTAGGTTCTCTTTTTAAAGTTACTGATTCTGCTAGCATGGCTTATTCCAATAATTTTTTTCTCCTTTTACTTTTTAGGATTATTAGTTTTATTTATGATTATCAGTTTTTTTAATATTGTACCTTATATTTCTGTTGAATTAAATTATGAGGACATAATAAAAAAATCATAATTTATGATAATAGTGTCACTAATTCAATGTTTTGTTATTTTTTATTTATTGTAGTCGATTGATATATAAGTTTGTATATTGTTTGAAGAAAGGGTCAGTACATATATCATTAAAAATGTTAGTTTGTAACAAGATTGATCCTAAGAAATGAGAATATATAAAATTTACAATGTGACACATGATTCATAACTTCATATACATTTGTTTCTATTATTTCTCAACTCCATTTTGTTGAAATAATTCGCGCATCATACGGGAACGTATACTAGTAGCATGAAAGAGAGTAACACAAATAACAATGGGTGATGACATTAATAAAATATTCAATCAGAAAAATAATGAAATCGCATAGAATAAATATTGCATTAATAAGTCATAATAAAAATAATCATAATTTAAAAGTATTAAGTCATAATAAAATAAGTCTAATAAGTATTAACTACATGACAAAATAGTAAACTAAAAAATAAAATTAATTTATGTATTTATGCAAAATTATAGAATAGATATCTAATATGATTGTCATTCTTAGTGTTGAATTGAATAATTTTTTGTTAGCATTAGTATTGCTTTGAGCTTTATTTGAGTTACTAATATCTATTGATTATAAAAAGGGTCATTTAAAATTCTAACTTTAAACTTGAAATAATATGTTGAAAGATAAAAACTATGAAAAAGTTTAAAAAATATTTATAAATTACATCATAATAAATATTTTTATGTATAAAATATTTTTAAAAATAGTATACATGTAATATCCGGTTGGTTCGGCTCGATTTGATTTTTTTTAGTTGAAATTAAACCAAATCAATTATAGTCGGGCCTTTTTTTTCTAATACCAAATCACTAATCGGGGTTTCTTTGCGGTTTGATTCGATTTACGATTTGATTTGATTTGTGGTTCAATTTTATTCATCCCTACTGAATAGGAACGAAATAATTTTTTAAGTGAGTATAAAATATTCCATTTCATATAATTTAAGGTAGACAATTTTGATATTTACCCGAGACAATTTTGTAACTTGTATTTAGGCCGAAAAGTCTTATTTAAGGGGTAGAAAAATTTCTATCAAACACAATTTCATTTTCAGAGCTTAAACACAAAATTTATAATTAAAAATAAAGAGATACTTAACACCCACTAGAACCTTCGATGGTAAAATTCAAAATCATAGATGTAAAAGAAATTACATAACAAATCTACTAAATAAATTATAGGGAGTATGCGATTTAAGATAAAATTCTAATGAAAGGCTAATCATAATTTAGTTTCAGTATTTATTAAATAAATAAAAGAGACAATGCATAAGTACTATCCTAAACTATGAGCGAAATCTCATAGACACATCTAAACTTTACATAGATCCTATTACCCTCTTTTTTTTTCTTTTTCTTTCTCTCTCCTTATCATCACCCTCCGCCAACCCCCAACCCCCCTCCTCCCACCACCCCCCACCCCCTACCTTCAACCTCCACCCCACCTACCACCAAATTTTTGGTTCTTCACCCCGATCCCCACCTCCACCCCACCCCCAATCTTTTTTTTTTTTATAATAGTTTTAATTTTTTTTTGTACCTCCACCCCTACCTTTCCCCAACCCCTCAACCTCCAATCCCACCCACCCTAATTTTTTTAAAGAAAATATAATTTTTTTTAAAAAAATAATTTTTTCTTAAAAAAATTAAATTTATTTTGTACCCCCCCCCACCACCTTCCCCCACCCCCATCTTACCCCACCCCTTCCTCCAGCCCACCCAAAATTTATGTTTTTTAAAAAGAATATATTTTTTTTAATTTTTTTCTTTGTGTACCCCACCCCTACTCCACTCACCTAACCCACAACTCACCCCTCCACCTTCACCCACTATCATATTTCATACCCACCGCACCTTCCACGCACCCCAATCTACCCCCTAAAAATATTTTCTACTCTCTAGCCAAATACTAAAAATATTTTTCACTCATTAATCGAACACTAAAAAATATTTTTTGAAAAATATTTTTTACTAACCACTAAACATGAGAAAATAAGTAAGAAATCAACTTATTTATCATTAAAATATATTAATAAAAAATATTTTCCTTCATACTAAATACACCCTAAGTAAGAAAGATGTAAAAGAAAAGAAGAGATTTAAGTGGGAAATAAAGGAAGGAAAAAGAAAAAAATAAAGAAAAAAAAAAATCAGCTGACCGCGCTTGCACGACACCCTGTGCAAGAAATTTAACTATCTATTTTCAAGGTGTAAATAATTACATTTCAAAAGAATTCAGGAGAGTAATAGGACCTATATAAAATTTAGGTATGTCTCTAAAATTTCACCCATAGTTCAAGGTGGTACTTATTCATTATCTCTAAATAAAATTATAAGATCAGAAATTTGCGAGTTCTGGACAAGTGTGTGCGCCGAACATTTAGCCAAGCCAAGATGTATCCAGAAGTGTTTTGCTTTGACTTTCTTAGCACAACAATTTTCACTTTCCTATTTCTGGTCTCATGGCTTAATTTGAATTTTGTGGAAAAGGGAAAACAGTGGGATTCATTGTTTCCCTATTGGCTAAAAGGGTGTTTGGATTGATTTTTAAAAGTATTTTTTTTATTTTAATTTATTTGGCCTACTTTCTTTTTTAATATGTTTCAAAAAAAATATTATTTTTTTAGAAACTCTTTAATCCCAACTTTTCACATGGCATATTTAAGATCACAAGATTAAAGGATATTTTAATACATTTGACATATTTTTAATTTAATACTACAAGTTTCAAAAGTCTTCTTTACTTTTCTAAACTCCGTGCCAAGTCAAAATATGCCAAACAAATTGAAACAGATGGAGTAATTTATAAGCTAAAAGCCAAAAGCCAAAAGTTGAGAATATTCAATTTTTGGCTTATGGCTTATTCTTACACTTTTTAAACCTAAAAATGAGTGTTTAAAAGTACTTTTTAACTTTGCTAATTATCATTAAAATTAAAGAAATACTTAAAAATTAAAGCACTTAAAATAAATCAATCCAAACGCTCCGAGACACCTTTATTAGCCATTAGGATTTTGGTTGGCAGGAAACTTCTTTCAACTTCCACACCCAAAATGAAAATTCTCAACATTAGCCCACTCAACAATTCCATTTGTCAATTACTCCCCCCATCCCGAAATACTTGTATCTTTTCGTTTATCTAGAATCACAAACCAATAATTTTTTATTAATATATCAAAATATAGGTAAAATAAATAAATATACTTTTCAATTCTGCGGTTTATTAGAGTAAATATCTCTCTCGTTAATAAGAAATGGTACATATATACTTATATCGTTTAACAAATTGCGCATATTTACCCCTTTCATTAACAAACCTATATTTTCTGAATTTTAAAAAATTATAAAATTATTTTTTTAATTTCAAAAATATCACATTACATTAAAAAATTACTACCCATTTTTTTACCCCTTCAGACCGACGCAGACCCGATCAAAATGAAAAAAACTCAATTTTTCTTCTATTTCGTCATAAAATAAATTTGGATTGGGTCTGAATAAAAGAGTGATTGAATTTTTTTAGTTGGTGGGTCTAGAGGGGTATACAAATTGTGTGAGGAAATTTTTTTAAAGTCACGTGACATTTTTGTACTTAAAAAATTAATTTTAAGATTATTTTTATTTAGTATGTTAAAAAAATATTAAATATGCATCATTTGTTAGATGACGAGGGTATAGATACAGGGGCGGATCTACATGGAAGTGACGAACCCCCTCGGCTGAAAAATTACATTGTATATATAAGGTCAAATTTAAATGTTATGTATATATAATGTTTAATGAACCCCCTCAGTACAACAGACAGGAGTAGCTCAATGGTCGAGGGGGTTCATTTTTACACTTATCATGCGGGTTCGAATCCCGCTCACAACAGTTTTTGGAGATCTTTAAAATATTTCTCCTTTCTCATTTCTTTTTCTTTTTTAATTAGTCATTGGGCTTTGTTCCTTTTTACTCCTTTTAATGGGCCTTTGGGCCTGCATAGCATATTCTTTCTTCTTTTAGTTAATCCATTTATAAGTATTTATTATTTACTTATTAGTTAGTCTTTTTCTACTTTTTCAAGTAAAAAAATTGGATCTAAAATACTTTTTACAGATTTTTTAAATAGTTGGAATGAAAAATATTTTAATTCTCTCTCTTTTGATGCTCTTAGTACTAGTTTAAAATCCTAGCTAATTTTTTTATAATTTCTAATACAAATACACACTTCATGTCCAAAATAAAATAAACAACACATTATGCATATCTCTCTTTGTATGTCTTATGTCACACTTGCTCAAAAAAAATTCATATTTGACTAATTTTACATATACAACATTCCAGCATTTTGTCAATTTTTACAATATATTTTTGAGTTACATAGCTCATTCTTTTCAAGTATATTTTTATCAATGAACATATTTTCAATAATTTTATTTTTTCTTTTTATTTATTGAGTACTAAATATACATTATTAAATTAATAATTCAATCCTTACACCTTTTTATAAACCTTTTTTTTGGGTTGTGTGTGGGGGTGGGGGTGGGGGGTTATTAATTTGAAAGAAAAAAAATAGAAAATTTAAAATAAAATAGGACACTATAAAGTGAAATTAAAAAAAAAAAGGCACGATATCTTTTAAGAAGGGTTCGATAATGCGGAGCAAAAATGGGAAGAAGAGTTAAAAGGATATGGTAAGGCGGGTTAAAATTTGGTAGGCGCCCGCTTTGCTTTTCATATTGTAATTTTCACGTGTTTACTTCTTTATATTTTAAACCCCCTGGATAAAAATTCTGGCTCCGCCACTGTATAGATACACATTTTTTCAACGAGGAATATATTCACTCTAAATTGTAAAATTGAAGGATATATTTGCCTTTTCCCCTAAAGTATATACTTTTCACCATATTAATATGAGAAGAATTAAATTTTATAATAATTTTCATAAAATTTTTTATCTACTAATAGAATCCAATTTAGATATGAGAATTAGTCAAATTAATTTTTGAAACTAAAACGTGAGAATTATTTTAGATCGAAGAAAATATGTAATTTCACAAGTTCAAAATTGCAATTGGAAGTTATAGTTTCGTCATTCAGCATGTTATTGTCGTAGGTAAATATTTACTTATATTGAGTGTTTAGATTAAACTAATTCAATTTACTCTGATTAAGTGAATTAATGAATAAAAATATGTAATAGTTAACTAATGTATTTATTAAAAAATTCATTATTTTGGACAACAATTAAATTTGTTATAAGGGGTTAAAAGCAAATGAATTGTAATCGATCAACCCCCCTCCCCCCCCCCCCCCCCCCCCCCCCCCCTCCTTTTTTTTTATTTATAGAAAACCGATGAGATACAAGCTAGAACAAGAATAAAAACTACATAAAGTAAAGATACAAGAGCAGGAAGTGCGATGGAGAGCTTGTGATATTTTTAATGAACTCAATAATGGTATTTTTAGTGTTACCAGAGAGGATGAACATTTCTTTCTTTTACGTGGGTAGGCTTATTTATGAGCCAAAAAACTAGGTTTATGTTATAGTCTGAAAAAATTATACAATAATTTGAAAATGTGATTTAATAGTAAGCTTCGGCGATGAACTCGAGACTGATTGTTATCAGGTCAGGAGTTGTTATGAGTGCGCTCCAGTTGGAAAGTGAGCTGACACCAAGAAAGAAATTATGCGGGACTGATATCATTAGTCGCCTGGAAATTAACAAAATAGTTTTGATTGTTCCAAGGCAACATCGTTCCAAGACATACCGGGGATAGTAATTTCAGGATGTTCTCAGGCTGAGACAAGCAATGAGATCGCAATTCGATTATGATCTAGTCAGTGCTTTATGTATCAACTTTTGATTTGCCTATATATCAGATTCAATCAGAAATGACGATGTTTGAGAAGATACAAACATAGAAGCGGGAAAGTGGGGAGGAAGTGTAGAGAGAAAAAGGCTTGTGTATATTTTAGAAGAACGGAAAGAAACTCAAATATTTTAGAAGCTTGCCTCAAATTTTTCAAAATGATAAAAAGGACTCCACCCCCAGCCTATCCCACCCTTTTCCGTTTTTTTGAATCCTAAGAATAAAAAATAAAAGCAAAAAGAAAATGAATGGCTATTTTGCAAAATAAATTTTAAGAATGAGTAGAGTACCAAATTTCCATTTTTTTCATCTTACTCTCTATTTCTCATGATATTCAAACTTGTTTTCAGGTGAAAATCATAAAAGAAAAGTGATTAATTTAATTCCTCTTGTCTTGTCTTGGTAGTTGGTGGATCGGATATGCTTTGTACTTAAAATGGAGGAGAGAAACAAAGTCATAATTCAATTCTACACCCTATTTCTAGAACCCACGAACAAAAAAGACATGGTACTGTAATCATTTTCTACATTAAAATTGAAAGAAAGAAGAAGTGAGTATGGTGACGGATCGAATAATTATTGAATTTGTTGGAACAATAATTACTGAATTTGTTAGCTGTAATTAAGTAATTAAGTACAAATAAAATTAATTACACATTTAAAATACTGTTCTTTCAATCTAAAATGCACGATATTTAAATTCTGAATTGCGTCATGTAAGATGTAATTGGTTTTCTGACCCAAAAAAAGAAGAAGATGTAATTGGTTTAAGGATAATGGAGTCAAAGAGAATAGGAACCTTTGAAAATTCAAGAAAATCCAGAAACATATAGTACAGCCAAAACATTAACATAGTATTATCCTCACAATTCACATGTATACACGTACACCTCCTCAATTAACTTTTCTTTTCCCTATGCAAGTAATAGAAAATTGTCATTATTGTGAACACACTAACAAATAAAATAGAAAAGGTCAAATACTGAGCACAAATGAAAAGAGTAGCCCCAACAAATTGACAGAAAAGGTAGAAAAAAAAGGTTTTAAAGTCATCATTAACGAAAAGGGTCCACCTATTAAACAAAAATGAGTCCATTGGATTAGTGATAAATACAGAAGCACCAAAAGTGGTTTTGGTTAAAACAACTGTGAAACTGGGAGACAAAGGACAGAGAAGGGGTGTAGGATTTAGGAAGGAAGGTACATGCATGTTAAAACATTTTCTTTGAAGACACTGTTCTGACAAATTTTTAAAGTAATCAAACACTATTGGTGAAATTGATATGATTTCTTCATTTTTAATTAAAGATTAAATATCCGACCTTGACAATAAAAATTATAAGCAAGAAATGCTTCTCCTTTAATAGGTATTGTGTGGCACAAATTCAAATTAATCATAGTACTCATTTTCTCTTTTATTGAGTCTTATGCGATATAAATTCTACCTAAACGAGCTTACAAAATGAATATCAAACGCCTAGTAAAAAAGAACTATATATTGCTTTCACGGAACTATTTTTCTATCATGTCAAACACAAGGTCTTGAAAATTTAAACTTGTTTCTTTTGTCAAAAGAAGAAAAATGGAAAAGAGGCAATTGGTTATTCAATAAACTCAAAGGCCAACAACTACCACAATTACTGTGTGAGTTCGAGTATATACCAAAAGAGCTAAATAGATAAATAGTAATAAATATTTACTAATTTTAAATCATAAAGTTAGTTGAAGTGAATCTTAGGACCGTTTGGCCAGGCATATTATTCACTTTATTTTGGAATTTTTGTTTGGCCATAAAAACACCAAATATAACTGAGATTCCGTCACTTTATTTGGTTTCACTTTTTTCACTTTTTTTTAAAATCTAAATTATTATTTTTCTATAAAATAACCCCATTTAAATTATATTCCATGTTCAAAATATTATTTTAAAAAAATAATACATTTAAATTCTAAATATTAACTCTAAATACTATGATCAAACACAACTCCAACTTCAACTACAAAAATTCCAAATAAAGTGAATATATTTTTTATTTTCATGGCCAAACGCCTACTTAAAGTAACGGTAAAATTATGTAGGTATAACTTATGAGTTGGAAATGTAAAATTATCCACGAAATTATAACCTAGGAGGTGTGATCCTTCCGTAAATCTTTAGTGAACGATGGAATATTTCGTACATCAAACAATCCTTTTTAAAATGATGAAATTGTGTTTCGAAAACAGCTTACTAGTCACTAAACCAGATTGTTTGTAATTAATTATGTGATCCACTTGTATTTTAGAGAAGACACGTACACAATTACACTTTTTAGTTTGTATAAAAAGGGACCTCTACCATTCCTCATTCCTCACCATTCATAAGCAATACTCTTTAATTCATTTGCTTCTTTGTTTTCCATTTCCTCCATCCATTTCATTCTCTTTTTCTTCCATTATTATTCCATTCCATTCAATATTCCTCTGTTTCTTTTTCTTCAAAAGGTAAAAGCTTCAACTTCCATTCTATGATTTTCTGTTGTGTCGGTCCGAAATTTTTTTATTATTTTTGAGTCATGATCATTAAAATAATTTGACGTTGTTCTCATCCTTAGAAAATAGGAATATTTCTTTTATTTTTTGATCATTTTTTAGTAGCAGTTACTTGCACTACTGCTCTTGATGTATCTTTCATTTTCAGGGTACGTAGCTTTTTTTGTTACCACCTCGTTTTGTCATTTATGCTTTGCTATGAGATGATCGTCCAGATTTTGCACCAAAAAAATCATGTGAACATTTTCAAGTTCTTTTTTGTTGACTGAAAACAAGATGAGATATGATTATGGGAATTTTCTTGATAGAAAAGTCTGTTCCTCAGCTAGATAGAAAGTGTGAACACCAAACTTTGACAAAATTTATTGGTGGCAAAGTCTGTTCGTAACCGTCACCGCTAGCTAGAAAACAATGCATTATCCATTTTTTGAAACATAAAACATAATTTGACTTGGCCGGTGAGGCTTGACGAGAAGACAAATCAAAATTTTCTATATATATATATTTGTACTAGCTAATAAGAAGAACAAAAATCTCCATACCTCTTTTCTTCATTTCTCATTGTCCAGACAAATCAAAATTCTCCCACTAGTTTTCTTCTTTTCTCCTGTTAGTGCTGCTCTGCTTTTCTTCTCCTCTTTTTTTTACTCAAACTGTTGTTTCTTTATTCTAGCTATTTTTTTTTCGCTGTCTTATCACAAGTAGTTTCCGAGTGTGGTGAGATGGTTAGGATCCTTTTAATCAGAGTTCTCGAGTTACAGACAATCTTTTGGCAGGGATCATTTTACTTTTAGTGGATTTTCGTGGTGCAAATGGGATTAGTTGGACTTGAGTTTCAGATATCGCATGATTAGAAAAAAAAAGAATATTTCAATCTTCATGATAATATTTAGTATTTGATTTCGTCACAAGTTCTTCCTCTTTTTTGCTTTTCAGTGAGATGTTGAAGAAAACGGGGAGATTTTGTTGTTTTTTACTAAATGCTAGCTGGCATATTCTTTAGCTTTATTCCTTATAAAATATGAAGGGTTCCTGTTGCTCCTATACGTGTTTTTATTTAATTGTTTATTGCGTTTTCAATTGTGGTTCAACAAAAACAGTGAAAGACGACTACAACGTACTTTTTTTTATAATAAGAAGATCACTGCAGGTTCTCTCTGTTGTGCTTTTATTGGGCCACATTTATTAGTTAAATCTCTTGATCATCTTGGTTGTCACGTATTGCATTATGCATTTATTTGTTAACTCTCATGTCATTATACTGGTAGGTCTGCTAGTTTTACTACTCCCTCCATCCCAATATAAGTGTCTTAGTTTGATTGGGCACAGACTTAATGAAATAAAGGAAAATTTTTAAATCTTGTGATTCTAAACTCTTTTTGGGACAAACCAAAAGAAAAGTAAGACACTTAAATAGGTACGGAAGAAGTAATATATAGTATTAGTAGTACTAGGCGGGGTTTAAAATCTGTACTAGTATATTCCAGATCATTGGAAAATTAGGTGATTAGATGACTTTCTTGGATAATCTCATCTTTTTTAATAGTAGTAATATGTTAAATCATTTTTTTTGAGTTAACAGTAATTCCTTTTTGGTTTCTTTTACAGTTGAAAGTCATCTGAAGATTTCCAGCTGCAATGGCTGAACGTGTTCTGACTCGTGTTCACAGCCTTCGTGAACGTCTTGATGCTACTTTGGCTGCTCATCGCAATGAGATTTTGCTATTTCTTTCAAGGTATTGTCTTAGCAGCAATTTTCCTGCTTTTAGATTTAGTTGGTGTTGTTTGCCAGTTCTGATAAACTCCCTCCGTACACTTTTACTTGTCACATTTGGACTTGACACACCTATTAAGAAAACAATGATTGACATGACAATTTACCACACCACCCCTATTAATTAATGTTTAGTATTAAATCTTGAAAAAAGTTTTGGAAAATAAGTAATTAATGCTAAGTGTAAAACATGGAAAAATTTTCTTGTCTTTTCTTGATATGTCAAAAGTGACAAGTAAAAATGAAAATCTATTTTAGGAATAAGTGATAAATAAAAGTGAACGGAGGGAGTATGAACTAATAGATGAACAAAGATATAGTTTACACAAGTACATCATGTTGCAGGATCGAAAGCCACGGAAAAGGGATCTTGAAACCTCACCAGCTGCTGGCTGAGTTTGAATCAATTCACAAAGAAGACAAAGACAAACTCAATGATCATGCCTTTGAAGAAGTCCTGAAATCCACTCAGGTAACTTGGTTTTATTGTTAGCTGATAGCATTTAATTGTGTTACTTTGTGCTTGGTATTTGAAAATTCTGATGTAGTTTGTCATACTAGGAAGCAATTGTTATGCCCCCTTGGGTTGCACTTGCCATTCGTCTGAGGCCCGGTGTGTGGGAATATGTTCGTGTGAATGTTAATGCCGTTATTGTTGAGGAGCTGACTGTGCCTGAGTATTTGCAATTCAAGGAAGAACTTGTTAATGGAACGTAAGTTTTAAGTTCAAATTTGATGATTCGTTATCTAATATGTTCTGAACTTTTTGATTAATGTTGGGGTTTTCCCTGATGCAGCTCCAATGATAACTTTGTTCTTGAGTTGGATTTTGAACCCTTCACTGCATCATTTCCCAAACCAACCCTCACCAAATCAATTGGAAATGGAGTTGAATTCCTCAACAGGCACCTCTCTGCCAAAATGTTCCATGACAAGGAAAGCATGACCCCTCTTCTCGAGTTTCTTCGAGTTCACCACTACAAGGGAAAGGTAAATTTAGTCGCTTTTCTCCGTTAAATTTTCAGTAGCAACTAATTTATGCACCCAACTAGTGATTAACATGTTCCAACTGTCTGATTCATGATTTTCTGTGCAGACAATGATGCTGAATGACAGAATTCAGAATTTAAATACTCTCCAAAATGTCCTAAGGAAGGCTGAGGAATACCTCACCACCCTTTCCCCAGAAACATCATACTCCGCATTTGAGCACAAGTTCCAAGAAATTGGCTTGGAGAGGGGCTGGGGTGACACTGCGGAGCGTGTTCTAGAGATGATCTGCATGCTCCTGGATCTTCTTGAGGCTCCTGACTCATGCACTCTAGAGAAGTTCCTTAGTAGAATTCCTATGGTTTTCAATGTGGTTATACTTTCACCCCATGGATATTTTGCCCAGGAAAATGTCTTGGGTTACCCTGACACTGGTGGCCAGGTGCACTGCTTATTTGTGATCCCTTTGTCTTAACCCTTTGCAACCTTTTGTCGCAAGTGCTGAGGTCTTCGTCCTTTAATTTGCAGGTTGTCTATATTTTAGATCAAGTTCCTGCCTTGGAGCGTGAGATGCTCAAGCGCATAAAGGAACAAGGACTTGATATCAAACCGCGTATTCTTATTGTTCGTATTCTCGGAAATTTTGGCTTAAAACTTATGATTATGCAGGATTTGATCTGTTCTAATACAACACCTGGTCTTTTCTTAGGTTACTCGGTTGCTGCCTGATGCAGTTGGTACCACTTGTGGTCAGCGACTTGAGAAAGTGTTTGGAACTGAGCACTCACATATTCTTAGGGTCCCCTTTAGAACTGAGAAGGGCATTGTTCGCAAATGGATCTCCCGTTTCGAAGTCTGGCCATACATGGAGACTTTCATTGAGGTGAAGCGAGCTTACAATGTGCATTTTTCAATCTTCTAGTTGATTTTTGCAGCAATTTTCTACTTACTAACACTATAACTTTCACTAAAATTTTGACTTTTAATACATTAGGATGTGGGGAAAGAAATAACTGCAGAACTGCAGGCTAAGCCAGATCTTATTATTGGCAACTATAGTGAGGGCAACCTTGCTGCCTCCTTGTTGGCTCATAAGTTAGGTGTAACACAGGTCTGTAATATTGGTAACCTGCAACATTATCTTTGCATTTTATTTCATTTGCAACTAGAAGTTTTAAGAGTTCTCTTTCGTTTTGTCTACTTATGCCTTGTGCAGTGCACCATTGCTCATGCATTGGAGAAAACCAAATATCCTGACTCTGACATTTACTTGAAGAAATTTGATGAGAAGTACCACTTCTCAGCTCAGTTTACTGCTGATCTTATTGCAATGAATCACACTGATTTCATCATCACCAGCACCTTCCAGGAGATAGCAGGAAGGTATGACGACATCAATTTCGCGCTCTGATTAAATTGTTCTTTTTCTTGTTTCATTGTGTTTGATCCTAAATCATTTTCATTTTTTTTAGCAAGGACACCGTTGGACAATATGAGAGCCACATGGCCTTCACAATGCCTGGATTGTATAGAGTTGTTCATGGCATTGATGTGTTCGACCCCAAATTCAACATTGTGTCACCAGGAGCTGATGTGAATCTCTATTTCCCATATTCCGAGAAGGAAAAGAGATTGACAACTTTTCACCCTGAAATTGAAGACTTGCTGTTTAGTGACGTTGAGAACGAAGAACACCTGTATGTTTCTATAATTAGCGATACTGGTGCAAAAATGTGTTTACTGATATAAACAATTTTGTGCTGAATAAATTTGTGTTGCTATCAGGTGTGTGCTGAAGGACAGGAATAAGCCCATCATATTCACCATGGCAAGATTGGACCGAGTGAAGAACTTAACTGGACTCGTCGAGTGGTATGCCAAGAACCCACGACTAAGAGAGTTGGTTAACCTTGTTGTGGTTGGTGGAGATCGAAGAAAGGAATCCAAAGACTTGGAAGAGCAGGCAGAGATGAAGAAGATGTATGAACTTATAAAGGCTCACAATTTGAATGGCCAGTTCCGATGGATTTCTTCCCAGATGAACCGTGTGAGGAATGGGGAACTCTACAGGTACATTGCAGACACCAGGGGAGCTTTCGTGCAGCCTGCATTCTACGAGGCTTTCGGTCTGACTGTTGTTGAGGCCATGACCTGTGGTTTGCCTACATTTGCAACCAACCAAGGTGGTCCAGCTGAGATCATTGTTCACGGGGAGTCTGGTTTCCACATTGATCCATACCATGGCGAGCAGGCTGCTGAGCTTCTCGCTGATTTCTTCGAGAAATGTAAGAAAGACCCTTCACATTGGGAAGCCATTTCCGAGGGTGGCCTTAAGCGTATACAGGAGAAGTAAGCTGCTGCTCTTTTCGTTCTGCAAAGCCTACCACATGACCACACTATTGAGTGCATTAATTCTAAATGAGTCTAAACTCCTGTTGCTGCTATTATAGGTATACATGGCAAATCTACTCGGATCGGCTGTTGACACTGGCTGCTGTTTATGGGTTCTGGAAGCATGTTTCCAAGCTCGATCGTCTTGAAATTCGTCGCTATCTTGAAATGTTTTATGCTCTCAAATTCCGCAAGCTGGTAAGTTTCTCTGCTTTTTGCACTCTTCCTATAGTTTATGCACACACAAATTGAGTGCTCTCTCTTAAATACTAGTAAGTTAAAGCTGTTCAAAGTTAAATCTTCAATAAACCAGCCGCTAATGAAGCTTCTCTATTTTGTTTTGATTCAGGCTGAACTTGTCCCATTGGCTGTTGAGTAAATTGACAAAGAGAGGAGGCTTCTGTCTGGTTGTTATCCAAATTGTCCTTAGAAAATGTTGTCTAGTTTGCTTTCCCCCCCCCCCCCCCACACCCCAACCCCCATTTGTATGAACTTTATTGTCTTTTTAATTTGCATTTTGTCCCTTCTCTAGTCCTGAAGAGGATTGCAAATTTGACATTATGTAGCGTTAGTGTGAATAAAATATCAAATTTCAATCTCCGCTCATCCATATTTCCTGTTATTGGAATTGACTCAGAAGGCAGGGATCATTTCTCGAATATTCTTGTTTTTTCTTTTCACCATTTCCAAGTTATTTTATTTGAACACAACTTCTCTGCCTTCACAAGATAGTGATAAAGATTTGTGTACAAGGTAGTGATAAGAAATATATTAAGTGAGAATTAATCTCTAGTTCTGTGGGTAAAGAACTCAATCTTCAATCAAATGCATCATTTAACCTTTTTATATCATGGTGGTAACAAATAACTGATTCTAAAAAGTATATACATAAAATATTCAATCTTACAGAGAGATTATAGATTCACGTACCCCATAATTTAAGCTATAAATTCACCAGTACATACCACCCTCTCTAGAACCCTAATTGTGAAATTATAGACATGTTATTTTCCATTTGAAAAGATACTAACTCTAGAGAAAGTCTTTTGTTACCCCAAGTTATTATCAAAGTCAATTTTGCCAACCACCCTGGAGATAACTATATTGGATAATGATGAAATTCTTATACTATATTGGATAATGATGAAATTCTTATACTATATTGGCAAAGGTCAAAATAAGAATCAAAGCTAGACCTTTTTACTTTGACCATTGACGAGAGACCCGATTCATTTAGGATATTCTCTAGGAGAGAAATAATTTTGTCCTTGAAATTGAAAGAAACAAATATGGAATATGTATGTGGAAAAAAGAAGTATGGATTACTTTTTGTAGAAGTTTATATCATTAGCAGTGTTTTAAAAGACGGGGGCGTGAGGCGAGGTGTTTTACATAGCATGGAGCGAGACGTAAATCTCGAGACATAGGGCGTAAGTCTCATGGACCTATGAGGCGTACATCTCATGTACTTTAATTTTATAATTTTATTATTAACAAAATATGTAAAAGTAATAATTTTTCAATAATTCTGTAAATAAATCACCAATAATATAAAAAATAATATTATAATTATTATTCGAGAAATGTAATAATACAAAAAATGATAATACCCGAGATATCTTTAAATGAAATCATCATCCATCTTCATATCTACTATATATTCTTATTCTCAACTAATATTTGCATTGATTATTGTCTATGTATTTCAAAAGAGAAATATAAAAAGTGTAAGAGCAATGACAAAAATGGATAAAGTTGTCTGAGGAACATAAAAAATCACTATAACATGAAAACATGATAGAATAAAGTATAAATATTATTACACCAATAATAAAAAATATGACTTATAGCCAAAATACTTTTAAAATAATGAAAATAAAAAATAACGCCCCGTACTTACATTTTTGTACCCGGGATTTACGCTTTTGCGCCCCGGACTTACGCCCCAAATTATAGGGCTTACGTCTTATGGATCTGCACTTTTAATTCACACCCCGGGAGCATTTTTGGTACGCCCCGCCCCAAGACTCGCCCCGAAAATATTTTTGAAACACTGATCATTAGACTTCTAGGAGTCATTCTCGGGTCTATTTCTTGTGTTCATTAACATGAATAATGAACGTAAAGAAACGATAATTATGCATCAATTAGGGGATGGAGGGATTTTGATTTTTTTAAAAAAAATTGGGGTAGGGGATGAGCAAATGGAAGGGAGAAAACAACATGGGGAATTGAACCTTCACCAACAAGATAAAAGTTTAGGTAATCAACCAATTGAGCTATTAAGATTCTCTAGATGGAGGGATTGTTAGAATTCTTCTAATGTTAATTGGAGGTTTTGTGTGCAGTCTTGCAAATATAAAAAAAGGGAAAGGACACCCCATGGCCACTCGGCCAAACAAATTTCACAAAAAGTGACCATTTCAAACTTAACTCATTATATGGCCACTCGGTCAATTTAATTCCACCAGATGACCATTTTTAAATTTGTATAGAAACTGTATAGAACGTGTATAGAAACTTTATAAGTGTTGTATAGAATATGTATATGTATAAGGTGTATATATAAATTGTATCATTGTTGTATAGAATATGTATATGTATAAAAATTGTATCAATATGTATTATATATGTGTATCAATACTTTAGAATACTCAGAGAAAAAAATATTTAAAAAAATAACAAAAAAAAGAAAAAAAGAGCAGAAAAAACAGTGTAAAAATAGCAGTGAAGATTTTTTTTAAAACAAGAAGAGGAACGAATTACAATTAAAAGAGTAATTTTTTTTAAAAAAAAAGGTGCTGCCAAAAATGTTTGGCAGCAAAAAATAGAAGCAACAATTTTTTTTTTATAAAAAATGCAGCAGATCTCGAAATGGCTAGAAATATGAATTTTTATTCCTTGGTCATTTCATGGTATTATTTTTTGTGTTCTTGCCCCAATAAAAAATTCTTAAAACTGGAAGAAATGATTTCACCAGTTGACGATTTTTTTAATCTTTTTCGAAAAACTCTATAAAAATAGAATCAATTTCTTACTCTTCTATTGTTGAAAGTTTGATATATGTTCAAACCTGCACAAGATCAGATATTAATTTTGCGATCGGGATGCTAAGAAGATATCAGAGTAACTTAGAAATTGATCACTGGAAAGCTGCAAAGAAAGTCTTAAGGTACTGGAAAGGAACGAAGGATTACATGCTCATGTATAGGAGATTCAATCACTTAGAAGTTACTGAATACTCGAATTCAAATTTTGCTGGATGTGCTGACACTAAAAAGTTCACGTTTGGTTACTTGTTCTTATTAGCTGAAGGAGCAATATCGTGAAAGAGTGCTAAACAATCTGTCATTTTTACATCCACAATGAAAACAGAATTTATGGCATGATATGAAGCCACAGTTCATGCATTATGACTGCGAAACTTTATTTTAAGAATTGGAGTTGTCGACACTATTACCTAGCCACTGAAAATTCATTGTAATAATATTGCAGCAGTATTCTTCTCCAAGAACGATAAGTACTGCAAAGGTGCCAAACATATAGAATTAAAGTATTTTACCGTCAAATAAGAAGTTCAGAAAATAAAGAGTGTTACTTGAGAATATTAGAAATGATCTTATGGCTGTAGATCCGTTAACAAAGGGCTTACAACCAAAGACATTTAAAAATCATGTTCAAAGAATGGGTCTTGATTGTATTTATGATTTTTACATTTATGATATTTTGACACTCTGAGCTCAATTATGTATTTTTAATATACATTAATAAATTTCATGTTTCTCATAATGGTATTATTGTTTTTGAGATATTACAAGATAAGTCTCTATGAGACTGTATTGCGAACCATAATATTATATGTTTTATAGCTCATAAATCTAGTATGATAAGTTGCTAATATAGTAGTATATGAAAAGGAGAATGCAACACAAAATTATGTATAATCGCTATAACTCGCATTAGTAGTTTGTCATATTGTGATATGTATGATAGACATTATAGAAGAGATTTATTGTATGTGCAATTAATGTTTAGTCATTAAATATTAATGTTATGTGATCGTTGGGCCAATATTATTTTAAAATATTACAGAATAAGTCTCTATGAGATATTATTGTGGACCATAATGTTATACGTTTTATAGCTCATGAACTAGTATGACAAGTTGCTAATGTAGTAGTATATGGAAGAAAATATGTAGCACAAAATTATGTATAGTCGTCATAAATCGCATTAGTAGTTTGTCATATTGTGATATGCATGATGGACATTATAAAAGAGATTTATTGTATGCGAAACTAATGTTTATGTCACTAAATATTAATGTTATTTGATCGTTGGCCAAGATTGTTTTGAGATATTAAATGTTATATATTTTATAGCTCATGAACCTAGTATGATAAGTTACTAATGTAGTAATAGATGGAAGGGAGTATGTAGCACAAAATTATGTATAACCGCCATAACTTGCATTAGTAGTTTGTTATAACATACGATGATCTTGCTAGCGTGTATTTTAGTAGCATCAACACTTCGAGCATCTTATCGGATTGAACTCGACTTTGAAGACAAAATCATTGTTTAGCCACACGCTCCCTTTTTCTTCTAATGATTTTCTTGGAACCAAGGTATTATTTTATGCTTCTTACCCAAGCTCTTCAACTTCATGAGCAGTTGTTTGGTGTTTTATATAGAAAAAAATATTTGATATCGTATGTGATAAGAGGATTATAAGTATGTTTGAAGAAATGAAAACTCGTAAAACATAAGTATCATAATTGTATGGGGTAAAATTGAATTAAGACACATGAAAATAGTTACAAGATCAGCAGGGAGCCTCAGACATAGCAAGGATTCGGAGTCTCAGAAGGTCTTTGTCGAGGTGATAAGATAAGAGATACTTTCTCGTATAAGATAAAAATCAAGGAGTCATCACTCCTGATAATGTAGAAGAAGGGACAAATGGGGAACAAAAGTGTCAGGCTGCTCAGGTGCGTGGCTGAGCTCGTACAGATCTAAACAAGTGCAGGAATATTAGCTAGCACTGCTCAGCAGTTGGGACACGTGGCACAAGGATATATGCCTAGTACTTTAGAGCTTTAGTGATATTTTCTTGAGGGACAAGGCCTCAACATTGTAAGCCTATAAATAGTCGACCCTCCTCATTTGTAGAGGCACTTGAACTCTGATTCTCAGGAGCAATATACTACTTTCTTATTCCCCATGCTTTGTTCTACTTTGTCTTATTTTCTATTTGGTGTTTGTTCAGCTGATCACGGAGCCAAAGTCTAAGTTCTCGGGCTCATTCATTTTTACTGCAGATACACTTAGATTTACGTTCTTTACCTTATTTTATTTTATTTACGCTATACTTTATCGCTCTTACATTTTTCTACTAACCAAACCACTAGCAAATCAAACTCTAAAATATGGTTAAATCGTAACACGTGTTCTTAATCCCATACAAATTTAACTATACTGATTTTAGGGTAAACAATAATATTTTTTAATTAATTAATTAAGCTTTATTTTGTTCACGTATTTGCGCCCTTACTTTTTTATATGTTGAATTTATGTGGTGAAAATTTTGAATCTATCACTATACTTATATATATATGTACGCCTATAATAACTTTATATGTTTATGTATTATATAAATACACAGATGCACGTAGTCATTCTGACAAGATGATATAAACAAGAAATTTAAGGATTATTGCAGCGAAATATAAACCTCAATATATACTACCACAATCTTTTAAATTGTTTTGTAGCAAGAATTTTATATAAGTTATTATGTGTCTTAAAATGTAATATGCACCATTACATTAAAAAAATAATCTCTCCGGTCCAAAATAATCGATATTTTAGCCTTTAAAAATTGGTCTAAGATAATTAATGTTTTACAAAATAAGAAGGTATTTAATTATTTTTTCCTTAATTTGACTTTGATATATTCCATCAACATTTAATTAAGAAATGAAAATTATAACTAAGGGCATATATTTGAGTCAAAATCTCTAGGAGTAAGTGAATCCCTTCTTAATTCATGTGCCAAACCTAAAACTGTGTGGGTCTTTTTGGAAAGTAATCATCAGAATTGAATTTGGTGTAATTACACAGTTTGACATGATTGGTTGGCCAGATAATTACTTGATCAGCAGATAATTGAGTGTAATTGACAGGAAGTAATTACACTTTTCAATTCACAGGGGGAAGCTGTGAATTGCTGGTAATTATATGGTGTAATTACAAGCTGGTTACTTTTTAATTTCTTCCTTTTATTTCTATTTTTATTTTTTATTTTAATTTATTTTTTATTTCTATTTTTTTTGATTATTATTTTAATAATTTTAAAAATATATTTTTTTATTTTATATTATTTATATTTCATTTCCTTCTCATTTCCCAACCTTTACTTCTTCTGATTCCATGCAGTTGTTCGTATTATCTATTTTATATTCACTTTATGTTTATTTTTTTATTTAGCATAACTTAGTTAGTATTTTAATTTTTAAATTAAAGTAGAATTCATTGTTGAATAAGGTTATAGACTTAGATTTTTTTTTTCTTTTGAATCATATTTAGGTAAGTTATGTTGAAATTTGACATAAGAGTATTATGTTAACTTTTTTATTTTGTATTTTCAGTTCCAATTTATTTATTTTACTGGTATTGACTTGATACTCCTATTTCACATTGCAACCCATGCATTTTTAGTTAGAATTGATAGATTGTCTTTTTGTCAAATATTTTAATAATTATATAACATTATATTTATAATATTAATCTTTTTGTCAAACATGCATTTCATGATGTTCTTAAAAATTATGTACTTTAAGTTTTCATGATTAATTTAATTAAAATATACTAGTTTGAAAAACATAAATTAATTTTTTTAATAATATTAATTAAGAATATATATTTAGTTTAATATTATTTATAAAAGCCCTTATTTGTGTAATATAATTTTTTAGTTTTTGGTAATTAATTTTATTTTAAAAATTTAATATAACCATGTGATTACACTTGTGCAACCAAACAATACACTTGTAATTACACTATAATTACATTGTGTCAAACAAACAGGTCATCATAATTACTAGGATTTGTAATTAATAATTACACCAATTCTAATTATCAGGTGACTTTTCAAACAGACCCTAAAACACCAAATATTTTGAACGGGAGAGGATAGTTTGTTATAAGTACATTAATTCGTGGTGATTTTCTTCCAGCATTTTCTTCTTCTTTTGAGGGAAAAGGTCCAAACTACTTAGCTATAATAAATATTTTAATTTACCATTCGTTATAATTTAGGGCCATTTATATCCGTTTTGTTAGAAAATCGCATGGTATTTATCCTTGACAAAACTCTAGCATGGATTGAGTGAATTTCACACAACTCTAGCATGGATTGAGTGAATTTCACACGTCATACATTAGGAGAAAAGTCCAAATTACCCCTTTATTTATAATTATGGATTAAAATTATCCTATGTTATGCTGCAGGAGCTTCAATAGGGTCAACAATGATAATACAAGATAATTTTGAAAAATGCATTAGAAAATGACTATAATTTATAATAAGGATAATTTAGAAATTAATAAGGGATAAATTATTTTTTGATCTTTTAAACTAAACAAGTAAAAATAAAAATTTGTCTTTAATATAGTAGATAAGTAAAAGTGAATGGAGGGAGTAAATTAGCATATATATTACTTGGATAGTTGTATTGCATTATGATGTTGAAATGCTTTCTTTTAAGTTGATAGTAAGTTATTTAGAAGAAACTAAGCACCGAAATGTTTTTCTTGGAAGAGTGCAGCCAAAGTAGGGATAAAAATTCCACTAGTGACGGATCTATGTGATATTTTGAAAAGTGACCAAAATAGGTATAGCACACTAATTTAGTGCGTTATACGAGACTTGATTGACGATCCCCGTTAAAATTCGTTACTCAAATTTTTATTTTTTTTTACAAAAAATTAAGTGCGCTATGCAACAATGGAAAATTGTATGACTCTTGTGGGTTACATAGAGGAAGTATTATTAAATTGTTGAATCACATAATCAATGACATATTTACTACTTTAAATATAATAATTTTGTCCATCTCAATTTATATAAGTAATCACTACTTTAATTCGTTCTAAATAATACTCCTCCGTTTTAATTTGTTTGACCTACTTTTCTTTTTAGTACGTTTCACAAAGAATGTCTCTTTCCTTTTTTAACAACTCTTCAATTTCAAATTTCCACATGACATGTTTAAGACCAAAAGATTAAAGGACATTTTGGTACATTTAACATATCTTTAATTATTATCCACAAGATTCAAAAGTCTTCCTTATTTTCTTAAATTTCGTGTCAAGTTAAAATAGGTCAAACAAATTGAAACGGAGGAAGTAATAATTTATGTATAATTCAAAAAATTTAAACTAATAAATATGTCATTGATTACATGATTCAAAAAATTTAATAATATATTAAACTTTATTTGGCCATGAAAATTAAATTAAATTTTATTTTATTTGAAATTTTTAGAGTTGGAGTTGAAATTGCCTTTGGCCATAGTTTTTGCAATAAAAGGATAAAATCTAAATGTATTATTTTTAAAAGAAATCATAAAATAAGATTTAAAATAAATATAATTTAAATGGTGTTATTTTATGAAATAAAAAAATTAGAATTTTTTCCAAAATAAAATTAAAAAGTGTAAAGTAAAAGTAAAAATAGTGAAAATAAGTATTGGGCTGTTTTCTAAATTTCAAATACAACTTCAAGTTCTATTTGATACTTTTATGGCCAAATAAAATCTTTTGAATAAAGTAAAATAATTTTTCAGAATAAAGTAATTACAATCTAGGGCCAAACGGCTACTTAAAATTCACTTTTTCTTTTTAGAAGTTTCACTTTTAAAAAAAAATTGTGTATCAATTCAAATTATGATTTAAATGGAAAGGAAAGGAATGGTAAAAAAAAGTTGTTAATAAAGGAAAGAGATATTCTTTGTGAAACGTATTAAAAAAGAAAAGTAGGTCAAACAAATTAAAATGAAGGAGTATTATTTAGAACAAATTAAAGTAGTAATTACTTATATAAATTGAGATGGACAAAATTATTATATTTAAAGTAGTAAATATGTCATTGATTATATGATTCAACAATTTAATAATACTTCCTCTATGTAACCCAAAAGAGTCATACCATTTTTCACTGTTGCATAGCGCACTTATTAAGTGCACTATGTAATTTTTTGTAAAAATAAAATAAAAAATTGAGTAACATATTTTAATGGGAATTGTCAGTCAAGTCTCGTATAACCCACTAAATTAGTACGCTATACCTATTTTGATCACTTTTTTAAAATATCACATAGATCCGTCACTTGTGAAATTTTTATCCCTACTTTGGTTCTGCGCTCTTCTTGAAAAGAGAGAAGAGAAACTACTATTTTATTTGGAGTGGGCCTAAGCATTATGGCCCAGTATCATTTCTATTTGACGGCCACGACCCATTAAGTACTGTAGCCCATTAAATCAAGCAACTAGGGTCTACATATCCTCGTAAATTAGTACCATGTCCTGCTGGGGTGACTGATTGGAAAACAAGAATAGGATAATACTATGTACTATATTACTACTATATATAGGAGGCTTGAGCAGATAACTCTTGGACGACATGTCTGCTTGAGCTATGTGCTTGCAAGGTCTCACTTTAAAAAATTTAATATTTTTTTCGTTTTAATTTATTTGTCTTACTTTTTATTTTTTTTTAAAATTAAAGTGGGTCTTGAAGATCCTTTATTAATAAAACAAATCCGCAAAGTACAAAAAAGGGGTGAGCCCAAACATGGCCCAACCCGAAATGAAAATAAGAAAATGAAAAAAACAAACAAACGTCTGAAATAAAAACAAAAAGGAAAGGGACAGAAAAGGAAAGGGGAGGGAGACGACTGAACATTGTCTTCGTCTGAGAGCTGCAACCGGCGTCATCTTCCTCATCTCGGCAAGGGTTGAGCGTACGGAAGGGTAAGTACCTTTCTGAAGCTCTGAGCAGCAAGGATCGTAGAAATGGTGAAGCTTTGGGTGTATTTCACACAAGGCATTTTCGAGTCTCACAAATGCCATGAAATCAGCCCAAAAGAAGACTTCTCCGTTTCCACCATTCGTAGATCTGTGCTTTAGCAACGAGCTAAGTGTTTACCCTTTGGTTCCAATAGAAACTCATTTGTGATGTTGAATTTCCCCTCATCTTTCTCTTTCTGACAGGTTGAGCTCAGCCAAGGAACTAATACCACTGTCTAGAGAGATCAAAATGAGGGTCCATTTTCGATCACAACGGGTAAGAGATTGTTTTTGCATTCAAAACCTTATAGCTTGTTATTTCTTTGTACTCTAGTAGCTTAGCGTGTGTATTATCATACTGTCTTCCCGTTCTTGAAGTGCCTGATTATGGTTCTGAAATTGTGTTACTGCTGTGTGTTTCTGCTTTTATCCACTTGATTTGCATCCTTTGTGTTACCTCCTCTTATTATCAAAGGTTCCAGATTGGAACCTTTTCATTCTAAGATTTGAAATCTGTTGCTTGTCCAATTCTAGAATGGTTTTGGCCTCCCTAGGTAATTTTTGATTTGATGAGTATGTTATTTTATCTGTTCCTGCAAAAAAGAAAACCTAGTTAGCAACAAAATTTGCCAGCTTGTTGCCTTCTTTGTATACATGCTCCACCACTGCATTCACCTCCTCTACTTTTCATTTTAATCTTTTATATATTTGATTAAAATATTATGTTATATATTTGATAATTACGTAAACGATATTATAAATCACAATATAAAAATTTTGTTGACTCTCGAAATTGTATTAGTGTCACATAAATTGAGACTGAGAGAATAACACAATAATTAATAACTGAAAATATTTAAAAACCATATAAAAAATTTGGTTCACTATTCAAATTTCATTTGTGCCATGTAAATTGGAACAAACGGAGTAATATATATTATTTGAAAATAAGATAAAAAGTATTATAAATCACAATAATTAAAAAAAATGTACAATAAATTTAGTGACTTTTCCAATTCTATCTATGTAACATATATTGAGCCCGCACGAGATTTTGTGTCCAGTAATATATATACAGTCACACCAAGAAATGAAAGACAATTCTTTCGAGTCATAATGATATGCTTTTGACATGATTAAAGAGGCCAGAAGATTTAGTTTACGAAGAAAAAATAATATTTAAATTATATGTATTGACATATATAAGATTATCTACTTTTAAAGAGATTAATAAATAAGGTGACGAGATTCTTTTTAGGTGAGGAGACTGGAGTTATGAGAAAATTGGAATTTATATTATATGGACGGATAGTGTAATTTTTACATTATTTATGTGATTATGTAATGAATTTATAACTAATCAGTAATATAAATATTTTTTACATCGTTAATAAATATAACTTACTCAAAAGAAGAAACACGGATGTTAGTTTGTCAAGCCAAGCTAAAGAAATTCTGACAAAAAAACTATTTTCAAACCTTAATTTGCAAAATGTCCGATTTTTTTTATATTTGTTTTAGGATTTAGAAAAATGGGAGAAAGGTGGAATCAGGTATCTTTTATAATTTTAAAGAGTTTGGGGCAAGATTTTAAGTCTAATGAAATATACTTGAGTCGATCTAGTCTTCTAAAATAGAAATAAGTCTCTTTCTCTCTCGAACCATTCTCACTCTCTTCTCTTCAAGCTCTGAATCTCTCCATTTGATTTCTCTTCTCCCCAAGCTCAAAGCTCTCCATTCGTCGTCATTAGGTATGTTATATTCGGATTTCAAGCATTTTGAGCTCTATTGGCCTATCTTCTTTCTATATGCAAAATCCTTCCGATAGTCCCTAGACGACTCACGATTCTTGAGCAATAATAATAAAATTGTGTAAATTCAATTCGAAGAAAAAGAAGTAATAGAAAATGCTCTCTCCTCTCTCGTGAACCCAAAACCCTAAAAGTATGATTCAGGCTACCGACGGCTAGCCTCCTCTGACAGCTAGTCCGCCACTTAACAGCAACAAGAGTACTTCTCACCTTTAGCGCGTACTTACGGTGTGACTGATGGAACGACTATGGAGATTTTCACTAAAGCAAATGTGAAATACGCGGATACCATGAAAGCTACGGGATCGAATCATGGAAATGTTGGAGCAATCCCGTACAAACAAGCAAAGATAATTGACAAATTTCCTAGAATCAAATGGATTGCAGGAGAAGCGGATAGAATGAATCAATTAGACAATCTATAATACCAGTCATTGAAAAGTTCACACAAGGATGGCCGAAATTAGAGGATATTAGAAAAGCCATTTCAACCCAATGTGGAATCAAGGGGGAATGTTTGATTGGTTTATTACGCAGTCGACATGTTTTGATCAGACTTTCATTAATAGAGGACTTCGTTAATCTTATTTTGAAAGGAGAATTTTATATTACTTGTAGGAAAGGATACTCCTACTTAATGAGAACCCTGATCTATGATGTACGTTTTAAGGTTGACGAAGAGAGAACAAAAACGATGGCCTGGATCTCTTTTTTAAACCTAATGCCAACTTATTTTGTAAAGGAGTCCCTATTTTCTCTGGCATCGGCTGTTAACAAACCACTACAACTTGATCTGACAACTATTTATAGAACCAGACAAAGCTGTGCAAGGATAAAGGTCATGGTAGATTTATTGACAGAACACCCATAATCTATAGTGATGGAGGTTGAAGATGGAGAAATAGGAGAAATAGGAGAAACAAGGGAGGAGGTGGAAAAAATTAGATATGATTACCTCCCTAAATATTGCTTAAATTGCAAACTCAAGGTCATGATGAGAATAAATGCAGAATACTACACCCGAATTTGTACCAAAGAATGTCAATAACAAATGCAAAGAGAAGGAAATAGAGAATATTAACACTCAAAGAATGCCCCATTTAGATCAAGACCTTTTTAAAAAGGTAGAGCCAGGGTCTTATCTAGTTTAAAAGTGGTCAGGGACCCAGGGAATTGTAGGAAAAAAACACTAATAAGCTTGCAGCTTCTACTAGCACTGTCACTGCTAAGGGATACATCATAAGCAACTGCTTTGTGTTACAAGGAGTTGAGGAAGCAAACAATGACTATAATGCTGAAGGCAAAGGAGATATTAGCAAGAATAATGCAAACAATGAAACAAAGGACATGTCAATAAAGCATAATGGGGAAGGAAACACACAACTCACATCGGCAGGGCACCAAAATGAGAAGTCCAATAACACACAAAGCAATAACATCACGAAAAGAAAGGGGAATATGGAAGGACCAACACTAGCAAGAACAAATCAACAAGAATGAGCAGAGGATTCATCACCTCTAAAGTTATTACGGTCCCAGGAATATGAAAATAAAAAAATACAAAGCAAGGGGGAAACACAATCTACACGGGAAGGCAATCAAACTTTAGAGGAGTTTATTTCTCTAGTGAGGGGCACATCATATACTCAAAACAATGCAGAGGCAGAGGCGAATCCCACTCATGATCATGAGAGTACACAACATACTCCAGGAGGGGAGTTTATTTCTCCCTTGATGATAATTGAACCTGGAAACAATAACAACATCAGTTGTCAGCACACAAGGATCCAAAAAATAATGTTACAAAAGATGCAGAACAAGAAAGTCAGTCAAAAGCCATAGTGGAGATACCAACTGTAGTTCAAACAAATGAAATTCAGCTCATTGCTACTAGTGGAAATTCTTCTAACAAAGTGTTACATGGCATTCTCTCTTACTCAGAGGAAGGAACAATGGCAAGTAACAACATTGACGAGGAGATGAAAAATGTGAATAATAAAGATGATAGTGATATGGACATTAACATGAATATTGTGGAATAAAAGGCAAACATATTACCCAAACCATCCAGAGGTAACGAAAATGGGAGAAGACAAACATAACATGAACTCAATAGAGTGGCACCAAAGAGAAGGGTTAGTAAGACCATTAATTGTATGATGAACATAAAGTCCTTTATTTGAAACATAAAGTCAGTGAGGACTCAGAAGGCCTTATAAAGAATCCAAATGCTGAATAAGCATCACAAATTCATCGTCATAGCTCTTTTGAAACCATTCCAGACTGCTAATTATATTAACAAGTACAAGAGAAGATTAGGAATGCCATTTGCTAAAGCCAATTGCAATGGAAAATTCTGGATCTTCATTAGTGAAAAAGTTACTGTAGATATAATAATGGATACTCCACAACAGATCACCATAAAATGTATTTTGCAGAGCACTGGAAAGTCTTTTTATGCAATCATGATTTATGCCAAATACAGTGCTACTGAAATCTCTGTTCAGAACATGAGAATTTTAAACATGTTGTAGCTATAAATTAGAGTGCCAGATGACTCAGATGGCTTTGTAGTTTACTATGATGCATCTAGAGTAGGCCTTGGTTGTATTTTGATGCAGCATGGTAAGGTTATTTCCTATACTTCCCGACAACTTAAGATTCATAAGAAGAATTACCTGACTCATGATCTTGAGCTTGCAACAGTCATTTTTGCCTTAAAGATTTGGAGAAACTACTTGTATGGTGTCCATGTGGATGTGATTACCAACCATAAGAGCCTCTAATATGTGTTAACGCAGAAGGAGTTGAATCTTCGACAGAGAAGGTGGCTTGAGCTCCTTGAGGATTATGACATGAGTGTGCTTTATCATCGGTGTAAGAAATGTAGTGGCTGATGCACTTAGTAGATTATCCATGGGTAGTGTGTCACATGTTGAAGAATAAAATGAGTTGGCTAAGGATGTTCATAGGATTTCTACTTTAGTGGTTTGCCTTACAGATTCAACAGATGGTGGTACTATAGTTCAAAATGGCTCAGAGTCTTTATGGGCAGTGGAGGTGAAGGAGAATCATGACAGTGATCCAATCTTGCATCAGTTAAAAGGTGCTTTCCATCAGCAGAGAGTAGGGGTTTTCTCCTGAAGGGGAGATGGTGAGCTTCGATATCATGGTAGGCTATGTGTTCCAGATATAGATGGGTTAGACAATAGATTTTGGCAGATTCTCATATCTCCAGATATTCTATCCATTTTGAGGCCACCAAGATGTACCGTGACCTAAAGGAAGTCTATTAGTGGAATAACATAAAGAGGGACATTGCAGACTTTGTGGCTAAATGTCCAAACTACCAACATGTAAAGGTAGAACATCAGAGATCTGGAGGTATGATTCAGGATATTGACATTCCTACTTGAAAGTGGGAAGTGATCAATATAGACTTCATTATAAGTTTACTGCATACTCATCGACAACATAATTCCATTTGGTTGATAGTAGACAAGATGTCTAAATTAGCCCACTTTTTGCCTGTCAAGAATACTAATTCAGTAGAGGATTATGCCAGACTCTACATTCATAAGTTAGTCAGATTGGATGGGATTCCCTTGTCTATCATCTCAGATAGCACTCAGTTTACGTCCCAGTTCTGAAAGTCTTTTCAGAAAGGTCTTGGTACTCAGGTAAATCTCAGCACAATATTTTATCTACAGAGAGATGGCCAGGCGGAGCGTACCATTCAGAACTTAGAGGATATATTGAGGGCTTGTGTGATCAATTTCAAAGATAATTAGGATGATCACTTACCTTTTATAGAGTTTGCCTACGATAACAATTTCTATTTTAGCATTCAGATGGCTCCGTATAAGGCACTTTATGGACGGAGGTATAGATCTCTTATTGGCTGGTCTGAGGTAGGTAAAGCTGCATTGATATGGCCAGACTTAGTCCATGAGACTATGTAAAAGGTTAATCTCATTAGGGAGAGGTTGAAGACTGCTCAATGTCATCAAAATCTCATGCAGATGTGAGGAGAAGAACTTAGAATTTGTAGTTAATGATTGGGTATTTATGAAAGTTTCACCTATGAAGGGGATGATGAGATTCATTAAGAAGGGGAAGCTTAGTACCCGGTATATAGGCCCCTACAGGATTGTGAGGAAATCTACCAAGTGGCTTACGGGTTAGAGTTGTCAATAGAGTTAGCAGCGGTACACGCAGTCTTTTATATGTACCTGTTGAAGAAATGTGTTGGTGATACAGCCTCAGTTGTGCCATTAGAGAGTGTAGGTGTGAATGATAGTATTTCTTACGAAGAGGTCCCAGTTGAGATTCTTGACTACCAGGTTCGTAAGTTGAGAAATAAGGAAGTCACTCCAGTGAAAGTCATTTGGAGGAACTAGTCAGTTGAGGGAGCTACTTGGGAAGTAGAAACAGCTATGATGACCAAGTACCCTCACCTTTTTCCTTCTGATTCAGTGTCAGCTTGAGGTAATAAGTCCCTCTTCAGTATCCTCAGTTTCCTCGTTAGTATTTCCCTCAGTTTCATGTTCTATCAACTGTTCATATGTTTCCAGTATGCATGCATGTCTTATGAATCCATCTCAACTTTGTTAGTCTTCATTTGAGGATGAATGATCCCAAGCGGAAGATATTGTAACACCTCAGAAATTCTAAGTGTAAGGCTATCAAGTGACAGACAGGAACCATGGATGGGTTACACAGACTTTGGAACAGACCAAGAATCGTGGATGTCATTTGTGGAACCATACCTGCAGGTGACTATTAGGTGTGAGATCCACAAGAGGGATCCACGAATCATGGATCAAACCACGGACCATGGTTGGACCTCGTGGAAATTAGACTCGCAGTCTAATATATTTCCTGGGAACCACGAGTGGGTTCCATGGCTTGTGGTTCTATTCATGGACCGTGGTTCCCAACCACGGGCCCCTGGCCCAAATTTTTTACAGTTGTTCAATTTATTTTCCAGGGGTATTTTGAATCTTTCCTATTCTTTTAACTCCCATACTTAGTTATTAAGTCTTTTTAGAGGGATTTTATCAACTAAATCGACCTATTCTCCTCATTCCCTTGATCAAACATCAGAGAGTAGGAAAAGAACTGTTCTCTCAAGTTTCAAAACCCAGGGCTTCTTATCCAAGTCTCCACCTTCAAGTTCTAGCTAGGAAATCATCAAGTTTAGGTATGTGAGTATTCAATAAAGGTCCTCTTTCATCCTTATGCCCAAAACCTCAAGTTTAAGTTTGATTTTATGAATTTATGAAGTTAGGGATCTTACCCAATTATGCAAGTTTCTTGTAAATTCGATTTCCTTATGTTGTCACATGATTTCTATTCTTATTTACATGATTTTGCATGAGTTTTTACAATTATTTTTTAACCCCATGATTTGAAATACAAACCTAGAATAATGTGACATTATTGCTTATTTTAAAGAAAATTTAGCATGTTCAGATAACATGACCTCAAGTGTTCATAAGAATAGCATGCCTAGTTTCTCAAGTTAGGAAATTCAGCAAGAAGATGTATTTAAACTAGTGTTATGCTATACTTTTAAGAAATATATTTTTATGTTATGTATGAGCTCTATGGTATGGTTTTGGGAGTAGTATTTAGCACTGAGCAGACGGGGGTTCCAAATAACCCAAGTGCAGAACTACATTGCCAGCATAGGTTAAGATGGTCCTTGTTAGTTTAGAGAGTCTCCTTTAGCCCAGTGGACTCATGATAGTTGTTCCACTCTAAACATGATCTTATACCCCAGCAAGGTATAGGGAAACTCTACTAACTTGGGTTCAGAAGTTGAATTCTATGTAGCCCACATGGTCTATGTCAGTTACAAGAAACTCCCATTAAAATGGTTTCAAGTTTGATAAGTGTACATGACTTTTGGTTTTCAAGTTCAGACTTATTATTTTATGACTTTTAGTTATAAATCATGTTTTCAGCTTATGATTCCACTTTGAGTCATTGTACTACGACTTTTACTATTATTACATGACTCCGGTTTTAAGTATGCTTTCACGTATATTTTATCATGATATATGCATAACTCACATATTCAGTATATTTCATAATACTGACTGCATACCTTCTTTGTACTGCATCTTTTTATGATATATATTCAGGTGTCCGCTCTCAGACTCGTGGCTAGACACCAGCATGATTTTCAGTCGGATTGGTGAGTCCTCATCATTCGAGGACTACTTTATGAGTTTTAGTTTAGTTTTCATGATTTTCTTTCAGTACTTAGAGTTAGCTGGGGATCTTTTCCCAGCAACTCATCTTATCAGATTAGAGGCTTCTCAAACATAGTTAGACAGATAGAATGGTTGATTTTGGTTTTTATTCTCAGACTTTTGTTTATATCAAATTAAGTTGCTCATTACTTTTAGTTAAGCTTCCGCTCAGTATTTATGTTCCATATTCTTAAGTTATGCTAATACCAAGGGTTAGCTTAAATTTACTAGTGGTCTTAGGTCCCGTGTTATATCCATGGGATAGGCTCGAGGCATGACAAGTTGAATATGTGTTGTTGTACTCACGACATGTTTTGTTATTTCCAATATATATTTGTTACTATGTTGAGTCAGCCTATGCTACCTACCAGTACATAATGGTTGTACTGATGCTACTCTTGTACTTCTTTTTCTGAGTGCAGACTGTGTTCTAGAGGCTCAAACGCGACCTCCTCTCTAGCGATGGCAACAAATTTGATCCAAGGGTGAGCACTACATCTTCACACAACCATGAATCTTTGTATTGGTTCTTGTCCCTCTTTCGGACAAAGGGATTTTCTTTATTTTATTTAATTTTAGATATTTTGGGCATGGTTTTGGATTTAGAGTTCTTGTACGATGACTTTCTGGTCTTGGGGATTGTAACAGATAGTTGATATATTTCTGCACTTATATTTTGGTAGTTTTTGACTATTTCCATTATCAAAGTTGGTTTTAGTATTATATAATCTAAAAGGGGATAATTGTCTAGGTTAAGGTTTGGGTTAGATGGTTCTCCCACTGAAGGATTAGTATGGGTGCCACTCACAACCATTTGGATCATGACGGAAACATAGTTAAACTAAAGGGCCCACTAGACAAAATGTATAACTAAAACAAAAGTAAGTCTAGGAAGTCTCTAAAGAGTCTATATACAAAACTAATATCTGTTCATGATAGGTCCCCGATATACTCAACTATAGCATATCTATACATAGCCAAACATAGGCTCTAGACATCAAACAACTCCATATAAAAGTGGAGCTTACAAACTAATCAATTGGAAGGCACTGGTTATTGGGAATGCATGTTGTCCTAAGTACCTGAGCCTACATTTACAAAAATGAAGCACCTTCGAAAATAGGGACTTTTGTACATATGTAGTAGTATGTAAAACAGACTAAATAAGAAGTAGACATATAATAATGCTCAAATGAATCATATATCAAATATGAGAAATTCTAAGCATATAAATATTGAAGCATAATCTGAAACTTAAATTGAAATTGTGACCAACCTCGAGGGTCCTTATATAACATCCTATGTGTTACACCCGAACCCCTCTATAGTGGCAACATTTGTCTGAAAGTTTTATGGCTACTATAGTGAGGTGATGTTATATATGTATACTAATATTCAATGTTTAGATCTCATTTAGCTGTTATAAATAAAAGTATGCAAAATCATTATTTTTTAATTCTTTTAATGTTATAAATGATAATAAAATACTTGTTAAATTAAAATCTCAATTGATTTTTATATTTTATTAATTGTAAATTGAAAAGGCAAACATCAATAGTATTTCTCGTGAAGTTATGATCATAACTTATGGGTATCATCTAAATATAATTTCTCTTTTAGATATTCATACTTGAAATTTATTATCTCTAAGACATTAATGATGATTATAATAAATATTTTAATATTTTATTTTATAATTATATATTTCTAATAAAATATTATTACATAATATTTGACTTTCAATTTCAGTTTCAGATATATGCTTTCAGTAATTATATGCTTAGAATTGCTCATCTTTGATATCTGATTCATTTGAGCATTCTTATATGTCTACTTCATATTCAGTCTGCTTTATATACCAGTACATGTTTTATATGTACTGACATCCCTATTTTTTGGGGTGCTTCAGTTCTGTAAATGCAGGCTCAAGTACTTAGGACAACATGCAACCCTAGTAACCAGTGCCTTCCAGTTGTGTCACTCCCCGAGTCTATACCCTGGATGTGATACAGTACTTAGAGCCACAAGTAATCTGAAGCTAACCCATGGTCTGGCATATACTAAGCATTTTGAATACAATTAGCTAAGCGGAAGCTAAACTGAATAAAATATAAATTCTAGAATTTAAGCTGAAAATCTGTGAATATAATATAAGTCTGAAAAGTAAAATTGACTGAACAAGCTAAAGTCTGACTCTATTTCTGAAAGCCTCTACTTTTGACGAGTTGCTGGGACAAGCCCCCAGCTAACTCTAAAATACTGAAAATAAGATAAACTAATAGGAAAGCATAATAAGGTACGTCCTCGAATGATGAGGACTCACCACTGGCTGTCTCAGAGATGGCAATGAATCGAGCTAATCGCGAGGCTAAATCTGAGAACTCGGACCTGCATCATAATAGGATACAACATATAGAGTATGCAGTCAGTACTTTGAATATACTTAGCATGAGGGATATGCAATATTTGAACATATTAAAATACTGAAAAGCTGAGAGTAATACATGCTAAAAACTGTAGTACAATGGCCAAAACTGTAAGATGTATAGAAGCTGAAATACATAGACATTTTGAATAACTGTCACGACCCAACCCACCGTGAATGGTACCCACCCAACCCCCGAATGAGCAAACCAGTTAACAACCTAACACTTAGTGAAATCTAACAGCTCAAAACCAGTTTGCATAAAAGAAACTAACATTCACAATCTCAAAACACTAATAAAATAAGAATCTGCGGAAAACCTCCCTAGAACCTGAAAGTCACCGTACCAAAATATTCTACCATTCATCTAGAGTATGGGGATGCAACCCCAAAAGCAAAATGAGAGTTAAGCCCGAAATAATTGGGCTACAACTAAATGAAGAATAAAAGGTAGTTCGACTGAAGTAGCTCACCCTTGAGATCTGAATGCACTGGGACTACAAGTGAGGTCATGTGTCAGCTGCCAGAAGATGTCCTGTACTCACAAAAAGAAAGGCAAGTGCAGAATCAGTACACAACCATTATGTATTGGTAAGATCACCGGCCAACTCCAATAAACAAGATATGAACAGTAACCCAAAGTTGAGTAAAGCGAAGTAAACATGTAACTAGTCAACAATATAACTAGAATACAAGTGTCTTCCTTAACTTGTCGACCACATGTAACCAGTTAATAACCAATGACAAACCAGTGACAATAAACATATGTCCTTTTCACACAACCCAAACCCACCAAGGATCCCTAGGACACCACCTATGTTTTTAACATGCAATCTCGGTCTACACTAAGACCAACCTCACATTTAAATATAATCACCCGGACTCTCATGGACCATATGCAAAAATCACAATTCAAGAATACAACTCGGTCCACTTATGGAACCATAGAAAGAATACAATCAATGCAAGTAAATCAAACTCGTACTAGGCATGGTACCCAAGCCAACCATTATGAGTCCCGTACCTGGCGTGGTACCCGAGCCAACCATTATGAATCCCATGCCAGGCATGGTACCGAGCTAATCAAAAAGTATCCAGTACCAAGCATGGTATCTGAGCCAACCGAATGTCACACAAAATCCAATCAATCAAGAAATAATGAACAAAGACATACTTGTAAACCAAGAAACAACAAAAAAAGTTCATTTCACAAGACTGATAACCGGATAACAAACATTCATAATCTCATTCCCTAGGCATGTAAATTCACACAATACTAAGCGATAGTACATGAACATATACTGCATATTGGGAAATCAATAACCATCACCTACCTCGAGTTACATAAAAGCTCTATGGGTATGGATCTTTCCCGTGTTCCAAAGCGTTTGCTTGTTCTTGGTCTAAAAATAATTACATGATACTAAAATCAGTCCCCATGGCCTACTAACTACCCGGATTATGCAAAATCCCAATTCTCAGGCCAAACTATGATCACTCCACTCATTTCCGGGATTTTCCACCATTAATTCACCTAAGTCTATCATTTTCACGGATACATTTAGAGAATTAAGGCTAATTGACCATAACCCAACAATAATAATCAAGACCCAAGAAGTTCTACACCCTAGAATCCCCTTTTTCCCTGGATTCTATCATTTTCCTAGGTCAATCCAAATCTTCCTCACAAGTCCAAACTAGCAATTCTACAATGTAGGAAAGATAGTACTAAGTTAGGGGAGTAGAAACCTTACCTTTAGGATGAAAAATGGTGAAAAACGAGTAAGGTTTTCCCAAAATTGCCCTTGCCCTTCTCCAAAACATTCTTGATGAAAACTGAACATTTTGGGGAAGTTTTTGCATTGAATCTCGACTCAGTTCTCTATAGCGATCCGTACACCACTATAGCTCCACCGCCATAGTAGAACTGACGGCTATGGCAGGGGTCGCTACCGCACTGTGTCAACTGCTATGGCGGTTGACATGGGATAGAAAGTCATAAAATTCCCCAGAAGTGCCCATTTTACACACCTTTAAATCTTGACATTCCAGAATAACTCCTTCACGTCAACCTCGATATCGGGAGTTCTACTCACCCAAATTCTCTTCTGAAAAGTCCTCTGGACTCCTCTATGTCTTGGATAACCAAAACAATAGCTCACTACATGATACATTACCTAATCCTTACCCAGATTGTCCTAGACCATACCTTGCTCAAAAACCATCCGAGACTAGCCTATCCCAAGATTTCCAACTCCCAAACCCAAAAGTTATCTAACCCAAAACTTGGCATGAAAAGTTTACCCGTAACTACGGACCTGGTTGTTGTAACAGATACCAATTTACCCATCATTCATCCCTGAATGATTAAGACCTGAAAAGATGAAATAAAAGAGGGAAAAGTATAGTACCCGAATCCTCAAACAAGTGAGGGTACTTATACTGCATGTCCCTCTCGGTTTCTCAAGTAGCTTCCTCAATCAGATGATGCTTCCATTGAACTTTCACAGATTTGATCTCCTTTATCCTCAACTTCCGGACATCCCCATCAAGAATCTCATCCGGTTTCTCTTCGTACTGAAGATATTTGTCTAGTAATATCTCATCCCATTTAATAATGTATTCCCTATCCCCATGGTACTACTTCAACATGGAAGACTGGATGTATACCTGATAAACTAGGAAGCAGTGCTAGCCTGTAAGCAACTGGCCCTACAATTTTGACAATTTTAAATGGACTGATAGACCGAGGGATGAGCTTGCCCTTCTTGCAGAAATGCATAACCCCCTTCATTGGCGACACCTTTAATAATACTTGCTCACCAACCTGAAAATCCATATCTCTTACCTTGTGGTCTGCGTACTTCTTCTGCCTGCTTTGGGCTGCTAGTAACTTGGTCTGAATGCCCCTTACTTTTTCCTGCGCTTCCCTTACCAAGTCTACGCCCAGAGGCTTCACATCACCTTTCCTAAACCATCTTATGGGTGATCTACATCCCCTCCCATATAGGGCCTCAAATGGTGCCATGTCGATACTGGAGTGGTAGCTGTTGTTGTATGAGAACTCACACAATGATAAAAACTGGTCCCAATGACCCCCAAAGTCAATCACACATGTTCTCAGCATGTTTTCCAACACCTGGATTGTCCTCTCTGACTGACCGTCTGTCTGAGGATGGAATGTTGTGCTGAAAGTGAGTTGAATGCCCAACTCTTCATGTAACTTACCCCAAAACTTAGAGGTAAGTTGCGTACCCCTGTCTGATATGATGGACAGTGGTACCCCATGCAGTCTCACGATCTCTTTAACATAGATCTTAGCCAACTACTGTGAATTATAGTCCATTCTGACTAGAATGAAATGAGCTGACTTGGTCAGCCTGTCCACAATGACAAAAATAGAGTCATAGTTTCCAAAGTCTTGGGAAGTCCCACCATGAAATCCATGGCTGTCCTTTCCCACTTCCATTCAGGAATGGGCATTCTCTGAAGTAGTCTCGCAGGCCTTTGGTGCTTATACTTGACCTGTTGACAATTTTGACCCTTGGACACAAAATAAGCTATGTCCCTATTCATCCTAGGCCACCAATAAAGTTGCCTCAAGTCCCTGTACATTTTGGTTATGCCCGGATGAATTGAATACCGCGAACCATGAACCTCTGCCAACACCTTCTAGATTATGTCATCAACCTGGGGAACACAAATCCTCCCCCTAAATCTCATCACCGTATTAGCATCCAAGGTGGTGTCCCGGACTCCCCGGATGCTACCTTGCTCCGAAGCTTGTGCAACTGTGCATCCTGAAATTGCTTGGCCGTTATCTCTTCTATAAATATGGATTTGACCTCAATACTGTCCAATACCCCACCCTATTCTGAGATGCCCAGTTGCATGAGCTTAGATTCTAGAGTCCGAATCTCCCTTGCCTAAAGTCATTTGCACACACTAAATAAGCCAAACTGCCCATGCTGATGGTCTTCCAACTCAATGCGTCTTCCACCACATTAGCCTTACCCAGATAGTACTGGATGGCCACATAATAATCTTTCAATAACTCCATCCACCTCCTCTGCTTCAGATTCATGTCCTTCTGAGTAAATACATACTGCAGACTGTGATGCTCGATGAACCCTTCACACTTGACGCCATAGAGATAGTGTCTCCAAATCTTGAGTGCAAAGACCACCGCAAACATTTCCAAGTTGTGGGTTGGATAATTTTTCTCATGAGGCTTCAACTGCCTAGAGACATATTCTGTAACATTCCTATCCTACATTAACATAGCACTCAAACATGAGTATGAAGCATCATAATATATAATGAAATCCTTACCTTCAATCTACAATGATAGGATGGGAGCTGCGGTAAGAAGTGTCTTGAGATTTTGGAAGCTCTCCGCACACTTGTCGAACCACACAAACGATACCTTCTTTTGTGTAAACCTTGTCAAATGAGTAGCAATAGACGCAAAATCCTTGAAAAATCTATGATAGTAGCCTGCAAGCCCCATAAAAATCCTCACCTTAGTCATAGAGCTAGGCCGAACCTAATTCTTAATTGCCTCAATCTTCTGGGGATCCTCCATCACCCCTTTTTCTGACACTACATGCCTAAGGAAAGCGACTGAAATCAATCAAAATTCACACTTAGAAAATTTTGCATATGGCTTCTGGTGCCTCAAAATATCCAACACAATGCGGAGATGCTCAGCATACTCCTCCTTACTCTTGGAGTAGATGAATATGTCATCTATAAACACAATGATGAATGAATCCAGATAAGATTTGAACACCTATTCATCAAACTCATGAATGCTGCCGACATATTGGTCAACCTAAACAATATCACTAGGAACTCGTAATGCCCATTCCAAGTCCGAAAAGCAGTCTTAGGAATGTTCTTGAGCCTAATCTTTAACTGATGGTACCCTGACCTTAAGTCAATTTTTGAAAAAACACAGATGCACCCTGTAGCTGGTCAAAGAGATCATCTATATGGGGTAAAGGATACTTGTTCCGGATGGTAACCTTATTCAATTGCCTATAGTCTATGCACATCCGCGTACTACCATCCTTCTTTTTCATAATCAATACCGAAGCACCCTAAGGTGAAGCACTGGGATAGATAAAACCTCTATCTAAGAGTTCTTGAAGCTGAGTATTAAGTTCCCTCAACTCTGTTGGAGCCATACAATATGGTGGAATGGAAATTGGGCGAGTGCCCGACTCCAAATCTATACAGAAATTGATATCTCTATCCAGAGGCATACTAGGCATGTCCACTGGAAACACCTCCTAAAACTCTAAAACAATCGAAACAGACTCAATCGATGGGGACTCCACACTATCATCCTGGAGGTGAGCCAAGAAGTCCAAACACCCTCTCCCCACTAGCTTCCTAACCCGAACAAATAATATGATTTTAGCCAGTTTAGGCCTGTACACACCTTCCCACTCTAGCCTATCCTCGTCGAAAATTTCTAGAGCCACATTCTTAGTATTACAATTCAATACTGCATGATAAGGAGACAACCATGTCATACCCAAGATAACATCAAAGTCTAGTATGTACAGAATAACCAAATATACCCAAGTTTGTAACCCCATAAACACCACAAGACAAGTACGATAAATATGAGTCACTATCACAGGCTCTCCAATCGGGGTAGAAATATGGATAGGGGAATCAAGGACATCACAAATCAAATCCAGACCCAAGGCAAAGTTCACAGACACATAAGAGTAAGTAGAACCTGGGTCAAATAGTACAGAAGCCATCTTATCACAGACAAGAATGGTACCTGTGATCACCGCGTCTGATGCCTCAGCCTTAGATTTCCCTGGAAAAGCATAACAGTGGGCCCGTTTATAAATCGGAGCAACTTCTCCGACTTGATGTACCACTCCCCTGACCGCTCTTCTATTCCCTCTGTTTCTCTGGTCTCCCTGAAAATTACCTCGCCTACTCTATGGATGACCCTTAGTATAACCACCTCTAGCCGCTAGGACCACAACCTTAGACTGCTACTGAGCCTGATTACCTGTCTGCCTATCAGGGCACTCCCTCTTTAAGTGACCTAAATCACCACAGTGAAAACATCCGCGGTCAAGAGTGGGCCTGCTGGTAGAAGTGTAGGAAGCCCCCTGGTCTTTAGGAGCTGAAAATTGACTAGCTCTCGGATGACCACCTGTAAAAGCGGGAAAGGCTGACTAAATCAGATGAGCAGAATACACCTGTTGATTGTGCCCCCTGGAGTATGAACCACTGAAATTTCCCTCATTTCGGGACTTCTTGGCTAACACCTTAGCCTACTCGACCTGCTTAACCCCTTCCAGTTTCTTCATATAGTATGTGACCTCATTGAAGCTCTTCCTTGCTGAAGTCATGTGCACTAACAATATCTACAATTCAGTAGTCAAACCTTTTATAAACAATTGAATCCTCTCCTCTTTGGTGCCCAAAAACTGAGTAGCAAAATAAGATAAGGCATAAAACTTGGCCTCATATACTGAAACTAACATATTACCCTGCTCAGGATCTAGAAACTCATACTTCTTACGATCCTTCAAGGTACGGGGCACACACTTCTCTAAGAAGAGAGCATGAAACTCTTTCTAAGTCAGCGGAGGCAAGGTCGATGGCCGACATTCCTTATGAGACCTCCACCATTACTTAGCATCACTCTGTAGCTGAAAAATGATGAACTCAATCCCATTCTATTGCACAATGCCCAACTTGTGCAGCCTCTCATAACAGTCCAAGATAAATTCATAAGAATCTTCCTTCTCAGTACCCTAAAATGTAAGAGTTTTTAGCTTCAGGAACTTAGTCAGCATCTCGTGCTCATTACCTGTGATAACCAGTCCTAGCATTGGACAGAAGAAATCATCATTACCAGATGCTGCATCCATTCTAAGAGCCGGTGAAAACACTGGTTGGGTACCTGGAACCTGATCTGCATTACCCATGGGGGTGGCTCCCATACCAACCAGTCCACTAAGAAAGCTCCACACCTACTGAAATGCTTTGGGCCCGATAGAGGGAAGGCCTGCACCTCCAGCTGGTGCTGCCTCCGCCTAATCTGCGCCCTCCTCCATAACAATCTCGACTTTCTCCTCGGCCGGATCCTAGGGTGGGGGAGGGGTCACCTCATGTACTCCTGCACCTGCTTGAGCTCCACCCCTGGAGGGTGCTGCTCTACCTCAGCCCCTGCCCCTGATCCTTCCTCTACCTCTAATAGCTGGGCCCGCTACTGGGACCACTGCTCTCACTCCATTGTTTCTTGTATTAACCATCTGCGGACAAAGAGTGAAAGAACTTCAATACCAATTTGTATCACCAGATACCAATTAGAATCAAGTTATAGCATGAAGGAAGAGAAAAGAGATAGTTTTCCTAAAGTCCTATAGCCTCTCGAAGAAAAGTACAGACGTCTCCGTACTGTTCCGCAAGACTCTACTAGACTTATTTTGGTATGATGAGATCAATGAACCTAGGCCTCTGATACAATCTTTGTCATGACCCAACTCACTGTGAGTGGCACCCACCCAACCCCCGAATGAGTGAACCAGTTAACAACCCAACACTTAGTGGAATCTAACAGCTCAAAACCAATTTGCATAAAAGAAACTAACATTCACAATCTCAAAACACTAATAAAATAAGAATCTATGGAAAACCTCCCTAGAACCTGAAAGTCACCGTACCAAAACATTCTACCAATCGTCTATAGTACTGGGATGTAATCCCAAAAGCAAAATGAGTGTTAAGCCCAAAACAATTAGTCTATAACTAAATGAAGAAGACAAGGTAGCTCGACTGTCATGCCCTATTTTTACCAAGGTTAGATAAAGCACAACTTATGGACTCTGAAAGAATTTTTATTATGTACAGAGTCGCCACCTAATTTTTAAGGAAAATAAGGAAACCTATTTCTTATTATTGACATGTATGACTCGTATTTTAATCTGCGAAAAAACCATTTGAGATTCTAGGTAAGGGTTCAAGTTATTCCGAAGGGAAGGTGTTAGGCATCCTTCGGAATCCACAAATGTGGTACCTGACTAAACTTAATTTTTAAAGAGAGAGGAGGTAAAACATCATTTTTGTAAAAAAGTATAAATATGAACAATAGAAAATATATGTATACAAGTTTAAAATATGTGCCTAAGAGTATGAAAAATGTACTTTTATATGTATGAGAAAATTTATATGTAAGAAAGTATACAAAAGAGTGTAACAGAATGTATATTGTTAATATGAAAAGTATGTAAATATGTAAATATAAGTAGATACTATTACGAAATATATATAAGGAAAATGTGTAAGTAATGTATGTTAAATACATTGAACAAAGAATGTAAAAGGAGCATTTGAAAAGATTGTACAATAATTACATCGATTGACTTGCGTTTTTTTTTTCATTATGTAAATATTGTTTCACTTTTGCAAGAAAAAATGAGTTTAAGAATGAGAAAGGAATATTAGTTTAAAAGTGTTTTTAACAAAAGAATGTGTAAAAGATTATTTGTAAAGTTTAAATAAACTAATTAGAAGGAAAAGAAAGGAAAAGACGTCCTAATGTTTGCGTAACGTAAAAAATATGAATTAATTAACTTAAGTATCTAAGTTGAATTAATTTGTTTATAAAAGTATTTACGACTTAAAATTTTGCCTAAGCGCGTAAAATAGATAAGTAAATAAATGGACACTCCCACCCGACACCCCAAAAGTAAAGTCTTCACTATACTTTATTTTTTGTACAATTACAAGAATTTACAAAAATATAAATAAAGCAATGAATTTTGAAGAGATTTTCAAACCCCTTTTAATTGTCATCTTCGGAAGTATCTTCACGTACCTGTATAAAAACTTAGTAAACAAATTTAATAACAAATAAATATTTACCAAAATAAGTTAAAGAAATACATATATTGTATGTAAATAATATAAGAAAATATAATTTTATTATAGTATGGGCTCAGATATGTAGTTGTATTAAGTTTTAAATACGCCATGGCTGCGATACATCGGTTGGCCACCCGAGATCACCTCGCCAAGATACGGATCATAAAACTTTTTATTTTGTCTTTGTAATATTACAATTTCGTCATCGCCCAAACTTATTTTCTCGCTACGTATGTAGATATGTATCCGTCTTTTTTATTGTGGAGGCCTCAAAAATCGACGAGAGTTTTTTCATTGGCCAATGCAGTGTAGTATTTATTCGATATCAGTGTAATATCAAAAATAGTAAAGAGCAAGGACAAAATCGTCCAAACAGCCCCAAAAAAAATCGGCTAAAACAGTAACGAGCAAGATCATCTCCGGAGTGAATTTTTCGGGTCAAAATCGACACAAAATTAGCCAAAACAGTCCGGAAAATAGCAACAAAATACTACAGGAGTAACACAGAGATAAACATAAGGAGCCGGAGAACACCCGACGCCGCCTGGAACAACCAAACATTCGTGTAAATTCGTCAGCCAGATACAAACATTTAGAAGCAAAATAACATAGCACAAACAATAAAGGTCTGAAAAATGGAGCTCGCCGGAGAAATAACAACTCCGGCCAGATCTGCAAACAATACAAAACAACATATTATCTCAACAAAACCAAGTTCACCGAAGTCGTTTCTCCGGCCAGATCTGGTAGATCCGGTCAGGGAGACGAAAAATCAGGCCGGTGGTGTTGAGGGAATTTCCCAACCAAGTTTAGCCATTTTCCGGTGAACTTTGAGCTCGCTGTTGAGGGAGAAAGGACGAGCCTCGTCGTGGGGAAGAGAGAAAAGGGAAGAGCAAGGGAGAGGTGCTGGCCGTGTGGTGGTGGCTCGCCGGTCATCACCTCCGGCGAGGCAGCGACATAAAGGGGAGAGCGGGGAGAGAGAGCAGGGGGCGTTGGTGGTGGCTCATCGTCTCCGGCCGCCGGTGATCAATTCCGACGGCGGCAGCGAGAGAGAGAGCAAGAGGGAGCGGGGGTGGGAGAGAGAGAAAATGAGGAGAGGGAGATGAGGGGAGAGAAAAGAGGAAGAGAAATCTGATGGGGTGTGTGTGTGTGTGTGTGTGTGTGTGTTTTGTGTGTATTTTTGTCCCCTTAAAATAAAATGCCCCCTCCCCCCTTTTATAATATAAAACAAAACCTCCCTTTGCCCAAAAAATAAAAGACTAAACCTTTTTATTTTTTGATTATTATCCGATAGATTATTTACTCTATTAACCAATGTATAAAGTTTATTAATCGATGGACGATAGCCCTAATCAGTCATGTCAAATGTCACCTTTATTAAAGGTGACAAGACATTGACTTGACCCAATTTATTAACCAATGCACAAGGTTATTAACTAGAGGACGATAGCCGTATTCAGTCATGTCAAATGTCACCTTTATTAAAGGTGACAAGACCTTGACTTGACTGATTTGTTGCTCTGCGTATTAGAATTAATTGCTCCGACCTCTTGTGCTTGCGGAATGTATTAGAGAATATAAATAATGTACAAAAATGCGTGCATTGGTATGTGATTAAAAAATAAAATAAAATGTAATGTGTTTTAAATAATTGAAATTGTAGGATTTGTGTTGTGTACGTGTGCGGATGACTGTAAAAAATATTGCGATTATCAAAAATTGTATAATGACAATAAATTGATAAAATCCTAATATTTACCAAATAAAGGATAATTATCAATAAATTGTGAGAAATAAAAATATATCAATAAATTGATAAAATTCCTAAAATAAGGATGATTATCAATAAATTATTATATTTCATGAAAAATGTGTAAAAAATGTATTTTGTGCTCTTTAACGATCAGGAAACCTGAAGACGTTAATTTTAAGCACGGAGAGCCAAAATTGGGTGTCAACACACGCCAAAACAGGACTACAGTTGGGCGTCTTAGGCAGCGATAAACTTCAATGTTCTCAATCAGCAAATGTTGGACATACAGCATCAGTGGACAAGGCAACAACAAACTATAATCATCCCTCTTGAGTTCATTTGGACTATAGCTTCTCCACTTCCGCAGTTTGAAACATGTCTGTGTTTACCAACTAATTAGCGCCTTTATTTGGACAAGTAATTAAGAGCCCTTGGATCAGGAACCAAGGTGTAGTTGGTTATCACGTCAGTCTAACACACATAGGAATAAAGCTGCAACTTAAGGATTACTTCAGAAGTAAGCTGCAACTTGACATTAACATGAACCCTCAAATATGATTGCTTGGTCCAGCATAAGAGAACCACAATTGCTAGAAGAAACGACTTACATATGTTAAAGTTTACAGTTTTCAGAAGGTTACGCATTTGTAGTATATTCAACAATTGAACAGCAGAAAGCAGAAACCCAAATTAGTATAATATGAGCACTGGCAAGTGAGTTAGCATATACTTGAAGCCCCATCCTTAGAAAAAGGGGAGAAAACAGAAACCAAGATGACCTAGAGCATTCACACTCCTCTCTAGCTTTGCAAATTTCAGTAAATTAGACTTAACAAACACACAACTCAAAAAAACTGTAAATATGCTCCATATAACAGATTTGGAGATGTCATGTTAAACGTAGACCAAACATCGACATAATACAAAATAACAATATAGTTTTAACCAGATGCAGAAAGCAACATGAATAAACAAAAATAGACTGCTATCTGCCCATAAATCAACTCTAGGATGAGAGTAAAAGCCATTAGATCCACAATTGTCAAACATACGTGTTAAAATTTGACTTCACCACATACTGAAACATAATCTTTCCCCACAATAGTCATCCGCAGCTATAAGAACACAAACTAAACTTATGTAGCATTGTGACTTGAGACAGAGACAACTGTATAGCTGTTGCAGTTAAGGAAATACATCTGTGACAGTTGACATGTAAAAAGATAAGCAGCATTTAGAGAACAAACATGTAAAAAATTCAGTGTCAATTGCTTTTTTCCAACCTGAAGTAATAATATATACTGTAGTCCAAAATCAAAAAGAGAAAAAAGAATATCACACAATTATGAATTAGCATTTTGTAAAGTATGAACTCTATTCAGAAAGTGTGTATCTTTCTGCATTTTGATCAGCATGAGTAGGCTATCAAAGTCTGGATTTTCATCATTATTATCTATTCCATCAGCTAGTTGATCTACATCTTCCTTTGTTTCATTGGCGGGCCTCCATCTTCATCATGATCCTGTTCATTAGCATCTTCATCTTGATTAACATTCTGCTCATTAGCCCCTAAATCTTGTTCATTAACGTCCCCATGTTGATCATTAGCATCTCCATCTTGATCAGCATTAGGACTTCCAACTTGATTATTAGCGCCTCCATCTTGATCAGCATTAGCGCCTCCAACTTGATTATTCGCGCCTCCATCTTGGACAGCATTAGCGTCTCCATCTTGACCAGCATTAGCACCTCCAACTTGATTATTTGCGCCTCCAACTTGGTCAGCATTAGGGCCTCCCTCTTGATCAACATTAGCGCCTACATCTTGATCATTAGGAGCCTGTTCAATAGCGCCTCCAAAGAGACCATCATGCAAAGTTACACCACTCTGGTACATAAGCAGGTGCCTGCCACAAAATACTCATTCGAATTAACACCTTACAAGTCATACCGCAATTATATGTGTACAGTCTATTTGCAAATTTGTAATTAGAAGCTTACAATCTCATAAAGTATCTTCCTACTACAAAATACTCGGACGGATGGGCGACTGCAATCTGAAGAAATCATAAATTATGTATTTTAAGAAAAATAGAGCAACAAAATCGTCTTGTTCATGGAAATCAAATGCTCTTTAATATTAGTATCTTACAAGTTCCCATCCGATCACGATATGACACTCGATACAGTAAATATAGGCTAGGGTATTTCCGTCTCGTTGTTGTTGATGATTCTCGTTGCCTATTTTATAAACATGAAACCTGCATATAATACTTATATGCCTCAGACCTCGGAAAAAAGCTTAGGCAAATAATAAAATCACAAGATGCTGAAATCACCCAATTTTCGAAATCATGAGACTTACATGTCATTAGAGTACCCTCCATACACTAAGTCCTGCCCCTGGACAAGATAATGAGCAGAATAAGTTGTTCTGTTCTTAGTCAAGAAATATGCTGTCGAAATTAAGGGATTGAATCTTCTATATGAAATGAGTAGCAATTTCATCAAAATACACTACAATATAGTTCAGTTCTTCCTAAACGAATGATTTAAGTACAAATTAATTCCTAAACTTGGGTATCAAAGAAAACTATTTAGTGCATTCCCATTTGGTGTGATCACAAGAAATGATGCAGAGAGAATCCTTACATTAGGAACGTAATCGTCGACATATGCAACTTCAGTTTCGCAAAAACAGCAAAGGATGCTATCTTGCAAATCGATTAGATCGTTTCCAACTCCAACGTCCATTGTATCAACTTAGTGGATCAAGAAGCAACTCCTGTTCAACCTGTTACAGAACAAAATTTCTTCAACAAAGAACAAAGTGGAAAAGAAATATGAAAAGAAGGCTAACTTCAAACCAGATAATGAATGTAACTTGGAGCAGAGCTGGTGGAAAATGAGAATTCAAAAAAAGTGCACAAGACTGAATCTAATGGGACTGAGAAGAGAATGTTAATATAGAAAAACCACTTCTTGATTCTTGAATTCAAGCTCTATATTGACGGTTAATTCAAAAAGGAGGGAAATTCAACTAATTTTTATTTTATATAACAAGATTTTACAACTTACCCCGCCAAACTGTGAAACTAGTCATACTGACATTTTACTCAAACCATATGCACTGACCTAAAAATGTATAAAGAATAAAATACCGTTATGTTTTCGTTTCGTTTGCTGATGAGAAATAGAGTTATATTTCAATAATGCTACTATTATGTGAATTTTTATATCAAAAATCAGAAACAGATAAAGAGTTGTGTATTATTTTAGTTTTGTATGAACCTTCTAGTAACTTGGGTCGAATCACATAAGCTGGGGGCAAAGCTAGTGGGTAGATTTGGTCGAACTTAATAGTTTTGGTCCAAATTTAATAGCTGCCTTGAAAAATTGATTGAATATGTACAAATTATTAAATTAGAACCTAATAATAAAGGACTAAAATTAGGAATACATAATTTTAGTACATGAAAAATGGAATTGGATGAAATATTTAATGAAGAGAGTAACAATTGGAACATAAATGCATGTTATTAGAATTTAGTTATTTGACATGCTTGTAATATGACAAGATTTTTTTTTCTTTTACATAATCGTGCGTACTCTCTTTGTTTCGTATTATTTAGCCCCATATTTTATTTTATTTTAATTTATGAAATCAAGAAAAATTTATTATATATATTTTTTATTTCTATCATTGGTATTAAATAATTATTCCTTCCGTTTTAAGTTTACTTGACCCATCTACTAAAAATAGTTGTTTCAATTTACTTGTCTAATTTATGAAATCAAAATAATTTTATTATATTTTTTATTTTTACCCTTAATATTAAATAACTACATAAAGTAATAGTAGTTAATTTTAAAGTTTCAAAACATCATTAATAAAATTAGTTTGATAAAATATATACCTCTAATTTAAACTTTATTTAAAGGGTGTGTCAGGTAAAATGGAACGGAGGAGTAATAAAATAGTACTAATAGCTAGAGTTAAAAGAAAAAACAAATGGTCTTAGTAGAAAGATCAATTTTAAGATCGCTAGATCTTCTCTCACATGGATCGATCCCCTTCCAATCAACGGCTCATATTCAGTTTCCGCCGTTCACATGTATCACCATTATTATCCGTCGATCACTAAATATTTAGCGGCTACGATTTATGGCCGGCCACATTTCAAAATCCCCCAAATATAAATACCCACCACCATCCACTTCATTTTTCATCCCAATTCAAATTCAAAACCCTAGAAACTTCTTCTTCTTCTTCAAATTTCTCAGTGAAAATGTCTGGTCGTGGAAAGGGAGGCAAGGGATTGGGAAAGGGAGGAGCCAAGAGGCACAGGAAGGTTCTAAGAGATAACATCCAGGGCATTACGAAGCCAGCTATTCGCAGGCTTGCTCGTAGGGGTGGTGTGAAGCGTATCTCTGGTCTCATCTATGAAGAGACCCGTGGAGTTCTCAAGATCTTTTTGGAGAATGTGATTCGTGATTCTGTCACCTACACTGAGCACGCCAGGAGAAAGACTGTTACTGCTATGGATGTTGTCTATGCCCTCAAGAGACAGGGGAGGACTCTCTATGGATTTGGCGGCTAGATTGTGGTTTTTGGTTTGGGTAATTGTAGGGTTTAAGTTTGTATTACTTTTGAAGCGTTGTTCTTAAGCTCTAGATTTGTAAATATTCAAGTAATGAAGTTCACTTTCCAGAAATTACCTTGGTTATCTTCCAGCTGGTTGTTGATTGATCTAAATTATATTTTTTTATCTGTGCAATCTTTCAATTTTAATTTGCCACTCGCTTTGTTGTGTTGAAATTAATTAAGATAGAGAGAGTACAAACTAATCCTCATATGCTGGATTAGGAGCTAATCTCATTGTAGCTAGGAGATTCAGGATGTCACTTGACGAGCCCGATGCTGGCAGCGAATCCCTTTCCCCATCATGTCCACTAGAAAAATAAATCAGTGTCAAGATTCTTGACATACAAATAACTAGATCAATGACTGTTAGCAGTGTCTGAGCTAGAATTTTCACTAATGGGATCAAAATATGGAGAAATAAACACACAAATAAGCAAGAAGGTTCAACATCTACTATATACAGATAACAATAGTAGTAATTTTAACTATATATAAACAATGTGATTTTCCACCAAAGGGAGTTTGGATGAACCCCTACCTTGCTGTGCCCCTGACTGTTAAGGTGGAGAACTATTAATTATCGATTGGTGAAGTTAACTCACGCTTACAAACAATAAAGGGAACAACAAGAGCGACCTACAACATCAAGGTTTTATGGTGTAGTTGGTTATCACGTCAACACACTGAAGGTCTCTGGTTTGAGTCTGGGAGAAGCCATTTCTGATCCTTTTTTTTTTTTTTTTTTGAGTTTTCATTAGTTTTCTTTATGTGCCAAACCGGACTGGTGCTGCAATTTACCTAAGAAGCTAGGATCCTCTTGTTGAGACTTGCTGTGGTGAAAGGAAAACTCTACTACGAATTCACGCCAAACAGGACTACAGTTAGGGGTTTTAGTGCTCTCAATCAGCAACAGTAGGCAAGGCAACAACAAACTATAATAATCCCTCTTGAGTTCATGTGGACTAGCTTCTCCAATTCTGCGGTTTGAAATATGTCTGTATTTACCAACTAATTAGCGCCTTTATTTGGACAAGTAATAAGGGCCCTTGGATCAGGTACCAAGGTGTAGTTGGTTATCACATCAGTCTAACACACAGAGCAGTTAAAGTTTGAGGATCATTTTTAAGCCAAACAAGAATAAGGCTGCAACTTAAGGATTACTTCAGAAGTAAATCTGCAACTTGACATTAACATGAACCCTCAAATATGATTGCTTGTTCCAGAGTAAGAGAACAACAATTGTATATATCTACATTGCAGTAGCCTCTGTACAAAAGGAATACTTTGCTAGAAGAAACGGCTTACATCTGTTAATGCTTACAGATTTCAGAAGGTTATGCATTTGCAGTATTATTGAACAATTGAACAGCAGAAAGCAGAAACCCAAATTAGTATAATATGAGCACTGGCAAGTGAGTTAGCATATACTAGAAGCCCCATCCTTAGAAAAAGGGGAGAAAACAGAAACCAAGATGACCACTAGAGCATTCGCACTCCTCTCTGGCTTTGAAAATTTCAGTAAATTACACTTAACAAACACACAACTCAAAAAAGCTGTAATATGCTCCATATAACAGATTTGGAGATGTCATGTTAAACGTAGACCAAACATCGACACAATACAAAATAACAACATAGTTTTAACCACAGCGTGTTCGCCACCACACTGGCTGGCTGGTGCATTGGTGATGCAGAAAGCAACATCAATAAACAAAAATAGACTGCTATCTGCTCATAAATAGACTCTAGGATGAGAGTAAAAGCCATTAGATCCACAATTGTCAAACATACGTGTTAAAATATGACTTCATCAAATACTGAAACATCATCTTACCCCACAATAGTCATCCGCAGCTATAAGAAAACAAACTAGCATTGACTGTCAAGAAGCTACACTTTTGAGACAGACAACTGTATAGCTGTTGCCAGAGCTCAAACATGTGAAAAGTTCAGTGTCAATTCATTTGTTCCAACCTGAAGTAATAATATGTACTGTAATCCTAAAATCAAAGATAAGAAAAAGAATATCACACAATTATGAATTTAGCATTTTGTGAAGTATGAACTCTGACTCTATTCAGAAAGTGTGCATCTTTCTGCATTTTTATCTGCATGAGTAGGCTATCAATGTCTGCATTTTCATCAATATTATCTATTCCATCAGCCAGTTGATCTACATCTTCCTTCGGTTCATTGGCGCGCCTCCATCTTCATCATGATTTTGTTCATTACCGCCTCCATCTTGAACAGCATTTTGCTCATTAGCGCCCACATCTTGTTCATTAGGAACCTGTTCATTAGCGTTTCCATCTTGATCAGCATTTTGTTCATTAGCACCTACATCTTGTTCATTATGAACCTGTTCGTTAACGTTTCCGTCTTGATCAGCATTTTGCTCATTAGCGCCTAAATCTTGTTCATTCGGAATCTGTTCATTAGCGTCTCCATGTTGATCAGCATTTTGCTCATTAGCGTTTGCACCTTGATTAGCAATTTGCTGATTAGCACCTAAACCTAGTTCGTTTAAATGAAGCAACGGTACATCATTCCAGTAACTAAGCAGGTGCCTGCCACAAAATATTCATTTGTATTAATCCTTACTAGTCATACCGCATATGTGTACAGTCTCAATTTGCAAATTTGTAATTAGAAACTTACAATCTCATATAGAATCTTCCTTCTCTAATATGCATGGTGGGTTGGGCGACTGCAATCTGGAGAAATCATTAATTCAGTATTTAATAAAAAGGAGCAACAAAATCGTCTTGTTCATGAAAACTAAATGCTCTTTAATATTAGTATCTTACAAATTGCCACCCGAGGAGCATTCTACATCGGGAACAGTAAGTATTGGCTAGGATACTTCCATCTACTACATGATGACGATAATTCGCGCCCTCTGGTACATCAACGTTAAACCTGCATATATACAAAGGTTTGTAACGTATCCAATAATACATATATGCCTCAGACTGCAGAAAAAGGTTTAGGCAAATAACAAATCCCAAGTTGCTGAAATCATATGTAATATCCAATTTCCAAAATTGCATGAAATCATGAGACTTACAATCTTTCAAAGATCCCTGCTGGAATATAGTGTAGCAGCTGCAAAGTGTACAAGACAAGAAAATGAGCATAATAAGTTGTTCTGTGTATAATGAATTAACCACAATTCATTATACAAATAGCTTTCAAAATTAAACATGAAATCAGTAGCAATTTCATCAAAAGATACAACATAGTTTTTCCTATCAAACAATTCAGAAGAAATTATCCTGAATTTGGAGTATCACAAACAAATTGATATTATAATAAATTGCAAGAAATGATGTAGAGAGAGTGAGAATCCTTACGATGTGAAGGTAATCCCGGACAAATGCAACTCGATATCTGCAGTTACGACATCGGATTTCATTGCGTTCATATTCAAGTTGTCTTCTCATTGTATCAACTTTGTTGAATCAAGAACCAACTCCTAATAGATATATTTCACCTGTTACAGAACAAAGAACAAAGTGGAATTAAGAGAAATATCGTCAACGATGCACTGCTGAAAAGGTCTGAGTTTATCAATGGAAAAAAGATATGTTTCACCTGTTTACACAACAAAGAACAAAGTGGAATTAAGTGAAAATATGAAAGATGCACTACTGAAAAACTCAAGTTGGTGATCAATGAGAATCCAAGAAAATGAAAAATGGGTGAGTAGAAAGTGCACAAGACTGAAATTTATATAGAAAAAAATCACTTCTTGATTCTTGAATCCAAACTCTGTTAATTCAGAGGAGGGAAATTTGAAATTGCTTCCACCTTTATTAGGAATAATATTTTCTTTTTAATTTCTGGCATTTGTCATATTGACATTTTATTTTGCATCCTTACACATATGCACCGACTTAAAATTGTATAGACTAGAGAGAATAATATACCAACTATGTTTCCCTTTAATAATTAATTGTTGTGTGAATTTTGATGGTAAAAAGTAAAAACTAAAGATTTATCGATATCGAGTGCTTACATTAATGATCAAACAATAGATGTGCAACATATTACTTAATCGTGATTAATTAATATATACGTTTATTACATCTAGTCACTCAATTTAAGAAAATTTCCTTAAGTTGAGTGACTAGAGGCCCATTTGGATATGCGACATAAAATTATTATTTGAAATCATGATGATATGAAATTAGATTCATATGAAGTTGAAGTTTTGTTCGGACATGCAATTTGAATTTCTTAAGTTGTATTTTTTCTCATAAACATGAAAATCTCGCAAGTTGAGAAAACTATCAAAATTTCTTCAATTCTTATACAATCTTACCAAATGAGCAAACCATTGTTCATAAACAAGATATCTGACTATCCTAAGGTGTCACATTGATAAATCACTCTATTTCTTTTATATTGTGCTTACAAACTTGCAAATACACATAATTTTATAAAAATCCACAAGTCAACAATAGTGCTAACTAACTACTCTTGAATATAATCCTTTCACATGAAGTCTTTTTTATATAAAATTTAACATGAAGGGTTTATTTTTATAAAATATAAACTTATAGGTCAAATTTTACATTTAAAAAAAAATTGAAATCATGATTTAAAACGCAAACTAGATCAATTACTGTTAGATATAGCAAAGTAAATTCATATGAGATTGCGGAAGAGAGAGATAAATACTACTCCCTCTGTTTCAATTTATTTGACTTACTTTTCTTTTTAGTCTGTTTTAAAAAGAATGACCCTTTATTTTTTTAGCAACTCTTTAATTTTAACTTTTCACGTGGCATGTTTAAGGCCACAAGATTAAAGGGCATTTTGGTACATTTGACATATCTTTAATTTAAGACCACAAGATTCAAAAGTTTTCTTTATTTTTTTAAATTTTGAGTCAGGTCAAAACAAGTCACTCAATTTGAAACAAAGGGAGTACTAGTAGGGAGTACTATATACCACCAAGGTTTCGTGGTGTAGTTGGTTATCACGTCAGTCTAACACACTGAAGGTCTCCGGTTCGAGTCCGGGCGAAGCCATTTCTATTTTTTTTTTTTTTGAGTTTTCCTTATTTGCCAAACTGGACTGGTGCTGCAACTTACTTAAGAAGCTAGGATCCTCTTGTTGAAACTTGCTTCTACAACGAATTCATGCCAAAACAGGACTACAGTTGGGCGTTTTAGGCAGCGATAAACTTCAGTGCTCTCAATCAGCAATTGTTGGACATACAGCAACACTACACAAGCCAACAACAAACGTATAATCATCCCTCTTGAGTTCATGTGGACTAGCTTCTCCACTTCCGTAGTTTGAAACATGTATGTATTTACCAACTAATTAATTAGCACCTTTATTTTGACTAGTAATCAAGGGCCCTTGGATCAGGCACCAAGGTGTAGTTGGTTATCACGTCAGTTTATAACTGACAACTTTTCACTAGGATTTAGAAGACTTGTATTAAGAAAAATGTCTGCATTTTCATCAGCCAATTGATCTGCATCTTCATTTAGTTAAATGGAGCCTCAATCTTGATAGTTTAGTCCAGAGCAAGAACATGATTTGTATTAGCTCTTGAACCTTTAGGCAGCTGTAAACTTCAGTACTACACAGAACTCAGAAAGCTGTACATATAGCAGATGTAGAGATGTCAAATTAAACGGATACCAAGCATCGCCATGTTACAAAATAACAATATGGTCTTAACCTTTTCTCAAACATTTGCCATAAATCTAACTTCACCACATACTGGAACATCATCTTTCCCCACACTAGTCATTCCACATTTTTTTAAAGAAAAACATACTAAAGTTCACTAGCATTTACTGTCAAGCAACTCCACTTCTAGAAAAAAGAGGATTGTATAGCAGTTGCAGTTAAGGAAATACATCTCGGACAGTTGACTTGCCACAAGAAATTAAAAGAATAACAAAGCAGCATGTAAAAAGTTTAGTGTCAATTGTTTTATTCCAACCTGAAGTTATAATATGTACTGTAATCCTAAAATCAAAAAGAGGAAAAAGAATATCACACAATTATGAATTAGCATTTTGTAAAGTATGAACTCCGACTCTATTCAGAAAGTGTGCATCTTTCTGCATTTTGATCAGAATGACTAGGCTATCAATGTCAGCATTTTCATCAATATTATCTATTCCATCAGCCGGTTGATCTACATCTTCCTTCGTTTCATATCATTATTCTGTTCATTATAGCATCTCCATCTTGATCAGCAATTTACTTATTAGCGCCTCCATCTTGATCAGCATTAGCACCTACATCTTGATGATTAGGAACCTGTTCATTAGCGCCTCCAATGAGAGAATCATGCAACGTTACACCACTCTGGTACATAAGCAGGTGCCTGCCACAAAATACTCATTTGAATCAACAGGTTACAAGTCATACCGCATATATATGTGCACAGTCTCGATTTGCAAATTTGTAAGTAGAAACTTACAATCTCATAAAGAATCTTCCTACTTTAAAATACTCTGAACGTTGGGCGATTGCAATCTGAAGAGATCATAAATTCTATATTTTAAGAAAAATAGAGCAACAAAATCGTGTCTTGTTCATGAAAATCAAACTCTCTTTAATATTAGTATCTTACAAGTTCCCATCCGAGCAGGATACGACATTGGATACAGTAAATATTGGCTAGGGTATTTCCATTTAGTTTTTGTTGATAATTCACGTTGTTTGGTTTAACAACATGAAACCTGCATATAATAAATATATGGCTCAGACCTCAGAAAAAAGCTTAGGCAAATAATAAAATCACAAGATGCTGAAATCACCCGATTTTCGAAATTGCATGAGACTTACAGTCTATGAAAGTACCCACCATACACTAAGTCCTGTGCCTGGACAAGAAAATGAACATAATAAGTTGTACATTCCCATTTGGTGTGTTCTCAAGAAATTATGCAGAGAGAATCCTTAATCCTTACATTAGGAACGTAATTCTCGATGAATGCAACTCGAGTTTCGCAAAAACAGCAAAGGATGCAACCACGCAAATTAATTAGATGGTTTCCAACTATAGAGGCCATTGTATCAACTTTGTGGATCAAGAAGCAACTCCTGATCAACCTGTTACAGAACAATTTTTATTTAACAAAGAACAAAGTGGAAGAGAAATATGAAAGATGTGTTATGAGTTTTGGAGAGAGAGGAGCAAACAATAAAATAGAAAATATGAATGGAAAAAGTCTTAAACAAAGTAGTAGAATCCTCATGCGGCTAATCTAGTAGACTCCTCCAAAGTAGTAACAGAATGCAAAATCCAAAATTCTCTACCTTTATTACGGATAAAATTTCTTTTTTATTTTTCCCCTTTAGAAGATTTTACAATTTACCCTCCAAACGATTTTCTTTTTATTTCTGATACTAGTTGACATTAATTTCTTTATTAGGCATATGTTTATTATATTAAATCAAGGGGAGCCCTAGAACAACGGTAAAGTTGTCAACATATGACCTATAGGTCACGGGTTTGAGCCATGAAAGCAACCATTAATACTTGCATTAGGGTTATAATGTTACATACAACATACTATAATTTACGAAATTGTCACTAATATTAATAAGAAATTTCAAATTTGGTTTAGGTTGTAACTCCAAGAAGGGGAGCCTTGGAGTAACTGGTAAAGTTGCTGCCATGTGACCAGGAGGTCACGGGTTCAAGCCGTGGAAACAGCCCTTTGCAGAAATGTAAAGTGAGGCTGCGTACAATAGAGACCCTTGTGGTCCGGCCCTTCCCCAGACCCCGCGCATAGCGGGAGCTTTAGTGCACCGGGCTGCCCTTTTGGTTTAGGTTGTACATATGAGTGCATAAATAACGATAAAATTTCTCTCTTATTACATTAATAAATTAAATAGGGTATTTACTTCCTCTTCAATCCTGTCTTTCCTCCTCTATACTCATTTCTTTTTTATGTTTAGTATGATTTCACGTTTTAATTTCAACTTGATTTCTCTAAATTAGTTATATCATTCTGTCATGTTTGATTCATACATCGGAATATGAATATTTTTTGTGTCTCATTTTTTTTTAATCGAGAAATCCCCCTCGACAAGTGATGCAAGACTTTAAACTTGGTAAATAATAGGCCCGTTCTTTTACCCTTCTCCCTTAAAATATAATGCTTTTGTCTACAGCAGAGTCGAAACCGAAACCGTGGTTTACTCCTAACACACACCACCAACTTGATTTCAATCTCAAAAAATCAGAAACTGACAAGGATTGTGTATTGTGGTTGTTCTATATGAACCTATTACAAACTGATAAGCATTTTGTAATGTATTAACTCTACTGACTCTATTCAGAAAGTGTATATCAATGTATGTATTTTCATCAATATTATCTATTATATCAGCCAGTTGATCTACATCTTCTTTCAGTTCATTGGCGCGCCTCCATCTTCATTCTATTCATTAGCGTCTCCATTTTGATCATGATCCCATTCATTAGCACCTACATCTTGATCATGATCCTGTTCATCGGCACCTCCATCTTGATCATCAGGATCCTGATCATTAGCACCTCCAATTCCAAAGAGAAAATTAAGCAACGTTACATCGTTCCAGTAAATAAGCTTCTCCCTGCCACAAAATACTCATCTGAATTAACACCTTACAAATCATTTCACATATGTGTACATTCTCAATTTGCGAATTCTTAATCAGAAACTCACAGTCTCATATAGAATCTTCCTTCTCTATAATACCTAGACGGTTGGGGGACTGCAATCTGGAGAAATCAGAAATTCTGTAATATAAGAACAGAATTCTGTAATATAAGGGGAAAAAAAGAGCAACAAAAACGTCTTGTTATCATGAAAAGCAAATGATCTTTAATGTTAGTATCTTACAAGTTCCCACCCGAGCAGCATTCCACATTCGACACAGTAAGAATCTGCTAGTGTTTTGCCACCTACGACTCGATAATGTCTCTCGTCCTCTTGTACTTCAACATTAAACCTGCATATATATAGAGGTTAGTAAGATACACATATGCCTCAGACCCTAGAAAAAGCTTAGGCAAATAATAAAATCACAAGATGTTGAAATACCCAATTTTCGAAATTGCATGAAACTTACACTCTACGAAAGTACCCTCCTGACAATAAGTCGTTCACCTGCAAAGTGTACAAGAAGAAAATGAGCATAATAAGGGGAATCCCATGTTTATTAATGATCTAAATGGCTGTCGAAATTAGGGGATTGAATCTTACATATCCTCTTTATGAAATCATTAGCAATTTCATCGTAATATACTACAATATAGTTCTTTCTAAGAGAATGGTTAAGTACAATTCAGAAGAAATTAATTCCAAAATTTGGGAATCAAGGAACCTTTTGATGTGTTCACAAACAAATTGATACTATAATAAATTGCAAGAAATGATGCAGAGAGATCGAGTGAGAATCCTTACATTAGGAACGTAATCCTTGATGAATGCAACTCGAGTTCTGCAGATACAACAATGGATGCAATCTTGAGAAGGGATTTCATCATAGTAAAGTGTAAAAGGCCTTCCCATTGTATCAATTTTTTGTTGAATCAAGAAGCAGCTCCTAATAGATATGTTTCACCTGTTACAGGACAAATTCACTTCAACAAAGAACAAGATGGAAGAGAAATATCAAAGATGGAACTGCTGAAAAGCTCGAGTTTATCAATGGAAAAAAGACTAACTTCAAACCAAGAACAGAGCTTGTAGACAGTTAGAATTTGAGAAAGTAAAAGAAAAATTGGGTGTAAATTATAACAGAGTAGAAATGCAGAAGAGTGAATTTAATATGTAATATAAAAGTCAGTTCTTGATTCTTGAATCCAAGTTGAGATGAGCTCTGTGTTGTCCGTTAATTCATAGAAGAGGGGAATTTGAAATAGCTTCAGAGTACCCCCACTTAACTTCTATAATTTTTTATAAAAAGTCATATTTGTAATTTCCAGTGAAAATTGGCTGGAAAGTTCCTATTGTAGTTAAATTTTTGTTTAGAACTAAAAAAGCTCCCACCCGCCTACGTTTCCATCTCAAGCTATTCAGAAAGGTGGATAAGAACTACACCACTATCAGTTAATAGGATCGGAAGTCAATCACAATGAAAGTAGAGTGAAAAGGGAACTTATTCTGATATTAGTCAATAATCAAGCTAAAAGGAATGTAATTAAGCTAATAAATCATAGCTTGCATTTGGACATGCGATATGAAGTCATGATTTCAACAACGGCAATATGAAGTCATACTCGTGATTATTTTGACAAAAGCCGATTGGGGGATGAGCATTCACCCTGTGATTATTTAATTGTGCATATGACCAGGTAAGTGTAGCTGGTGAGTGATGTATAGAGCCTAGTGCTATGGCAACATATCCTTACCCCTTCATATGACAAATGCTGCTTGGCCAGCATCTTGACCCTACTCTTGGTTTACTATAGCATAAACGGTTTCTCATTTACTGTTAGATATAGCAAAGTAAATTAACATGAGATTGAGGAAGAGAGAGAGAGATAAACAGGCAAACCAATATTAGTATGATATATGTAAGAGTAGAGATTATGACTGGAGTAACATCTACCACCAAGGTTTCGTGGTGTAGTTGGTTATCACGTCAGTCTAACACACTGAAGGTCTCCGGTTCGAGTCCGGGCGAAGCCATTTTTGATCTATGTTTTTCACTAGTTTTCCTTGTGTGCCAAACTGGACTGGTGCTGCAAAGGATTCAGGGTCCTCTTGTTGAGAGGCTGGCATCTTCAGAAATAGATGTTTCCCACTTGCTGTGGTGAAAGGAAAACTCTACTATGAATTCACGCCAAACAGGGTGTAGTTGGTTACTATTTTACAAATTTTTTCAGTAGTTACTAAGCCGAAAAAGACAGAAGAAACGACTAGGAGAACAACAATTGTATATATCTACATTGCAATAGCCTCTTGAGAAAAGGAATATTTGCAAGAAGAAACAGATTTCTGAAGGTTACACATTTGCAATATATTAAACAGTTGAACGGCAGAAAGCAGAAACCCAAATTAGTGTTATATGAGCACTGGGACTTGAGTTAGCCTATACTAGAAGCCCCATCCTTAGAAAAAGGGGAGAAAACAGTAACCAAGATGACCACTAGCATTCACACTCCTTCTGTGTGGCTTTACAAATTTCAGTAAATTACACTTAACAAACGCACAACTCAAAAAGCTGTAAATATGCTCCATATAGCAGATAACGGATACCAAACATCGCCATAATACGAAACAACAATATAGTTTTGACCAGATGCAGAAAGCAACAACTTCACCACATACTGAAACATCATCTTTCCCCACAATAGTCATCCGCAGCTATAAGAAAACAAACTAGCATTGACTGACAAGAAGCTACACTTCTTGAGACAGAGACAACTGTATAGCTGTTGCAGCAAACAGAGAACGGTAGTACCAGAGCTCAAACATGTAAAAAGTTCAGTGTCAATTCATTTGTTCCGACCTGATGTAGTAACATGTACTGTAATCCCAAAACCAAAAAGAGGAAAAAGAATATCACGCAATTATGAATTAGCATTTTGTAAAGTATGAACTCTGACTCTATTCAGAAAGTGCGCATCTTGATCAGCATGAGTAGGCTATAAATGTCTGCATTTTCATCAATATTATCTATTCCATCAGCCAGTTGATCTACATCCTCCTTCGTTTCGCTGGCGTGCCTCCATCTCGATAAGCATTTTGCTCGTTCGCACCTAAATCTTGTTCATTAGGAACCTGTTCATTAGCGCCTCCATCTTGATTAGCATTAGCACCTCCAACTTGATTATTAGCGCCTCCATCTTGATCAGCATTAGCACCTCCAACTTGATTATTAGCGCCTCCATCTTGATTAGCATTAGCACCTCCAACTTGATTATTAGCGCCTCCAACTTGATTAGCATTAGCACCTCCAACTTGATTATTAGCGCCTCCAACTTGATTAGCATTAGCACCTCCAACTTGATCATTAGCGCCTCCAAAGAGAGCATAAAGCAACATTACACCGTTCCAGTAAATAAGCTTGTCCCTGCCACAAAATACTCAATTGAATTAACACCTTACAAGTCATATCGCATATGTGTACAGTCTCAATTTGCAAATTCTTAATTAGAAACTCACAGTCTCATATAGAATCTTCCTTCTGTCAATCTCCTAGTCGGTCGGGAGACTTCAACCTGAGAAATTAAAAATTCTGTAATTTAAGAGAGAAAAGAGCAACAAAATCGTCTTGTTATCATGAAAATCAAATGATCTTTAATATTAGTATCTTACAAGTCTCCACCCCAGTATCATTCTACATTGGAGACAGTGAACATGGGCTAGGGTTTCGCCATCTATTACTTGATATCTTCGCTCGTCTTCTGATACTTCAACATTAAACCTGCAAATATGCCTCAGAAAAAAGCTTAGACAAATAGTCAAATCACAATATGCTGAAATTCCATGATATCATGAGACTTACAATCTATTAAAGAACCCTGCATGCATGAAGTCGGTTAACTGCAAAGTGTACAAGACAAGAAAATGAGCATATATGCTTAACTAATTACAATTAATGATACAAACAGCTGTCGAAATTAGGGGATTAAATCTTTACATATCGTCTTTATGAAATCAGTAGCAATTTCATCAAAATGACAATATAGTTCTTCCTAAGCGAATGGTTAAGTACAATTCAGAAGAAATTAATTCCTAAATTTGGGTATCAAGGAAAAAGTCTGTAGCCCACAGAGCCATTTGGTGTTCTTGCAAACAAATTGATACTATAATAAATTGCAAGAGAGAGTGAGAATCCTTACATCAGTAACGTGATCCTGGACGAATGCAACTTGAGTTCCGCAGTTACGACAATGGATGCGATCTCGAGTTCCCATTGTATCAACTTTGTTGAATCAAGAACCAACTCTGTTTCACCTGTTACAGAACAAATTCACTTCAACAAAGAACAAAGTGGAAGACAAATATCAAAGATGCACTGCTGAAAAAATTGAGTTCATCAATGGGGGAAAAAAGACTAACTTTGAACAAAGAACAGAGCTCTGTATTTACCGTGAGAATTCAAGAAAGTGAAAAAAATGGGTGGGAATTATAAGAGAGTAGAAATGCAGAAGATTGAATTTAATGGAACTGAGAAGAGAATGTTGATATAGAAAAGTCACTTCTTGATTCTTGAATCCAGATAGAGAAGAGCTCTGTATTTACCGTTAATTCAGAGGAGGGAAATTTGAAATTGCTTCACACGAACTAAAGAATTGAAAGAAATTTCTACCTTTTATAGCAGAAAAGTTAACAAACTACCCGCCAACCTTTCTGTCTCAAAGCTATTCTGAAAGGCAGAAAAGAACTACACAACTATATTTTTGGAAGTGAAGTGTTTTTTTCGGAAAAGACACCAAAAGAAAGGATGCAATTTGAATAACACTTTTTCACATGCAATTTGATCAAGAAGCAATATCCTGATCAACCTGTTGCAGAACAAATTTTCTTCAATAAAGAACAAAGTGGAAGAGAAATATGAACTAATGGAAAAAAGACTAACCGATAATGAATGTAACTTGGAGCAGAGCTGGTGGAAAATGAGAGTTCAAAAAAAATGCACAAGAGAATGTTAATATAGAAAAGCAACTTCTTGATTCTTGAATCCAAGCTCTCTGTTAACCGTTAATTCATGAAGGAGGGAAATTCAACTAAATTTTTATTTTATTTTTTCCTGTAACAAGATTTACCCCTCCAAACTCTGAAACTAGTCATATTGACATTTTACTTTGTCCCCTTAACCATATGCACCGACTTAAAAATGTATAAACAATAAAATACCGTTATGTTCTCTTTTCTTTTGCTGATGAGAAATAGAGTTATATTTCAATAATGCTATTATTATGTGAATTTCAATCTCAAAAATCATAAATAGATAAGGAGTTGTGTATTATTTTAGTTTTGTATGAAACTTCTGGTAACTTGGGTCGAATCACATAAACTGGGGCGAAGCTAGTGTGTATGATGGCGAATTTGGTCGGATTTAGTAATTTTGGTCCAAATTTGATATTTGCATCGAGGAATTCATTAAATATGTGCAAATTATTAAATTAGAACCTAATAATATAAAAGGACTAGAATCCTAAATACATAAGCTTCAAATCCATTTCAGCCTCTAATCATAAGTTCATCGAGAAAGGGTAAAAATACCCCTAGTGTATTGAAAATTGGTAAATTTTCCTTCTTCCATCTATTGGACTGCAATTACCCTTAATGTTAATTTCCAAGTTAAAAATGTCCCTCCTTTCATCTATCAAACCCCAGTTGCTCATTACAGTTTAAAATGTTCTTCCTTCTAATAGAATTATAAAAAGACATACGTGCGACTTTAATTAAATACAACAACAACAACATACCCAGTGTATTCCCACAAAGTAGAGTCTTGGGAGGGTAGAATATACGCAGACCATACCTTTACCTCAGATGAAGTAAAGATGTTGTTTTCGATAGACCTCCGGCTCAAGACCAAAAAGGACCATAAGAGGTCGATATAAAAGTACAAGAGATATATACAGTAAATAAGACAACAGGTAATCACAGAAGTATACTATAACAAAATAGTACTATAGCCGAACCACATGAAACACTAAAAAGCAGCAAAGACCGAAGAACAAGAAACTACAGGAGCAGATCTACAACTACTAACTAATGCAACAAGACACAACAAACCTACCTACTAGTATGAAGCAGACCTACCTACTAACTGTCTACCCTAATCCGAGCCCTCCACACCTTCCTATCTAAGGTCATGTCCTCGGTAAGCTGCAACTGCGCCAAATCTTGTCTAATCACATTTCTCCAATATTTCTTCGGTCTACCTCTACCTCTCTTGAAACCATCCATACCCAATCTCTCACACCTCCTCACCAGGGCCTCCATGCATCTCTTGTTCACATGCCCGAACCACCTCAACCTCACTTCTCGCATCTTGTCTTCTATTAAAGACACTCCAACCTTGTCTCGAATATCCTCATTCCTAATCCTATCCCTCCTAGTAAACCTACACATCCATCGTAACATCCTCATCTCCACTACCTTTATCTTCTGAACGTGAGAGTTCTTGGCTGGCCAACACTCAGCCCCGTACAACATAGCTGGTCTAACTACCACTCTGTAAAACTTGCCTTTCAGTATAGTAGGCACCTTCTTATCACACAAGACTCCGGATGCGAGCCTCCATTTCATCCACCTTGCAACAATACGATGGATAACATCCTCGTCAATCTCCCCATCTCCTTAGATAATAGACCCAAGGTACTTGAAGCTACCTCTCCTCTGGATGACATGCGTATCGAGCCTCACTTCCACGCCGGATTCCCGAGACATGCCGCTAAAATTGCACTCCAAATATTCGATCTTCGTCCTGCTCAACCTGAACCCTTTAGACTCCGGAGTTTGTCTCCAAACCTCCAACTTGGCATTAACTCCCTCACGAGTCTCGTCAATCAAAAAAATATCGTCCGCAAACAACATACACCATGGCACTTCACCTTGGATTTGTCGTGCCAAAACATTCATTACCAAAGCAAATAAAAATGGGCTAAGGGACGATCCTTGGTGCAATCCCATCATCACGGAGAATTGCTCTGAATCTCCGCCCACAGTTCTGACTCGAGTCTTCGCACCATCGTACATGTCCTTAATCGACCGAGTGTATGCCACTGGTGCCCCTCTAACCTCTAAGCACCTCCAAAGAACCTCCCTGGAACTTTGTCGTAAGCCTTTTCTTGGTCGATAAATACCATGTGCAAGTCCTTCTTCCTCTTCCTATACTGCTCCACCATCCTCCTCACTAGGTGAATAGCCTCGGTAGTCGAGCGTCTGGGTATGAAGCCGAACTGATTCTCGTAAATAGTCACAATCTTTCTTAGCCTTAACTCCACCACCCTCTCCCAAACCTTCATGGTGTGGCTCAACAACTTAATACCCCTGTAGTTGTTGCAATTCTGAATGCCACCCTTATTCTTGTACAAAGGGATCATCGTACTCCATCTCCAAGCTTCAGGCATCTTCGTCATCCTAAAAATGACATTAAACAGGCTTGTCAAACACTTCAAACTTGCCCCGCCTATGCACTTCCAAAAATTCACCGAAATCTCGTCAGGCCCCGTTGCCTTACCCCTATGCATCCTACCAATAGCCTTTATAACCTCTTCAACCTTTATACGCCGACAATAACCATAATCATGCTACCTCTTCGAATGCTCCAAATCCCCCAACACAATGCTTATGTCCCCCTCTTCGTTCAAAAGTTTATGAAAGTATGACTGTCATCTCTTCTTAATGAGAACCTCCTCCACCAAAACTTTACCATCTTCGTCCTTGATACACTTCACTTGGTCAAGGTCCCGAGCCCTCATCTCCTTTACCTTGGCTAGCCTATATAACTTCTTATCCCCACCCTTTCCTTCTAAAACTACATATAAGCTCTCGAAAGCTGTTGTCTTAGCCGCCGTAACCGCCAACTTAGCCTCCCTCCTAGCTACCTTATACACCTCCCTATTCGTCTGCTTTTCCTCCTCATCCTTACTTTCGACCAACCTCACATAAGCCCCATTCTTTGCCTCCACCTTCCCTTTCATTTCTTCATTTCACCACCAGTCCCCGCGATGCCTGCTAGAGCGTCCTTTCGCGACACCCAACACCTCTCTAGCCGACTCCCTGATGCAACTAGAACCGTTTCCTACATACTATCTGCACTCTCCTAATCTCCCAAGCCCTCGAAGTAATCAATTTCTCCCATAACTCCAAGGCCCTGGCTGAAGTCAAGCTTCCCCATTTAATCCTCGGCCAGTCGACCACCCCCCTCTTCCGTCTCACCTTCTTAATCTTCAAGTCCATCACCAAGAGCTTATGCTGGGTCGAAAGGTTCTCATTGGGTATCACCTTACAATCTCTACAAAGACCTCTATCACCCTTCCTAAGGAGCAAAATGTCTATCTGTGTCTTGGCCACTAAACTACGGAAAGTGACCAAGCGTTCCTCCTTCTTCGGGAAGCTCGAGTTCGCTACCATCAACCCAAAAGCTCTAGCAAAATCCAATAGTGAGGCTCCTCTATTGTTCCGCTCGCTGAAACCAAAGCCCCCATGCACATCATCATATCCTCCCGAGGAAGAACCGATGTGCCCATTGAAATCACCTCCTACGAAAAGTTTCTCGGTGCTTGGAACCCCTCCCACCACCTCGTCAAAGCCTCCCAAAAGCTCACCTTCTCCTCCTCGTCCAAACCCGATTGTGGCGCGTAAGCACTAATGATGTTCCAAGTAGACCCTTCAATGACTAACTTAAGCAACATCATCCTATCGTTAACCCTCCTAACCTATACCACATGCTCTCGGAGCTCCTCATCTACTAAGATGCCTACTTCATTTCTATTTCTCACGCAACCAGAGTACCAAGTCGTAAATTAGTGCCTTTATCTGTCTAATTGCCGATTTGCTATCTTAACTCATAGTTTCAAAGACGCATACACAATAAAAAAGTTAGTGGCCTTTGTTGATGTGGTGACACACAATGAATCTCCAAATTAACTCATGAATAGTGATGAGTCATGTGGAACTTAATTCAAGGGGGAGATTATTGGTGTGTGTGAACCAAGTCTCACACTGGTAGTTGAAAATAAAAGTAAGTTACTTATAAGGTATTAATTACTTTTAATTGCGTGAGGATTTTTGGCAAAAATGATACGAACTTGTATCAAAACGAATAATATCACCCCATGTTAAAAGTATCTTTGGATTATTCCAATTCAATAGTACAAGAACTAAAACTTATGCTTACTTGAACTAAAATAATTAACTTTTCAGTTCTCATTTGGGTTATTTGAACTTTTACCCCTATTTTGTGGTAATCTTTAGCTTTTCCCTTTAATGCTAATAACTTTTTCGCAGCATAATATCTCACATGTTATACTTTCCCCTTAAAAAAAATTAGGCATAATTCATAAACAGACACTCAAACTAGGCTCCACTAAGGCTGGCCGTCGGACCGGTTTCAACCGGTACCATTTTGGTCCATTCCGGTACCGGTACCGGTCCGTACCGGTCCGGTCTATACCGGAATGGAATGGTATGAATTCTACCGGGTACCGGTTCGGAATGGTATACCCGTTTCGTGCCGGGAAACCAGTACCGGTTCATACTGGTAGCATTCCGGTTCCGGTCCGGTCCGATCCGGTCCGGTCCAGTCGTCCGGTTAATTTTTATTTTTTTTAATTTTTTGTAATTTTTATCATTGTTTTATACTTTTATAGTTTTATACTTTTATTCATTGCCTATCTTTTTTATCATTGTTTTATACTTTTATAGTTTTATACTTTTATTAATAATTTTTAAAAACATAAACTCAAAACATAAACTTATAAATTGAAAACATAAAAAATAAAAAACTTTAAACAAACTAAAACACTTCAAATATATAACTTAAAAATATATATAAACTTAAAACTTATAAGTTTTAACTCATAGCTTATAAATTGAAAAACTAAAAAATAAATTTTTTACAAACTAATAAACTTCAAATATAATTTATATAAGTTATAAAATTTCAAAACTTAAGCAACTTTTAAGTTATAAAAACTTTTAAGTTATAAGTTATCACTTGAATATTTAGTTTGAAATTCGAAATGTAATTCAAAATTTAAGTTTTTTTTTTTTAAAAAAAATTTTTAAAAAAATTCCATTCCGGTAACCCAGTCCGGCCCATTCTGGTCCGGTACCGGTCCATACCGGTTTATACCGGAATGGGATGGGATCCGGTTTTCATACCGGTGGTACCGGTCCGGTCCATTCCGGTACTAGTCATACCGGTCCGGTCCGGTACCGGTCTATTTCGTCCGGTCATCCCATTCCGGTCCGGTGAGCAGCCTTAGGCTCCACCTGACAAGTGAGCATTCCAACTTTGAGTATACACATCTAGAAACCTGAACTCGTCTCCACTATGTTGGTTGCACACTCCAACTTATTGAATGATTATCTAGACACCTCTAAAATTTATATATCACGTCAGCGTCGGGTGTCCACGAGAGATAGTGGGGGAACCGGATTGAAGTGATTAGTTTCTAGTTGAGACCAAGTTGAGGTGTCTAGATGTGCATTTTTAAAGTTGAAGTGTTACTTGTTAGTTAACGCCAAGTTTGAGTGTATGTTTATGTGTTGTATCAAAAAATTATATTCCGTTATGCATAAATTCGATTGCTGAAACAAAAATTAAAAACCAACTCATTTAAAGGATAAACTAACCATCTAAAATATTATAATGGATGAAATATTTAACTTCTCAAAAAGTAAAACATCATCTTTTTAATGAAAAGTGTAATAATTAGCTATTTGACATGTTTATAAGTTGTAATATGACAAGATTATTTTTTTTCCTTTTATATAATTAGTACGTAGTAACGAACTGTTTTTTTTTCCTTTGGTAGAAGTTTGAATTATACTGTAGTATTAGTGCGAGAAAGAAAAAAACAAAATGCTCTTAGGAGACGATCAATTAACATCCGTAGATCTTCTTTCACATGGATCGGATCCCCTTTCAATCAACGGTTCATATTCAGTTTCCGCCTTTCACATGGATCGACATTATTATCCGTCGATCACCAAGTAAATCCCCAAATATTTAGCGGCTACGATTAATGCCCCGCTACATTTCAAAATCCCCCAATTATAAATACGCACCACCATCCACTTCGTAATTCATCCAATTCAAATTCAAAACCCTAGAAACTTCTTCTTCTTCAAATTTCTCTGTGAAAATGTCTGGTCGTGGAAAGGGAGGCAAGGGATTGGGAAAGGGAGGAGCCAAGAGGCATAGGAAGGTGCTTAGAGACAACATCCAGGGTATCACTAAGCCAGCTATTCGTAGGCTTGCTCGTAGGGGTGGTGTGAAGCGTATCTCTGGTCTCATCTATGAGGAGACCCGCGGAGTGCTCAAGATCTTTTTGGAGAATGTGATTCGTGATTCTGTCACCTACACTGAGCACGCCAGGAGAAAGACTGTCACTGCTATGGATGTTGTCTATGCTCTCAAGAGACAGGGCAGGACACTCTATGGATTTGGTGGTTAGATCAATTGTAAGGTAGTGGATGTAATCTAAGGGAAATTTCTGTTGTTACTGTGTTTTGGTTTCTCTGTAACTTTGTTCTAGTTCTTAAGCTCTATATATTGTAATTTCTCATTACATATTCAATGAACAAAGTTCAGTTTCTAGTAGTGACAATGGTTATCCTCCAGCTGATTATTATTGTTGGTAATTGATTGAAAATGACTTTTAGTATCTGTGCAATTCAATAAAAATCTGTTTTTGCAACCACAGGTTAGGCATATTTATACATTTGAGAAATGCACCCATTTTCATTCCATATGAGTTCTTTCCTTTTTTTTTTTTATTGTGTTGTTGAGAAAGCTGAATGGTGGATAAGCATTAACTTTGTGGCGACAGTATCTAAGTTTCATGTTTGAGAGATTCAATCTAGAGGACCAATTTTACGGCCACTTGATTTATTGTGCAGTTGATTGGTAATTGAATGGCCTTTTGCTATGTTCTGAACTACTGATTGATGCGTATGCTGTTAAGGAGTGCCATTCCACATGGTTTTTGAAGGTGATTAAATTATCTATCAATGAAGATGGAGACACATATGAGAAATGCCGTAATATGATTAAATAGCTTTTAGAGCATCGTGCAGCTTATCAAACTTGCAGTCTATGGACTCTTGTAGAAGGGACATATCATCATATACAGTTTATGAGGTTCCTGTACATGTAGTTCCTCTCATTTAGGTGGAAAAGGAAATGGTGCATTGCATTTTAGGGAGTGAGAGATTACAAACTTTGATTACTTTAATTAGCTTATGTTGATAATTTGTTCTATGATTCCCTTTTACAAAGTCTTGACCCTTATGTTGATCATTTGTTGCAACATCTGAGGGAGCACTGCGTTTTCTTGTTGCAGCTTGATAGTTGCATTGCACAATTTGAGGGATGAATTTATTAATGTCAGATGTTTGTGAATACCCTCTTTATGTGCTTAGTTTTGTCAAAAATTATACGGGATGCGTTTAGGCTAAGAACTGTGGTTCATGTCAAATTGAATTTTGTCATTTTGTTGAGCTATTTTTCGAATTTGGCTTGTTCCTTAAATCTTCACAGTTTGTCATCTTTAGGATATTTGACTTGATTGCGTTGAATTTGGTTTGTGTCATGGTGCTCTTACTGTTGAACATATATGTTTGCTTTAGCCTGTATCTGAATTGGTGGAGTGAGTTTACCGCGTGCATATGGTAATATAAGTGGGGCAGCTGAGTGATGCATAGGTCTTACGGCAATATACCTACACTTCTTCATATAACAGAATACACAATGTGACTAGACTAGAATTTTAAGCCTGTTAGTAGCTACTTTCTCGGCAATTGGTTTCTCATGACCATAATTTGCAGTTGTATATGGTAGCTTGCATCATTGCTTTCCACTTGGATAGTTGGGCATGTTAGCTTTTAAGTTTCTTTCGCATGATGGTTTGGCTTCTCACAGGATTGCATCTTTTGTCTAAATTCTAATGCAGTCTTTCTGAAGTAGGAAAGAGATCTGCAGATTAGATGCAGCTTCATAAGTGTATCTGCAAAGTTGAACATCTATTTATTTCAAAATCTGAAAATTTAGTTAATTACACTATCACATTGTAGCTAGGAGAAACTGCACTATATTGCCTCTACATACACCCAGATATATCCACAAAACATGAAGTAGCACGACGATCACATTTCATTTATCAGGCTCCTATTTCCTTTTGTTCTTATTTTTTGAAGCTGTCTCAACAGTTAGGTCTTTGTAGTATTGGTTTACATCTTCATCACAGTATCAGTCCTTTGAAATGCATTCATGATTCAACAACATACCCAGTGTGATCTCACAAGTAGGGTCTGGGGAGAGTAGGTATACATAGACCTTACCAGTCACCTCTACTTTGTGTGACAGATTGTTTCTGATAGACCCTTGGCTCAAGAAAAATATTTTCTAAAACAGGTTTTACAAATATAAGAATAAAAGCTGTAGTGAAAATAATGTAGAAATAAAAGTATGGCATAAAGAATAGTAGTAAAGGTACCCAGTTAAAGAAACAACAGTCGTACTACAATTGAGGAATAAGATAATAGTAGAAAAATAGAAGTATTCCACTTGTGGTGGTGAACTGAAAACTCTACAGTGAATTCAGTATTGGATGAGCAGCAAGGTTTCGTGGTGTAGTTGGTTATCACGTCAGTCTAACACACTGAAGGTCTCCGGTTCGAGTCCGGGCGAAGCCATTTTTTATCTATGTTTTTCACTAGTTTTCCTTGTGTGCCAAACTGTACTGGTTTCAGTACACTTTATTTACTAAATGAGCTAACGGCATTTCAACATGAAAAAGGGAAATGACTGCAAAATAAATGATTAAACAGAGCAAGTGCAAGTTATCTTTTCTAATGGAGAAACGAAAGAATAGCGGAGTGAAATGATAACAGATTCCCTGGGATTTTGTAGAAGACTTCAGCAAATAGCAATTCTATCCTAAAGAAATTGACATGAATCAGATAGAGGAGTTACGTACTTTTTAGGAAATAGTTGCCTACTTATAACAGAGGGAAACAAATAAGCACTGTATAAAGATGAGGGATAAACCACCCTTCACTTTCAGCAGACACTAACAACCAACACAGACAAAACTATGTAGATTCTACCAAGCAACTGTTCAACTTCACAGCTTTCAGAATGTTACTGCAATACAGGAAATCTCTAGTGGTAATTGGCAGTACTATAGAGCTCAAACATATAAGAAGTACTTAGTTTTAAAAGAAATTGAACTTTAGCAGGTGTATTCAGTAGAAGTATCTATTTTTGTAATAAGCTGGTCCTACATTTTCATGAGCTTGATCAGTAGGTTGTCACTTGCCAATGTCTGCATTTTCATCAATATTTGATTCAGATCAATTTAGTCCATTCCATCAGCCAGTTGATTAACATCTTGATTAGGATCCTGTTCATTCGCACCTCAATCTTGTTCGTTAGGAACCTGCTCAATATTAGCACCACCATCATGTTTGTCAGCAACTTGTTCATTAGGAGCATTCTCAATATTAGCACCACAATCATGTTCGTCAGCAACTTGTTCATTAGAGCCTCCATCTTGATCATCAGGATCAGGAACCTGTTCAACATTAGCGAGACCATCTTGTTCATTAGGAACCTGCTCAACATTAGCACCTCCATCTTGTTCATTAGGAACCTGCTCATCATTAGCGCTTTCATTTAGTTCATTAAGAAGCTGGTCAATATCAATGTTTCCATCTTGTTCATCATTAACTTCTTGAAAGAGCATTGGAACATCATTCCAATAAACAAGCTTGCGCCTGCAACAAAAAACACTTATTTGTATTAACACCTTACAAGTCATATCACATATAGGGGTAGAGTTGCATTTCGCATATCTTTAAGAAACTTACAGTTTCATCAAGAATCTTCCTTCACTAATATCCAGAGAAGGTCGGGGAACAGCAATCTAGAGAAATGAATAAATTCTGTTAAGAGAAAAAGAACTGCAAATCCTCATGTTCATGAAAGGAAATTTGATTATTATTTAGTATCTTACAAGTTTCAACCCAAGCAGCATTCCACATCGAGCACAGTAAACATCAGCTACAGTATTGCCATTTACTTGTCTAAGATAATTCTCGCTGTCTAATAGCTGTACATTAAACCTGCATATATACACAACATATAGTCTTACATATAAACCGTATCTACGTTTATATCTAACATGCTTCAGACCCCAGAAAAATGTTTAGTTTAATAATATATACTACTCAATTTTCGAAATTGCATGAAATCTTGAGACTTACACGCCGTCAAAGACCCCTGTTCTACCATTTTGCACCTGCAAAATGCACCAGACAAAAAACAGTTACCAAAATAAGCTGTTTTGTGCTTAGTCAAGAAATATAACAGAAGCACATAATATACTGAATTCCAAGCTTAATCACATTTTACAAATAGCTTCTGAAACTAAGCAAGTGAATCACATATACTCCTTATAGAGTCAGTAACAATTTCATCAAAAGATACATAATAGTTTCCATAATAGAATACGTAGTAAAGTAAAACTCATTAAAATAATTCAAGATTATCCTAAATGCAGAGTTTTCAAGGAAAATAACTGTAACCCAGGTAAGCATTTGGTGTTTACATAAAGAACTGAAATTGATAAACGATCTGCAAGAAGAACTCAGGAACATTCAACAATGAAAGATAAAACTGATGCAGAGAGAGTGATGAGAAAAATCTGTACGATTTCAAGGTGATCGTCGATGAATGCAATTTGGGTTTTGCAGTCACTACAACGAATTAAATCCTCTTCTGGAATTTGATCAGGCGTAAAAGTAATCACCAATGCCATTATATCAACTTTGTCAATCAAGAACCAAGTACTCCTAATAGAATTTCTTCAACTCGTGAACCTATTACAGGACAAATTTAGTTACTTCAACAAAGAACAAAATGGAGAAGAAAGATTCAAAGATTATTCACTGCTGAAAATCAATTGAGAAGAAAGATAAAAAATTATTCACTGCTGCAAAATCAATGGAGAAAGACTAGCTTCGAACCAGATAAACAATGTACCTAATTCAAGAGAGTGAAAAGAAAAAGAGGGTACTTCTCAAATGGGACAGAGAAGAGATTCTTATATACTGAAAAATCAGTTCTTGAATCTTGAAACCAAGTTGAGAAGAGTAATATCTTTACTGTTAAAACAGAGTGGAGGGAAATCTTAACCGTCCTAACATTTCACTTCTTTTCACCAAATATAGTTAACGTTTCCTTTTTTTCTTTTATTCCCTTTATAATTGAGAATTACAGTTGCAAATTAGTTATGACTCTCGTGAAGCAAAAACAGATTATAAGAAAACTAGTTTTAGCACGCGTAGTCCGGCGGTTATTTATATTTAAAAATAATAGTAATTGTTTGATATAATTAATAAATGTAAATATGATAACTACGTTATTATCGTAATTTGTGATATTAACTACCCTTTTCTAATTTTGTCTTTGTTTATAATCTCCCTAATAATCCTATGTTATCCTTTACTTTACTTTATTATAATAGATTCACCCGTACACTATTTTTCTTGTAAGTTTGTCCTTCAAATTGCTGATGTGTGACATTATTTAACAACAGGAAACATACAATTTATTCAAACATTATATTCATTAAAATAATACAATACAACAAAGTATGATATAACGCGATACATTCTGAAACATATATAACAACCATTCAAACAAGGTGTAAACAGTTACTAAACTATTAGGAATAGATGAGCAAAGTCACATTTTTTTAAAACAAAATGGAGTTCATTATTTAAATGATTATTGAATTATTTATTGGTAATATGTGAACAAAGTCATTTTTTTACTTTGTACCAGAAAACTCACTTCTATTTGGTTATTTCACTCAAAAAATCACTTAACCTAGAAAGAAATATATTCCACCATGTTTTAATGATGTTTAACACAATGAACTCTTTAAATGGAGAGAAAAAGGGATTGGGTCATTCCTGATCTTTAATTTTTGTCTCTCAAATTCGTGGTCTTTAATTTTTGCCTTTTAGCACTTTAAGTAATAAAAATACGGATAAAAATGCTCATAATATTAAAAAAAAAATCACTAGGCAAAGGTTATACCCTATAAGACATAAGTTCAATTCTAAAACATTATACCTTAAAAAATTCATACTCGGAATTGTTATGTTTTTTGGAGATTTTGGAGAGAGATGCAAACAATAAAATAGAAAATATGAATAAAAACTTTCTCATATTAATTTCATTAATAATAAGCCTTTATATAGGCACATAAACAAAGTAGTAGACTCCTCCTATATCTAAAGTACTAAACTCTTATTAAAACTAATAAACTGAATATTCAACTAGATCAATAATTAGACTCCTCAAATAACTAAACAACTAATTATTCTAGAAACTATGTAGCAGTAACAGATGCAATATCCAACACTCCTCCTTGCTTCTGTTGCTGCAATCTAGTAAAGTTCGTCCTCCTGAGTTTCTTCTTCCATTAGTAGTGCTTGTGAGTTGTTTTGTTCTTTGAACTTGCACACTTTTGTAACATGACCTGTTTGTTTGCAATTTCCACATATTGCGTCAGATCTCCACCAACAAAATTTTTCTAAGTGTGTTTTCTTCTTGCAATATTTGCAAGGAGGATAATCAATTTTTTTTTTTTGGTGTTTTACATAAAAAATACTTTCATCAACTTTATCTTGTCTGAAAGCTCTTCTTTGCTCTTGTGCTTGAAGAGCACTTATTAATTCTGCAAGAGATATGGTAGAGAGATCTTTAGACTCTTCTAGCGCAGAGATTTTTGCCTCAAATCTCTCTGGAATAGTCACAAGAATTTTTTCAACTATTCTGTTATCTTTAAAATCCTCGCCAAGCAACCTGATTCTATTGACAATCAAAGAGATCTTGTCAGAATACTTAGTGATGGTCTCACCCTCTTGCATTCTAAGAGATTCAAATCCCTTTTCAAATTCAAGATCTGATTTTGTCTGCCTCGTTCACTTCCTTGATACTCCTTTTCGAGTTTGTCCCAAGCTTCTTTCGCTGTCTCACATGCAATTATTTTAGAGAAGATAGAATCTCCAACTGAATTTTGAATCACAATTTTGGCTTTGCATCTTCTGGTTTTCTCTTCTGAAAGAGTTTTGATTTGGGCAGAAGTAGAATTTTCAGGGAGTGGTTGTAAAGGTGATCCTTCCGTTACAACTTCCCACAAATCATAAGCTTCAAGATAAGACTTCATCTTCACTGCCCAAATTTGATAATTTTCACCAGTGAAAATTTGTGGAGCAGTCAAAGAAAGACCATTGCTTGCCATGGTTGATGAAAAATAGGTTAAAAGTGGTATGGATTAAAATTGGTTAAAATTGATATTGGTTGAAAATAGCCCTGAGCGTTAAAAGTAAGCACGGGTTAAAATAAGTTGAAAATGAGTATGGATTAAAAATAGTTGAAAGTTTTTTTTTCCTCAACAAAGGCACAAGATCATGAAGGCGCTGATACCACTGTTATGTTTTTTGGAGATTTTGGAGAGAGATGCAAACAATAAAATAGAAAATATGAATAAAAACTTTCTCATATTAATTTCATTAATAATAAGCCTTTATATAGGCACATAAACAAAGTAGTAGACTCCTCCTATATCTAAAGTACTAAACTCTTATTAAAACTAATAAACTGAATATTCAACTAAATCAATAATTAGACTCCTCAAATAACTAAACAACTAATTATTCTAGAAACTATGTAGCAGTAACAGATGCAATATCCAACAGGAATGTCATATAGAACATAAGTTGTGCCTTCCAATTTACTTTTTTGGTCCTAGGCATAATTTGTGTCTTGAGGCATAAGTTCAGTAGCATAAACTTCTTAAGGCATAAAATTTTAAAACTGAATTTATGTCGTAAGCATAACTTGTGCCTTGGGGCATAAGTTCAGTAGTAATAACTTTTTGTGCCTAGCGATTTTTATTTATTGTTTAATAGTAAGAGTAAAGATTTGTTTGGCGAATTAGATAGCACTAAACTTATGCGCTTAGGGAAATATTCTTTAAAATAGTTTGCCTAATAAAATTAAGTCATAATTAACGATACTCTGGATAATTATTTTCACTAAATAGATAGTAGAAGCAAAAATTAAAGACTACCCTATTGCCATTCCGTGCAAAACTTGAAATGAAAAGCGTCACACTTGGCCGAACGGACTGATTGTCACTTGAAGTCCAGATTCAGAAATATTGGTTGTAATAAGGCTAAATTCGTCAATCAAAAATATGAGTACAACCGTTAAAGCATAAATCACAACTCATAAAATTTTTGGTTTATTTATATGAAAAAAAGAAATTTTTTTTTGTAAAGCATAGGGAATAGTTGAAGGTGAAATTGGCGTGGAAATCAAATCTCTCTTGGAACCTCAAGGAGTTTCGCATCCTCTTCTCTCCATCTTCACCTGATAGTATTTCTCAATTTTTATTCATTTTTCTAAGAAATTTACCAGTACTGCAATGAAATGAGCTCCAATTGCGCAGAACGAATTATTAAATTTACCAATAAAAAATCACATAATTCTTCACGGAGAAGACAGAGTTAAGCCGAGTCAACAAAAAACTAACAACCAACACAAAAATAAAAACTATGTAGATTCTACCAAGCAACTGTTCAACTATGCAGCATTCAAAAGGTCACCACAATACAGAAAATATTTAGTAAAGTAATTGGTAGTACCAGAGAGCATCAAACATATAAGAAAGTACTTAGTTTTCAAAGATTAAAGTTTACTGAGGATATTCATTTTTGTAAAGAGCTAGTTCTACATTTTGATAAGCTTAATCAACAAGTTGTCAATCGATGTCCATATTGTCTATTCCCTCAGCCAGTTGATCAACAACTTGATTAGGAACCTGTTCATTCACGCCTCTGTCTTGTTCATTAGAAACATGTTCAATATAAGCGCCGCCATCTTGATCATTAGGAACATGTTGAATAATAGCGCCTCCATGTAGTTCACTAAGAAATTGATCATTATCAACGTCTCCATTTTGTTCGTCATTAAATTCCAGAATAATCATTGGATCGTCATTCCAATAAACAAGCTTGACCCTGCCACCAAAGACACCTAAATGTATTAACACCTTACAAGTCATATTGCATATAGGGGTAGAGTTGCATTTTGCATATCTGTAAGAAACTTACAATTTCATCAAGAATCTTCCTTCACTAATATCCACGGACGGACGGGGCACAATAATCTAGAGAAATGAATAAATTATGTTAAGAGAAAAAGAACTGCAAATCCTCTTGTTCATGAAAAGGAAATTTGGTGATTTAGTATCTTACAAGTTTCAACCCAAGCAGCATTTCGCATCGGACACAGTAAACATCAGCTACAGTATTGTCATTTACTTTTCTAAAATAATTTCCACTGTGTACATTAAATCTGCATATTTACACAATATATATATAATGTATCTATATTTATATCTAACATGCTTCAGACCCCAAAAAAATGTGTGAAATCTTTAGACTTACACGCTGTTAAAGACTCCCGTTCTACCATTTTGCACCTGCAAAATGCACCAGACAAAAATAGTTACCAAAATAAACTAGTTTGTGCTTAGTCAAGAAATATAACAGTAGCAAATACGAGTACTGAATTTCATGCCTTAACCACATTTTACAAATAGCTATTGAAATTAAGTAAGTGAACTAATGGCATATACTCTTTATGGACTCGGTAGTAATTTTATCAAAACAATACAAAATAGTTTCCCTAATTGAATATGTAATAAAGTAAAATTCGTCAAAATAATTCAAGATTATCTTAAATACAGAGTTTTCATGATCTGCAAGAAAAAATCATGCTTAACAGTGAATACAATAAACATCATTCCCATTGTATCAACTTTGGTGCGTGCATAAAAAATCTACAAGAAAAACTCATGCTTAACAGTAAACACCATAAACACCATTCCCATTGTATCATATAAAGAAATGAAATTGATAAAAGATGTGCAAGAAAAACTCAAAACATTTAACAATGAAAGACAAAATTGATACAGAGAGAGTGATGAGAACAATCTGTACGATATCAAGGTGATCCTCGACGAATCCAATTTGGGTTTTGCAGGCTCTACAATAAACTATATCCTCTTCTCGAACTTGATCATGCATATAAGTAATCACCACCATTGTATCCACTTTATCAATCAAGAACCTATTACAGAACAAAATTAGTTACTTCAACAAAGAACAAAATGGAGAAAAAAGATTAAAGATTATTCACTACTGAAAATCAATGGAGAAGAAAGATCAAAGATTATTCACTGCTGAAAATCGATGGAGAAAAAAGATCAAAATTATTCACTGCTAAAAATCAATGGAGAAAAAAGATCAAAATTATTCACTGCTAAAAATCAATGGAGATAAACGATGTACCTAATTCAAGAAAGTAAAAAAAGAAGAGGGTGCTTCTCAAATGTTATGGCTGAATTAATGTGACTGAGAAGAAATTCTTTATACTGAGAGAAGAGAGACTTAAATTCAACTATGTTTTACTCTAAGTGAAACACAATTGAAAATTAATTATGTAACTCTTGTTAGATTTCACTAATCAAAAACAGATTATAAATATACTAGTTTTAGCGTACGTGTGCCTCTCGCACGTGTAGTCCAATGGTTACGGTCAAATTTATATTTAAAAGTAATAATTGTTTGATATAATTAATAAACATAAATATGATAATTACGTAATTATGATGTCATATAAATTGTAATTATCTTATGGGAAAAGAATATTGTAGTCTTATTAGGTTAGGATTAGTTTAAGGTGGTCGTGTACTTGTATATAAGGAGGTCGTTCGTAGAAAGTGAGATCTCTTTTAGTGTTCTCTGATGGTAAGAGAATATTGTAGTCTTATTAGGTTAGGGTTAGCTTAAAGTGGTCGTGTACTTGTATATAAGGAGGTCGTATTGTTAATACCAAATTCTCCTATAATTCTTGTTTCTTCCATCATTTTCCATTATTTAGATTTTACCAGGGTATGAGAGACAGACTCATGAGAGACAGACTCAATCTGATGTCGACCCCCAAGGTCCTGGTCAATTGTGGGGTTGAAAATATTCACGATCCATGAATGTGCACACATCTGATCAAAAATTGAGACTCAAATAAAGAATATTCAGATCTGAGCGTGAGGGAGTGTGGAACAAAAAGAATCCACATCAGTGAATACCTTATAAGGTTTGGGCAAATCCTCTTCTTTGGGCTAACTTTTGGTGTGTGAATTAGGTCCAAAGCCTAATTTGATGTAGATTTCTATGAAACCAAGTTTTAGTCTATCCAAGAATTGTCCGGATAAATTGAAAATAGGTAGTCATTGGAAAATGAAGATATTGTGGAAAGAGAGAGATTGAATGCCGATTATGAGGAACCAGAAGGAAATAGGAAAGATGGATCCAAACAGAATCATGTCCTCATAAGGAACATGCAAAAAAGTATGTACATAGAAAGTCTTGACCAAAGACCATACAGAGAGAGATGAAAAAATGGTAGAAGCAGGAATCGATTAGGTTGCATGACAATGTTGCAAGAATAATATGTCATTTGTGGCCCAAGTTTTCTTGTGACCCAAGTAAAACCATAAATAATATTTAGTGAAGAATAGATCTATAGGTCTCATTCTTCTACTCTTTCCCATATATTGATTATTTGATGGACGTACCAAATTAAATATTAACCTCTATAAATTGGTCCTCCCTCCACCCATTAGGGTTACCACATACTCTCTACATTTCTTCCATCACTGACGTTTGTGGCAACGTAAAACTAGGGTAAGGAGATAGAAACCAATCTACAACTAACGCTATGTGCCTTTAACGATCTCTATGTAAGATTATCGTGTTCAAGATCCTGATGTATTAAGTATTTAAACTTAAATGTCACCGAAACGGTCTGAAAAAAGTACTACTCGAATAGCACCATCAAGTGATATAAAGCACAGTTACTTATCTTCGACAATCATTAGGTGAAAGGAGTTGATTACATCGAGACCTGCGCTCTAGTTGCTTAAATGGTGACTGTTCGGATATTTTTATCGTTGTTGTAACTCGAAATTTGGAATTGCATAAGATGAATGTGCATAATGTCTTCTTGCATAGAGATCAAAAGGAGGAAATCTATAAGAAATTGTCGTCAGGGTTCCAGAAAAGGTGTGTCGGCTCCAAAAAAAATTCTACGAATTAAAACAGTTACCATGGTGTTGATTTGCAAAATTGTCAAACATTTTGACGAGGTATGGCTTTGAACGATCGTACTCGAATTATTCTTTTTTTATCATACACCGAAAAATGCAAATCAATGTTCTGATTTATAGGGGAGACTTGATTATTTTTGGGAACAAACATTGTGCTATTGGACGGTTCAAAAACTATCTACAGAAGTGTTTTCACATGAAGGATTTGGGCATGTTAAAGTATTTTCTAATAGTTGAGGTTGTCAAGGGTCCCACTGGAATATTTTTGTGTCAACGCAATTACGCTTTGGACATAATTTCTGAGGTCAGAATATTGGGAACAAGAAAATTAGCACTCCCTTGAACAAGAAAATATATGTATTGTGACAGTCAAGTGACATTTTATATTTTTCATAATTCATTTTTTTATAAATGAATTTAACACATTATAATGGATTGTCATTCATTATATTCAGGATGAGTTACAGTCCGGTAGTATCTCTCCAAGCTATGCCCCAATGCATAATTAGCTGGATGATATTTTTACGAAGGTGTTGGGCAAGTCGTGGTATGAAAATTTACTTCACAAGTTAGAGCATGAAGAGCATTCGAGATCCTCATGCTCCAACTCAAGGGGGTAATAAATGTAAATATAATAATTTGTGATAATATAGGAATTGCAGTCCTATTAGGTTAGGGTTAGCTTAAGATGAATTTATAGTTGTATAGAAGGAGGTCGTATTGTTAATACAAAGGGTGAGAAAATTCTTGTCTTTTTTATTATTTTTATATTTTTAAGATTTTAGGGATAATGCACAAAAATACTTTTATCATGATTCTTCAAGTTTTATAATAATAAAAGATTAAATTGAATCTTTTGGTCTTTGAAATTAAAAATGGAAGGGGTAAAAAAATAGGTAATGTAATTTTTTTAAAGTCATTGGAATTAAAAAAGTCACTTTTAGAATTTTATTCTTTTTTTAATTTAGTGTGTTAACAAAAAAGATAAATATGCATAATTTGTTAGACGATGAGGGTATATCCGTTCTAAATCATAAAGTTAAGAGGTATATAAAGCTCTAAATCGCAAAGTTGAGGGGTATGTTGCCCCTTTTTCCCTTGAATTATATTGATAATATATGAACAAAGTCATTTTTTTTCTTTCGTATCAAAAAAGTCACTTATATTTAATTTGTTATATAACTCAAAATCACTTAAGCTAAAAAGTAATATATTTCACCATTTTTTAATGACGTTTAACACAATGAACTCTTTAAATGGAGAGGAAAAAGGAGAAGTGCACGAATACTCGCTTTTAATGTCGTTATTTAATTAATATGCACTTTATAATTTTATTTGCAAGTTTACCCGCTTTGAGCAAGAAGTCAGACAATTGCGTGTGAACTTTGGTAACTTTAGATATTCACGTTGATAATATGGCCTTGTGAAGCCTAAACATCAGATGTTTTTGCCTGATATTTAGTATGACTTACAAAGGTAAAAGTTCAGACATTTTTAACTAAGGTGCATTTAAATTTGATTAAACGTTCATTCATGTACGTTTGAATCTTTTCATGTATATTTGCAACTCAGTCATTCATGACTGAAATACATGTAAAAACGAGCTGAAATTTCAGTCATGTGCATTTGAACAAAAAAAAAAGAATTGGTTCTTCGAATTTCAACAATTCAACACACGATTTAACACTCATTTATACGCTAAATAAGCTCAAATTTGAAACATCAGTTTCATATATCAATTAAAAAAATAATCATTAATTTATCAAAAACACACAAATCTAACAAACTCATTTAACACCCTTTTATTTTTTTCTAAATCTGCACTTTAGTAATGCATACATGACTGAACTGCATGTAAAAAAACTCTGAAATTTCAGACATGTGAGTCTAAAAGTTTTTGCCAAAAAATAATTATCTTATTTTTTAAATTCAAACATCCAAATTTACTTCAAATAAGCTCAAAATTTGAAAAACATAAGTTTCACGTATAATAAATAACAAACTTCAATCATCAATTTGTCAATATAACAATAATTTTAATAAACTCATTTAACACGCTTTCAATTTTTTACATACATATTTGTGCTCAGTCAGACATGACTGAAACACATGTTAAAATTGGTTAAAGTTTCAGTCATATGTGTCTGAATGCAAAAGCAATTTTTTTAAATTATTTTGCTTAAAAGTTGTCTAATTATAAATATTCGTGTAAAAATATAAAATAAATATTATTTAAATGTGAAGACTAAAATAGAACGCTCCATGAAATTTTTACAATTATTCGGGGCTCTTACTAACCAAAAAGAAGTGGGGAAGTTAATGATCCCAAAATGGAAAGGGCCACACTTGGCCCAATGGACTGATTGTCACTTGAAGTCCAGATTCAGAAAAACTGGTCCATACTTGGTACAAGGTTAAATTCGTCAATCAAAATTTTGTGTACAGCCGTTAAAGCATAAATCACAACTCATGAACATTATTCGTTTATTTATACAACAACAAAAGATTTTTTTTTGTAAAGCCTAAGGTGAAATTGTGCAACAATGGCGTGGAGATCAAATCTGTCTCGGAACCTCAAGGAGCTTCGCATCCTCTTTTCACCATCGTCACCTCAAAGTGCTGCCACTAGGTTCTTCCTTCTCTTCTCTATTTCACAATTTTTATTCATTTATTTAAGCAATTTACATGAAATGAGCTCCAATTGCGCAGAACGAATTATTGAATACTCTAATTTGTTTGCCATTGAGATTTAGTTGATTGATTGATTCCGAGTGATTGTTTCATTATTTATATAGGTCGTTTATTGAGAAGAACTACAGAGATCTCAAGACCCAAAACCCCAAATTACCTATTTTGATTCGTGAGGCCAGTTCCATCGAGCCTCAGCTTTGGGCGAGATATGGTAATTAATTTTTTTCATTTTTTTCTCCTTATTTTCTTAATAGTTTCCTTGGTTGTTCAGTGCTTTGATGAACGATTAATATTTTAGGCGTTTTTCGGTTTTATATTGAACTTCTGAATTGACACTTTACAAAAAATAAATCGTTCTTTTGCATTTGACTGTTAAATTTAGCTGCTCTTTCTTGAGCTTAGATGGCATTTTCATTGTTTTTGTTAAGTTTCTTTTTGTTCCAGCCTAATTGAAACTTATAAGTAGACTTTTGGCAAATGATTTTTTAACACTTGATCATGTAAGGGATTCATAGAAATCTGACTCATAAATTGCATAATGAGCTCATCAAAAGAATCAAGACGAAGGAATTATATGCGACTATAAAGACATAGTCTATGATGTCAAATCTTATCGATTTAGTGACAGCGATTGAGATTTTAGTCAGTGTTGGGTTTCCTTGGCATGTAGATTTTCTCATGAATAATACTCATATCTTTTAGTATAATTTATATGTCATTTCCACATTGGAATGTTCAAATTATTTGACACCATTGCAAATGTTTGCTACGCTCTTCTATGGACAAATTCGATGCAGTTATTTTATGTTATCTTTACTCTTTAGGGACAAAGTTTGTTTCAAATCTGGTATAGTCAAGTTGTTTTAAGTGATCTTTATCCTGCTCCTGTGGTTTGACCTCTATTCATGGATGTTTCTTTTTAAAATTCGTATAGACCTGGGAGTTGAAAGGGGCATCAGACTGGAGGGATTGACGGAGGAGCAGATTGCAAAGGCACTTGAGGACCTTGGCAAAGTAGGGGCATCCCTTAAATCTTGATGACGTTGGATCTGCAGAATTGTATGTTTTTGCATATTCAGCACTTTGTAGAGTTCCGTTCTCGCATTGTGCTTTCTAAAATAATCTTTTGGTGTTAGTTATCATGAATCAAACTATCCGTGCATAAACTTGGAACTCTGGATATCTGGTTTTTATTTGGTGTTGGAAGGCAAATGTTTGAAATTCTCTGTTGGTAACATTAGAAGTTTATCGTTATTCCTTCTGTGCATATAATCCTGTTACAGTTGAGATTTTGTCAAGTGTATCGTGGGTGGTGATCAACTAATCAGTACTCCCAGCGTATGCCATGTATATAACTCTTATAATGCGAGTTGACTAATTCGTGCGAAGAGATAGAAGAGCTGCTAGCTATATCTTCACCTCCTTTTAGCATATAAAACTCCAATCGTGTATACTACTACGTAGAAAAGAAACAAAATTCTCTTTCAGGAAGATGACATTGATCTTCATTTTAGTAATTTCCAGGAGGAAAGCTTTGATTTGTAGTCTAAGTTTGAGAAAACTGACTTGTAAACAATCTCTGTCCTATAATATTTAAAGAGGGGACAGTATAGATAACTATTGGAAATCTGCCCTGCTAAGCCTGAAACACTGATATTTAAGCTCTGCCATTAACTCCCTATCTTACTTTGATTAGTGAGGAGTGGAAACTGGAAAGGAGGGGGGAGTATATCAGTTGACCACCACCTTTTTGTTGAGCGACTGCTAGAGTGCACGAGTGATGCTAGTGAAGAGATGTCATTCTTAGTCTTAAGATGCACAACTGCTTGGCTACAAGCAACCCCAAACTCCCCAATACAACGCCTTATTGTTAATCTATTTGACTGACGCTGCTCTATTCAGTGGTAGAATAACAGGCCGGTGCTCTCCAAGTCCAACAAACACCTGATGGGCTGCCTAATCATAGACAATTTGGCCCGGTGGTTAGCTCAATTGACAAAGGTTGAGGATTTGTGTCTGAGGTCACAAGTTTGAGCCATGTGCAAAGCGAACTAAGTCCAATATTTGTGTGGCTCCAGATGGATTTCTCAACAACAACCCAATGTAATTATACTAGTGGGGTCTGGGGAGGGTGGGGTGTACGCAGGCCTTACCTACCTTTGTGGGGGTAGAGAGGTTGTTTCCGATAGACCCTCGGCTCAATACAAAACGTTATTCAGAACAGGTTTGAAAAATATAAGAATAAAGAAATGATGAAAATATCAACAGAAAGAAACATACTGACAGCAAATTAGTAAAGACACCTAAAGTAAAGGAAACAACAGTAGTACTAAATTTGAAGAAAAGAATGATGATAGAATAATGATAACAATACTAGTAGGTAGAAGAGGGAGCAAATAAGGCTCTAAACTAGAACCATGTTCTTCCATAGAAAAGAGAGAAATCGCTTGACTACCTACTAACCTCCTAACCTAATCCTCGATCTTCATGCTCTCCTATTTAGGATCATGTCCTCGGTGAGCTGAAGGTGTGTCATGCCTTGTCTAATCATCTCTCCCGAATTCTTCCCCGGTCTACCTCTACCTCTCCTTAGGCCTATCACTACCAGCCTCTCGCACCTCCTTTTTGATGCATCGGCGCTCCTCCTCTTCACATGCCCAAACCATCTCAGACTCACTTCCCGCATCTTGTCCACCACTGAGACACCCCAACCTTGTCCCGTATATCCTCGTTCCTAATCTTGTCTCTCCTAGTATGCCCACACATCCATTTAAGAGTCCTTATTTCTTCTACTTCCATCTTCCTAATGAATTTCTCGGTTATAAAAAAGAATCTATTTGATAGAGGCTGGGAACACATGAAAATATGCTTATGAGCCAGGTTTGTCCTTTACTGAGTGGTATACTTACAGTTTTGCAGCTTCATCAGGTTCAGGAAAAATATAACCTAGTGATTCAATATCAAAGAGCCGGGGTAGATATAAGGAAATAACGCCAAGTTGGATAGACTGTAATGGGTAATTCTGGTTATGGAGTATATGAGTGAACCTCAGATTCCAGAGGATCAGAATTGCAACTTAGTACATAAATGATGTTAAACAGTGCTAGAGCCCTATTCAGAGTTCAGAGGCTACAATTGTGAAGCTTGATAAAAATACTATCACGATTTCAATAGCAAACATTGACGAATTATGTATCAGTACTTTAAACTGGTGTATATATACCTTTTAGCAAAAAGGAACCAGTGCATGAATCCCTTTTTCTTGTTCAATCATGGGATCTTTGCAGTGCCATGTTAGGCTACATATAGCAATAGAAACGTGAAAAGCGTATGGAAAAAAAATACAAAGTAAAGGGCATTGGAAGTTTCTTTTTTAGAAGTCAATTGATTTCTTCAAGAGATCTCCTTGCAAGAATTTTCTGTGGTAGATTTATATTTCTTCAACTTCTGGCGCTCCCTGTTGCTGTATTTGCTCCAGGTTCCACTGCTTCTTCTATTTGATTTCCATTCTTTTGCTGCAGCTTCCCCCTGTGAAAGGATAAAAGAAAAAGTAAGATTAACTACTTTATGTGATATGAAAGCATGAGTTTGTAGCATATTAATCTCACATTTGCAACATAACCATGTCTTTTCTTGCGACTGGATCCTCTTTAAATACTTCAATCTGAAAGGGGTTAAAGAAAAGGGGATCATGTCGGATAATTTTGCTCATTGATGGATTTAACAAGTTTGGGGCATAGGATTTTTGGTATCATACAAATTTCCATCCCAGTAGATTCTCGCATTTGTTACAGTAGACATCTGCGATTGTGTGAGGACCAAGTTGCCTCTGCTTCTCTGCTTCGTTTACATGAACATTTACCCTGCATGTTTGCATGTTTCATTGTGCACATTAGCTCAACCTGTGTAGACAACTTCTATTAAACCATCCCAAGAAATTAGTACTAAGAAACCTTACACTTTATCAAATACACCTCCAGTCACCCCCGTCACAGGCTGAAAAACACGACACAGTGAGATAATGAAACAGGTAACTGTTAGTTCTATCTACATATCATATCATTGCACCAGTTACTAATGGAGTCTACTCAGTAAGTATAGAGAACTTGTAAACGTTTGGTACTTCTACTTCCTAAATGCTAAATGGGTATACAGTTTCTTGATCAATCTGTCCATCTTTCCTATAGACGTATGAATTGATTGTCTTGCACATCTTTTGCAAAATGAATGAAGAAGAAGAAAGAAAAGAATGTTGGCGGACCAACTTATCTAACAAACACAGCCAGTCATTTTTCAACAGAAGACGAGGATTATCCACCTTCCAAAAAGCTCTTTCAAGTATTACAATCTACCGAGCTAAATGAATTTGACTCAAGTAGGACAATTATCAAGAAATAGGAGAAATGGGAAAGGTAAAAAGATTACCGAGTAGTTGAGGCTGAAATCTTTGCAGAGCGCGACGTGGTTTTGGCAGATACGGCATATGTAAAAACGATCAGACACATTGAACTCAAGGAGAAAGGAATTCCCCATCCCTGAAAACTTCCTTGTGAAAGAAGCAAATTTGAAGCAGAGTTGGGTGTTGTAACTCACACGAACTCGTAAGTGGGGATAATCAAAGGGCAGATGAAGAGGTTTAAGAGAAAGGAGAACAAGGGAGAGTTATTATCTCAATGGACTCTTGTTGAAAATAAAAGATGAAGAGGTTTAAGAGAACAGGGAAAAGGGAGTTATATGATCAATGGACTCTTGTTGAAAATGACAGAGGGATGAATGTTGAAGAAAGGTATGAAAAATATTCACTGCAAGTATGCAATGGATAAGGGGAAATTTCTAGTATTAGAAATTAGATGAGATTGCGAGTTTTTGGGCTTTTGACTATATGCATAATATTTCTGTCATGCATCATTAGTTATGTGTTTACAGCTTCGCCCAAGACTACTAATAAGTAAGTTTAGGACCCATTTTAGCTCTCGCTGGTAACTTCACATCTAAGCAAAAACAACTAATAATAATAACAGTTCTTATTAGTCGATCAATCTTTACTGATTATGATTCAACAGAGTCAAATTTATTCACAAGTGGTTGATTTCAAATTTTGAAATGCTCAATGTCAACCAATTACTACTCAAATCTTGTGCTGTTAGTGATTTTAATTATCATTTTGGGGTTTTCATTAGACTGTTTGAGGAGCTTTCAGCTATAACCACAGTTCTATAATAATTCAAGAATGCATTCAGTTTCTCCAAAGCAAAAAGCTTTCAGCAATTCAAAGGTTGAATTAGGGACAAATGCCATTACAAATTAGCTCTCAATTAAATTGAAGTTAGATGAATTAATGTGCAAGATTTTGACAATTTGCAACAAAACCAAATTTTGACAACTGAAACAGAACCATTAAAGGATTGTATTCCAAATCTAAACTACACATAATTGGATCGAGATGATCCAAAAGTTCACCAACAAAAACGAAAGAAAAATAGTACTTAAAATGCTATCTAATAGGAACAAACCCTAATTCTAAACAAACATAGAAATCCCAATACCAAGATGGAGGACCCAAAAACTATTCTAACCCATCAGAACTTCAAGAGCTAGTAAACTTGGTAACAGCCTTAGTACCCTCAGAAACAGCATGCTTAGCCAATTCACCAGGAAGCACAAGTCTCACAGCAGTCTGGATCTCTCGAGAAGTAATAGTTGGCTTCTTGTTGTAACGAGCCAATCTAGAAGATTCCTGAGCCAGCTTCTCAAAAATGTCATTGATAAAGCTGTTCATGATCCCCATAGCCTTGCTCGAAATCCCGATATCAGGATGAACCTGTTTAAGCACCTTGAAGATGTAGATCTTGTAAGTCTCAACGCTCTTCTTGGTCCTCTTCTTCTTCTTCTCGCCGGAAGCGGCGTCCTTTGGTAACTTCTTCCCGGCCTTTGGCTTCTTCTCCGCCGGAGCTTTCTCGGAGACGGTGGTCTTCTTCTCCTCCGCCGGCTTCTTTTCTGCTGGCTTCTTCTCTGCCTTTGGTGCCATTGGAAATTATAGAGAGAGAAAATATGAAACAGATTTGAAAAGCGGCTGTTTGAGGGTGAATTGATATTTTGATGTGAGGTTTGGTGCAATGTATATATAGAGGCAAGAGGTGAAATCTTATTGGTCAATTCGGGAGGCGCGCGGATAGATGATCTGGCATGATCTGAAGCGTTCGATATATATGTTGTCGTATGAGGATAAATGTGCGGTGAAGATGACTTTAAACTTCTGCGCTTTTTTCTATAAGGAATAAAAAAAAGGAAGGAGAATTTGGACAATTTACAGTTCTCGCGCCTTTGAGGTTGGCGGTTCTCTAAATTTCGTAAATTTTTGGCGGATTATGCAAATTAAAAGGAATCTTTAGACAAATAGCCACTCGAATCTATTTGTTTATTTTTCTTAGCGTTATAAATATAGATTATAAATATATATGAATCATAAATATATAATATTTTTTTCTTATTTTCAATCTAAATAGGTGAATGAATAACTATTTGATTAATTCTTCTCATTGATATAAATTTATACAAAAGGGGGGAAATGGAAGTGTAGTATGGTTAAGGCCACATTCAATTTTATTTAGTAAATAAGATGTCTGAATTTGATGATAGTTGAAATAAGTAGCATTTGAAATTAAGTTGAAAATTGAAGTTGTATTCGAACATTTTAGTTAAACAACTTTTGAAGAATTTCTTTTAGGAAGGAGCCCAACAAGGGAGCTAACCTAACGAAACGTTTGCTTATATATGGAAGTGCATCACGACAACGAATTGAATTGAGAAAATTCACTCTCTCATCTACCAAAGGAATAATGAAGAAATTAAATGTTTGGTATTTTTTTTTATGAAACCCGAGAAAAGATGTAGAAAAAGATTTTACCAAGTACTCCTCTGTCCATCTTTACTTGTTCACTATACTAAAAATAAATGTCCAATAATACTTGTCCAATTTATTAAAATTAAGAGATAATTTTACACTTAGTTCCTAATTTACCCTTATTATTAATTATAGTCATTTCCCTATTATATTTTTCAAGACATTATATTTATTATATTTAAAGGGTGATATAGTAAAATTACCCTTCTATTTATAGCTTCTTAAGAAGTATGCAAAGTCAATAGTGGACAAGTAAAGTTGGACGGAGAGAGTAGCAACTCACTTATCTATGAAGCATTTCCAAGGCTTTTAGCTCATTTTCAAGGAGGAAACGTGCGCTCATTGGTCTTGCTAATGCAGCCAAGTCGGTATTTTTTTTCAGATGGAGAAACACCCCTATTATTTCAAATGTGCACAGTTTGAATTGTCCTTTGAGTGTCTGTTTGTGCCTTCTAAATATGAATTTAAGTATAGTATTTCTCACTATCGAAATAGTCTAAACAACTATTGCTAAGTAGGTAATTAATTACCATCTATTTTCTAGGTTAGTAATCCATACTTACTATAGTTAATGATCTGCATGTAGTCTACTTTTAAGTAATCTAATAATGTAAAACTTATTTAAACCGTAGATGCAAATTTAAAGCCGTTTGGTACTCCCTCCGGTTCATTTTGGTTGTCTACTTGTAAAAAATAATTGATCCAAAATGGTTGTCTTTTAGAAAATCAAGATCTAATTAATTATTAGTTTTCACCTTTATAATTGCTCAATAAATGTATAGAGCAATAAATATGGTGAAAAAGAGAGTAGTATTAAATTGAGATCAAATAATAAATAAGAATAATTTAGTCAATTACCCTTATAGTTAATGTTTTCTTAATATGTAAAGAAAAAAATCATGACAAGTAAAATGGAGTAAGGGTATAAAAATGAAGTAAAAAAATCAATATATTTTATTGATATATATTCTATAACTTGAAAATTAGTATATATATCAATAAAATGTAGATAGATAATCAAGATCGAAACATGAGATTGAGATATATCGAAGGAAATAATTGAAAGCTTCTTAGAGCCCGTTTGGATTGACTTATTTTAAGTGTTTTTTTAAGTTAAAATAGCTTTTAAGTTATTTTATAATGTTTGGGTAAGTAAAAAAGTGGACACTTAATTTTAAACTAAAATAGCAAAAAAAAAAGTTAAAAGTCAAAAGCTGAAATTTTCAACTTATAAAAAAGCAGCTTAAAATAAGTCTATCCAAACAGTCACTTAGTAAATACTAGTACTGTTGAATTACATTCCCACTAACTGCAGCTAAATTTGGATACACCAAAAATGTAAAGCAGAAAAGTAGTTGAAGAAAGAAAAGTACCCCTCTTATAACAGAAGAAAAAAAACTATGTTTCTGAAAAGAAAAGAGCCTTGAATCTTGATATATAACTGGTATACCTATATATCTTGTAAGTACTGCATATAATAATGCATTGCCAAAGGGTTTAGTAGTTGCCCAAGAAAAGATAATTGATGATGCGTCATCATGAAGAATCATCATCGTCATCATGAAGAATCGTCATCATCATCGTCATCACCACCATCACCATCATCATCATCATCATCATCCTCCTTTTGATTTTCCATTGCTGTGGGAACTGGATGAAGGAGAAGGAGTAGGAGGAGGGGAGGATCTTTAAAGAAAAAGGGAGAATAATTAGTTCAGACCCTAATTTCTTTTTAACTTTAAAAAAGTGAGTTGCTACTTGGTGGACAGAGGATCTTCTTAAGCATATGCTTCCACCTTTTTAACTTTTCTTTTTCATATTCAAAACAAATCAACATTTGTTCCCTAATTAACCAATTAATTAAGTTAATCCCTCTCTCGTACACGTAATTTAGCTTCCATATGTACTCTTTATGTTCCATGAATATTCCCATTAATGTTTTTTTAAGGACCATTGTAATATATTTGGAGTTAAAAGAAAATGTGAGCAATGTTAGATCATAATGTCTACTCGAGTAGTCAATTTACTTTAGTAGACAAACAATACTTGTTGGTTTTCCTTGAAGCAGTTACTTTAGATGACATGTGGTGTCGTTAATTAGGACAACGCATTGTCTCACACTTATTATTCTCAAATTTCTCATACATATTGTAGTGGAGGATGAGGATGCCTCACATTGTTTTAGTCTTTGTTTTCTTGTCGTATTAATAAGCAATGCACCAATGATGTATCTTTCATCTAGTTGCAGACAGGTTGATTAAGCCCACGTGGAATTAATTAATTTCTGGATGGAGTTGGCAATTAAGCTTGTCATGTTTTTTTCACTTTTGGCTGAATACGTCAAAATTAAAACAGTCCATGACTGTGGCGTCAAAAGCTACCTTTTGTTCTTGTGATTGAAAACACTATATAATGGAAATAGGAAATGATACAAGGCAAATTTTGTTGATGCAATCTCAAAAAGAGATAAAAAAAAATTAGAACACAGACACTGCCATTGCAATCTGCTATTCATATGGCACAGATTTGTTCATAAACGTTTGCCCTGTCAAATTACAATTGCCGAAGAATATAGTGAACATATTTTACATCCCATTCCTTACAGATACATGGCCCATGGCTGACTAAAATAGCAAGTTATTTGTCACTTATTTACACGGACAGAGAGTATTCTTTATATTATCGTTGATCCACCAACATTCAACTTACAGATTCAATTCTTCCTTCCCATAAATTCGCTGAAGCTCCCGAGTTGCAGCTTGAAATGATTCTGATGATAAGAATTAGTTAAATACGAATCATATGTATCAAATAGTCGATGAACAGTCACACACAAAGAGAGAGATCTAATTAGGACTAATTGGGGATATGACTACCTTTCCAAATCTGGAAAGCTTTTTGATTGACGGGGGAACCAGTCACGGTTTGAATTGCTTCAAACAACAAACTTTGAGGCGTGCTCCTTAGCTCCTGGGTTATCTGGTAGATGGTTTTTCCATTCTCAAAGTATATGTGATTGTTAGGGTGTTTCGTCTTGCAACCAGAATGACGCTCAAACTCATAGGCGTTAAGCACCTTCAAATGCGTATATAATTTCAAAACACCACACAGGAAAAATATATAATTATACATGAATAAAAAAGCAAAGTGAATAACTTGCCTTTGAATAGTTACATGGTTGACAGCCGCATAGGTAGCCAGAACCTTTTATAATACCACAAAGCTCCTTATAACACACAAGATGGCTGCAGGTAAGGCGCTGACAGCAAAATTAATGAAATTTGAACAGAGAGAGATGTACCTGCCGGGACAAGACGTATTTTACAGGTACCCCATCAAGAATTCCTGTTGCTAACAAACTTCTAACATTCGAAGGAAAGCTGTTAGGAGCACCTTTATGTGCAGGTTTAGAGTCTGATTTGTTTTTTGGGATGGAATCAGTCCTAGGTTTTGACGTCTGAGAGGAGATATCAACTGCATTAGCATTTGATCCATCCAGCTGCTTGTCACAATGTGTTTCTGACGTGTGAACTGATGATTGATAATGTAAATAATCATAACCGCTAATTGGCCTTGCCAGAGCATCAATATCAGACACCAATTCAAATCCAAATATTGTGTCGGAATCCCCTCTGGTATAGGAGTCAGCAATCGGTGTAGTGCAGTGACCTTTCTCAACATTGGATCCGATGGATCTACTACTTATAGCCCCAGGATTGTAGGCCTGACTTTCACCTTCCTTCCCATATGCCTGACCCATGGATAAAAAGGATGTTTCACTTGACCTATTATGTACCTGACTGATAGACATATTAAAGTTGTTTCCAATCGGTGAATGAAAAGAATTTTCTGAATCCCCCACCTGATTAACACTAACTTTTCTGATTCTACTGTCGCTTATGCATATCTGTGGTTCTTCAATAGTGTAAGACATTGATAAACCAACTAATGGATCTTCTCCAATTTGGTTTCCAATCGACTGATTCCTTATGGTGGAGTTCTCTGTGTTACCAGGAGACATGCTTCTCTCGGTCAAGTCGACCGGCCTGGTGGTATCAACTCCAAACAGCCTATCGATGAATTGGTTTGCCCCTGACTGAAGACCAGAAGAAGTCTCCCAACATGTAGAATTTGTAACGGCAATTCCTGAAGTTGATTTGCCGAGTGAAGTGCGGACAGCTTGTTTCTTGTTAGGAAATAACTCTGGTTCAGCAGCACTGGAGAACAATTGGTGAGCACGTTTCACGTCAATTCTTGATGAGCTATCAAAAACTGCTTCTCCATCAGATAGATGTCCACCACATTTTGGTATCCAAAAGTCCTTGTCATGGAAAGACTGGAAAAGATCTGATATGAATGAACTAGATAAAGTCTATTCATCACAGTATAAATCTCTGACCAGAAACAGGAATGGTGGGCAGGGTTTGTGAATCGCAATGAAGCAGGTGAAAATAAACTAGTGCAGAAGGATGTGTGTGAGTGTGTGGAAATAGCACAATGGTCTGCCAAGAATTTCTTAGCAATACCAACACAATGAACAGATATCTGATACTTGATGCAAAGGCCAAGGTATGGACACATCAGATGGAAGATTTCACCAAGATCACATTTTTCTCTTTTTTTTCGGAGACAGGCACTGGTACTGACCCTATTGACATTTCAGCTTTAAGAAATGGACTAGAGCTGTGCAGAAAATGGCAAAACTACACCTTTCACCAATGAGTACAAGTATAACGCAAAACCAAAACGTATTATCTTCAGGGTAAACTAATCCCAGTCACTGAGACAAAATTTTGGATTGGGTAAATAATCCCAGTCATTGAGAAAGAATTTGGATCGATCCACTTATTGGACATCTGAAATATCAAAGAAAATTAATACTCCTTCTATCTTGAAAAGGATGACACTCTTACTATCAAAAGTCATAACAATTTCCTTAAGAGTACTATCTTCTTTGTAAATATGTAAACTTTATTTCATAAGAATTAAGAAATTGATAGCTGAATTTATATTGAAAATCAGTAATGTTAACCCTTGCACCGCAATACCAGACATTCTTTTTGTCATAGAGAGTACAATTTTCTCTTAGTAAAGTACCACGAAAGTTCAAAGCTGAAATGCAATTTTGCAAATTAAAAGTTTCAGATCTAACTGGAAGCTTAAAGACAAAAGAAAGGTCCAATCAATACAACTAGCTATGGGAAACCAAGTAATTAAGCTACTGTTGGCCACAGATTTCGAAAATTTATTTTCAAATATCGGTTTGACCATGATATTTGATAAGATATATTTTCAAGTTTCCAATATGAGTTTTTGGGACTTCCACTCCCAAAACATCAAAAAAAATCCAAGTAAAATGCATGTCCAAACACAACTTCAAAAACTTAAAATTCAAGTTTCAACTTCAAAATCTATGGCCAAGAGAGCTAAATATCACTAAAAATTCCGGTAAAATAGCATAACTTAGAACAACAAAATAAAACGATTATCGAATTAAGGTAACAAACCTTTGCGTTATGGAGCTTCTACTAAGCACTATAAATACTCACCATCTTGCAGCTTTTACTTCAACAAATCTGACTGCCACAAATGCTCATAAAACAATTACCTACAGTTCAAATTCACCAAAAACAGAATGCAAAAAAGAATCATCATCTCAAAAATCACAAGTTTTTACCGTTCAACTATTTGAACTGAGTGAAAATTCTGAGCCAGTTACAAGCCCTAAATAGTGAATTGCGAAATAGAAAAGATAAGATCGTACGTTTGTAGAGGGACAAAGATACTAGAAATGTTCAGGTAAACTTCCCGGCGGCATCATCATCGGCGGCGAGCCTGTTTTGAAGGGGATATTTTTATTTTTATTTTTATTTTGGAGGGGGCGGGGGAGGGGACGGGCAGAGCTGTTATGGTGAGTGAGGAGCAGACGATCGGCTCTCGCAGAGACCATAGAATTGCGAATGTGCCTGCACTATCAGATTATACAGTTGCCGCCTCTTTCAACGTACACGTGCGTTCGTCTGATTAATCTCAACCGTTCATGGCTTTTGGTCCCTGATTTGGGCTTTTCGGGTCTTGGTGACGTCAATGAGTGATGATCCTATGGAATGGAGCCTCACCATTGTAATTTGTTTGATGAGTTTTAACTTGACACAATTTTTAATTTTGTGATCTTAAATTAAAAATATATTAAAATATTTTTATTCTTATAGTCTTTAGCTTGTCATATATAAAATTGAAATCAAAGTGTTATTAAAAGATTATTTTTAAAGTGAACTAAAAATGAGAGTAAATCAAACAAACTAAAACAGACAAAGTAGTAATTATGCAAGAGTTAAACTCAAATTTAACACTCTTTTTCTGTCCATTGAAGTAAAACTCGATTAAATAATACTCCAACTATTATTATGCTTCAACTCACTCAATAAAATAATACTCCAATAATTATTATGCTTCAACTCCAACTGATGTTGGCTATGTAAATTCTTACTAACAATATCGTTCCATTAATTATCAAACTAACATACATGATAGAGCAGAACTCTATATATTGTTCTTTTCTTTATCGTCAATTGCATTCTATTCACAGTAACAAAACAAAAAGGGGATCTAGTGATACGAGATGAGATGAATTTTTCCTAATGACCTGAGAGAAAATTTCATAAATAGCATTATTTGTGTTTGAATTTGTGAAAAATAGCGAGATTTTTGTTTAATTACGAAATGTTACAATATTCTGGTTTCAAAACGTAACGAAATGTTGTTCGCATGCATAATAATAGTGAAATACATTGTATTCTGGTTTCAAAACGTAACGAAATGTTGTTCGCATGATAAGCAGGGTCTTTGTCAATCAAATTAATAAATAAATCCCCTCAATGGGGTAAATTAGATACTAATAGAATTTGTGGATATATATACACAAGAAAATGGAAGACATATTCTTCTCTAGTCCTAAGAGGATAATAATGGAAGTGCGAGGGAATCAGATAAAGCAGCGGAAAACAAGAGTAGGTGGCGTGGCCGTGGGCCATAACTGAAAATCCTCATTCTCATCAGGAGTTAAATTAAGATCCACGCATAATATTCTCTTGCTACTATTCGATTTCTTCAAAACTGGTATCATCCTTCTCCCCGACGACGAACCTTCAATTTCATTCACGCCAGTGGCGGCACGGTGACGCCTCATATGTCCACCTAAAGCCTGTCCCATTGAAAACTCCATTCCACAAATTGAACATTCATGTACCTTGCGTTTTTTGGATGATTTGCCGTGAAGAAACTTTCCGGCGTCTATCGACGACGATTTCACCGATTTATGACCAGTTCTATGGCCGCCAAGCGCTTGGAAAGATGAGAATCGTTTTTTGCAGGTCTTGCATTCAAATAAATTGCGATGATCTCGATCTATGGATGATAAAAGCATTAAACAGTTAGCCATTGCTTGTGCTTCCACTTCATTATTGTCTTCTCTGCTTCTTTTCATTGCCGTCATGATGAAGAATTAGATGCTTTTGTCTAACTAAGTTTGAAATTTTTGAAGAAAATGTTACTGGTATTTAATTTATATAGATGATAAGTTAGTGCTTCAAGTTGAATTTTGCGCGTTGGATCGATTGGATAAGGACGTTCAAGTTGTAGCAAGCGCTAGTGTTAGAAACCACGCCGCGTATTCGCAATCATTAAATGTGAATGTGTTTTTTCAGGTAATTTTCGTATAAGCTTAAAGCAGAAACAAGGGTCCATAAAGTGAGCTTCCATGAAGTTTCCAGAATGATTCTTCGATTTTACATTTGGTTGACTCGATCAAATACATGGAACATAGTAATTTATGTGTAAAAAATTCTTAAAATTGCAAAAAGAATTGAAGATATGAATCTATAACCTTAAAAATGTAAAAAGTTTAATATAGAATTTATATAGTTTAAATTATGCATTTACCTCTAAGATGATTAACTATTAAAATTTATGGTCTAATTATCAATGAAAGTTTATATTGGGTATGCGAATAAAAGTTTAACATTGAAAAGATAGAAAACTACATATAAGGTGAGAATCTTGTAATGGTACGAGACTTTTTAGGAAAACCAACTTGGTCATGTAATATATTTTGGTTGGTTGAGCCCAACAATATTATAAGTGCAAATTCGTCTTTTATAGTCTTTTCCCCTCCAATATATACGGATTACATAAATTTTAACTAATTTTTTTCAAAAAGGGGAAGACTTAGTTGGACTTTACTCTTGGAGGTGAGAGATGTAGTAACTTGGCAACCAAGTTAATTGAGACCATGAAACGAACATCGGTTAGAAACATATTTTCAAAATTTGAATCTCAAAATTCCAATTGTACCACATAAATTGGAGGCCGAGAAAGTAATAAATTTGTGGAAAAAACTTGAGCTTAAAAACATAGTATTCAATCTCAATATTTCCTTGTAATGTTTTATAAACACATCAAATCAAACTACTTATATTTCAAGGTCTACTAGTAATTCCAACTTTATTTGATTACTAAACGGATTGATTTGTATACTTGAATCAATTGCAATTTCACACCATATTAGTTGCTTCACAAACTCTAAGTCAAGATTGAGAATTTCCTTTATTTTATTATCTCTAATACTATGGATCTACAAGATATGTACGTGACATGCTTATCCACCTAAATACGCTATAATAGAGTTTAATTACTTCATACTTAAGATTTTTGTTGCTTGCGTGCATGTGCATACAAACTAGCCACCTTATAAACCGTGTTCTCCATGAGTTCGAAGCTTCATCTTTCACACTAATCACTATATATAATCTTTTGGTGGCCAAGTTAACTTCTTTAATTTTGCCACAAGACAAACAGTTAGTGTATGTATATATATCTTTCACTAATTTATACTCTCCCTCCGTCCAATTTATTACTTGTTCAAATTGACTTAGCATACCCTTATGGAGCAATAAATACAATGATAATTTTACTATATAATATTTTGATAAATGAATTGAGAAATGACTATAGTTAATATATAATAAGGATAAACTAGAACATAGGCGATGAATTATCTCTTAATTTTTTAAACAAGACAAGTAAAAGTGAACATTTAGCAGATAAGTAAAAGTGGACGAAGGGAGCAATATTTTTTGCTTTATCGCAAATAATTTTGAGTTGATATTAATTAATTACAATAAGTTCTTGGTAATATTGATGATTATCTAATAATCGGTTATATTGTGCACCAGAATTAATACTCCAGTGACCAATTAAGAACTATGGATCCTCAATAATATTTCCATGTTGCCTTATCGTTGTACAATTAGAATTATAAAATAAAAATACAGAACCAGTCACTATATAAAAAAAAGGAAAAAGAAAAATTTATTCCTTTGATGGTGAATTACTCTCTCCGTTTCATATTAGTTGAACATTTTTGAAGAATTAATTATAAAAATAATATAAAAAACTTAATTAATTCTTTCTTGATTTAGTAAGACGGTTAACTAATATGAAAGAGAGGGAGTAATATATATAAGCATTAATAATTGCTCAGGATTTTCCTTAAATACTAATTAATTAGCAAAAAACTAAAAGACCTCGTCCGCCGGAAAAACCGAAAAAGGACTCTTTAATCAACTCGTGAAACAACTTCTCTTCCTGCTACTTTTCACTCTTAAAAGAATCAAACATAACTTTGATGTAATTAGCTATCCATAATTTTATGACTACAGATAGTCAACGTATAGAAGGTAAACTCTTTTAGGAATCCACCAACAAAAGTTAACCGATTCGTGATGACAAAAACACAGCTTGTTGAGCAAGGAACTATAATAATCGAGAAATCAAACAATAAATTAATCCTGTAACTAGTTTATAAATTAGTTGGTCAAAACTTGTATCTGTTTTTCTATACAGAATAGCCACAAAATCAACGGAAATCTTAAGCTAAGGAAGGAAAAAAAAACAGAACCAATAAATTATCTATACCTTTCTAACCAAAAAGGGGAAGCAAGCAATTCAAAATTTCTACAACAAAGATTGAACTACTTTAAAGGGGATAATCCCCAACATCAAATCATTCTCATATGGTGTCAAATTCAAATCTAAGAACAATTTCTTTTCACTAACAGAATTAATCTTTTTGTCTGCTGCCTTCAAAAATTCAGCAGATTTATGATTATCTTGCTCCTTCTGTTTCTCGAATTTGTCGCGATGTTTTCTCATGTGTCCACCCAAAGCTTGTCCAAGTGCAAATTCCTCGCCACAATAAGAACATTCATGTTTCTTCGTCTTAGATTTAATTAGATCTGAACCTGTTACGAGTTTTGGTTTTTTGTGACTTGCTCTATGGCCGCCTAAAGCTTGAAAGGATTCAAACTGCTTCTTACAAGTTTTGCACTCGAATAATCGACGTGCTAATGAACTATTCTTCTCTAAAATACTGACACAATTAGCCATGGCTAGTGTCTCCACTGTTAGTTCTTCTTCTCTGCTCCTCTTTATTGTCATGGCAAAGAGTATAAATAAATATAAATATGGGAATAAATAATGGTTCAGTTGTTTAGTGGTGTGTGAGGTTTATATATAGTAGGAGTGAGTAAGTATAGTTTCTTGTGCCCTAAGAAAAAAGAGAGCTAAAGCGGCTGAAAGACCATTTTCCGCGTCAACTCGATTATACTAGTAAATGGATAAAGTAAAGGTTTTTTTAGACGACAGTTTAATTTACTCCTTTCTCCTTCTGGGTTTCAAATTATTTAGTGTGTTTCTCTTCTATAGACCCGTTACCATTTTTATTAGGTTTTCAAGTACCCTTCTGTCCATATTTACTTGTATACTATACTAAAATAGATGTCCAATAATACTTATTTAATTTATAAATCAAGAAATAATTTAACACTAATCTCCTAATTTATCATTATCATTAATTATAATCATTCAATGCATTTTTTAAAATATTATATTTATTATATTCAAATGGTGATATGGTAAACTTGTTCTTCTATATATAACTTCTTAAAAAGTGTATCAAATCAATAATGGACTAGGTTGAACACCCCAGTTATAATTTAAGGACCCCTTGTAGAAATCATACATTAAGGAAGATTTTTATTCACTCATTGATCAAAGAAAAGAATAAACATATCGTGATATCACTTATTTTATGGTATATAAATCGATCGTTTTAACTTTCTTGCATTTTCAGCATGACAATGACAATTATTGTAATATTTAATTTAATATATAGGAATTCTCATGTTTTGTTTTAATGTGCTTTCTATTTTTTTGTTTCAAATATTTTAAATGTACATAGTTAGACTGACTTTCTTTTGTGTACTAACACTTCCCATTATATATGGAAGATATACAATGTTTGATTTTGAAAAATAGGAATAAAACCCTTTTTGATTCCGAGTAAATTGCTCAATATATAAGTCCTTTTTTCTCAGTTAGTTACAAAGTTTCCTTTTATTTCTTCTTTTTTGGTCCAACTCCAAACTTGTGACTTGTGAGGCGTGTCAAATGTCAATAAAGAAACTTCACGGTTAATAAGAACAATATATATAGTAATAACTTCCTTGACTTTACACACAGAGTCTCTAAAATATCAAATATTTCCATAAATGTTAGGAGTACTTCAATAGGAATAGACTTATTAATATCCCTTAATTTACATAGAAGTTTCTCTCACACGCTCTAACTTTACAAAGAAATTCAGTGATCATATATATGTAAAAGTAGCCTCTTGATGCTTATCGAGGCTTTCGGGATTTGCCGAGGTGGAGCTAGGATTTTGTTTATGAGTTCTCGACAAATAATTTTTCTCTTTATTTGATTATTAATAAATTATTTACACATAGTAAAAAGAAAATTCAATGCAAAAACATGGTTTAAGCCAAAGTTACTTGGCTTTGCGCCTCCAACAATACTCTTGAACAATTTTGGCCTTTTAAATTTACAACGGAGCACTTTTGATTTTTAATCGAATATTTTAAGATTGAATTAGAAACATCAGAAAAATCCCATCAAATACTAAAGTTGGCAGCACAAAAAAATAAATACAGTAGACTAAACTTGCCTCAAAAAGTTGTTTCCTGTAAATCCTTTTCGTTCATAGTTCCGGTTTATCTAACGGACAAATTCGTCAAATATTTTGGGAATTAATAATGTTCACTTTTGCCAAATTTGAAAGATTAAATTAAACTGCTCAAGAGTCTATTTAAGGGACTAGTTAGAAGAGTAAACAACATAAATTTACTACTATAAGAGCTAATTACTTCCTCTCTCATAAGTTTCATTGTTACATAATATACAATTAAAAAATGAGACGGATACATTGTGTAGTTGCGAATACATTATGGACACGTAATCCTCCAGATACATACAAATACATGTTAAAGCGTCTGAATACATGGTTCAGTTTCAAATATATGTGCATGTATCCAGTGGGTTACGGTTAGTCGCATGTATCTACATGTATTGGGAGGGATTATGACATGTATCCGCATGTATTTGAGGGGTTACGCCATGTAGCCGCGTGTATCTGGGATTGTTATTAAGAAATGAGATATTATGTAATTAATTTAAAATAATGAGAGAATAAATAAATATGATAAAGATGTTTGGAGATTTATGTAATTTTTCCTTAAATTTACCCGGAACATAAGGGATCAATTTTGTTATTTTCTCCTTGAAATCACTCATAAAAAACCCAGAACATACCAACTGAAGAGAATTAGTCACAATTGGGCCGAATTATGATTGTAGGAAGATGGGCCCTATTCAACTCAATAGCCCAATGTGTTTGGGGATTTGTGGCAACTACTAAGAAAATTCAATTTTTTGCATGCACTGCCCCAAAGCATAAGTTCACTTATAGTTTATTATGCTCAAGAAGTTTGTACACTAAACTTATGTTTTATGAGGCATAATATGTGCCTAGCGAATTTTTTGTCTTGAGCAATTTATACTAAGACATAACTTGTGCCTTAAAATATGTGTAAACAACATAAAACACAGTAGTTTGGTCTCTAATTACGTTTTATCCCACTATTTTAAAATATTACATTTTCTCCGGTAGTTTAAAAAGGGAAAGACTTGTATCCTTTGTATTTTCGTGTATCCTGGATACATATAACCTCTTCATTAATGGTAAATCTGTTTCTATTATGGCGCTTTAAAAGAAAATAAAATATTTACAATTAATGAAGAGTAAATCATTAATTGTAAATCTATTACTATTAGGGCGCCTTAAAAGGAAATAACAGATTTACAATTAATGATGAGTAAATCATTAATTGTAAATCTATTACTATTAGGGCGCTTTAAAAGGAAACAACAGATTTACAATTAATGAGGAGTAAATCACGCGTCAATCACTTTGAAATGCATCTGCAATATCCTCATCTCCACAAACAACTGGAGAATTCAAATTTCAATTTAAAATTACTTGGATACACATCAAACCAGCAAGTAACTCCATTATACAGGATACATGTAATAATAGATCTCAAATATCTAAGGATACACATTTAAACAACAAACAACAATAGGTATACTTGGATACACTGTTAACACTGTATCCAAGATTATAAGCTTGGATACATTATAACAGTGTTAAGGATACTTCTCAATATCTAAGGATACCCATCTAAACAGCAAATAGATATAGGTATACTTGGATACATGTTAATATTGGATACAAGTTTGTAAGCTTGGATACATTGTAACAGTGTTAAGGATACATGTTACCAACATCTCAAATAGCAGGTTGCAGTAGTATTGAGATACATGTTAACATGAATTAATCCTGGATACATGTAACATAAGATTTGCTTACAATGTTATCCCTGGATACGTATTGCTTTGTTTTGATTTGAAACTTTAAATTTACAAAAGTTACACATTTACAACTCAGATAGATATATGTATACTTGGATACATGGAAAATAACACTGGATACATGGTAACAAGTTGGTAACACTGGAAAATAACATCTGGGTTTGCTCTTCACTGCTCAAAATCATCAATTGTGCTTCGTCGGATACTATCTAAACGCTTAAAACTAGATCCGCTTCCGCCGGTTACGGTTCTAGAAAAAATCCGAAAAAATCCGCCAGTTCCGGCAACTCCACCGGATTCCGTCAACGGTGATTTCTTCATCCAGAGGAGAGAAATCAATCAAGCGGCGAGACTGTCGGAGTTTTTGTCGATTCCGGTGGGAGAAAAATTGAGAGAGAAATTGAGGTCTATGAATAATAATATTACTGGAGAAAGGATTAGATTCGAAAACGATTATAGAGAGAGAACAACCGTTGCCTTTAGATACAAGTTGAGTGATTTTAGGCCCTTTTTTAGGGATTGTGGTGGATACAGTTTTTTAATCATGTAATTTCAATTTAATGGGATAAATGTAATTATTTTAAAGTATTGAGATATTTAGTAATTAGGGTAAGAATGTTTGATTATTTATGTAGTTTTTCCTTAAAATATATTACTGAACTTATGTCCGAGAAAATTTACTGTCATTTACTCATTTATACAAAGTGTAAAACCTCAACCAAATTAAAGAGAATATTTTAAAATTTGAAATCGTTTATTAATACTAATAACAATTTCATAAACTATATATTATATATAATACTTAATATAGTAGGGCCTTTAGTAATTGGAGGCATAAGGTAATATTTGTTTATTTAAAATCTATTTTTCTAACTTTTTGAGACGCAAACTAATTTTTTTTTGTAGTCAATATTTTTTAATAATTTTTTTCAATTGACAATATAGTTAATCCGTTCAATCTCTCTTGAGACATTGATGATCTTACGCCAGAATTTATCAATTTTAATTATGAAAACTTCTTTCAGCTGAGGCAACCGTAACATGAACTGTCAACATTATTCTATAAGTAATATATGCATTTGAAAAAAAATCGTGTTATTTTATGTGATTGAGTATATTGATTACAGTATTATCTTCTACTCTTACTATTTCCCTCAACACTTTCAATTAAGAAAATAAATATAAACCAACAATGTCAGAGTGACTATTATACATTAGGGGAATATTCAAGATTAAGACAATGTTTTTTCAAGTTTTTATCATCTAGTAATCTCAATTTTTGACCACTAAATAGAAAATCAAAGATATTGTCATACGCTTTGATCAAATCTATCTTGAATTGAAAAAATAATTCGGTCAACTATGTATAAGAAGTAATCAACTCTAACAGATTTCAGTATGCTAATAAAAGATCTCAGTAATCAGCTCTCTCTCTCTCTCTCTCTCTCTCTCTCTCTATATATATATATATATATATATATATATATATATATATATATATATAATTGTCACGACCCGAGACTAGGCCCCGGACGTAACGGGCAATGCAGACCAAAGAGGCCTGAGTAAACCCCTTAGCATTCATCATTCGCAACAGTATGAAAAGATTTGCGAAAACAAGCCCATAATAAAAAAAAATCCATGTGAATAAAAGATTCAATAACAGTCTTGCTAATACTAGTCTACAAAGCCTCTAGTATCATGAATAATTCCAAAGTCGGGACATGGCCCCGACGATACCATAAAACAACGTAAAGTCCTCAAAACTATTAAATGAAAGGAAACACAGGCCTTCCGGAAGTATGGAGGGCTCACCACTTGCTATTCGAATCCCGGAGATCCTAGTGTTGCACGGAACCACGAGGATAGGTCTCAGAACCTGCATCATGAAATGATGCAACGTCCGAAGATGGTCAGTACGGTAAGTACTGGCATGCAACCCAGGGGAAGGGATATCACAATTTATAAAGCAAGTCATAGAACATAATCAGAAACCATAATCATAACATTGGGAAACTTTCACAATGTCAATTACTTCTGGACTAGATGGTGTTACCGACATTTATTTCACCACAGGCTATGTGGGTCCGACCCTGACTCGGTCGGATGAGCCTCCACAAGTTGCCGCAAGGATCGGAGCATCATGTAATAATCACCTCATAACTGTATAACTGAACAAATCAAGCATACAGTAAAGAGCCCCGTTCGACTCATACCCGTGTCGGCATAACACGGTTTTGGGTGTGGAGCCTCGTTCGACCCACACCTTCTCGGTTAACCATCTAATCCTCTTAAGCCCATATTTCTACCTCTTCAAACATTTAACAAGTCAATCATTTCGGGGTTCTTTTACATCATCAAGGCATACATGAGTGGGTACTATTACACCTAGACTTGCAAGTCACACTTCTCGAATTATGCCATTATCATTTATACATTAATCCCTCCGCATTTAAGGATCTTTTAACTCATTTAACAATCGACTCCCTCAAGGTTATAATTCAATCAATTTAGAACAATCATTTCAAAACCAAGGGAATTAAAAAGATCCTCTTATTTCCATTAGAACCCAATTACTTAGGTAGTAAAACAATTTTCGTAACAACCATTTCTCAAGGCTTCAAATCTGCCCCAATTTCACAAATCCGTAATTAAAGTCGCACTTCAAACCATAACTTTAAAATAGTAGTTGAATACGGATGATTTCATAGATAAACATTTAAAGTTCAAGCAATTCTCTTTCTTTGAAAACCCTTCAACTATTTATGCATAATACTAGCAAAGATTCATAATAAGTAGGAGTAATCACTATTCCTACGAGTATAGTTGAAAGAGGATCGTTCAACATACATTTTGACGAAGAACGCCTACGAATCGCTTGAATTTTGCTCAAGATCTTAGAACCCTAGGCACTTTGCTTCAAAAACTTAGAGAGGAGAAGTAACGCTCTTTTCTTTTGATTTTAATCGTGCCTTAGGAGGTTTAGAATAAGTTGGGGATGAGTCTTGGATGAGGAAAGGACCAAAATACCTTCAAATATCTTAAGAAGAGCCGATTCCCGTAGTAATACCTTAGGGGTCCTATTTATAGGCAATTCCAATTAAAATCCGGATTGGTTTAGGAAGGAAAACGCGTCAGAAAACGGTCGCCAAAACGGTCTGTTTTGGCTACAAACGGACCGTTTTTCGAAGGCGTTTTAACTTACGGAAATTTTGAGTTTCTGTCTCCAAAAACGGTTGGGAAAATGGACCGTTTTCCCAGAAAACGGACCGTTTTCTCTTCCGTTTAAACTCCCAAAATTCAACGGGTTTCTGGACAGACAGACGTTTTCTTGGCAAACTGATCATAACTTTTTACTCTGGACTCGAATTAATGCGCGGTCAGTGGCGTTGGAAAGAAAACTTGAAGACCTTTAATTTGGTGGGTCATAGCCTCCTAACTCTTTATATTCTAGGAGAAATGATCGTTTGAAGATGACCCAAGTTAAAAAATTATACAAAAACTTAGCCGGTAGAGAAGCTTTTAACTTATCTTGTGTTGGAGGTTCCTTAAGACCTTAATTCGCATCCAACACTCTTCCCATACATAGTGCTTGACCATAACACCTAGTTACAAAGAAATCTTTCGGGTTCAGATCTAATTACAGGCGAAAAATGATCGGAATCCTAGCTCGAAAGCTTGGGGTGTTACAATAATATGGGGCCTCCATAATAATTGTGCCTAGACAATTGTCTAAGTGGCCTAATAGACGAGCACCCATGACTTTATTACCCTTACCAGGCATCTATCGTTCCGCGTAAACACTCCGATAAGTTTTTACCATCGATATTCACATAAGAAAATAGTTTTGAAGGGTAAAAATTAAAAAAAAATTAAAAAATGTACCCCTAGTGAAAGGTTAGAAAATTTGTTCGTGAAGCCATTTAAAAATAGAAAATTCCCTCCTCTCTGAATTAACGGTCAACATAGAGCTCTTCTCAACAAGAATTCAAGAATCAAGAACTGATTTTTCTATATTAATTTCAGTCTTGTGCACTTTCTACTCTGTTATAATTACCACCCATTTTTCATTTTCTTGGATTCTCATTGATCACCAACTCTTTTCTCCCCTTACATTTGTTATATGGTGGGAAGCTAGTCTTTTTTTCCATTGATAAACTCGAGTTTTTCAGCAGTGCATCTTTGATGATATTTCTCTTAATTCCATTTTGTTCTGTAACAGGTGAAACACATCTATTAGGATTCAACAAAGTTGATACAATGAGAAGACACGATTTACTTGACTACAATAATATCCACTGTCGTAGATGCAGAACTCCAGTTGCACTCGTCCAGGATTATCTTCATATGGTAAGGATTCTCACTCTCTCTGCATCATTTCTTGAAATTTATTGTAGTATCAGTTTGTTTGTAAGAACATCAAATGGTTCTGTAGACTGTAGGACACAGAGATTTTCTTTGAATTAATTTCTTCTGAATAGTTCATACTCTAACTATTCGTTTAGGAAAAACTATGTTGTATCTTTTGATGAAATTGCTAACTGATTTCATAAAGACGATATGTAAGATTCAATCGCTTAATTAAGCATGGAATTCAGTACTTTGTTGTATTTCTTGACTAAGCACAGAACCAACTTATTATGCTCATTTTCTTGTCTTGTACACTTTGCAGGCGCCAGCATTTGTGCCAGGAGGGATCTTTGGAGAAGCGTAAGTCTCATGATTTCATGCAAATTTTGAAAATTGGATATTACATTTGATTTCAGCAACTTGAGATTTGTTATTTGCCTAGGCATATATGTCTATTGCATATATTACAAACCTTTATATATGTGTATGTATGCAGGTTTAATGTTGTTGTACTAGACGACGTGGATAATCATCAACATCTAGATGGAAATACCCTAGCCAATACTTACTGTGTCCAATGTAGAATGCTGCTCGGGTGGAAATTTGTAAGATACTAATATTAAAGATCATTTGCTTTTCATGAACAAGACTATTTTGTTGCTTTCTTTTTTAAATACTGAATTTATGATTTCTCCAGATCGCAGTCCCCCAACCGTCCGTGTATGTTACAGAAGGAAGATTCTATATGAGATTGTAAGTTTCTAATTACAAATTTGTAAACCGAGACTGTACATATATGCGGTATGACTTGTAAGGGTTAATACAAATGAGTATTTTGTGGCAGGCACAAGCTTAGTTTCTGGAATGATGTACCGTTGCTTCGTTTAAATGAGGAACAAGAATTAGCCATTAATGAGGAAAATGCTGATCAAGATGGAGGCGCTAATGAGGAAAATGCTGATCAAGATGGAGACGCTAATGAGGAAAATGCTGATCAAGATGGAAACGCTAATGAACAGGTTCCTAATGAACAAGATTTAGGCGTTAATGAGCAAAATGCTGATCAAGATGGAGACGCTAATGAACAGGTTCCTAATGAACAAGATGTGGGCGCTAATGAGCAAAATGCTGATCAAGATGGAGGCGGTAATGAACAGAATCATGATCAAGATGGAGGCGCGCCAATGAACTGAATGAAGGTGACGTTCAACTGGCAGATGGAATAGTAACCAACTAATGATGAAAATGCAGACATTCATAGCCTATTCATGCTGATCAAAATGCAGAAAGATGCACACTTTCTGAATAGAGTCAGAATTCATACTTTAGAAAATGCTAATTCATAATTGTGTGATATTCTTTTTTCTCTTTTTGATTTTGGGATTACAGTACATATTATTACTTCCGGTTGGAACAATGGAAAATTGACACTGAACTTTTTACATTTTTGAGCTCTGGTACTACTGTTCTCTGTTTGTCAAGAGGCTATTGCAATGTAGATATATGCTGGACAAGCAATCATATTTGAGGGTTCATGTTAATGTTAAAGTTGCAGCTTCTGTCTTGTTTAGCTTAGAAATGATCCTCAAACTTTAACTACTCAGTGTGTTAGACTGACGTGATAACCACACTACACCTCGATGCCTGATCCAAGGACCTTGATTACTTGTCCAAATAAAGGCACTATTAGTTGGTAAATACAGACATGTTTCAAACTGCGGAAGTGGAGAAGCTAGTACAAATGAACTCAAGAGGGATGATTATATACGTTTGTTGTTGCCTTGTGTACTGTTGCTGCACGTCCAACAATTGCTGATTGAGAGCACTGAAGTTTATCGCTGCCTAAAACACCTAAGAGGTAATACAAAACATGTAGTCCTGTTTAGCATGAATTCATAGTAGAGTCTTCCTTTCACCACAGCAAGTGGGATACAATCTATTTCTGAAGATGCGAGACTCTCAAGTCTCAACAAGAGGATCCTGATATCTCTTGCTCAACTCAGCAAATAAACTTCATGGGACAACATATGTAGTCCTGTTGAAGCCAAATCGTCATGAGCAATTGTACAAGCGGAAGCAAAGCTGATAATTTTCTATACTCTAGCTGAATTCGAGCTCATGCAAAACAGAGAAAAAGGGAAACGAAGGTAGAGAGAATTTGGGTTTTTACATAGTTCTCAATTATTGTTCAAAGGAACTTAAAATTTTTTCCATTACAAATGAGCCCTTTCATCTATATAGTGGCTCCACCGACTCTTCTTAACTACCCACGTGGTTAGCACGTGCTCACTAACTAACTTCTAACAACTTTCACAACTATCTGCTCAACAGTGATTAACAACTGGCAGCAATGTTGATTCTTCCACTGATCAATTCTAAACCCCCCCTTCAAACTGGAGGGTGAAAGATGTCTAGCACTCCCAGTTTGGAAAGTAAAAGATGATGTTGTCCTGCACCTAGTCCCTTAGTAAGGATATCAGCCAACTGCATAGTGGTACTTAAGTGTTGTGGATCAATGAAGCCTGACTTTACTTTCTCTCTGATGAAGTGACAATCTATTTCTATATGCTTGGTTCTCTCATGGAACATGGGATTCCTAGCTATTTGAATGGCAGCTTTGCTATCTGAGAACACCTTGATTGGGGTAGAGACCATCACATTTAGCTCTTGCAATAATCCAGACAACCATACCAGTTCTGCAACTACTGCTGCCATGCTTCTATACTCAGCTTCAGCTGAGCTTCTACTTACTGTTTGCTGCTTTTTTGACTTCCAAGAGATCAAACAATCCCCTAGTTTCACTGCATAACCAGTCACTGACCTCCTAGTATTAGGGCAAGATGCCCAATCAGAGTCACAATATCCTGTTAACTCTGTAATAGACCCTCTTTTCAGGAATATCCCAAGGCCTGGTGATCTCTTAATGTACCTTACAACTCGAAGAGCAGCTTCCCAATGTGATGTTTTGGGGTGCTGCATGAATTGGCTTAATAGCTGCACACTAAAGCAAATGTCTGGCCTTGTGATTGTCAAGTAAAGCAACTTACCAATCAACCTTTGATAAGCTGTTACATCATATAGTTCAGGATCTGCAGTGCTACCATTGTGTTGATCATATTCCAGACTAGTCAACTTGTGTTGAAACTCAAGTGGTGTGCTCACAGGCTTAGCCCCACTCAGGCCAGTCTCTGACAGCAGTTGCAATGCATACTTTCTCTGATTAAGTAGAATACCATCCTTAGATTTCAACACCTCTATGCCCAAGAAGTATCTCATATCTCCCAAGTCCTTCATATTGAAGTTTTGATGGAGAGTGGTCTTAGCATCTATAATGAGGTTGGAGTTGTTTCCAGTGATCAACAAATCATCAACATAGACCAATATCACCACCATATCTGATCCTTTCTTCTTTACAAACAAGGAATGATCATGAACACTTTGATCATAACCAGCTGTCAACAATGCATCAGTGAGCTTTATGTTCCATTGCCTAGAGGCTTGCTTTAAACCATAGAGTGATTTCCTGAGTTTGCACACCTTATTCTCCCCCTGCCTTTGGAAACCCAAAGGCAAAGCCATGTAAATATCTTCATGAAGATCTCCTTGCAAAAAAGCATTGTTAACATCCATCTGATAAAGATCCCAACCCTGAGATGCTGCTATGCTGATCAAGGTCCTTACTGTGACCATCTTGGCTACTGGAGAGAAGGTTTCTTGATAATCAAGACCTTCTCTCTGAGTGTAACCTTTTGCAACCAGCCTTGCCTTGAACCTATCCACTTCACCATTTGACTTGTACTTAATTTTATACACCCACTTTGAACCAATTGCCTTTTCACCAGGGGGCAAATCTTCAACAGACCAGGTGTGATTATCCTCCAAGGCTTTGATTTCTTGTTGCATGGCTGTCGTCCATCTAACATCCTTGGATGCTTCTTGAAAGGACTGTGGTTCAACCATAGCTGAAAAAACTCCAATATAGGTCTGATAGCTTGGAGACAAGTGAGCATAGCAGAGATGATTAGAGATGGAATAAAGACTAGTTTTCTTGGGAACAACATAATCTTTAATCCAGAGAGGTGGCTTGGAAGCTCTTCCTGTCTTTCGAGGACCAGGAGGTTCAACAACAGCAGGAACTTCATCAGTGGTACCATCTATAGCATGATCTTCAGTGGTTGCATCATTTATAGCAAGATCTTCAGCAGGTGCAACATTTGTTGGATTATTATCTACAGGGATATCATCCTGTAATGCAGGCATCACTGAGGAGTCTTGGGGTGCAACAACATCTTGTGTCTGAGGTACTGCTGATTCAGACACAACAGGATCAGCTAGGGTGCCTGCATCAGAAGAAAAAGGTGATAATAATGGAAATTGTTCCTCTCCTTGTACTCTCATATCCTTGAAGGGAAATATGTGCTCTCTAAACACTACATCTCTACTAATAAAAACTGATCTAGACTCCAGATCATACAGTTTGTACCCCTTTTGTGTGGAAGAAAAACCTATCAAAACAGCTTTCTTAGCTCTTGCTGCAAACTTATCTCCTCTTGGCAAAGTGCTGGCAAAACACAAACAACCAAAGATTCTAACATGATCTAGTTTGGGAGGCTTCCCAAACAACAACTCATAAGGTGCCTTTCCTTCTAGTACCACAGTAGGCAACCTATTAATGAGATAAACAGCAGTCATTATACAATCACCCCAAAGCTTGCTTGGAACATTGGACTGCAGCTTCAGTGCCCTCCCCACTTCTAAGATGTGCCTATGTTTTCTCTCAGCCACACCATTTTGTTGAGGTGTATATGGGCAACTACTTTGATGAATGATTCCTGAACTAATCAATAACTCATTCATTTGATTGTTAAAGAATTCAGTCCCATTGTCAGACCTCAAAGTTTTTATTCCAGTGCCAAAATGATTACAGATCATTGAGATAAAGCTTTTCAAAACTACCACTACCTCTTTCTTAGACTGCAACAAAGTAACCCAAGTAAATCTACTGTAATCATCCACAATAGTCAGAAAATAATGCTTCCTATCATATGTGGGATGACTATGAGGACCCCAAACATCCATATGTACTAGCTCAAAGATGTTAGTTGATTTAGAACTGCTAACAGGAAACTGTAATCTACACTGCTTAGCTAAAGGGCAGATCAAGCAGCCTTGGTGAACAGATACATCTACATTATTCTTTATTATAGGAATGGTCTTCATTGTTGTAACTGATGGGTGTCCTAGTCTGAGATGCCACAAAGTATGCTCCTCTTTTCCTTTGTCTGTTATCACAGCTCCTATCATTGGTGTAGATTGATGCTTCAGTATGTAAAGGCCTTCTGTTTCTCTACCAATCCCAATCACCTCCCCACTGAAGAGAGCCTGCAACACACATAGATCAGGATAGAAAGCTACCATACACTTAAGATCCTTGGTGATTTTTGACACAGACAACAAATTGAATTTAAAATCTGGGACATGCAGGACATTCCTCAAGGAATAATTTCCTAATATTACTGCTTCTCCAATGTGTTCTATGGTAATTTTGTTCCCTGTAGGCACCTGCACCCTATTATTTTCATAAGCTTTCAACAATCTACACTTATTCAGCAACTTTTCACAGCATGTTATATGATGTGATGCACCTGAGTCAATGATCCATTCATCATCTGCATTATTATTCTGCAAAACATTCATACCTGCAGCTGCATTGGCCTTACAACTTCCTGTAGGAGGTGGATCAAGCATTCTCACCACTTGCTCGTATTGCTCCTTTGTGAAGTATCCTCCTGGAAAGAACCACTGATTTCCAGTTTGTTCATTTGTGGTGTTCCTTTGCTCTGTGATGATGTTATTGGCATAAGGCTTAAAATTTTCTCCTGATCCTTTCTTCTTGCTCTTGAAATCTGCAGGGAAACCTACTATTCTATAGCAGCTTTCCTTTGTATGTCCTTTATAACCACAATGCTCACAGATGATCCCTGGTTTCTTAAATTGTGAATTCTGATGCTGATAATTTCTCCCTCCTTGACCACTTTGGCCTTGAAAATTATGATTTCTCCCTGCAAGCATAGTTAAAGGCTCCTTTCCTCCATCTAGTATTCCTAGCTTTCTCTGACTTTCTTCCTGAATAGCCATAGCATAGGCTTGATTAACAGTAGGAATTGTAGAATTAAGCAGTATAGTGCTTCTCACTTGAGCATAGCTCTCATTCAGTCCAATCAAAAATTGCAGCAGTCTTTGTTGCTTGACATGCTCAATGTGAGATCCAGATTCTTCACAATCACATGAAGGAGGAGGTACCATTACATCCATCTCATCCCATAGATCTCGCATCTTAGAGTAGTAAGATGTGACTGTATCAGTTCCTTGAGTTAGCATATTGATCTCTTTCCAGATGTGAAAAATCCTGGTTAGATTAGACTTATCAAACCTCTCCTTGAAATCACTCCAGATCTTCCTTGAACTTGTAGCGTAGACTATGCTCGTGAGTAATTCAGGTGCTACTGCTGCACTGATCCATGACAGAACCACTGCATCACACCTCTCCCATTTGATTGCCAAAGTTCCTTTGTACGAACTTTTAGCACAAGTGCCGTCAACAAATCCGAGTTTGTTTTTCACCAGTAATGCTAACCGCATCGATCTGCTCCATACTCCATAGTTTTCAGGTCCTGTAAGCTTCATAGGGATTAAAGCTACTCCAGGAGTGTCCGATGCCTGCAAATGCAAAGGATGATTATGATCTGTCTGCGGATCTACTACAGGATCCTCTGTTATTTGTGAAGTTTGAGTTTCCACCATTGTCGAAGCTCTAGTTGTTCGATCTATGGCGTCTACTATAACATCTTCTCCTACTGACTACTGATCTCAACCAGAAGCTCTGATACCATGATAATTTTCTATACTCTAGCTGAATTCGAGCTCATGCAAAACAGAGAAAAAGGGAAACGAAGGTAGAGAGAATTTGGGTTTTTACATAGTTCTCAATTATTGTTCAAAGGAACTTAAAATTTTTTCCATTACAAATGAGCCCTTTCATCTATATAGTGGCTCCACCGACTCTTCTTAACTACCCACGTGGTTAGCACGTGCTCACTAACTAACTTCTAACAACTTTCACAACTATCTGCTCAACAGTGATTAACAACTGGCAGCAATGTTGATTCTTCCACTGATCAATTCTAAAAAAAGCAATGACGCAAGCTTATGCACAAATGCAGATTGTGATCACAAGTTATAAATCGCCCAAAAGCTAAGACGTGAAATACTAATATTCTAACATTGTGTAATTTGTCATATGAAGGCCTAAGGATATGTTGCCATAGGACTAGGACCTATGCATCACTCACAAGCTGCACTTACAGGGTTATAGGCATAATTAAAAACATTGCACAAGTAAATAATCAATATCTACATCAATGTAAAAATAAAGTAGGAACAAAGTTACAATTTGAATGAGGTATTTATTAAGATGATAATCTAATTAGCTGCTGAAAACAAAGAAAAAATTAAGATTAAACACACTCTAACCATTCGAATTAAGATATCAGTGTAGGTGACAGAATCACGAATCACGTTCTCCAAAAAGATCTTGAGAACTCCACGGGTCTCCTCATAGATGAGACCAGATATATGCTTCACACCACCCCTACGAGCAAGCCTGCGAATAGCTGGCTTAGTGATGCCCTGGATGTTATCTCTTAGAACCTTCCTGTGCCACTTGGCTCCTCCCTTGCCCAATCCCTTTCCTCCCTTTCCACGACCAGACATTTTCACAGGGAAATTAATTTGGCTGGGTTGGGGGTTATCAAGGGTGGGACGGGCTTATCTAATTTGGGTTAGGGGTCTTCCATTTTCGAGCCTCCTTGTGTCCGGTTGAGGGACAGGTTACAACAACAGAAAATAGTAGCTGCTAGAAAACAAATAAAAACTTAGATTGAACACAAAATAACCACTCAAATTAACAGGACCTAAGTGAGTAGCAGTTAAAATTAAGACATGGTACTGGTTAGAATCTCTCAAGTTATTTAAACGCATAGACACTGCCAGGGAAGTGAATGTTCATCCACCAATCGGTTATTCAATACTCAATTCCCTCCCTTGTGAATTAACGGTCAACACAGAGCTCTTGTCAACTAGGATTCAAGAATCAAGAAGTGATTTTTCTTTTCTGTATAGGTTTCAGTCTTGTGCATTTCTACTGTGTTATAATTCCCACTCATTTTTTCATTTTCTTGGATTCTCATTGATCACCAACCCTTTTCTCTCCTTACATTTGTTATCTGGTGAGAAGCTAGTCTTTTTGTTCTTTTTTAAAAATAAGAGGGTAAACTGTAAAATCTTTGCAAGCCATTTGTTGGTGAAGCCATTTCAAAATTCCCTCCTCTCTGAATTAACCGTCAAGACAGAGCTCTTCTCAACTAGGATTCAAGAATCAAGAAGTGATTTTTCTATATCAATTTCAGTCTTGTAGTGTTTCTACTCTCTTATAATTCCCACCCATTTTTTCTTTTCTTGGAATCTCATTGATCACCAACTTTTTTCTCCCCTTACATTTGTTATTTGTTGAGAAGTTCGCCTTTTTTCCATTGATAAACTCAAGTTTTTCAGCAGTGCATCTTTCATATCTTCTTCCACAGGTGAAACATATCTATTAGGATTTGGTTCTTGCTTCAACAAAGTTGATATGATGAGAAGACAATTTTTGTTTCAATACAATCAAATCCCTCCTCAAGATAATTACATCCACTGTCGTAGGTGCAGAATTCGAGTTGCACTCGTCCAGGATTACATTCTGACCGTAAGGATTCTGATTCTCTCTGCATTATTTCTTACAATTTATTATAGTATCAATTTGTTTGTGAACACACCAAATGGTTCTGTGGGCTACAGACGTTTTCTTTGATACTCCAAATTCAGGACAATCTTGAATTAATTTCTTCTGAATTGTTCTTAACGTAACTATTCGTTTAGGAAAAACTATGTTGTATCTTTTGATGATTGCTACTGATTTTATAAAGACGATATGTAAGATTTAATGGCTTAATTTCGATGGCTATATGTATCATGAATTGTGATTAATTAAGCATACATGTTATAATTCTTGACGAAGCACAGAACAACTTATTATGCTCATTTTCTTGTCTTGTACACTTTGCAGGTCCCAGCCTTAGAGCCAGTAGGAATCTTTAGAAGAGTGTAAGTCTCAAGATTTCATGCAATTTTGAAAATTGGATATTACATATGATTTCAGCAACTTGAGATTTGTTATTTGCCTAAAAAAAATTCTGCGGTCTGAGGCATGCATATATGTATTATTGCATACGTTACAAACCTTTGTATATATGCAGGTTTAATGTTCAAGTATCAGACAACGTGAATTATTATCACGTAGTAGATGAAAACACTCTAGACAATACTTACTGTTTCCAATGTGGAATGCTGCTCGGGTGGAAATTTGTAAGATACAAACATTAAAGAGCATTTGATTTTCATGAACAAGACGATTTTGTTGTTCCTTTTTATTAAATACTGAATTAATGATTTCTCCAGATTGCAGTTCCCCAACCATCCATGTATATTAGAGAAGGAAGATTCTATATGAGATTGTAAGTTTGTAATAACAAATTTGCAAATTGAGACTGTACACATATGCAGTATGACTAGTAAGGGTTAATCCAAATGAGTATTTTATGGCAGGCACAAGCTTAGTTACTGGAATGATGTACCATTGCTTCATTTAAATGAGGAACAAGATTTAGGTGCTAATGAGGAAAATGCTGATCAAGATGGAGACGCGAATGAGGAAAATGCTGATCAAGAAGCTAATGAGGAAAATGCTGATCAAGAAGCTAATGAGGAAAATGCTGATCAAGATGGAGACGCGAATGAGGAAAATGCTGATCAAGAAGCTAATGAGGAAAATGCTGATCAAGAAGCTAATGAGGAAAATGCTGATCAAGATGGAGACTCAAATGAGGAAAATGCTGATAAAGATGGAGACGCAAATGAGGAAAATGCTGATCAAGAAGCTAATGAGGAAAATGCTGATCAAGATGGAGACACGAATGAGGAAAATGCTGATCAAGAAGCTAATGAGGAAACTGCTGATCAAGATGGAGACTCAAATGAGGAAAATGCTGATAAAGATGGAGACGCAAATGAGGAAACTGCTGATCAAGATGAAGACACAAATGGACAGAATGATGATGAAGATGGAGGTGCACCAATGAATTGAATGAAGATGTAGATCAATTGAGTGATGGAATAGATAATATTAACCGACAAATGATGAAAATGCAGAAAGATAGACAATTTCTGAATAGAGTCACTAGAGTTCGTACTTTACAAAATGCTAATTCATAGCTGTGTGATATTCTTTTTCCTCTTTTCGATTTTGGGATTACAGTACATATTATTACTTCAGGTTGGAACAAATGAATTGACACTGAACTTTTACCTGTTTGAGCTCTGGTACTACCGTTTTCTGTTTGCTGCTTAGTTTATCTTTTAATCTCTTTACGTAAGTCAACTGTCAGAACTTACTGCAGCTGCTATAAACTTGAGTTTGTTTTCTTTAAAAATGCGGATGACTCTGGTGAAGTTGGATTTTAACACATATGTTTGAAAATTGGGGATCTAATGGGTTTTACTCTCATCTTAAATCAACTCTAAGTTAGATAGAGTTGTTTGAAAAAAAGTAGACTATCAAACTGCAGAAGTGGAGAAGCTAGTCCAAATGAACTCAAGAGGGATAATTATACATTTGTTGTTCCCTTATGTTGTGTTTGGTGTATGTCCAACAATTGCTGATTGATAGCACTGAAGTTTATGCTGCCTAAAACGCCTAAAAGCTAATACAAAACCTGTAGTCCTGTTTGACGTGAATTCATAATAGAGTTTCCCTTCACCACAGCAAGTGGGATACATCTACCTCTGAAGATGCCAGCCTCTCAAGTCGATCCTGACTCTTAAGAAAGTTGCAGCACCAGTACAGTTTAACACACAAGGAAAACTCAAAAAAAAAAAAAGATCAGAAATGGCTTCGCCCGGACTCAAACCGGAGACCTTCAGTGTGTTAGACTGACGTGATAACCAACTACACCACGAAACCTTGGTGTTAGAGGCTTTTCTCCAGTTTTCATCTTTATTAGTCATAGGGTTGAGTTAACTTCGCCAATCGATAAATAGTCCATTACGTTTAGATCTAATAATGGTTTACCCCTTTCATCTCCCTCAATCTCATGTGAATTTACTTTGCTATACATTCAGTTTCAAGGGGACAACTTTCAGTTAATCAGTTCCCCACCTTAACAGTCATTGATCTAGAAATAGTTATTTTTATTCTCCTGATATTTTCGTATTTCAAGGGTCTTGATGATGATTATTTTTATCTAGTGGACAAGAGGGGGAAGGGGTTAGCTGACTAGCTCGGCCAGCATCAGGCTCGTTGGGTGACGTCCTGTCCTGAATCTCCTAGCTACAAGTTAAACTCTGCAGATATAAGCAACGTCCACTCTGAAAATTAACATGCCCAACTGTATAAGTGGAAGCAATAAGGAACAGTTAGAAACATTGCAGATGTAGCTAATCGAAGACTTGACATACCTATGCATCACTCTACATTGTCATATGCACAGTTAGAAACATTGCACAAGTAAACAATCAATATCTACATCAAGGTAAAAATAAAGTAGGAACAGCGTTACAATTTGAACAAGTTAGTTATTAAGATAATAATCTAATTAGCTGCTTAATCATTGTTACAGAAAAATTGCCAACTTTCTCCCAACACCCATCTAATCTAACCATTCAACTTAAGATAACGGTACTCTCTCGTTTGAATCTCCCAAGTAACTGTATGAAGCTTAGATACTGCTCACAGAGTGAATGTTCATCCACCAATCAGTTTTTTTCAAAATAATCACGAACATGACTTAAATTTGCACTTTTCATCATTTCTCCCAACTTTTAGCAGTTAATCATTGTTACAGAAATGAGTGATGTATATAAGCCTAGCCTGTGACGGCAAAACAGAACTTTTGAAAAATTACACAGATTATAAATCATTTCAATCAACTAGCAACGATAATATTCAGCTGGAGGATGGATAACCATTGTAATTTCTAGAAACTGAACTTTGTTCCTTGAATATGTAATGAGAAATTACAATATCTAGAGCTTAAGAACCAGAACAACATTACAGAGATACCAAAACATAATAAAAGCAGAAGTTTCCATAAGATCTACATCAACAACCTAACAATTGATCATCTAAGCCACAAATTCCACAATCTAACCGCCAAATCCATAGAGAGTCCTGCCCTGCCTCTTAAGGGCATACACGACATCCATAGCAGTAACAGTCTTTCTCCTGGCGTGCTCAGTGTAGGTGACAGAATCACGAATCACATTCTCCAAAAAGATCTTGAGCACTCCACGGGTCTCTTCATAGATGAGACCAGAGATACGCTTCACTCCACCTCTACGTGCGAGCCTGCGAATAGCTGGCTTCGTAATGCCCTGGATGTTATCTCTTAGAACCTTCCTGTGCCTCTTGGCTCCTCCCTTTCCCAATCCCTTGCCTCCCTTTCCACGACCAGACATTTTCACTGAGAAATTTGAAGAAGAAGAAGAAGTTTCTAGGGTTTTGAATTTGAATTGGGATGAAAAATGAAGTGGATGGTGGTGGGTATTTATATTTGGGGGATTTTGAAATGTGGCGGGGCATTAATCGTAGCCGCTAAATATTTGGGGATGTACTTGGTCATCGACGGATACTAATGTCGATCCATGTGAAAGGTGGAAACTGAATATGAACCGTTGATTGAAAGGAAATCCGATCCACGTGAGAGAAGATCTAGCGATGTTAATACATCTTCTCCTAGTTCGTTACTACGTACTTCTTCCGTTTCAATTTGTTTGACCTATTTTTTTTTAGTTTATTTAAAAAAGAATTACCCTTTCTCTTTTTTAGCAACTCTTTAATTTTAACTTTTCACATGGCATGTTTAAGACCGTAAGATTAAAGGGCATTGCATTTTGGTGCATTCTACGTATCTTTAATTTAAGACCACAAGATATTTTTATTTTATTTTATTAAACTTCGTTCCAAGTCAAAAAAGGTCAAATAATTTAAACCAGAGGGAGTACTAATTATGTAAAAGAAAAGAGAATGATGTTGTGATCATATTACAACTTACAAGTTGCAAGCATGTCAAATAGCTAATAGTTACTCTTCATTAAAAAGATGATATTGTTACTAAATCCGCTATCGTACACACTAGCTTCACCCCAGTTTATGTGATTCGACCCAAGTTACCAGAAGTTTCATACAAAACTAAAATAATACACAACTCCTTATCCGTTTATGATTTTTGAGATTGAAATTCACATAATTAGCATTATTGAAATATAACTCTGTTTCTCATCAGCAAAAGAAAAGAAAAGAGAACGGTATTTTATTGTTTATACATTTTTAAGTCGGTGCATATGGTGGAGGGGACAAAGTAAAATGTCAATATGACTAGTTTCAGAGTTTGGAGGGGTAAATTGTAAAATCTTGTTACAGGAAAAAATAAAATAAAAATTTAGTTGAATTTCCCTCCTTCATGAATTAACGGTTAACAGAGAGCTTGGATTCAAGAATCAAGAAGTTGCTTTTCTATATTAACATTCTCTTGTGCATTTTTTTTGAACTCTCATTTTCCACCAGCTCTGCTCCAAGTTACATTCATTATCGGTTAGTCTTTTTTCCATTAGTTCATATTTCTCTTCCACTTTGTTCTTTATTGAAGAAAATTTGTTCTGCAACAGGTTGATCAGGATATTGCTTCTTGATCAAATTGCATGTGAAAAAGTGTTATTCAAATTGCATCCTTTCTTTTGGTGTCTTTTCCGAAAAAAACACTTCACTTCCAAAAATATAGTTGTGTAGTTCTTTTCTGCCTTTCAGAATAGCTTTGAGACAGAAAGGTTGGCGGGTAGTTTGTTAACTTTTCTGCTATAAAAGGTAGAAATTTCTTTCAATTCTTTAGTTCGTGTGAAGCAATTTCAAATTTCCCTCCTCTGAATTAACGGTAAATACAGAGCTCTTCTCTATCTGGATTCAAGAATCAAGAAGTGACTTTTCTATATCAACATTCTCTTCTCAGTTCCATTAAATTCAATCTTCTGCATTTCTACTCTCTTATAATTCCCACCCATTTTTTTCACTTTCTTGAATTCTCACGGTAAATACAGAGCTCTGTTCTTTGTTCGAAGTTAGTCTTTTTTTCCCCCATTGATGAACTCAATTTTTTCAGCAGTGCATCTTTGATATTTGTCTTCCACTTTGTTCTTTGTTGAAGTGAATTTGTTCTGTAACAGGTGAAACAGAGTTGGTTCTTGATTCAACAAAGTTGATACAATGGGAACTCGAGATGGCATCCGTTGTCGTGACTGCGGAACTCAAGTTGCATTCGTCCAGGATCACGTTACTGATGTAAGGATTCTCACTCTCTCTTGCAATTTATTATAGTATCAATTTGTTTGTAAGAACACCAAATGGCTCTGTGGGCTACAGACTTTTTCCTTGATACCCAAATTTAGGAATTAATTTCTTCTGAATTGTACTTAACCATTCGCTTAGGAAGAACTATATTGTCATTTTGATGAAATTGCTACTGATTTCATAAAGACGATATGTAAAGATTTAATCCCCTAATTTCGACAGCTGTTTGTATCATTAATTGTAATTAGTTAAGCATATATGCTCATTTTCTTGTCTTGTACACTTTGCAGTTAACCGACTTCATGCATGCAGGGTTCTTTAATAGATTGTAAGTCTCATGATATCATGGAATTTCAGCATATTGTGATTTGACTATTTGTCTAAGCTTTTTTCTGAGGCATATTTGCAGGTTTAATGTTGAAGTATCAGAAGACGAGCGAAGATATCAAGTAATAGATGGCGAAACCCTAGCCCATGTTCACTGTCTCCAATGTAGAATGATACTGGGGTGGAGACTTGTAAGATACTAATATTAAAGATCATTTGATTTTCATGATAACAAGACGATTTTGTTGCTCTTTTCTCTCTTAAATTACAGAATTTATAATTTCTCAGGTTGAAGTCTCCCGACCGACTAGGAGATTGACAGAAGGAAGATTCTATATGAGACTGTGAGTTTCTAATTAAGAATTTGCAAATTGAGACTGTACACATATGCGATATGACTTGTAAGGTGTTAATTCAATTGAGTATTTTGTGGCAGGGACAAGCTTATTTACTGGAACGGTGTAATGTTGCTTTATGCTCTCTTTGGAGGCGCTAATGTACAGGCTCCTAATGATCAAGTTGGAGGTGCTAATGCTAATCAAGTTGGAGGCGCTAATAATCAAGTTGGAGGTGCTAATGCTAATCAAGTTGGAGGCGCTAATAATCAAGTTGGAGGTGCTAATGCTAATCAAGATGGAGGCGCTAATAATCAAGTTGGAGGTGCTAATGCTGATCAAGATGGAGGCGCTAATAATCAAGTTGGAGGTGCTAATGCTAATCAAGATGGAGGCGCTAATGAACAGGTTCCTAATGAACAAGATTTAGGTGCGAACGAGCAAAATGCTTATCGAGATGGAGGCACGCCAGCGAAACGAAGGAGGATGTAGATCAACTGGCTGATGGAATAGATAATATTGATGAAAATGCAGACATTTATAGCCTACTCATGCTGATCAAGATGCGCACTTTCTGAATAGAGTCAGAGTTCATACTTTACAAAATGCTAATTCATAATTGCGTGATATTCTTTTTCCTCTTTTTGGTTTTGGGATTACAGTACATGTTACTACATCAGGTCGGAACAAATGAATTGACACTGAACTTTTTACATGTTTGAGTTCTGGTACTACCGTTCTCTGTTTGCTGCAACAGCTATACAATTGTCTCTGTCTCAAGAAGTGTAGCTTCTTGACAGTCAATGCTAGTTTGTTTTCTTATAGCTGCGGATGACTATTGTGGGGAAAGATGATGTTTCAGTATGTGGTGAAGTTGTTGCTTTCTGCATCTGGTTAAAACTATATTGTTGTTTCGTATTATGGCGATGTTTGGTATCCGTTATCTGCTATATGGAGCATATTTACAGCTTTTTGAGTTGTGCGTTTGTTAAGTGTAATTTACTGAAATTTGTAAAGCCACACAGAAGGAGTGTGAATGCTAGTGGTCATCTTGGTTACTGTTTTCTCCCCTTTTTCTAAGGATGGGGCTTCTAGTATAGGCTAACTCAAGTCCCAGTGCTCATATAACACTAATTTGGGTTTCTGCTTTCTGCCGTTCAACTGTTTAATATATTGCAAATGTGTAACCTTCAGAAATCTGTTTCTTCTTGCAAATATTCCTTTTCTCAAGAGGCTATTGCAATGTAGATATATACAATTGTTGTTCTCCTAGTCGTTTCTTCTGTCTTGTTCGGCTTAGTAACTATTGAAAAAATTTGTAAAAGAGTAACCAACTACACCCTGTTTGGCGTGAATTCATAGTAGAGTTTTCCTTTCACCACAGCAAGTGGGAAACATCTATTTCTGAAGATGCCAGCCTCTCAACAAGAGGACCCTGAATCCTTTGCAGCACCAGTCCAGTTTGGCACACAAGGAAAACTAGTGAAAAACATAGATCAAAAATGGCTTCGCCCGGACTCGAACCGGAGACCTTCAGTGTGTTAGACTGACGTGATAACCAACTACACCACGAAACCTTGGTGGTAGATGTTACTCCAGTCATAATCTCTACTCTTACATATATCATACTAATATTGGTTTGCCTGTTTATCTCTCTCTCTTCCTCAATCTCATGTTAATTTACTTTGCTATATCTAACAGTAAATGAGAAACCGTTTATGCTATAGTAAACCAAGAGTAGGGTCAAGATGCTGGCCAAGCAGCATTTGTCATATGGGTAAGGATATGTTGTCATAGCACTAGGGTCTATACGTCACTCACCAGCTACACTTACATAATCACAGGGTGAATGCTCATCCCCCAATCGGCTTTTGTCAAAATAATCACGAGTATGACTTCATATTGCCGTTGTTGAAATCATGACTTCATATCGCATGTCCAAATGCAAGCTATGATTTATTAGCTTAATTACATTCCTTTTAGCTTGATTATTGACTAATATCAGAATAAGTTCCCTTTTCACTCTACTTTCATTGTGATTGACTTCCGATCCTATTAACTGATAGTGGTGTAGTTCTTATCCACCTTTCTGAATAGCTTGAGATGGAAACGTAGGCGGGTGGGAGCTTTTTTAGTTCTAAACAAAAATTTAACTACAATAGGAACTTTCCAGCCAATTTTCACTGGAAATTACAAATATGACTTTTTATAAAAAATTATAGAAGTTAAGTGGGGGTAATGTGAAGCTATTTCAAATTCCCCTCTTCTATGAATTAACGGACAACACAGAGCTCATCTCAACTTGGATTCAAGAATCAAGAACTGACTTTTATATTACATATTAAATTCACTCTTCTGCATTTCTACTCTGTTATAATTTACACCCAATTTTTCTTTTACTTTCTCGAATTCTAACTGTCTACAAGCTCTGTTCTTGGTTTGAAGTTAGTCTTTTTTCCATTGATAAACTCGAGTTTTCAGCAATTCCATCTTTGATATTTCTCTTCCATCTTGTTCTTTGTTGAAGTGAATTTGTCCTGTAACAGGTGAAACATATCTATTAGGAGCTGCTTCTTGATTCAACAAAAAATTGATACAATGGGAAGGCCTTTTATACTTTACTATGATGAAATCCCTTCTCAGGATTGCATCCATTGTTGTATCTGCAGAACTCGAGTTGCATTCATCAAGGATTACGTTCCTAATGTAAGGATTCTCACTCGATCTCTCTGCATCATTTCTTGCAATTTATTATAGTTTGAAGCAAGTCAACTGGCAGAGATTTATTTCCTTAACTGCAATTGCTATACAATAGTCTTTTGTTATAGAAGTGGAGTTGCTTGACAGTAAATGATAGTGAACTTTAATTTGTTTTTCTTTACAAAATGCTGGTGGAATGACTAGTGTGGGGAAAGATGAAGTTCCAGTATGTGGTGAAGTTAGATTTTAACAGATATGTATGATAATTGTGTATCTAATGGCTTTTACTATCACCATAGAGTTTAATTTATGAGCAGATAAGCACAATACACTTTTTGTTCATTCGTGTTGCTTTCTGCATCTGAGGGTTCAACATGTGGCAAATGTTTGAGAAAAAGGTTAAAACCACATTGTCATTTTGTAATATGGTGATGCTTGGGATGGCAATTTATAGCTTTTTGAGTTGTGTGTAGTATAGTTTACTGATATGTAATGCAAGCCATTTATCAGGGTGCACAAGCACTGAAGTTTACAGCTGCCTAAAGGACAAATCATGTTCTTGCTGTGTGGACTCTAATTTATCACTTAATTCCTAATTTACCTTTATTATTAACTGTAGTCATTTTTCATAACTTTAAATTTGTTTTATTCAAAGGATGATATTGTAAAATTATCACTCTATTTATTGCTTCTTAAGTGGTTATCTAGTCAACAATGAACAACTAAAAATGAGCGGAAAGAGTATCTTATAGCTCCTCGATACTGAAGGTAGAGAAGCATTGAGGAATTGGTAATGTAGCCAAGTTCCGGCGGATTTAAGATTAAATTTTATGGATTAGAATTCAAATTCCACAATTATTTAATTTACTGGATCCGAAATTTATTATCTATACTAGTTTAATTTATTTTTAACACAAATACAAAATATGTATTAGAACTATTGAATTTCGACAAAGCCATAACTAATGCACTAGATTTTTATGGTCAAATCCTTCAATTTTTTTCCAGTTTCCATGACTGAATTTACAATACTACAACTGAGATCAGGAGAAATTATCCCCACGAAATTTTCTACTATTTCCTAATCTACTGCTTAACCACTATATATCATCTATTCATCTTGCTACCATGTTGATCACTAGCCTAGTACTAGAAATAATTAATAGTAAATGCTACTGCAGGGCATTAAGACAAGTCACTGTTTCCTTCCTTTCTGGTCGATTGATTCTTTTGCTTTCTCAGATAACAATTTGTTTTCACTTCTCTTTGTTTCTCAGTCAGTTCCAATTTTGTACTCCTGCACACCAATATCAGACACAGAAAAAAGAATCAAGATTCAGATAATATATTCACAGAGGAAAAGATCCATATTCATAAAGGATGAAAAACTATCAATTATAGGAACCCCGCAATAATACGATAGCAGTGCATATAGGACTATAAAGTTAAGAGATTTTTTATAAATTTTCCAGGTGAAAAAAAGACCCTTTATGGAACTTCTAACAGGTTGCATAAATAGATTTTGATACTTGATATGTAGCATTTGTAGAGTTCAACCAAGAAAGCAGGACATGAGATAAAATCTTGAAGAGGAAGTCAAATAAAATTGGAAAAAAATATACACACACTATCAAGTATCAATAATGAGTTTCCTTCAAAGCCATTGTGAGTAATTAATTGACGTGTTATGAATAAATAAACTGATAAAAATCTCTGTTTTGCTTACGTAGAAGAGAGTAAATACCAAATTGTGCTGACAAAATTGCAGAACCTAATTAAGTCCTATCATTTTCTGTAAGAAAAACAATTGAATAGCTGGATCCCCATGTCAATAGTACGTTTACCACAGCAAGGAACCTTCATATACCTACCACTCCTTGTAAAGCAATAATGGTATGTACCAAAGATAAGTTTTTCTACTCATGTTCCCTGTTTTCATATCCTATAGCAAGGACACAATTTTATTTCGATCACGACCCCCATCCGAACCATTCCCCGCCAATCACATGAACGTCGCTATTGGCAAGATGACTCATTCGATCATACCTCCAACCCGAGCCATCCCATGGGCCTTGCCATAGGTAGGATGTTGGTGTTACACGACAAGCACAATCCAAATCTAATATCCCTGTTACGCTAAACTGTTTAGAGGCATGTTAACTTAATGTGAAAGTTCAACACATTATCATGCATGTTAGTTAAAAGACGTGTTGATGAACCAAATTAATCAATCTTCATTTTCAATTAAATGTCTAATTAGACACAAAAGATAACTGTTTAAGCTATAGAGTATACACAAAGAAACATAAAACAGACGCTGAAGGGACAAACAAAAAGTTCACCAGTACAAAGTAACAACGGATAAAACTTTCAAGTTACGATGATTAAGTGATTTAATGAAGTGAATACATACACTAAATATTCATAGTTAAGTGTGTGTTGTGTATATTCAAACACATATTATGCATCTATTGATTTGGCGTAAATAGTAAGGTAAATTTACTTACCGTTCTACATTGTATGAAGAAGATCTTCTTAGACCTGGAAATTTCACCTTCTTCATCTCTATTAAACTCCCACTGAAGTACTCTTTATCTTCCAGATTAATTCTCTCTCCACTTCCATGATATTCCACCATTGGACTCTCTACATCCTTCACCACTTGATTGGTACCCGTGTTATTCCACCATAACCGGGCCCACAGTGCTTGAATGACATCGAACCGCAATAGAGTAATTGCATCAGAACAGAAGGTGCTTTAGTCTTTCCGCTTGATTGAATATTGGCCGTCGGATCTTCGCTGATTGTATCTGGCCGTATGATCACTTTTCCATCCGCCTTCATCAACGTTTCTAGCGTTTCAGAGCTTGAATCGGACAGTGGTGGTGAAATTTCACCTCTGTTTAGCTCCGTTGACCGGTTCGGACTATGTTCAACCTCGTCCGGTTCTTTACAGTCCGGTTCAATGGTCCGGTCTTCTCTCAACTCTTCTTCTTCTTCGACGACTCGCATTGCTCTTCGCCGGCGTCGTCTGTCGTCGGTCTGTGTCGACGCATTGGCTCCGGCTCTTCCTATTACTTCGCCGGTGGACTCGGCCTTGTAAACTAGATACTCGTGGAAATCGGAGGAACTCCAGGACTGGTTCCGGCGTCTTGCCACTACTGGAAACTCACGATCTTCACTCATTTTCTGTATCTCCGGCACCGGATTTCTAGAATTAGAACAAGCGATTTCATCAGGCTGTGAAGATAATGCGATATCGAGAAGCTCTGATCCTTTCAGAACGTACTCTTGACCATGTGCTGGGTATATAAAATCGTTTTCCGTCAAATCGTGCCACACGAATCCATTCCTATAGCTTCTGAAATCCCCAAAAAGTAAGAAATTCCTTTCAGCTCCATATGGCTAAACACGGAGATAACAGAAATTTTAATAGAAAAACGGAAAGCAATTCACCTTTTAGCAGACCAGGAGTACAAAGACGCCATGCCTTTTCCACGAAGACAATTCAAGCGGTTGATCACATCTGAATAAAATTACACAAAAAATAAAATAAAAATCAGTACATTTGAAATCTTATGCTATGTGAATTTCTTCAGGTATGGAAAATTTGCATACCTTTGAGATAGAGACCATCAGGGGAGGAAAGAGAAACCTCCATGAAATGGGGATGTTGAAGTTGGCCATTTGTGGAGAGATAGTAAACGACGGGTACTTTGTTGAGCTTATGGTTAGGAGGTTCAGTCCAGACTTTGGTACGTTCAGGACTTGTTTCTCTGCCTTTCCATTTCTTGTGCATTTGGAGCTCCGTTGTCACCGGCATTGTTCAATTTCCAACCGCTTAGTTTGAGAAATGTAGAAGAAATCAAAGCTTTGAATTCAGTGAAAGATTTGGAAACTGAGAATTGTAGAGAGTGAATGGCGGGGATTCACGTTTATAGTGAGCTTTGCGCGTCTGGAGTCTGGACGGTGAGAGGGACCAGAGTTTCAAAAATAGGATGCTGGAGCTACATGACAAATTTCGACAACAAGTTCGTTTCAGTTTATTTTTTGTCACTTCTATTAGATTAAGTAAAAGTCCGTTTCATTTTAGTTACTTTGACTCGGTATTAAAATTAGATGTACTATTAGTAAATCATGAAAAAAGAATTAAGGTCGTTTGGTAGAGTGTATTAACAAAAATAATGTATGTACTAGTCTTGTGTATTATCGATACTTTGTTTGGTACATTTTTTTAGCTTATTTATAATTAATGTTTGCATTAGTTATACACTCTATTGTGTATTGAAGTGTGTATTACTAATATCTCAAAATCCATGGTATTAGTAATGCAATGGATGCTAATGCATGCATTAGCATGATTAAATACACAATTGCCCCTTAAAATTTTTTCCACATCCTTTCCACCATATTTGCAAAGGGTATTTTTGTAAACAAATATTCTTTTGTAAAAAGTATGCAATGCATGTCATTTTTAATATATCAAACTAAAAACTACATAAGAAAAATCTCAGCATAATTAATAGGAGTACAAGTATAACTAATATCAGTATTACTAATACATCATATTCTGCATTATTTTTATACACTCTACCAAACGGCCTCTTAGTAGTTTACATACTTATCCACTAACTAGATACTAGGCTAAGTGTTACTTTATCTATCTTAATTTATGTAACACAAGAAATTTGAAAAGTCAATCAATTTTTTATATAATTTTAAAATATTTTAAGTTGTTAATCATTGCGATTTATATTTTTTACATAATTTTCATATAATATATGTCACTTCACTTATTTTAATTTATGTGACATTGATAGAATTTCAAGAGTCATATAATTTTTATATGTTTTTTTGAAATATATGAAATTGTTTTTGAAATGACTTAATTACGAAAAAAATGATCTACCAATAAATGAACAAATTATACACAAACATTTGTGGTAAAGAAAAATGGAATTGGCATCCAAAATAAAGGTTGGGCCCACAAAGTGGTAAAGAAAACAAATCTCAAGGCCAAAAAGTCGGGGGAGAAAGTGGGAAAAAGTAATAGATTGCTGATTTTTTAGTCCAAATAATGAAAAGGTACACCTTTAAAGCAATGAGATACCATCTACCTAAAGCATGGAAATCACGAAATAACCTAAATGTCCCTGGCTAGAAGGTCGTTCAAGTACTACCTGCTTCTAGCCTCTTATACCATAGTATAATAATACGCCTTTTTTATGCATTCCTTTCTGAACAAATTTATCTTAATAAAACATTAATTCTAACTTGTAATACCAAAAAAATTCCAACTTGTAATACTATGATTCCTCCTCTTACTTTTTTTACCCAAAGACCAGAGTGATCATTTACTTTATTCTTAATGACTCAGAACGTCCTCTTTGTAGGTGAAAGCATGAGTAGAAGCGAATTTAAAAATTAAATTTGTTGTATTCGGACTTTTAAATTCTTTCTAGTGAATTCATTATACTTTTGAATTTTATTTTTTTTGGAATCCTTAGGGGAATACACAATTTTTGCCACAGTTTTTGCCCTTTGGATGCGCACTCTGTAGTGAATACTTTATATTAATTTGCTCACCGTGCATTAGCTTGGACATACTTTTGAATTTTATGAATTCAAAATATAGGTTTTTTGAGAATTTTGCATGTATGTATTTATGTTCGGTATCTAAATAGCTGTGTGTTGGTGTGTTCAATATAATGTTTCATCGGCCACTACTTAGTGTGAAGATGCTTAAAAGTAATCCTTGCCCGAGGTGAAAGTGTCAAAAATGCTTAAAAGTAATCCTTGCTCATTATGTCTCAACTGTCAAATTAAATTTAATCATGACGATTAAGAAATGCCCATTCAAAAACGTAAAATAAGGTAGAATGTCTTTACAAGAATTAGTTGATGGGAACGATGTTATAACAGCAGGCATTTTAAAACCTCATCCCTAGTGATAAAAATTTAATATGTTGGTGCTATACATATAAGGCACTTTTTATTTTTATATCAAATCATTAGAGCACTTGATCATGTTTAACTAATAAATATTCTCGCTCTATTAAAAAATTTACTTTGGTAGGGGGTTACAAAAAAACAGAAAGGGGAAATTTCAAAGAACAGTAGTATTTTTGTACGATAGTATAGTACTAATATATACAAAAATTATGTATATAAATTCTTAAGTAGAGGATCATAAGTTAATTGGAACTTAAAGTGCTTGTCTAACAACGCCGAAATATTGATAGTAATAGCTTACGATTACAACTCAAGAAGCAAAATAACATTAATGAGAATACGATATAGAGAAGCTAAGTAAGATAGAAGAGAACCAAAGAGAGGGTTGAGAAATAGAACTCAGAGAAAGGGGATAAGGAAATACAAACATTTGACTTCACAATGTTTACCTCTGTTGTTTCCAACTCCTAGTCCTTTTTAACCAAATGCTAACTGGATTTTGATCCCAATTAAAATTCTCAAACATTTTACTTTGCCCCATAATTTCAACCAAATCAATCTTATTTACAATGAGCCCTTACAAAGTCAGCTCCATTCACAACAGATTGTTACCACCTTTCACATTTTTTTATTTCACTTAGTATGTTTCACCATTGTACTACTCCTATAACACATTTATTTAGTTATAGTTATATAAATGTTATTTTGGCGTTCACATCTGTTTTGCTTTTGTAATTAGGAATTTTTTATTGGAGAATTTTGGCGTCCTAGAAAGAGGGGTGATAAGAGAAATGGAGGTCAAATGTTCACACTACTTATTTTTTGAGAATCCGTCAAAGAGAGTTGACTTGGATTAGTTATATTAACTCACGCACATTGACAGAATTTTCCGATAAGTTTATACGACTGACTTCCCCTCCACATTAAAGAGACCTAACAAGAAATGTGGAGCCACTCAATAATACTACGTGTAGTGGGTGATTGAGAATGACATAATTGATTCCTATCAATTTAAAGAAATTTTTTATTTTTTTGAATTTTATGATCTTAAATTAAAAATATGCACATTTTATAATCTTAAATATGTCATACAAAAAAAAAAAAAAAAAGCAAGACAAATAATTGAAACGGGGAGAAATAAGTTTTACCTTCTCATGCTGCCGTTTCCCGTCCATCGAATCTCAAATAAATGTATCCAAATGAAACAAATTATAAAACCAATCAGACTGACTGTACGAATGATATCTTGCGTAGAGATTGGTCAAAGTTTACAAGAAAAATCTACTATTTGACGTGTCCATATCTTTAGCATGTTGCTATTTATTGCTTCAACATTTTCTAAATTCGTCCAAGTTACAAATATTTATCCTTTTGCTATTACTCATTTTAAACTATTTTATTTGTCATCCTTATTAAAAGTAATTAATTTATAATATTTGTTATTTTAAAAAATTATGATATAAATAATTATATATTTTCACATTTATTTTTTGGTCATAAATATAGAGATATATTAATATGGTACAAAAGAAAAAGGTATTAAATTGAGAGGAGTAATTTAGTCAAATTATGCTCTACTTAATAGTTTTCTTAAGGGGCATGTAAATAAAAAATGTGACAAATAAAGTGATCTAGAGATAATATTTTTTATTAGATTGTTAGTATGATAATTTTTGTGTAATATCAACTTTGTTATTGTTATTTTTGGTGGTACTGATACAGTGAATGGATATATTTAGATGAAAATTTAGTCAAACATTCTCATGAGAATTATTTATTGTGTGCGTGTGTGTTTGTGTTGGTCGACAAAAAGTCCAAAGTTCAGACAGAGTGGAAAAGCCCAATTTCACGTGGTTGTTGACGAAACTTGACCCGGCACCCTACGTATGTACCACTAATCAAAGCATTTACTAAGACTACTACTAGTAGTATTTATTTATAGCACCGGCAACGTGCCCTATCATTTTTTTTCATTTCTAATACTTTTTTCCAGTTTCGTATTATTTGATTCACGTTAACTTGATATATTCATGAAGAAAGTTTTTATTAAAAGTATATTTTATTAGATTAACCATACTAATGATGTTCTGAAACTCAAAAGTGATAAGACTTTCTTGTTATTAAAATAAACAAATAAAATGACACATTTATTTTTGATATTAGGACTAAGTAAAGTGAAACAAAAAGAGTATATGTGCTTCTCTGAAAATAACTTGCTTCCCATGGACCGAATGCACCTTTATTTATGTTTTCTCTTTTTTCCCTGGCTTCTTACTCGGTGTGTGATACTTTATGATCCAAATAATTCGGATTTGTGTCAAAAAAATTGAGCTATGTAATTATCACGTCAAGAAAATCACATTAGTAATTACAATGATTTTCAAATAGATACACCTAAATTGCTTTGGAAGTTCCGAAATTTGGCGTATTAGATTAACATGAACAAACTTTATTAAAGAATGGTTTCTAAAAAGGTCATAGGATAGGAGTGGGCATAATATGATATATACTGAATTACCATACTGAATCAAAATTTTTGATATCATAATTTTGATATTATAGTATTTGGTATGGTATACAATATATATTTTAAATTTTTTTGATATTCGGTATGATATTTAGTATTTATAAATAACATACCAAAATACCGAATACCATACCGAAGTATATAGTTACAGAAATAAACTATATATTATATTAAAATAGTAACAAATACACAATCTATTAGTATAAAACTAAATGGTTAGACGTTGAAACTTTGACTACTCTATCTTGATTAGAATATATTTTTTATGTAATTTGATTAACAAAAGGAGTTGTTTGTACTTTCTTTTTAATATATTTTCCTACATGTGTTACGTGTTAGTATGATACAATTGAGATCTTTTTTTGAAAAGTCGAAGTCATAATACTCTATTATACAGCTAATATATTAGTTAAAGTGGAACAAACTATGATTACTGATATACCATATCACAAAATATCAAAATCAAAAATTAAAATAACGAATCATATCGAATTAATTTGGTATGGTAATGATATAATATTTTTTTAAAATTGAATATCGAGATTACCGTATCAAAATTTTAAATACCGTACCATACCATGCCCACCCTATCATAGGGTGCAAATAATCCCAGCCTTTATTGGGCCGAGGCTGTTGGGCCGAGCACTACTCAACAATGGCAGGCCGATGTTGCAATAGCAATTGGCAAGTCTTCGTGTAGTCCAAGTGTCAAGAACTATCTATCGCTAATGTTGTTCGTAGGGAGTTTTACACTGTATAATCAAGTAATAGTCGATAAATATATATATATATATATATATATATATATATATATATATATAATTAATGTATATCTTTTGAAAATATGATTATCCATTATAATTATTTTTGACGAGCAGTCAAATATGTAACTTTCTCAACGTTGTACTCTCGCAAAAAAATGAAAAAGGAGGAGTAAAGTAACAATATAGTGGCAGTCGCAATTAATTATAATTGGATCAGAAGGTGACAAAATGTGGCTAATGATTTTATAAGACACGTAGGTATTATCTGTATATAGTCAAGCAGACGAACAATGACGAATATGATAAGGGACTTATCTTAAATCTAATCAGAAGGATTAAATTATAAGGTAATTAATCTTTTTACACTATCAGGTAATTATAAAGGGAAAGTTAATTCTTATTAAGTTTTACAAATTGTCGTTATGATTAAAATCATTAAAGGCAATTATAATCTTAATTGTATTGTAATCATAATTATTTTTATTTTTTAAATGTATTTTCTTTCTCAGTCGACCTTTCTTTTCTTTGATGTTGGCAACGTCATAGCAAGTGCCAGAAAATGGCTCCGTGATTTTTATTCCATTGATTTCTTTTAAAAACTTCAATTCATCTCGTTTTCTTGTTTCATGAGAACACAATTCATGGGTTGACAGAGTTTGAAAAAGAATACCTTCTTCCTTACAAAATGGAGAAACTCGGGCACCCTTTTTCACCATATGTTTCGTTAGATTTGATTAGATATGAAAGTAGAATTAGCAAAAACAAAGTTATAATACTCCCTATGTCACAATTTATGTGGCATAATTGAAATTTTAAGATTTAAATTTTTATATTTTGATCGTAAATTTGGATACAAAAACTTTAAGTTTTTTGAAGTATAATTTATATATTTGAAAAATACGTAAAAAGTATTATAAATCACAGTAATTAATAACTTAAAATATTTAAAAGATATTTAAAAATTTTGGTTAAAGAAAAATTTGATGAATTCTCAAAATTTTAATTGTGCCACATGAATTGGGAGGGATGAAGTAATTGTTATGGACAGAAGAAGAACAGAAAAAGATGCATTGGACAGTGACAGGGAACTTTGAAAGAAAACTCAAAGATAGAAATGGTGAATTCATTTAAGGTGTTTCTTGTGTGTGTAGAAGGAAAGAGAGAGTAGAATGACTTTTCGAAGGTGGGGGAGACGATGAGTTTGAAAAGGAGAGAGAGAAAATACATTGTTTGACATTTTTTTTTTTTGCAAAATATTTATCAAAAATAAAAATTTAAGCAAAACTTGGTAACTTGCTATAGCAGGTCATTATTACCTGATGGTGTAAAAATTGAGTACATTGACAGTGCATCAAATTTAAACTCAATTACAAATCACATAGGACAAATTAAAAAGGCCTTCTCCGTGATAAGATTACACACATTTTCAATTGAGTCGTGTCTATCATTATTAAACACGGAGCCAGATTTAAGACAAATTCTATGAGTTTAACAGAACATAATTATACTTACTTGTCTTGAATTTTGAGTCTAAATTATGATAATGTTTTTGTATATTTTATCCTTCTCAAATTTTACATGTAAGATTAATACATTGAATATGTTATTGAATTTTATTTATACAATATAATGTTTTAAAAAATTAATATATACAAACGATAAGATTATATTTGTTTTGAGTTTACTAGCTTAAGATCATGAATATACTTGTGACTGCAAAACAACTCTTTATTTTGTGTGCTTTAAGTGCCATAAAATTAGAAGTGCAAATCAGAAATGTCCAAGTGGTCTTAGCTAATTTGCAATTGAGGCTTGTCGTCTGAGTTCTTTATTAAAGGCACGTCTATCCACAAAAAATAATTAATTGAATGATATATAAGATAAGATAGAATATCATATATTATGATATGAAGCAACTTAGACCATAAGTAGGTGATTTAATTTGTGGCCAAAATTAATCATTTGAAATGACGAATATTCATGCTCGTCATATTTATTAAAAATTAAAAGCATGCAAAAACTCTCATCATCAATATTATAATAATATATCATTGTTATGAGGTGATAGACCTTTGGAGCTAAATTCAAGGCCACCTTTAAGAATGAGATATTGTATTGTATTTTTGTAGCGATTGGACAAAAACACTAGTGAAGATATGCTAGTATTACCAAACTTTAATGTAAGAATAATTAATAGCCATATAAATCTCCATAACATTTTAGAACATAAGTTTAATTTCAAATATTTGTATATATATATTTTAAAATTCTGTGCCCAAAGATACATCGTCATATATATATATATATTGGGAACGATTGAGTGTAACCTTATCTGACGAAATAATACTACTTGACATGCCGTTGTATTTTCAAGTTTTATAATATATGATTTTCACATCCTAATTTCTTATGTAGCGAAATAATACTAATTCCCCTTATTTGTACTTTTCTTTTTGAGGTTTTTCCTTTTTATTTATTAATGAAAAACTAGCCTAGGCACCCTCGCCTTAAAAAAAAAAGAAGATGAAAAAATATAATATCCAATAATCATTTGATTATGATCTAACTCACCTTTCCTGACGATGAACACAGTGAATTATAGTGCATTGTTTCCAATCTTACCAATAAATTCTAACTTATTAATGAAATCGTTTAGGAAGAAGATCTACTTCTCTGATATACCTAAAAATAGTAACAGTACTACGTAAATAGTAAACAACCACAAGCTAGTTTAAATTTTCATTGAATAAAAACCAAAAGGTATTACCTTTGGTTTAAAAAAATATATATTATGAATTTTGATCAATATTTAAAAATATATTCTTTTATCATATTGATATGAGAAAAATTGTAAACTTAATTATATATTATACTTTTCATATAGCTTCTAAATATTTGAATTGTAATTTTTAAATATTAAATAAATTTAATTTAATTTATATCAAAAAATAATCAAATTAATTCTAGAAAAGAGGAACATAACAACTAGTATGAGACGAGGAAGTATTACTAATTTTAAAGCTGGTCCAAATTGTTTGACGTCATAAGTACTTTTTCTCGTAAATTCTAGCACTAAAGGTAAAAATATATCTTCTAGATTCGTAAAGTTAATGGCCTTTGCTTCCACAATCTGATGAGTCTATTTTAGTAAATTTAAAAAATAAAATCATTTATTTAGCTTGGACCCTCCACATTTTATTCCTTTTCTATTATATAGTAAGAAAATAAAAAAAAGGAAATTAGCCTGACCTTTCTGAAAATTACATATCGAGATCTTGCCCATATTGAGAGGCTGTATTAAAAATGCCGACCAAAAAAACAAGTGAAAGTGGCCAACATGCATTAACTGTGTCTTAATCTAACTATAATAATATAGTTATTACTTTATTTTTCAAATAATTAGTTTCACCTATTACGAACAATTATTTTTTAGTTATCTTATAAGTGATATGTGCAAAAAATCATATACACTACAGTACTTAAACTTTACTACTTCCCACCAAAATGGAAAAAAAAGAAGAAAACACATTAACCAAATTTTCTTACGTCCCAGAAAACACATTAAAACCTTAATCAGCGATCATTTAAAACTGAATATTGAAGTAACACCCCACTAACCTAAGAATTAGGAACTTACTGTTGCAGCTTTGACAAGATATTATCACCAATAAGGGGTCGTTTGGATGAAAATCGGGATATTCCAAAATTGTAATTTTAAGATTAAAATCAGAATTATAACTTGTATAATTTATTCCACCTTATATATGGGATAAGTTATTCAAATTATAGTCCTAATTTTAATACTTATTTTAATTAACATCTTCAACTAAAAATGGAATAAATTTAATCAAACAATTTAAATCGAAATAACTCACCTAATCATTTGAAGCAAAAAAAAGAAAGGAATTCATATATTTAGAATTAAATTGCGAGATCACAACTTGTATTAGCAATAATATTAATTGTAATACGTAGCATCTCATCTGTGATTTTTTCATCTGTTCTAGCCTTGGACAAGATTACATGATACTTGTTGTTGTTGGAAGATGACATGTATCATGAAATTATTTGAGGTGCGTACAAACTGGCCGAAACGTTATTAAAAAAAATAAAATACGTAGCATCTCATATTAAGAATGGAGATGGCCCTTGGCAGAAACATGCATATAATGCCCCTTATGATAAACTTGTGAAAAAGATGGAAAGGATAAAATTTTAAGTGGACTGACCACAAAAATAGTGACATCCACGTCATCACACACACATATAGAGTATGGTTTTTTTCTTTTCTTCCTTCAAACAAGGCCCTACTGCTTTCGTTGTTTCTTTTGATCGACTGTGCCTCTCCAGTGATGGATATTCCAGCACCAACCATTTTTTTCAAAAAAATAAATCATATCAGAAAGTGGAATCTAGTAATTAATGGCACACATGAAATATGATCTTTTTAACCTGTCTAAATTTGGGCGGATTAATAAACTTTTTATTTATTAATTCAGACTATGTTGATCAACCTAATTCAACTTGAGGTGATCGATATTCCATAAAAAAAAAATTTTTTGTTAAATATGTTATATATAACTATAACAAAAAAAGAAGAAAGTTATATATTAAGCAATTAAATAAATTATTAAAAACTAAATAAATAAATTAAATTTTGATAATGAGTTGGGTGGGGTAAGTTATGATAACCATTATTTAGCCCATCACATTTTAATCTAAATAATCTTTGAACGGATTAATGATCTGCACATTTGACAGTATCTTACGTGATTGGAAATTACATCTAATAACCTGGAGAATGAGTGGTTTTGATTTCTTACTCTATTTATATCATGAGCAAACCTTCGAGGTATGGCAAAAACTTGTTAAACTTAAAATTTTGTCCATAAGATATATGGAGTCAAAAGTTCAAAACCATTCATCTTTCAGACATGGGTAGATTTAGGAGGAGGCCAGGGTGTTCATCCGAACCCTTCGACAAAAAAATTACACTATATATAAGTTTTTTTTTATGTATATGTATAGATTTTGAATCTCTTAAACACAAGATTAGAGGTTGGTTTAGTGGTTTAGGGGGTTCAAAATTCACGTTGAGATCCAAGTTCAAAACCTAGATACTATATTTTTATTTTTTGAACCCCTTAATAAAAATTCGGAATCCATCCATGCTTTCAGACTATTTTTGTAAAGCATCCATAAATGATGGTAAATCTAATTTTAAAAGCAATTTATTTTCATATCGTTGTTAGTGGACTTGTCTAATACACACTGTCTTACGTAACCATGTTTGGTCTCCGTATAACAAGTATTATATTAAAAATAAGTAGAGGCTGCTATAATAAGTCCACAAGTAAACAAACTTTGACGCGTAGAAAGATGAAAATGACTTGCATTAATTTCTTAGATCTCCATTAAATAATGTTCATAATATTGTTAGGACACGATAATTGTTGTTACATTTCAAGGGAATTTCCCCAATACTTTTGGAGCATATTCACCCCCCCCCCCCCCCCCAGCCTCCAAGACAAATACTAAGAACATTTATAACTGAACGTCCGGTCGGAATTTGGCTCGTAGATGAGGGATAAGACGCTAGAAAAATTACTGAAGAGCCTTCCAACGAATTTCATGCGAAATATCCATCAGAAATCAGCATTTTTTTGGTAGTATCACTTACCTCTTGCAATGCATTTTACAAAACAGGAAAACAATAGAAAAGTTGTAATTAAGTTATTCATGAAGAGGAGTGGCTTCCATTATCACAAACTAAAACACGTACCAGGAACCTGAGCACATTATTCATTTTTGTCCCCATATTGCAAACTGGTACAAGAAATAGCCTTTTTGGAAACTCGTAGGTCGTTGAGAAATGTCCAAGATCTCTAAAACATATTTGGCGACTTTAGTATATTTTGTGTCATCACCAAATTAATGATATTAAGTCCCACAGAAAACCATATAGAAAACTACAAGAAATTAGACTCTTGTGGTGGCTATAGAAAGAAGCTACAAAAAGTGGTCACAAAAGATTAATTATGGCAAGCATTGGGTTGGTAAGAAGTGTCCAATCTCAAACTTTTTTAACCAGAGGTGAATTAATGATTTAAAATTTATGAGTTTTTACAATTACTATCAGAATATTAATATTTGGATTCACACTTAAACATTTATAGTACATAAGTGCTACTACGTTCATGTGAACCCATAAGCACGGTCTTTAGATTATCTGCCCCTAACTCTAAGTCATTTTTTGTGTATAGCAACAAAGATGAGCACATAAAAAAGTGTTCTGAATCAAAAAGATCGCTACAGAAGAAGAGTCTCGAAAAACGACTCAAGTCGCCACTATAGACTTTCAATGGTTTGTGGAATTCATATAATTTCTTAATTGTTGATAGTGAAGACAATTTTGGTACGTAAGTCTGCATATAATTAAGTTATGTATCATTAAACTTAATTATATGGCCTTAGCTAAAGGTTAATTAACAACCGCCAGCATCTCTCAATGTAAACTCATATATGGCCTTTGCTCTAGTCAAGGGACACTATAAGGGCCAGGTTTGTAATTATAATGTTGAAGAAATGTAACTCCTCTTACTAACCGGTAGCGATAAGCACTTTTAGCAAACGATTCTAATAAAATATTTATTTAATTACTCTCGTTACAAGAAATATTATCTTGATATGTTTAAGATCACAAGTATAATGATATACTCCAAATAAGTTTCAAAAATCTATTTTTCACTCTTAAATTTCGTATCTAATTAAACACCACCATATACAAAATTAATTACTCCTACAAAACAAAAGAAGTAAGTACTCGTATTATTTTCCCAGAGGTGGAGGATGAAACAAGAAAAATTCCAAAAAGAATGCAACTAAGAAATGGGCAGCAACTTATGAAAGAATTAATAAAGTTACATCACATCAACATATCAACCTCTTATCTAGATTTATCATCATCATTTGGGTCCTCCCTGTTAATGGCTTACATCATATGCCAACATTGGGTTTTTTTCTGCACTAAATTAAAATGACCACTCCCATACCACTTGTTATAGTAGACACATTCCATAATATAATAACACCAACAAAATTAGGACAAACCCCCCTTCAAACCAATTATTCCCAGTATAAATATCACTCGTCTACACTAGTATCAATCACCAACAAGTCACTCAGAAAGAAAAAGGCAATATTCTATCTAGCTAGCTAGTGAGAGATCTAATTGAAAAAAAAAAATGGTTCAAGAAGAAATAAGAAAAGGTCCATGGACTGAACAAGAAGATCTTCAGCTAGTATTTTATGTGAAGATGTTTGGTGATCGTCGCTGGGATTTTCTGGCGAAAGTTTCAGGTTTGAAGGTTGGTAGGCGGGAGAGAAAATTAGAATATAGGTATATATAGGCTTAGTTTTGGACATATATATTAGTGAATAAAAGGGAGCAAGTTTAATAACCCCTTCTTCTGCATTCCATTTCTCTTGTTATTAATTTATTTATAGGTTTGAAAAGAAGTGGAAAGAGTTGCAGATTACGATGGGTTAATTACTTGAATCCTGGTCTCAAACGTGGAAAGATGACCCCTCAAGAAGAACGTCTTGTTCTTCAACTCCACTCCAAATATGGAAATAGGTTTGTATTTTCATTTCAATTTCTCTCCTATTTATCCTTTCATCAATTATTCATATAATAACGACGTCTCAATTTCAAGTAAGTTGAGTTGATGATATAATTTTTTACTGATTATGTCCCGCCGATATTGTAATGCACAAACAAATGAACAAAAAGTACTACTATAAGAAGTTCTCAATATTATCAACTAGCATATTACTCTTTGAAGTGATTAAATGACTGAGAAAATATAGGACTTAAAGTAAATACTATCATAGGTAAATCAAAGTTTCAATATTAAAAGAACAACTTTAGTAGCTAAACAATAAAATCCATGGATAATATTATTTAGAAATTTGTTAGCTAAACAACAAATATTGAACTCGATTGACTCATTATACTAAGCTCCATTTGCTTGTGAATATAATGTTAAGGTGACTAAAACTTAATGGTCAAGTGCAGATGGTCGAAAATAGCTGGGAAATTACCAGGGCGAACAGATAATGAAATCAAGAATTACTGGAGAACCCATATGAGGAAGCAAGCTCAAGAGGAGAAGAAGAACAACAAGGCTTGTATTTCTCCATCTTCATCTAGCTTCTCCAATTGTTCCTCTTCCTCTGCCAACAGTCCTGCTGTGGAGTACTCCGGTGTTGAACAAAACGAGTTGTTGCAAGTTGCTGGAGAAAACAAAGGGGATCAGAACATGATGATGGTATACTCCATGGATGAAATCTGGAAAGAAGTCGAATCATCTGAAGAAAATATCGAAACTAGGAATAACAATTTACCATTAAACACATGGGATTATTGCCAAGAGTCACTATGGATGACTCATGATCATTATTACTTTGACAATACTCAAGATTTCTCATATTTTGCTGGTTAATTTGGAGGAACAACAACAACAATATATCCAGTGTACGTAATTCCACAAGTGAGATCTGGGAAGGGTAGAGTGTACGAACACCTTACCTCTATCTCGTGGAGGAAACCAAAAATATTTGTTTCTTGTAGAGTTGGTGTAGGTTTGTGAGAAGTAATATTTAGCGATCACTTACTCTTGTATATAGGTGCTCTGCTCTCTCTTTAAATAATTATTAGTACTAGTGTTTAATTCTGAGGCTTAGTTTGTATTACTAGAGTATATACTATAAGTCTTTCTGTGTGGCTACTCAACATGTCATATATCTTATGATCATCTTTAATTTCCTCTAATTCCATGTAAATTACTACTACTTGAACGTTCTTGTGCTTTTAATTTCTTGCAGTTGCATTTCCATATACTAACCATTAGTGACTATGGTACGGTTTAGAGTTCAAAAAAGTGTCGGAGTAGGACTATGAGTTCTTAGGTTCAAATAATATTTACTCCCTCCATCTCAAATTCTTTGTCGTGTTTCTTTCACAGGCAGAGGTGATCTGGAATCAGTACTTATATCGGCCAAAGTAGCTAACCTATATGATGATCATAATTAATCTGTTTTACAGACTTCTATCACCTCTGCCTCTGAAGGAACATTATTAGTATCAATCTTGGCCTTGAAGCAATAGGGAAGAACAGCTTTCCTGGCAATTTTGCAAGCCACAATTATTGCTTAATTAAAGCTGATGAAAGATAATCGTAGTTGGTTAGATGCGTGGGACAGAGGGCCGCAAACTGAGAACAAAAGACGTACTTGCCCCCTTCCCCAACCAACCATTAGTGCTCATCCACTGTTTTTATGTTGAAATCCCCACTTCACACTTCGGAACACACTCTTCTTATAGAGACCGTGACGGAGCCACATGTTCGATACCCCTTCGTCGGAAGATTACACTGTGAAGCTAGGTAAAAATACCTTTTTTATGTATATATTTTACATATTGACATATCTTGATTTCTTCATGGCTTACTTCTTTGTATTTTGATATTCCTTAGTGAAAATTCTAGCTTCGCCACTGTATAGAGATAAACGCGCTTTCACTCTCCGACAGCAACACTTTAGCCAATGTAGATTTCTATTCCGATCTGATTTCGACCCGTCTTCCAAGACACCTTCAACACATCGAAATGGTACTAGCCGTGCTTAATAATAGAAGAATTTGGCATGAATATGTTAAACGCAATGGAACCATATATGGACAATCAAGTGAAATTCAACCCACGAAATAATTTGATCTATGGACAACGTGTGTAATAAAAGTGTTGTATAAATGTATGCCATTGCTATTAATTATTTTTATTTAAGTTCTTTTCTTTCTAAAAGGTGGAGCCAACATCGTTGTAAAGATGGACCTGACTTTAATACCTTGTTAAATGAACCTTGGCCCAAGGTCCCTGGGCACCCAACATTGGGAAACTATAAATTGGGAAGAATATGACTATGATACCATGTTAAATGAACCTTAGGTCTAACTTAATTCCAAAAACTAGCTAGGAAGGATTATCCAAAATGAAATAAATTTTGTAAAACATTATGATCTTTAAGCACACTTCTTATCATATGAAAACATAACTTCGTTATCCAATGCTTAGTCACATAATATTTAATTTAAGTACTCAAAGTCAAGCTATTAGTCCAATTCTTATATATAATATCTTTTGCTTTAGGGGATTTCATAAGGATGCAAGTGTGTAGCACTTATATGATCTCCAATAACGAACATATATTGTAAGTAAAAGAAATGTACCCAAATCTTTCTTTGCTAGATATTCTTACAGGTTCCAAAAGTGGAACAGTTCCTGCAACAACACGTACTCCACTTTATTTTACAAAAAATTATATATCAAGACTTCCAAGGTAAAATTATGCTTATTTAGTGGATAGGCAAAAATTGTAGCACTTGTCAATTTTTTAAATGATAGGGATTAGGCGCACTAGAATGATTACTAAAAATCTAGATGTAAAAAAGAAATGGTGGATGGAGGAATAGTAAGTGGATTTTATTTTATTGTAATGGGGATGTGGCCTGCATGAACTTCTTTGTTTGTTAATTAATTTGTAATCTCCCTGACAATTTTTTGTTTAATTCGTTCTACAAATTTCTTAACCAAATAATAGCTTCAATTGGATCAATTCTCGACTTAACTAATGGAAATTCGGCTTAATTCAGTTCATTAAAGAAAGTAAAAATCGATGACAAAGATGCACACTGTGACTGCTTGTCTCTAATTATTTATGGTTTAGAATCATCAATGACTTTATTTATGAATTTTAAAGAAAAAAGATATCTACTGCTAAAAAGAGAAAGGGAACCTTGGAACAACGTTAAAATTACCTACGTTAAATACCTCTTGGGACACGACAGTTTTCCAACTCTTGTGTGAATGCGGAAGGGAAGACAAAATATAGTTCGATAGTAATCATTGCTTTGATTGGCAGATGAGAAAGAGGTAGGTATAATGCCCAGATAAATGTATATTTGCTAAAACGCAATAAGAAATGAAGCACATCAAATAATTAATAAGTGGGAAAATATGGCCCCAACTAAATACTTATGGGTGCTGCAGGGTCAATGTCATTATTTTACCACACTATTATCTCTAACTCTATTCTTCAGGTATCGTACCATATTTGATACTGGAGAATGGCTAAACAAGCCAATGAAAACATGATCGACCTAACCCGTTCAAGTTTGGGTTGATAAGTGATTGATCATTTGCTAACTTAACTCATTTGACCTACCAATTTGGCCATCTAAAAATTAGGCTGGTTGAGGCAACTATATAGATCAAATTAAGCTGGTAAATTAACAAAATATAGTAGAAACAAATTTGGAAAGAGTTGGGAGTTGAGTTAGGACTTATTGTTTAGCCCATTTTGATCTAGCCCAACTAACTTTTGAACATGATTGTACAATGACCATTTATTGATTAAATTCATTTTGACCTGTCCAAATTAACCAAACCACCCAATTTGCCTAAATTCAATTAAAGGGGAGGTTTAATACAGAGTGTCAATATTAGCAAGACTATTACCTACTCCTAGACGTGTATAAATAGACATAAATCTGGAAAAGATTTTATATCAAATAATTATAAAATCCTGGTTTTCGAACTATAATATAATTGACAAGCTTCTACTTATACCTCCAGAAGTTTGGTTATAGCCTTTTGATTAATTGAGAGGAGCTCAACAGATAACTTTACTACCTATACACTAACTAAAATTTCTTGGAGGCCAAATTAATGAATATATCCATCTACATTGCTTTGTTGTTTTAGAAGAATGTATCATGTTTTCCTCTTTTGATCTATCAAGAGTATGTTGCAGAAGTATCTTATTATCTTCTAACAAATAACCGGACCTTGTCGTCAAAGAGTTGAACAATGATTTTTTCGAGTTGTTAAAGATTAATTTGAACAATGAATATAGATGGCGAGTGTCTGGTCGAATTGATCAGGTGTTTTGTTCAAGTATATCGGTATGTTAGGATGCTTTTCTTCTTTAGATTTCTTGTTTCATTCTGATAATAGTGTTGATCGTGTCAATGCAAAGAAAATGAACAAATTTACATATATACTATTGAATAGAGTCTTGATTCCGCAAGCAAATATTCCCTCCATTTTAATTTATTTGTTTTACTTTCCTTTTTAGCCGTTTGAAAAATAATATCTCTTTCCTTTTTTGGCAACTCTTTAAATTCAACTTTCCACCACATATTTAACACCAGAGATTGATACATTCTTTAGTTTAAAACCATAAGATTTAAAAACAAATTGAAACAGAGTAATAATTATAGTTAATCCAAGCAAGCATTAAAGGAAAGTGAACTCCACACTTGCATCTCTTGTTTTTTTCCCCACGATCTAACAATTAAGAAAAGCCAAGAAATTAAACTTTACCAAATTTTGAAAGACAAGAAAGAGAAATTAAGAAAAACATTGATTATGCAACATTTGGTTTTAGAGAAATTAAATTCATCCTTAATAATCATCAGCGCAAGGGAGCTGCTCGTGAGTGTTCTGACCAATGAAAATGATCTCGTATACTAGAGCAGCAATAGCAGCACCTGCAAATGGGCCTAGCCAGTAGACCCAGTGGTTGTTCCAGGTCCAGCTAACCACAGCTGGACCAAAAGACACCGCGGGGTTCATTGATGCACCATCAAAGGCACCACCTGCCAAGATATTGGCACCAACAATGAAACCAATTGCAATGGGTGCAATGATTCCCAAATCTCCCTTCTTTGGGTCAACTGCAGTCGCGTAAACAGTGTAAACAAGGCCAAAAGGTCATTACTATCTCGAAAACAACTGCGTTCCATGGTGTCACTCCACTTGAGAGTGCGAATGCAGATGTTTCCTGCATCATTTAGTAATATAGTAAGTTTTACCATGTGATAGCAGAGTATTTATGATTTTCACCAATATTTATGTGTAACTACTTCATAAGTTACTTGCTTGAGAATCTCATTCAATGGTCTGTTTGATTTTTAGTAAAAGGTCTATTGTATGAAGAGGAAAGTGGCTTTACCAATCCACCAGTAGAAAACTTGAGGAGCACACAAGCCACCACAGATCCAAGCAATTGAGCGATCCAATACAAGACACTTCTAAAAAGTGTAATGTGACCTCCTACAAAGGCACCAAACGTGACAGCTGGATTTACGTGACCTCCAGAAATATTTGCTCCGATTGAAACTGCCACAAAAAGGGCAAAGGCATGTGCTATGGATGCCGAAATAAGTCCAGCTGGCGTTGCCGCTCCACCATTCGTTAGCTTACCTGTGAAGAGTACCAATATTATTCTCGATAGATTGTATTTTTTATACTGTCCATATAAATATAAATTTGGACTTACTGAAGGCCATGCCAGAGCCTGAGCCGGCGAAAACGAAAATGAGCATGGAAATGAACTCAGCTGTAGCAGCCTTGATAGCATCAGGCTTGGTAGCCTCAGCTAAATTTCCGATGGAAATTCTTGAAATCGGCATTATCGTTTCTTACTACTAATTATTTTTTTTTTCTTAATTAGAGGGAGAAGAAATAAAAGCTCTAATTGTGTTGTTTATTTTCTAGCAAGTTAGTGCTACTTAAATTTATAGTGGACTAATAATGAGGACACCCTTTGGGTTGGAAGCCAACTGTCATTGTCTCTTAGGTTTGCCTCCAATTTGTTTGGGTGCTGACACGTGGCATTATAATGGGATTCTAGGCGTTGAAATTGGTTGTGATTAAAAGAAAAAGGAGTTAAATTTTAGGAATAGTACTATATACTTGGGTCGGGCCCCATTCGGGGGTTTTGTCCAGTACCTCTCGCTTCCCGGAAAAGAAATCCATAAAGTCCTCGGTAGGATTGACAGCATCCCCCCTCAAGGCAATTGGTACGCGAGATAAAGAATATCACAGGCTTAATGCTGGAATATCTCACTTTATCCCATTCAATTTGAAATTATTTTATTTCATCTTTCTGATGGGATAAATTATTCTGGAATTATAAATTAATATAGGAATTATAATTCCAAAATAATTTAATTCGCGTATCAAACGAACGCTTGTGTAAAGAATTTTTAAATATAGATCTAAGATAATTGGTTATAAGAATTTACTGTATTATATCATGTGTATTATATCATGCTTAATATGAAAAGTTATTTGTTACTGTAAGTCAATTTGTTTTGATGAAAACAAAAATAAAAGTTACAATTAATGCACAAAATTATTTCTAAAGGAGGATTAGGAAAAGTAAGGGGTTCGTTAGTTGGTTAGAGTTATGCAAGTATTAGTAATGTAAAGATTAGTTATGAGAAAATTTATGTATTATTTTATGTAAATATTAATTATGCAGGGTTTAGTTATTCATGTATTAGTTATACATGTATTACTCTCTCCATTCACTTTTACTTGTCACTTATTTCCTAATTGAATTTTCACTTTTACTTGACATTTTTGACATATCAAGGAAGGACAATTTTTTTTTCCTATTTTACCCTTAGCATTAATTGTTTATTCTCCAAACTAATTTCAAGACACAATAGTAACCATCAATTAATAGAGATACTATAATAAAATAACTATGTTAATAATTATTTTCTTAATGGGTGTGCCAAGTCAAAAAGTGACAAGTAAAAGTGAATGAAGGAAGTAATTATTTCGTCATTCTGTATAAAATAATACATAAATTTTTTCATAATTTATAATGTATTAATTATGCAGAATTTAATACCTGCATGTAGAGCCGACCAAAAATAAGGAAAGTGATAATAGGGGTTCATCATCAAAATGATTGTTGGTTGAACCGACCATTTTGCCGACGGTGGAATCTATGATAGAGACAACCATAGTCAGCTATGGATTAAATTGTTAATTGTTGGCACCATCACTTAATTAACATTTCGTTTGTGAATATTAGAGATTAATTTGTATATTTCACATAATATCGTATGTGAAATCTTGATTAATAAGCTTTTAAGATCAATCAGATTAAACCAAATCTGACTTCTTATCAATGGAGTGGACATCAAAATGGGACAACTCCAACATTTTCTTCTACAAGGTTCTAATCTTTATTGTAATTTTGTTTTAGAAAAATAACTTTTCATCATTAATAATTGCAAAAGGAGATTAATGGCACAGATTGGTCAAGCCAGACCCAAAAAAATTTGAAAAATAAAAGTAAAAATGTAACGACCGGGTCCGTCGTTACGGGTAGTCCGATCGTGCCAAGTTTTAAAGTTAGAAAACTCCGGGTTGGGGAGTTTGAAATTCTGGGCTAGGCTAGCCTCGGCCGAATTTGGAGCGAAGGTGGAGTCTAGGGAAATACGGGTAAGGATTGGGTTAGGTGTCTTATTTTGAGCTAGTTTTCCACGTAGCCAAGACATAAAGGAGTCCGGGGGACTTTTCGAAATCAAATTTGGGTAAGTAGAACTCCCGAAATCGCGTTTGACGTGGAGGAGTTGTTTCGGGTCATCGGGGGAAGCAAGTGTGTTGTAAAATGACCAAATTTTGGAGATTTCCGGATATTCTGTCCATGGCGAGCACAACGGCTCCGCCGTAGCGATCTCCGGTATAGTGGTGGTCAAGGCGGTCAACGCCGCTTAAGACCTCTATAGCGGAAGTCGTCCGCTATAGCAGAGCGGGGACCGCTATAGCGAGCCGATGGGATTTTAATGCAGAAACTTCTCCAAAACAGTTTAGTTTTCTACAATTCGTTTGGGAGAAGAACTAGGGCGATTTCAAGCATTTTTCCTCCGTTCTTTTATCATTTTTCTTCCCTAAGGTAAGGTTTCTACTCCCCAAACTTCGTACTACTTTTTCTATGCGGTAGAATTGCTAGGAGAAAACTTGGGGGAAGATTGAAATAACCTAGGAATGGTGGAATCCGGGGAAGAAAGGAGATTCTAAACATGAAAGTTCTTTGGTATTGTTAAAAGTGAAATATAATGATTATATGTTGTTAAATTCTCTAATTTTATCTGTGAAAATGATAGAACTAGGGAAATTAACGGTGGGAAAGCCCGGGAAAAGGGTGGAATGATCATGGGTGGCCTGGGGTTCTGGAATTTGGTGTAATCCGGGTAATGTGCAGGCCTTGTTTGTTAATTTCATGTACTTGTATGTTATTTTAGACCAAGAACGAGAGAGGAATCCGGAACACGGGAAAGCTCGGGTTGAGTAGAGCTTGGATCATTTCGAGGTAGGTGATGGCTTACGATTCCTGTGAATGTGGTATATGTTTGTACTCTTATCTAAGTGCTTGTATGAATTACATTGCTTAGAGAAATTGTGTAGAATGTCTAAGTGTCCTGTTTTACAGTCTGTGTATTGAATGGTGTGTTGCTTGTTGGTTTACAAGTTGTTTGTTCATTTATTGACTATGGGTTGTTGACATTCGGTTAGCTCGGGTACCACGCCTGGTACGAAAATACTAACGGTTGACTCGGGGACCACGCCTGATACGGGATAATAATGATTGGCTCGGGTACCACGCCTGGTATGGGTTTATTTTACTGCATCTTTGCATTGTTATTGTTGTATTGCATTGACTGTTATTGGTTCCGTGAGTGGACTGGGCTATTTTACTGAAATGTGATACTTGTTTTGGTGGTCCTTGATGTGATCGGGAAACTTTGTTATAATTGTTGAGTGGGTCTTGGATTAGGCCGGGTTGTTCATTTACACTTAGGTGTTGTTTAGAGGGGATCCCAGGGTGGGTCCGGGCTAGACCGAAAGGTATAATTATTGGTATATGATTGTGGTTTAGAGTTATCAGAGATGGATTTCATGCGGGAACAAGCTAGGTAGAGACTTGTAGTCTAGGGTCTGTTGACTTGTTGCATGTCTTCCATACTAATTACTTGATTTGTTGTACTGCTTATACACTATTTATTTGGAAACTGGCTGATGATCCTACCAGTACACGGTGGTTGTGTACTGATACTGCACTTGCTTATTTTTGTTGTGAGTACAGAAAATCTTTCGGAGGTTGACGCACGACCTCACCTGTAGGCCGGACTGTTCCAAGATATCAAGGGTGAGCCGTTCGACCAAGCTGCCTTGATGCTTATCTTTTGAGTTATAGCCCAATTGTTTCGGGCTTAGACTATCTCTTTTATTGTTTAAGTTTTGGGGTTGCATTCCCGTACTCTAGATGTTGGTAGAATTGTTTGGTACTGCGACTTTCAGTTTCTAGGGAGATTTTTCGCAGGATAATTTTAATGATATAGTTCTTTGCTAATTTGAATTGCTAGTTTACTTTTTGCTGCTGGTTTTAGGCTGTTAGTTTAGGCTAAGGGTTGAACTCTATTGGTTCGCTCATCCGGGGTGCCACTCACGACGGTCTGGATGGTGACAAAAAAGAATATACAGAGTTAGTTATTTAATATGTATAATTCCGACCAACAAAGGACTGCCACAAGTTTAATTTTGTTTAAAAGGAGGGAGAAAGTGGTGGCTTGTAATTGTGATGTGATAATCAAAGTTATTTTGGTTGTCTTGATCAATTAATTTTAATTTGGTATGAATAGTCTAAGATGCTTTCCAATTTGGATTAATTAAAAACTGACGGCCAATTCATGACCTTAAATGAGAGGGTTTAGAGGTCGCAGATTAGAATAAAAGTTAGTTGATAGTTGCGCGTTCTCTTGCTTTTCTGCAGGATAGGCTAGGTGGTCGTATTTGTACCTACTTTCTTACTAGTAATATAACACTATTCTAGTAGTTTCGTGTTTTCGATTGTTGTTACTATCCGTGTTTCTTGTATTTCGGTTATCATACTATTTCGTTGTTGTTACTATTCTTTTTTCTGTATGCTATATGTTGGTTTCCATATCACATTATTTTGATGTTCATGCTTCTTTCATTTCTGATTCTTCTTTTTAAAATTGTTTTGAGATGCTTTACTTGAGCCGATCGAGGATCTATTGGAAACACGCTCTCTATTTCTATAAGATAGGGGTAAAATCTGAGTACGCTCTAATCCACCTATGGAATTACACTGGGTATGTTATTGTTGTTAAAAGTTGAGGGCCAAAGGAGTTGTTAAGTGCAATAATAGTATTGAGTAGGTACGTAATGGTGGACTTGGTGCTTTACCACTTGATAAAAGAAAAAATAGCTTTTTTATTTAACAAATCAAATGCACTAATTAAAACAATACTTTATCATATCTTCTGATAATTATACTTATACATAAGTAATTAAGTTTTGGACCTTCTTATTATTTCTATCTTATCTTCTACTAGTTAAATTATTTTGGGCGGCTATGCTAACAACTTTGCTTACTTTGTTCAAGAAATGCTGGACCTCTTCTTTGTTTGTACATTCTAAAAGGAATATTAGCATTTGTGTTTCTAGCTTAATTAAAGCTCTTTGTCAAATTATATGATGACTACCTCTTTAATTATCTTTTCGCCAAAAAACAAATTCATTTTCATAAATATTTTCTTGGGAAAATATGTGAAGGTATTAGATACTATTGGGATGAAACACCAGTCAGATGAAAGTGCTGAATCAATTGATCCTTCAGTGACTAGTAATACCACTTAAAGACAGATATGCTAGTCCACGGCTTTAGGAAATGGTACAAAATAACCCGTTACAATTTGAATAGAAGAATATGATCTTACAAAAACCTCTTGTGTTTTATATTACCAATCTCCTACACGTTAACTAAAGATGTCATGTCACTTACAAGAGAAACAGAGTCAGCTCTGTAGTCTTTTTTGAATGTCTTTTCTTGGAATGACAAATTCAAAACCATGTTCATGAGAGAAGATTGATATCTCAGTATGAAAGGACAACTGACATTGCAAGTTCAAGTTCTGGAAACAAAAGGAGGATTTTGAAACTTAAACATCTTTAATTCTTTTTCAATAAGCATGAAAACTGTAAGTATGACATGTTTTTTACCTTGTAAGACAAAATCTCATGAGAGGAGGGGTTATTCATATTTCAATTGATGAGTCATAGAGAATAGAGCTAAGCAGTGTGAGTTCTAAATCGCAAAGTTAGTTTAGCACAATGGATCAGGCAAAATGGTATGTTCAAGGACCAGGCAATGGATTCACCTAAGCTAAGTTAGTTTAGCACAATGGATCAGGCAATGGATTCACCTAAGCTAAGTTAGTTTAGCACAATGGATCAGGCAAAATGGTATGTTCAAGAAAAATAACATATAGAAGAAAAAATTTATACACTTACCAACAAATGTTTCTTAAGGCTAGCATAATATGTCTAGCAGTCATCAAATGATCATAAGAACGACCAACAATTATGCCAAACTTACAGCATCATGCAGAATATGACTATTTATTTTCTGTACATGATAATAGTTCAAGGTTTAGGACTTTCAGGAGTTATATCTCTGAATACTTGCAATCTGTTCCTGCGCATCAATGTCAGTGGAGTCTGATTAGCAACTTCTCCTATAGGTGGCAAGGAGTTCAAGCTTGCAAACTTAAGCTCTTTACCCTGAAAGTTAGATGAACAATTTTCTCTTCTGTCATTCTGATCAAAGCACAAGGAACGCCTCACTTCTCGTCCAGGTTGTGTATGATATCCTTCACTCAGACACAATGTATCAATGCTTTGGCTGAGATTAATAATATTGGAATCAACATTCTCATTGCCATCGGAATATTTGCTTGGAGTTTCATGGAACTGCAAACCTAGTTCATCCTCTTCCACCATATCGGCCCAACTCTTCTTGCTTTTACATGCAGCCAAGTCTAATGGTTTCAAGTTTGCACTCTCCAAGTGTTCAGTGGTATCTGTTAACGTTACCACATCTCTGAAAGTCAAACTGGAACTCTGACAATCTTTACCCCCTTCTTCAGAAAATTTTCTTGCACTTGCATTATTATCAGCCAATGATTCTGTGGGAGGATTAGACAACTCTAGAGAAATTTTATCTGATTCATCATTTCCGGAAGAGTTCTTTTTCCATTTGCAGTAAAGTGGCTGCATATAACATTCACTTTCCACGTTAGCGCCATTTTCCCATGACCTAGAGAACACTTGTCCACGTACAAGGGACGCTCCTTTGCTCATCTCGTTGGCAGAAATGAGCTTGTTGGAGTTACGGTTCACAACTGACTGCACATTCTCATTATTTGCTGTTTGCTCAAATAGCAATCTTCGACTACAGGCACTAACAGAGTCGTTAGTGAACAAATTGCCGTCATTGAGTGAACATGAATATCTTCTTGGTTGTGTAAAAAAGTGCTTTGGAGGTCCAGAAGCAGAAAGTGGAGGTGGATGCGTCCTCTCGTGTCCTCCCCTGCGATTATGTCCATCTGATGTGGACGATCCATTCCTTACCTCACGTATCTCTTCCTCCTGTTCCTTAGAGTTCCGAGTGCCATGAGATTCTAACTCAGCTAGCATTTGAGTGGCACGCTCGAAGGATTTGGTGCATGACTCATCCATCTGCCTTCTATCTGAAGCTTTTATGCTTTGAAGCAGAAATCTAGCTTCTGCAGTCCTGTTCATGTGCATCAAACAGATTGCCAGATTGCTTTGCTTGTTCTTATCCGATTCTAGAGAGAGTGCTTTTCTGCATTAAAATAATTTCCACAGGTGAGCATTTTTTTCTCCAAATAAAGCCACAAGTGGTTTTAGTTGGTGATTATTACCTATAGTACTCCTCTGCCAATTTAAAGTTATTCAGTTGCATGTGTGACCATGCCAAGTTCCCCAACAATCTGCACTTATTTTGAAAATTACAAGAATTTATTTATGTTAGACAAGCAAGAAATAATTCTGAAGTTGAAGTTAAATAATTGCAGGTACAACCTCGAGTACTCCTTTTCAATTGTGATTTGAACCTTTTTTCCTTGTGATCTAGCAATCTTAGTCTTCTTCCCACCAAACGCTATGCCTTCTTCAACGTTCTTCAATTTCAGTTCAAGTAATTCAATCTCTTCTTCGAGCCTACCAGATCTCTGCAGAAATACGAATATAAGCAAAATAGTCACGAGGTAAGGAAACAAGAGAACTCTAGGACTCACACAATCATTAGAGCAGCATCCTCATATTGTAGAAAACATAGGTTGCAAGATTTTCATAACAACTCCACTTCATAGATGTCTTTTATGATCAGTAGACGGATAGAGCAAGACCTAGCAAGAGTTCAAAACCACTATATAAGTGGTGTAAATTCAGCATTTCTTTCGGATTACCAGTTCATATTTTCTAAGACAACTGTTCCTATTGATACAGTTTCCTTCCTTCCCTTCTTCATTTTCCTCTTTCATTTATGCATTCCAAATATATAAATGAAGTGGTGTAAATTCAGCATTTCTTTCGGATTACCAGTTCATACTTTCTAAGACAACTGTTCCTATTGATACAGTTTCCTTCCTTCCCTTCTTCATTTTCCTCTTTCATTTATGCATTCCAAATATATAAATGAAGTGGTGTAAATTCAGCATTTCTTTCGGATTACCAGTTCATATTTTCTAAGACAACTGTTCCTATTGATACAGTTTCCTTCCTTCCCTTCTTCATTTTCCTCTTTCATTTATGCATTCCAAATATATAAATGAAGTGGTGTAAATTCAGCATTTCTTTCGGATTACCAGTTCATATTTTCTAAGACAACTGTTCCTATTGATACAGTTTCCTTCCTTCCCTTCTTCATTTTCCTCTTTCATTTATGCATTCCAAATATTGACTCTGGATTAGTGCATAAAAGATACCATTACATCTATTCTTATAGATGACTTTTTTGCTGTGACTAACATCTAATTTGCTTTTGTATGAATCAGGAAAAATGTGTGGTTCGAAGTCGAATGGTATTAAGCATTCAATTGGAGGACAGATAACTACAATTCTTTACAATAACAGTCGCAACACTATTTTAGCCAATGGATATGTTGGTCGAAATTGGATTGGAATTAGGCTTTAAACAGGAGGACAGATAACTACTATTCTTTACAATAACAGTCACAACACTATGTTAGCCAATGGGTACTAGGAAATAGTCGGGAAAAATGTTGGACGAAATAAGACGGGCCTTAAACAGGAGGACATATAACTACTATTCTTTACAATAACCAGTCACAACTATAGTAATCAATATGATCTAGCAAAAGGTGCAGGCAGATATTACCAAGATATGCATGTCATTAAGCAACATTCAAATACAAAACAATGTAAACTTCAATATAGAACTATTAGTTCCCTCCATTCTTAAAAGCAGATAAGCTCTTACCTTGTAGAGTTCAATCAAGATGTTGTCAATAGACTCCTGTGACTCAAAGGGACAAAGATGTCGAAATGACTTTATTGCTTCGATTGCCTCGTCTGAACGATCCAACTGTTTCATTACCACTGCCATGTCTTTAAGGGCACTATCAACTCGATCACCGGAATTAATTGCTGCCCAGAAAAGAGAAATTGCCTTGCTTGGATCCTTATCAATTAACTGCCATTTATGTATTAGTAACAACTTATTAAATCAAAAACAGAAATGAACATAAAACCCCACAAGAATATTATGTGAAATCCAGTATATATCAGAAAAAGGGCATCTGCACAATTGCCCAAAAAATCTTCATTAATATGATTCAATAATCTTCCATAATGTGATCCAATAGTAGTACTATTTTACCAACAAATTACTAATGCAAAAACCCAAGAAGAAATAACAAGAATTCGAAGATTAATTAAGACTCACAACAAGAAATTGTCATTGAAAACAGAATCAAAAACCAATAAAAGAAAGTAGAAAAGGCACTAACTTGAACATGTTTGGCCCTGACATAAGGAGAATCACCAGAAGGAACTTTGTGAATGACATGAAAAAGATCAGCTTTAGCACTCTGTGCATGAATTGGCCACCTCTGATTCTTGTCCGACGCCGGCGACCTCCATTTCGGCGGTGGGGTCAAGAAACCCCTCGCCGGAGACATATGATCATTCTCGTAATTCCTCCACATTGATTCTTACGATAAACCCACAAAACCCTTTATCGCAAATTGCAAGAAAATGCAAAATTCTGATTCAAAACAACAATATTATGGATGAATTTGAATTTCACAATTGGATTGTGAATTCTTGGAGATGAACTTTCTTTTGGTAAAGTGATCAAATTCTTTTTCTACTGAAAACTGATAGTACTTTGATCACCAAGAAAGTGGTATTAATATTGGAAAAAGAGGAAAAAAGAAAGCTACTTTCTCTCGCCGGAGAGAGAGTAGTGAACCGGTCAATTGAGAAAAAACTAGCCGTTAAATATGTGGTATCCGTTGATACAGGAGACGCATGCAATTGAGTTAGCATGTGCAAGTCACGTGCACATCCAAATTAACCAAGGGGGTTTAGAAATTAGGACGAAAATTGAGGGCTCATTTTCATAATAGAATTCCTCTTTAAGGATGTGTTTGGTAGGAAGGAAAATGTTTTTCATAAAACAGTTAAGGGTTGTTTGGTAGCTAGTTAGAGTTATGCATGTATTAGTAATACATGAATTAGTTATGAGAAAATCTATGTATTATTTTATACATGGATTATTTATGCAGGGTTTAGTTATTCCACCTTCTATCCTACATAAAATTATACATTGATTCCCTCATAACTTATACATGTATTAGTTATGCATGTTTTTAAATTGCATACCAAACACCGTATCAATTTTATACATAATCCTAACCAACTACTAAACATGATATTATTTATGCATGATCTAATACATGAATAATATTTCTGCTAACCATCTATCAAACGACCCCTAAGGGGTTATTTGGTATTGGGATGAGATAGACAAAGTTATCTCATGAATTGAGATATCTTATGGATCATTAAGAGAAAATGCATCAAGACCCTCCTAAAGTTGGTCGACATTTGTAAGTAGACACTTAAAGTTTACGGGGGTCCTATCACCCCACTCAACTAATTTCAACTAAAATAAATACACCCTTTTGACCCATTTTATCACCAATGATAGTCACACTTTAGAGAGGAGCGTGAGTGAATCAAAATTCCACCCAAAACTAGTGAAAAAAAGCCACGTGACAATTCTAATTTAATTTTTCTTTAAAAAATACACTCATCTTCTCTTCTTCCTCCAAATCTATCTTCTCTTCTTTTCCCAAATCTCCATTGATAACCAGTGAAAAACTTCACTAAAAATTCTCTCCTCCTCAACAAAATTAGATTCAAAAGGTTAGAAATTTTCATCTATTGGCTTTATTAGCTTCAATTTCTCTTGAGCAAAATCATCGCAGATCACCGCTAGTTTAACCACTTTATCGATCGCCATCATAATCATCATCAAATTATTGTAAAGTTTAAAATTTAAAATTATTATATTTATAAAGAATCAAAATTCCATTAAAATGAAGCTTTGTAATATTGCCAAATAAAAACTACATAATAAAAATTAAAAGAAAAATAAACAAACAAACAAGAAATCATAAGATATTGAAAATAACTCATGGAAGAAAGAGCTTGAACAAACAAAAGAGAAAGAAGAATCGGGAGAAAAAGAGAAGCTAAGAGACCTGAGTAAAGTGAAAGGGATAAAGGAAAAAAAAAAAGAAATGAATACTAGTAAATTAAACAAATAAAAATAAAGAAAAAATATGATAAAAGAAATAAATGTTGAAAACATAAAAAATATATTTTTTTAAATATTTTGGGTGGGTGAGGGTAAAACCCCAAATTTTCATAATATTAGGATCAGGTAAAGACGGGTCAGAGTAAATTTAATTAAATTTAATATTTTAATAGAGAGTGAGACACACACAAAACATTTGAGACTAAGGTTGGTGCGAAAAGGGTGTATTTATTTTAGTTGAGATTAGTTGAGTGGGTAATAGGATTCCCGCAAACTTTAAATGTCTACTTACAAATGTCGATCAACTTTAGGGGGGTTTTGATGCATTTTCTCTTAGTTATCCCACCATATATATGAGAACTTATCCGATTATTATAGTATAAATAGTGGGATAAATAAGTTGAATAAATTTTATGAATGGTCATTCAGCTTTGGGTTCATTACACAAAAACCATTTTTTTTTTTATTACATAAATATCATTTTACTTCAAAGACGCATCTAATAAGAAAGAAAAGACCACACTTGAAAGTGTAGTTGCATGAAAACAAAAGTGTCGTTAAATTATATGAGCAAAGTGTTATCTTTGTACCTCATGGGCCTTACTTTTGAAACATAGCTGCTAAGACAACACTTGAAAAATATGGCATCAAAAATTATACTTCTTTAGATCATCTCTACAAAAACACTGTTTAAGTCAAAAAATGTGACCTTAAACCGAAGAAAATACTTTTTAATAGTTTAAACCACACTTCGCCAAAATAGCTAAAAACCTAAAATGTTATAGTGGACCACTCATGAAATTTACTCATAAATTCATACATGCCCATTAAAATCCATTCAGGTATAAAAGCTTATTATATGAATGACGGGCCATTTTATTTTTCAACCTAATGTAGGTTATGCCAAACCTCACATATCTAGCAAGTTATTATAAATGACATATTCTACTCAATCTCTAGAAGTCGGGAGAATTTAATGAAACATTTGCCTTATAATGTTATATTTCAATTTAATATTTACAACTGGGTGGAAACAAATATTATTTTTTGTCGATGATAAATCAATCACCATGAACTGCAATTTTTCACTAATATTGTCTAACAAAATTACAAGTGTGCTGTAACGTACTCTTTAAACCTTACAAATACAAAGAATTCTACTTGAAAAAAAGATTCCCATTATTTAAATTTCCTACTAAGTACTTACTACTTTCTATTCACTTGTATTGATCTTTTTGAGTTTTTGTAATTCATTAATTCTACTACTTGTCATTTATCTTTCTTTAATATGGTTCAAATTAAATAGAGTTTTAACTTTTATACACTTACAATATAAAATAAATTACACTATCGATCACGTAACTTAAAACATATTATATATATGACAATAACTCTACATCTTTAATAGAATTAGAGATTTTATTATAAACCAAAGTCTACAAAAAGGGTCGTTTCGAATAAACTACCCAGCAAGAATGACAAGCCATTCTTACTAGCTGAGAGGTTGCCTCCTATCTATAAAGCTCTCAAAAAAAGAAAATGGATTGAAAAATGTTGAATTTGTTATCAAGCTAACTATATATTAGAAATTTGAAAAAGAGAAGGTAATTTTACAATAACTGGTTAAAGTATACTATATATATACATATAAAATTTCCGAGGAATATTTAAATATCATATAGTATATACGTAGTAAGTACTATATGCTAACTTGAATAAAATGATCCGAGTATGTACCAAACAAATTAAAGTCTTTTAAATGAGTATTTATCTAAAAAAGATGTGTTAAAGTCATTAATTAATGATGTATACCTAACGAACCAAACTAAAGTAGTATATATTTTTATGTATTATGTATATGTATAATATATATATGATAGAACCATGCACAGCAAGTTAGTGAATATCTACAATTGGCTAAAATGGCGATACCAATATTTTCCTATCCGATCCTCTTACTCCTCTCTATTCTCATTTTACGTCCCATTCTTTCCAAATTATTACGAAAAGACCACCGCCGTCGTCCACCGTCCCCTCTGGCTTTGCCCGTAATCGGACATCTCCACCTCCTAAGTCCAAATATTCATCGTAGTCTTCACAAATTATATTGCCGTTACGGTCCGTTATATCAACTCTATATTGGACGTCAATTATGTTTCGTGGCTTCCACACCTCAACTAGCAAAAAAATTCCTTAAAAATAACGAACTCGTTTTTTCATCTCGACACTCTTCACCTGCCGTGACATTACTAACGTACTATGCTTCTTTCGCGTTTTCGCCCGTGGGGTCGTACTGGAAATTCATTAAGAAGATTGCCACAAGCGAGCTCTTGAGCGCGCATAATTTGAACAATTTTCGGCCCGTTAGAGAGCTAGAGATAAGGAGACTCGTACAAACGCTGATGAATAAAGCGGAAGGTGGCGTTACGGTGAATTTAACGAAGGAATTGTTGAAATTGACGAGCAATGTTATTTCTGGTATGATGATGAGTTCTCGGTGTTCGGAGAACGAAAAAGAAGCTGAGGAGATAATACAAGTCGTGCCAGAAGTGACGGAGATTTTTGGAATGTTTGATGTTGCTGATGCTATAGGGTTTGGTGGGTGGTTTGATTTTCAAGGGATAAATAAGAGGGCAAGAAATACTCATAGAAAATATGATGCTTTGCTTGAGAAATTTATAACAGAAAGGAAAAGATTAAGAAATAATAAGAGGAAATTGGGATTAGAATCGAACAAAGATGATGAAGAGGAAGGTAAGGACCTACTGGACTTGTTGCTTGATATTATGGAAAGTGAGACTGTAGCTGAGGTGAAAATAACTGAAGATCACATAAAGGCATTGATCTTAGTAAGTTCTACTTTACTCTTTATATGTGCATATTGTTACTCCCGAACTTTCATTTTGTATTGTAATTTTTTAAAACTATAGCTAGGGCGGAACCACATAGGGACGGCCAAGGGGTACATCCGAACTCCCTTTGATCGGCAAAAATTTACACTGTTTATACATTGTTAAAATGATAATTTATGTATATTCATATATATAGTAGATGTTGACAGTTGAATCCCTTTCGACTTCTTTGTGTGTTTACTTCTTCAGATTTTGAATCTCCTTAGTGAAAACTTTGGCTCCGCTACCGACTATAGTTGTGTATTGTATATATGTTCTATATGTTTGCTAAACCAGGTAATTTTCTCTTCTTTTTTCAGTCCCTTCCACCTTACCAACTTAGCTTGAAAAATTCAACTCATTTTATGGAGCACAACTCATTTCAAACATGATTTTTCCCCGAAATATAATAATGAAGAAAAAAATCCTATACAATTTTCTTTGGCTAGGATTTCCTCACTGCTGCAACAGATACAACAGCAATTACTCTAGAATGGGCCATGGCTGAGCTCACCAACAATCCAAGAGTACTCAAAAAAGCCCAACAAGAGATTGATAATGTCGTGGGAAAGCAACGAATAGTGGAAGAATTAGACGGCCCGAATCTTCCATACATGCAAGCAATCATTAATGAAACATTTCGTCTTCACCCACCCATTCCTTTGATCATAAGAGAATCAGTTGAAGATTGCAATGTTGAAGGATATCAAATTCCTACTGGATCACTATTGTTTGTGAACATTTGGTCCATTGGGAGAAACCCAAAGTATTGGGAGAATCCAATGGAGTTTCAGCCTGAAAGATTTTTAGAGCCCAGAGAGGAAGGCCCAATAGATCCAAAAGGGCATTGCTTTGAGTTATTGCCTTTTGGAACAGGAAGAAGGGGTTGTCCTGGGATGCCTCTAGCCATGAGAGAGTTACATCTTGTGCTTTCAACTATGATTCAATGTTTCGAGTGGAAAGCAATGGATTCGAATGGAGAGATAATACGTAACGGATCTGTTGATATGACTGAACGACCTGGACTAACAGCTCCAAGAATCCATGATATGATGTGCCTTTTGGTACCACGAGTTGATTTGCCTCGTATGATTCTTGAATCGCCATCTTTGAGTTGATGCATGATATCAGTGTACGCAGAGTTCTTGAGTTCAAACTCTCGATGCTATCATTATCAAGAATAATAATTTCATGTAGTTATCACATGAAAAAGGATCATCAGGTTTGCACTTGACGAGTCATGTGAGATATTAATCTTTTCATTTTTTTTTTTTGTGTGTGAGAGATATTAACCAAATAAAAGCGTAATTTCTTTTAATGCTACGTACAAGTTTGCTTACTAGTACCCTCTACTTTCAAAAATTGATTAAATTTACCCTCTGTCATATTATCTAGTTAAATATCATATTATCTAGTTAAATATATCCATCCCTGTTAGAATATAATATAGTATTATTTATTAAATGATTATTTATTTATTTATTTAATTCAATAAAATGTTGCATTAAATAGATCATTTTGTCATGTATGTGTCCTCAACTTATATAGTAGATGATTTGGTGTATAGAAATTAAACTTATGCACAAAAGATTAAATCATCGGTTCTTATAAGTTAAAGTTATAGTTCACAATCGTAGAAGAGAATTTGAACAAACTATCAGAATGATTGTAGCACGAGATTAAAAGTAATTTGTCTTGATTACGAGAATGGTGTAGTTCTAACTTCTCGTGATAGTGCATTTTGTATGTATTAAACAGGACAGAGTAGAGATAGATGTCTTAGACTGACTGACAAAAACATATTTTCTAAACTATTAAATGTACTTATATTCTTAATCTTGATATAACTATTATGAGCTGTATATATTAATTATCGTTTTGATTTATTAAAAGGCGAGATCCTGAGATGGGTCAATATGCCTGATAGATTGGATGATAATAATATATATTGGTGAAATAATAAGTTAGTTGATAGAATCAATGTCTCGGTATAGAGATTAATGATATGCCTTTTATGAGAAGCTTATAAGTTTTCATGTGTAAACCCGGCCGGTGAATTTATGAATCCGACATATGAAATAAGTTAAGTACTGCTCTAAAGGAAATTAATCATTAAATTAAATTCATCAGTAATTTAATTTATTGATTAGTATATGTAATCTTAACATGGAGAATTACATAAGTGTTTAATAGGAAATTTTGAAATATAAATAGAGGAGTGCAATTACGAATTTCGAGTGGAATAATTTGTAATTTATTATGGTAAGAATAATTCAAATTAATATTTTGAATTATTTTCATAATAGGAAGCCTCAGTAATTAATTTTGTGGTCTCTGCAGTGCTCATATTTAACTAGAACTCAGAATCCTATTTTCTAGAAAAAAGGAAGAAACAAACGTGTTTCTTGGACAAGAAACAAGCGTTCTTTTTCTCTCCTTTTTGGACTGGGAAAGCTCATCTATAAGTAGGGGTTCTTCCAACCTAGAAAAGACAATTAATTAGTTTTCTACACAATACTTGTCCACCCAAGTATTGAGAGAGTTCGGCTGTGAATTTGGGATCACTAGAGAAGACCGTAAAACGATAATTCTTGGTTAATTTACAGCACACTTTATGTGTACTATGTGTTGTTATTGGTTATCTATAATTCATGTAAGCAGTAAGTTCTTGAAATGCTTCCGTTGTGTATATTATTTTCTAACACTCCCATCACCAAAATTATCACTTATACCCCTCAACGGATGGAAATACCCAAATCAATAAAATTAACTCAAATTTAAAAAAAAAAATAACCTAAAAAGGGTCGGGGCGGGCGGGTCGGGGCACGCATAGCATAAAGCTGGTTGCTCCTTAATTAAGATTCAAGTAACATAACTTTAGGTCCAATTAGCGTATTGTTTAGACAAAGTGTTTTTGATACTTCACTCTAAATAAATAGTATATTGATCTCTTATAACTTAGAATTTTACATGAAATGAACAAATGCCTTTGGTTTGATCGTCGCGTCATTACCTTCTTTTTATTTTCTTATTTTGCCTTTGTTTATTATTATTTTATCTTTTATCCTACTATTTTATATTAACTTTACCACGTATCCTATATATCATGTAGATCTATCCTTTTTCTTCTTTTTTTGATAAATTTATATCATTAGATAAAGTGTCTAACGGTCTTATATTAATAATAAATTAAAAACTTCAACGTGAATAAATACAAGTAAGGAGGTGCACCTAATGAGTAAATCCAGCCTATTACTCACTAACATTCCTCTTGTGTGTTTTGTATTAATAATTTATTTGGCTTTTGTATTTTAATTCTTGTGTGAATTTCTAGGTATAAGCATCTTAGTGAAATATATTTGTCCCATAGACGTTAGATTAAGTTGATCTTTCAACTAAAATATATTTAGGAAAAACACACTAAATAGACCAAAAAGCTTAAATATTTACACTTAAATGTCCCATTCCATACTAATTTCATCAATGCCCCGTCGGCTATAAAAATTTACCCGACTGCCCCCACCATTTCTTTTATCATTTTGGAACAAATTCCAAGAGAATTTAATGCTCTGACTTCTTTTCTCCTTAACTCTTAATTTTTTTTAATTTTTTCTTTGTCCTTTTTATTTGAAAGTGTTGCACGTGGGTTGTACATTTGTTTTGTCATTTTTAATTTTTGTCTTTTTCTTTTTGTTCCTTTCCTTTTCATTATTGTATCTTTTTCATTTTTTAAGGATAAAAATAAAATTTACAAATAAAATATCAGTTAACTATTTTTAAATTATTAAAAATACTTAAAAATTAAATAATCAGACCAAACTAATAAATAGAAAATACTAAAGTCACTAGTTATTTATTAAAATTAAAATTAATAAAAAAATATTTTTACAATTTTTTCTCTTTTTGCAAATGAGTGATTTTGACTAATAAAAATATTAAAAAATTAGACTATGATAAAAATTAATTAAAAAAATATTAAAGTTACTAATTTATTTATTAAATATTAAAATTAATAGAATATATATTTTTATTTTTAGTTAAATTATCTTTTTTTATCCATTTTTATTATAAGATAAAATAAAATATAAAAATGAAGATATTATCTAAATATTTTTAGACAAATACAAATATATAAAAAAAAATTACAACAATAAATAATTAATAATGATTGAGGAGGGGAACAATCCTACTATACCATTACAATATATTAATATATTGTGATTGTATCGTTGAGGATTGAAGCAGACCTCAATGGTACTAGGACTGTATACGGATATACTGTGATGGTATCATGGAGGTCTCATTGAAGGACTGAAATAGACATCAATGATACCACGACAGTATATAGATATATTGTGATGGTATCATTGAGGCCTAAAGCAAATTTCAATGATACCATGATAGTATATGAATATACTGTGATGGTATCATGAAAGATTGAGAAGTGTCTTATTGAAGGACTGAAGTAGTCCACCACGATACTATGCCAGTATATAAATATACTTCGATAGTATCATTAAGGAATGAAACAAACCTAAATAATACCATGACAATATATAGATATATTGTGGTGGTATACTGAGGAGTGTCTCATTAAAGAACTGAAGCATACTCCTCGATACCATGTCAGTATATATATATATATACTGTGACAATATCATAGAAGACTGATGATTGTCTCATTGAAGGACTGAAGCGGTATTTTATGATACCATGATAGTATATATAAATATATTGTGAAGGTATCATGTATATTGTGAAGTGTCTTATTGAAGAACTAAAGTAGTCCTCCATGATATCATGTCAGTATATCTATATATTGACATGGTATTATGGAAGACTGGAGAGTGTAAAGGATTGAAGCATACCTTAATGAAAAAAGAGCAAAAACAAGTGAATGAAATTAGATTATGGAGAAAAAAAATAAAAGAAAAGAGAATTAAATGAAATTAGAAAAAAACATAAAAATTAAAAATAAAGGAGTCAAAATTGAATATGAAATTAGACCATAGTAAAAAATAAAGAATAATATGATTTGAGAAGAAAAAATGAATGAAAAAAGAGGAGAAAAACAAAGAATAAAGGGAAAAAAAGGAGTAGATAAAATTAAAAAAATGAACGAAATAATTAATATTTTTCTCTTAATTATTTCTTATTTATTTCTTCAAAAAAAAAGAGTTTAGTACTATATGATACCGATAGAGTATACATATATCGACAAGGTATCACAGAGGGGGGGCATTTCCTGTAATTAGTTAGAGGATATTTAGCTGTAAATAGTTTGCTCCTATGGGACAACTATATATTTTTCCCAATATATTTAGAGTGATATGATTACTATTATTAGTTTCATTAACTGCATTTTATATTTCAGGATTTAAAATGCCATTTCATAGAGGTAAATGGATAATTAAGATTAATCCTACTAGATTGTTCAACAAAAATTTTTAGGTCTTTTAATAAAAGTCCAAACGCGATTTTTATTTTAGTATCTAAGTGCAAATTTTTAAGCTTGAAAATGCAGCTTTTCAAGAGTAAAAATGCAAATTTTGAAAGGAGCTATTAAATGCAAATTTTGAGTTAAGAACGTAGACATTAAAGAGGCCAAAATATGTCTCTTTCTCCTAAAATTAAGAAATGATTTTCAAAAAGGGTCGTTGATGAGTTTAATACTTGCCGAAAAATAAAAAAAGGTAAACTACAAAGCCAAATATCTTTATCATATATATTAATTCTTTCACTACTTTATTATAATTATTTAATATACCACATTAAATTTAGATATACACGAATACATACACGTGCAACCACACGGATACATGCGTAATCACATGGATGCATGATGTAACCCCTTAAATACATGTGGATACATGTTGTAACTCCTCAGATACATGCGGATACATGATGTAACCCCTCAGATATATGCGGGTACATGTTGTAACCTCTCAGATACATGTACATGTGATGTATCTGATATCAAATCATGTATCCGGATAACGAATATATGCGACTAAATCCAAATACATGCGGATACATGTGATGTATCCGAGACTAAATCAAGTATCTGGATGCCTTATGCGACGTATTCAAGATTAAACCATATATACGAATTTCTTATATGATATGTACGAGATTAAATTATGTATCCGAATATTTTTTAAGTGATAGAAAATGTGATTTATTAAACTAGTGGTTAGGAGAATAATTAGCTCCTATACTGATAATTTTATGTAAGTTACCCAAATAAAAATGGTAGGGCTCGTCTGGCCCAATCTGTTTTAAGGCAAAAGTGCAAATCTTTTCAACATTTGATGCAACACAAGTAACCAGATATTTAGGTCCAAATATCGTCGAAAACATACAAGGTATAAATATTTTACTGAAGATCAAACATGCTATATTTATTTCATGACTGGAATAGAAAAGAATACACGTTACATTATAATTTTGAATTAGAAGAGAGATTCCAGAAATGACAAATCTATTCACTCTATTAATATTTGAGTCAAATTTAGTGTATCATAAGAAATTTGCCTTTTTTATTAATTTTCGCAGATTGAATCAAAAATAATTCTTGAATGAGGCTAGGGATGAATTGGAAAAGAAATCTTTATTGGCTTTGCATCTTATTTTTTATAAGGAGAATGAAATTTTTTTTCTCAAAGGATCAAATTAAATCGGTTCAAATTTCATGCGGAAATGATTTGAAAGATCCAAAATAAAAAGAAAATAATGGTATTTGCTAGCAACAACATAATGAAGACAGTCACTCAATATAGATTGATTTGAAATCTGATTCAAATCCAATATAGTATCTATGAGTAAATAAATAATGCATTGGGTGGTTTATTTTTAAAGAATAGATCTGATTGCAACTAATTCGAATATGAAATTCAAATAAAGCAAATAGGAAAGGATTCTGAATTATAGAATTATAATAAAATATAAGGTCAATCAATTTTATCTAATCTGAAAAGAGTCAGCAAAATGGTTTGAGCCTCTTATTGGGCGTTGTACGAAGTACTTGAAATACAGAAAAGAAATATTATTCAAGTAAGATTTTTAAAAGGATTGTAAATGAATCTATCGGTTCACCAATCATTGATGGTTCTAAAATAGCTAAGCCTACATTACATGTAACAGTGTCTAAAAGTACTAGTGAAAAAATATATAAAAGATCATTGGGCCAGGCGGGCTCTCCATAATAATTATGAATCATACCTTTAGTCAATTTAGCTTTTAATACATAACCATTTAAGTCAAATTTTTTTATTATTATGATAAGTGAATTCTTATTGATTCATTCCCCTGAAAAATTGGACATGATAATCTTTAACCATCAAGCTTGAGTTGCTCTATTTTGAAAATGTTTGTCCACATGAATTGCATCTTTCTTGCGTCGGCGTGTGCATTTGTAATATAAACTGCAAGCATATTAAAAGAGTCAATAAAAAACTCATGTAGTAAAGAGTACCATATCAATGCGTTGTCGGACAAGGTTTCTTCGAAACTTTTTAACCATGACTAATTTTGCCTCTTCTTTGGTTAAATCATTTTTCGTTGACAACTGTTATGAAGAACGTAATGTGTTCTTGTGGGTTTATTTTCCTATCATACTTTGGTATATTCGACATTTTGAACCTCTTCGAGATGGATTTTTGTGCAGCACTGACTTTGTAAGATAGCTTTGAATAACTTTGAGAGTTTGGTCCCTTTAGGACTGGTGGTGCTTCCAAAATGTGATTCATCTTCTTAACTTCGACAGACCAGATCACCATATTTAGACTAAAAATTAGCAACATTTAAGAAGATGCATGATCAAAATAATGGTCATTGGTTAATTTACTTTTTGTGTTTCGTATGTTGTTGAACAAGTCAACATAAAATAAAATACTTCCTTCGTTTATTTTTATTTATCCACTTTTAATTTTGTATAATTCTTAAGATATAATAATTAATATGAGTATTTTATCACAATATAGGTATAATTAACATATAGTCTTTGGTCTTGGAAAATACTTAGGTGAATAAGTAAATAATGTTGAGGACAAAATAGAAAAAAATATTTTTTTTTAATACGTTAAAAATAATAAGTAAAAGTAAAAATCTATTTTTTAAAAATTGAACAATTATAAAAGAACGGAGGGAGTAACTAGGTAGTTGGAAATATAGAATTGTTAATGAACTTAATTATGTGGATTTTATCCAACTTTGCATCATACAAATGTCCACGTGTTTGTTCCCTTTTTAATTAGCTCCTATTTCTTTTAACGTTTTATTAGTCAACTTAATTGGTATGCCAAATCTCAATTTTGATTGCAAGCTAATTCGGTTAATTAATTAATGGGTGTGGGGTGAGTGATGGTAATAGTGTGTGAGATTTATGTTAAAACTCGATAATTTGAAGTTCGTATATGCACGAGCCCATTATAATTATTTAGAATTCAAATCAATTATATATTGAGTGAGTATAAGTTTTTTCTATTGCTAATTTGCCTATTTAAGAAAAATTAAAAAGAAAAATGAAGATACCAGTAAAAAAATTGTGTAGATATTTTACCAACATTTAATTTTATCGTAGCTAAAAATTTAGAATAATTAAAGTAATAAAGTAACTTAATCCTATATCTCTGTGAAGCACAGTTAAATTTTAAGTAATAATTATGATAACATTCTTATTCTTTTTTTCAACTAACATTCAAATTGCTCGTTGTCATTGTGTAATCATATAAATTTATGAGGATGAGTTGATATATGTTATTGTTCTGAAGGTCATTCAATCTAATTTCTTAAGTGATAATAGGAAAGAATGTTAGTATGATATAATATTTAATTTTAATTTTTTCGATCATGCTTAAATGAGCAATATTACATACAATTTCAAAGTATTTATCATTTATATGTAGATAGTAAACAATATTGCACACAATTTCAATTCATAAACGTTTTTTTAACTTTTTTTAAAAAATCTAAATTCAATTTCAAATTCTTTTAATAAAGTTCCTCTAATTTATGATTTATAATTACATATAGAATAATTTAAAAAATCTTGGCCCAAATAGAAAAAAATAATATTATTACGTTTGACTATGAATATAAAGGTTGTAGAAACTCAAATTTGTAAATATAGTATGTTCATAAAATTTACTAATATCTAAAAAAAAATTGCTTAGAAGGGAATTCTTTCCCCTTCTTACTTGAAACAAAAGAATTAGTTGGTAATTTGAAAAACACAAGCAATCTACTATAACACATTAAATTTTGATTTAATTAATTTTAAAATATAAAAAAATTACATTGCAGTGATGTAGATTGAATTCAAAATATGCTTTTTCTCTATCAAATTTTAATTTGGTAAGTTTGAAAAATAAATCAAACTTATTTTAGTTCATATATATAAATTAAATTCAAGTGTTTAAATGCGAATTTCAAATATAACTTCCATTTAAGATTATTCCCCCCATTCCGTTTAAGTATATTATTTTCCTTTTAAATATGTTGGGAAAAAAAAGAATGACTATTTTTATATTTTGCATCTCTTTCATTCAAATTCTACATGACATGTTTAACATCATAAAATTTAAATTTAATCTCAATTTCTAATAAAGTGTTTCAGTTAGACACTTTTGATTCAAAATTTAAAAAGATTTTGCACGCACGTGTTTTCATTCTTCCATTATATAGTTTTTCTTTTCAAATTAGATAGTCAAGTTAACCATATAAAATATGTTATCTCCGTTAATTATACAAATCAGCCTCAAGTAGAAAATGACATCAATTTTAGGGCTTATTGAGGCGAATGCATAGAATTAAAGGAGATGACATATTTTATGTGGTTAACTTAACTATCTAATAGACGAATTGGACCACAAATAAAAAAATTCTTAAAATTGAACTGAAAGTGTTGAATTGAGACACTTTATTAGGAGTTGATGTGTTCGACTAAAACAAGACTTAGTTCGACTATCTAAATAAAATATTCTGACATATTTAAGAGGTTGATTATGTATTAAACTTAAAATTTAAATATATCTTACACGATTTTTAGTTTAAAATCATAAAATTTTATTTTTAAAATTTTGTGCTTAATCTAATTAAAATACTAAAATTGAAATTGAGAAAATACTATTTTTATCTTTTTAGTGAACACTCTTAGCCTACTTTAATTGAAAGTGGCAAAAATATAATACTACAATAAAATTGGATGTCACCTTAATTTTGAGAAAGAAAGAAAGAAGAAATTAAATGATCATGACACTTTAAATAAGACTTTCTGAAAATCGCCCTAGCATAGCAATAAATAATGTACAGAGATTTTGACCGTGATGTGATGATACTTTAGGTTGTTTAAGTAGGTTGGGTGACAGATCGGTCATAGAAGTACTCCGGGATATAAATCAGGGAATCACACGTTGCAACTGGCAATCATTAACCTTGATAGCGACATGAAATTGATAAGGGTACGCCAATAATTATGCGAAAGTTGTCTGATTTATTTGTCAATTGAATATTTTCAATGCATAATGTACTCCTATTTTAAGGTGAACTTTTTATTATTGAACAAAAATACCCTTGATTGTCCAAAGCTTGACCTTTCTATATACTCTCTCATATATATATATATATATACTAGATATAGAGGAGCCCGTGCTAGCACGGACCCAATATATATTACTTTTTTATTTTAATTTATGTAGCACAAATAAAATTTACATAATCAATCAAATTTTTTATATAGTATTTACATATTTTAAATTGTTAATTATTGTGATTTATAATACTTTTTTACGTAATTTTTAAATAATATATGTTACTTCCTCTATCCCAATTTATGTGGCACTGATAAAATTTCCAGAATCAACAAATTTTTTCTATGTCTTTCAAATATTTTAAATTGTTAATAATTATGATTTATCTTTTTAACGTAATTTATAGTACTTTCTACGTAATTTTCAAATAATACATGTAAATCTCTCAACTCGAATTTATGTGTCATTAATAGAACTTGGAGAGTCAATTAATTTTTTTTATATTTTAAAATGTTAATTATTGTGATTTGTAGTACTTTTTACGTCATTTTAAAATAATATATGCTACTTTCTATGTCCCAATTTATGTGGCACTAATAAAATTTTCAGAGTCAATCAATTTTTTTATATTTTTCTAAAATATTTTAAATTGTTAATTATTGTGATTTATCTTTTTACTAATTTTCAAACGTATAATAAATTAAAAAGATAAGATAAACAAATTAAAATGAATAAATTAATAAAAAATGACCAAAATGCCCCTAGCTGCTGAAGCAGACACGTTGACCTCGTGCTTGCTTAAGCAGGTAAACTCTCTCTTAGTATTAAGTAGAATATAAGACTAGATATAGGAGCTCGTGCTAGCACGGGCCCAATATATATTATTTTTTATTTTAATTTATGTGACACAGATAAAATTTGAAGAGTCAGTTTAATTTTTTTTATATATTATTTTAAAATATTTTAAGTTATTGATTATTGTGTTTTATAAGTAGTATCTTTTACGTTATTTTTAAATAATATATGTTTTTTTGTCCCAATGTATGTGACACATATTATTAAATTTCTTATATGATTAAATTAATTATTGTAATTTAATATAATGCATAAATTCTTTCATAACTTATACATATAATCAGACACTATATTAATTTTATAGTACATAAATAACTTATTTTTTAACCAATTATCAAGCATGATATTACCTATATCAAAATAGAAAATGAAAATAAGTAATAAACAAATAACAAATTCTACATAACTAAATCAAAATAAAAAAAATACACAAATTATCTCATAATTTAATTCTAATATATTACTGTCAACTCATAATTAATAAGGAAACATGCATTAATGGAAAGTGAAAACACATAGAAAGAAAGGATTGACGGGCCCCACCTAAAAATTGCAATTAAGACAGTGGGGCAACACACAACACGTGCCGTGCCACAAGGTAGTAACCTCTCAACCCTTAAATGCTGAGGCCTATAATAGTCAAAGAAAAGAAAAATTACAGAGTACTACAGAGCAGAGCACAACTAACAGATGTATAAAATAAGAAGAATGACCAAATTACCCTGACCAAATTACCCTTCAACTGTCAAAGCAGACATGTTGACCTGCTGCCTGCTTTATATATGCTACTCGTTTTATTCTAATCTAATTTATGTGACATGGGTTAAATTTTGAGAGTCAATCAAATTTTTCTTTGATCGTAATTTAGTAATTTTTGAAAAAGTATTTTAAGTAGTTCGTTATTGTGATTCATAGTACTTTTTATGTAATTTACAAATATATAAATTACTTGAAATGCATTTACTTCCTTTGCCAAATTTATGTGATATAGATGAAATTTGAAGAGTTAACTAAAAAAAATTTAACGGTAACTTTTTAAATATTTTTTTAAAATATTTTAAGTTATTAATTATTGTGATCTATCATAAATTTCTTTTAGTAATTTAATACTTATATTAATTTCTTTTTAAAATAATCAAAGATTACCGTAAAGATGAGAACAATTTATTTCATTAATTACAAATATATTTAATTAATTTGATCACAAAATTATCCACTGCCTCATTTTACGCATTATTTTTTACTTTTTGAGATTCAAATTATATGAATTTTATAACATTTTAGAATATATATTTTTATGACATTTTCATGAAAAGAATTACAACTAATACATATATAAGTTATAAGAGAATCTATATATTATGTTATTCAAGATAGAAAGTAAAATAAATGATCATGAATAATTAAATTTTACATAAATAATATTTGTGTAAAATAATACGTAAATTATCTTATAACTAATTCATACATTATTAACACCTGTATAATTTTAATCTACTACTAAATGATCCCTAATTATTAGATGATTTTTAATCAACACTTAAAAGATTTTTTTAAAAAAAAGAAGAGAAAATATCTGTTAACACAGAGAAGATATAAAAGATATAGCCGAAACAAAGAAGAAAGAAAGGATTGGGCGGGCTACCTAAAAATTGCATAGCACAATGTAGAATAAAGAGATGGGACCCACGTCTACACAATATTTCAATTATGCGATGATGTATGATAAGATAAGGAGGGAGAATTTGGTCAAAGCAATTCCAATATTTACATTGCAGCTAAATTAAATATCTTTCTAGCCAATAACATTGCTCCAAATTATTGTGAATTTACCAAAATGCCCTTAAAGTGCCAAAGCAGGCATGTTGACCTGCTGCCTGCTTTGGCACATTAATAGATAGAAATAATAAATATTAGTACTATTAATTAATGCGTGTGGGGTGAGTGATGGTAGTGGTGGGTTAGATTTATGTAAAAACAATAAATATTACCACCTACACGTCAATTTCAAATAAATTAAAATTGACTATATGAATTTTTATCAACCATGTTTTCGCATTTAAATTAACTTAGATTAACATTAAATAAAATAAAACTACAAATCAAACGAATGACGAATCAGAAGACTCCTACAAAAGATAAGATGGAATATCTCATGATTAAGTATGGTACTAAATTTACATTATATGTGATTGATGGTATAAATTTTATTTTGGGATTATTTTATACCATCAATTAAACATGATATAAATTTAATATCAAACTTAATTTTGGGATAATTCACCTTATCACATTTAACATAAAATTGTTTTATTTCACCTCCTATATAAAATAAATTAATCCAGAGACTATAATCTTATAACTATAATTTCAGAATAATTTAGTCTTATACCAAACTTTTATGTATTAGCGTAACTAAAAACGTATTCCTAGTTGATGTTGAAAAAGGATCATGAAAGGGAGATTATTACTACTATCTAACAAGAGGGAGTTAAGCAAGCAATAAGTCATTTCAATGATAATTTGATCATTTCAATTAGAGTAGAGTAATGTGATTGGTCAAAATTTCTTTGTATTGTAGTTGCTTTATAGATTTTGAGTGTTTTGATCAAATAATCCTTTGCTTATATCACCCTACATCACCATAATTATCACTTTTCTTTTTCTGGTTTGCCCCTGATTTGTACTTTTATTGCATAATTTACCTGTATGTCCTTTGAAAGATACTGAAAAGTGAGGACAATTTCTATCTACTTGATATTACTCATTCTGTTTTAATTTATGTAAGGTTATTTAATTAACCAAAAAGTTTAAAAAGCCTTTTTGAAAAAAATAATAATTGTGGCTTAAATTATGTCAGATATTTATGTGGCTACAAATCATTCTATTAAGTGTAAAATAGGTATTTTTAAATTAAATTATTACTATATAAAAAAATGTATCGTTCTTTTTTAAACTAATTAAAAAGAAAAGTGTGTCATATAAATTGAAATTGAGAGAGTACTATCAAGTTAATGACTTTTAAACTGTAAGGGGTTGTTTGATAGAGTATATAACAATATTAAATATGGTGTATTAGTAATACCGAAATTAGTAATATTGAAATTAGTTATGCTGAGATTAATTGTGATGTAACTATTTCTTATCAATTGTTTGATTTGGTATATTAACAACAATTTTGTCTTTACCCATACTTATTCATGTGTTAATACTCATGTGTTGCTAATACTATAATTTGCGATCTATTAATTATACACCATATAATATTGAATAAGTTGTATAACTGATACTTACATATAGTAATTATACATAAGCTAAAAAACTATCAAACAAAAATTAAATAATACAATAATAAATACATATATTAAATTGTGTAATATAACCTATCAAACGACCCCTAAAGGTCCAATACCCCCTTGCTCTTCAAGCTATTAAACTCAAGATGAATTTATTTTGCCCTTTCTATAACAGGATATTTGTGATTTATTTTTTTTCAATTTTGGAACTGAAATTTAACAAAATGATTATGCTGATATTTTCTTGAAAAAGCTTCTTAATTCAGTAGTTCATAAATTGGACTGAAGTGTCAAGGACTGAAGCATACCTTAATGAAAAAAGAACGAAAAAAGTGAATGAAATTAGATGATGGAGAAAAAAACAAAAGAAAAGAGAACTAAATGAAATTAGAAAAAAAAAACATAAAAATAAAAAAAAAAGTAGTCAAAATTGAGTATAAAATTTGATCATGGTGAAAAATAAAGAATAACATGATTTGAAAAATAAAAATAAAGAATAAAGAATAAAGAAATATATGAAAGAAAAAAAAAGGAGAAAGAAAGAAAAAAAAAGAGTAGATAAAATAAAAAATATGAATGAAATAATTAATATTTTTCTCATAATTATTTCATGTTTATTTCTTCAACAAAAAAAAGAGTTTAGTCACATATGATATCGATAGGGTATTCATATACCGACAAGGTATCACAGAGAAGGGGGCATTTCTTGTAATTAATTAGAGGGGTATTTTGTATAGAAAAAATTACATAAAAATGCATCCAGCAAAGTTACATTGCAAAATATAGCCACTTTTTAAGTTCTTACAAAAAAATTACAAAAGAGCTTCTCTCTTTCTCTCTCCATTCTGCTCATCTCATTTTTCATCTTCATCTTCTTTCTTCTTTCTTTCATCAACATTTTTGAAGAAAAAAAATAAGTGAAGGAAAAGAGAAACCCATCTACTTTAACTTATCTGTTTTGCTTCAAATTAGGTCCTTCCCCTCATCCCGCTCCACCATTCACCTGCCCCATTCTTTCAATTGAAGATTAATAGATTTGGGTTTAAAATTTCCGATGATCCAGACCCAAAATTTTTGGGTGCATAGGTATGAGAAATTCTGCAATTTTTTTAATATCAATGAGGAATAAAGGGTCGAAATAAATGTAGCACAATTTTTTTAAATTTTCAATCATTATTGAAGCTCGAAATTTCAAATTTGAAAATTAAATTTTCGTAATTAAGCTCTGTTTCGAGTGAGTATGATTATAAAAGATCGATTATGTATTGAGGAGCCCAAATCTAAAATTTTGGATGATTTGGTGTAGTTTTGAGGTGTTTTTGAATGAATTTGGTGTTTGGGTTCGAGTAAGAAGATGAAGTTCATTTTTTTGTATAACAGTGTATATATTTGTATACTGCATTGTACATTATTGTATATACAATACAGTCTTTTTGGGTGATTTGTTGTAATTATTGAGGTGTTTTTGAATGAATCTGATGTTTGGAATCAAGAAAAAAGACGAAATCGATTATTTGTATAATAGTGTATAATATTGTATAGTATTATATATGAGTGTATCATACACCTCTTATAATTTTGCATAATATTATTGTATATATAAAATTATATAATGATAATGATATACATAATTATACAAATATATACATATGTTTATATAATGTTTAAACAATGTATCTACATGGTATAAGTTTGTATAAAATGGAGAGGAAGAAGAAAATCACCGAAATAAAAATATTGTATTGTATATACAATAATATATAATATAATATACAAAGATATACAAGAAACATACTTCATCTTCTTCCTCGAATCTAAACATCAAATTCATCCAAAAACACCTCAAAACTACATCAAATCATCCAAAAGTTTAGATTTAGACTTCTCAATATATAATCGATCTTTTGTAACCATACCCATTCAAAACAGAGCTTATTTATGAAAATTTAATTTTTAATTTTGAGGTTTTGAGCTTCAATAATGGCTGAACATACAAAAAAACAGAAAAAAACAACAAAAGTTGCCATGGAATTGTTCATCCAAATAAGCTAGGAAAGAAGCAACAAGAGTTGTCATGTAATTGTTCATTTTTGTTGAGATATTAGTAGAATTGAGAAGAAGAAGGAGAAGGAGGAGGAGGAGGGGGAACTGCTAAAAAATGTTAGTTTTCACTTATGAGCCAAATCAATTTTTGGGCTATAAAATTATAATGTTAGTTTTTTTGACTACTTATTTACAATGTAAGTTTGCTATATGCACTTCTATAAAATTATCCTCTTTTTATAAGGAGTATTTAGCTGTAAATAATTTGTTCTTATAGAACAACTATGTACTTTTTCCATTGATTTTTGTCACTAAGATAGAAAGCAAAGCCACGTGCCGCCTGTATATGGGTCATTTTGATATGGTCCTTAAAATTTGTGGTAGATTTTCATGTTGGCATCAACATCATCAATCCTTGTGAATTCTATTTCAAGGGTGTCCGTAAAATAAAAGTGGGGTCCGGTACTGTTGTTCTTAAATTGTAAATTTACTATTGGAGTACTATAAGAAATTATATGGTGTATCAAATATATATGTCTAATTATGCACCATAGAAATAATTTAATTCAATTATATTTTATAATAGAGAATTTATTATTATTTGTATTTGTATGACATTTTCTCAATCAACACTTAAATATATTTGTATTTGTATGCATGTACTTGTATTTGTATTACGTTCTTTCAATCAACACTCAATTGTATTTGTATTTGTATGTCTGTATTTATATTTGTGCATCAAGATTTCACAAAATATACAATTTATATTTGTATGTCGAGATTTATGAACTTTGTATTTGTATGTCGAGATTACTCTTATGAATTTGTATCTGTATGTATAGATTTACAAATTTATACTTATATATCGAAATTACTCTATTTGTATGCTTGTATTTATATGTGTATGTCGAGATTATACAATTGTTATAGAAACTATTAGTACGTTATGTAATTAGGCAAAATATTGTTATGGAGGCTTCATTAAGTTTCTATTAATTGTTATTTATGAAAGTTCCTCTACTTTGTACTCCCTCCAGACTCCGATTCATTTTACTTGTTATTCTTGATAATAATAGTAATTCAACATAATTATTATTTAAAAATTACTCCCTTCGTTTATCTTTACTTTTTCTTAGTAGTATAAGAAAAAGTATGAAACTCTCTTGATTTATTAAAATGACAGTTAAAAAGAAAAATTATTTTTAGTATAGGAGTCAAGTAAAATGAAATAAAAGAAGTAAATAACCTTTTTAATTTATCAATAAATTTCATTTAGACATTTAAATTATGATTTGTTCTAATTAAATACTTGAATACATGATAAAGTATTGTTCCTATTAATACTTTAGATTAAATTTTTGAAAAGAAATTTGTGTCTATTCTCAAACATATAGTTAACCTAACCACAATAAACATATCATTTCATTTATGATACTCACCAACCTTTTATGCATCTTATATTTATTAGGAGGAATGGTTCGTGTCAGCACGAGCTCAATATTATAAAATTTTAAATTATTAATATACTTTTATCAAGACAATAAATATCAAGATAAAAATATGCATAGTCTATCAATATCTTAATTAAATTCTAAACTCTTAATTATTTAAGGACTATAATAAAGAGAAGATGTTTTTCAACCTTATGGTTGATTCTCTCGCAAGAGTAGGGGCTCAAAACCTCATTGAAAAAATTGAAGTACAATACATAACACATCAAGAAATCATGCTTAATTATGCTCCTTACCGATAATATAATTCAATTACATTTCACACCAATGGATTAAAATTATTAGTATATACAATTATAACCTCTCCTTCTCCTATTTATCCCTCTCTCCCACTCTCCCATTCTCACTCGCCACTCTCCTCGCTCTCTCCCCGCTTTCTCCCCGCTTTCTCTCTCTCTCTCTCTCTCTCTCTCCCTCTCCCCTCTCCCCTCTCCCCTCTCCCTCCCCCTCTCCCTGATACAAATCGATCAAATGAGTTTATTTGATACAACTGAATACAAATTGTATTTAGTTGTATTCATTGATACAACTGAATAAAAAATGTATTCACTTGATACGAATTGAATTTTTTTTTCCGTTGATACGAATTATATTTTATATTCACTGATACAATTATATTCGTTGATACAAATGTATTCGTTTATACGAATTATATTTTGTATTCGTTGATAAGAATTGTATTTTGTATTTCTTGATACAATTAAATACAAATTGTATAACATTAAAACAATGACGCGCAATACAATTGATGCGGAATATAATTGGTATTCAAATTGTTGATATGATTTGTAATCAGCCAAACTATTATTAGAAAAGTCTAATTAAGTTCATTAGGATTGATATTTTTAAAAGTTCCTCAAAATTGAATTACTATTATCTTTTTTATTTAATTTTATATGATATTATTAGACTAAAGAGGGAAAAGAAGGAGAGGGGAGAGGGGTGGACTGAGCACATGGTTGATAAAATTAGAAAATCAGTGAGGCTCATCAATTCAATGCATGCACAAGTGTAATTAATAAATTAAGTGGAAAGTTCAATGAGCCCCATCAATTCAATGCATTTGGAATGGAATGATATGATTTGTAATTTAATGAGAAAAAATGGATTTTATTTAAAATTATTGATAAGATACAAATAACAAAGCACAAAATACAATCTTGTTTAGCAGCCTGATTTTGTAAAATTTATCGAAAGACTAATATACCCTCAAACTTGTCAGCTAATGTCAAAAAAATTGACATATTGAAACCCTTACTTCTAATATATTTTACTACTATTTAGAAATAGTGACTATAAGTAGGCAGGACCGCAGGACTTCGTCTATTTAGAAGTGACTATAAGTAGGCAGGACTTCGTCAACATACCTGCTTATATGTCCGGGGTACTTAAGTAATTTTGGTTTTTATGCATTAAAACTTTTGTATTTTACTGCTTTAAGTATGTACCTTTTCTGTGTTTGACAAAAAATTCAATTAATATTATATAATGGACGCGTGTTGTCCCTTCAAAAAGATTTATACTTTGTGTAATTTTGTGGGCCCATCTTAATTAATGGTGTCGTCAGCAGCATTGACAACTTCTCATTCATTCCTTCACAACTTTCACTATTCATTATATTTAATATTTTGGGAGCATCTTGCAAATAATTGACCGCATTGATTTCGGTAGCTACATCATTCACGAAATTTAAAGACCTAAAGAAATACAAGTCATATATTTTGTGGAACGTTATTTTTATCAAGTTTATATTTAAAAAATATAAAAAATTTGATTGACTTTCGATATTCTATTAGTACCACATAAATTGAGACAGAAAAAGTAACATATTAAAAATAATATAAAAATTATTATAAATCACAATAATTAATAACTTAGAATATTTAACGCACATATAAAAAAATTAGTTGATTCTCCATATTATATCAGTGACATATATTATTTAAAAATTATGTAAAAAAAAACTATAAATTACAATAGTTAACAACTTAAAATATTTAAAAATCATATAAAAATTTGATTGACTCTCCAAATTTTATCTGTGTCACATAAAATAAAACAAAAAAATAATATATATTGAATTCGAACCCGAAATTTTACATCTAGTAAAAATATACGTGTGAAGTTAATCGTAAAGTCTACTATTCATCTTTCTTATCCTCTTAAATTTTGTACTTTGTCCTTTGGTATACTTAAATTACCTTGGTCCTTTGATGTCATGATGTGTGGTCTATACTCCGCCCCCCCCCCCCCCCAGATTTTTGTTATTTTTATTGTATTATTTGCCTCTATCACTTTATCTGCTAATCTTATCTTTTTACTTTTACTGATCATTTCGTTAAAAAATAATGACACACCTGAAAATTGAGTTGGTGGTCTGTTTTTTAAAGCTCTCCATCTTCAATTTCTCTCCTTCTCATATGCTTTCAGTTACAAGTTGTTCTTCCATCTCCAGTCAAAGTATTCTCTGTTATTACTCCTCTTTTGTTTATTTTCTTTTTATGAATTATGCCACAATATAAATAAGAAAGGAACAAGAACAACAACCAAATCTCTCTCTCTCTATCTATACTTAATAAGAGAAAAGTTTACATATGATTTTGCCACATGTACAATTACCTTAAATTAGTTAATACCGTAAATTTGTTAAATACTTTTAAAAATAGGAATTCTACATAATACTTAAATATACCAAATTTTAACTCTAATAACTTCTATACTTTGAATAATTTTTATTTATTTAAATAATAAAGTTTAAATTCAAATACAATTAAAAATGAAAAACTTCTATGCACTATTTTTCAATATTGAAGAAACTGTTATTTTAAATATTTAAATTGCCCTTATAATTACCAACTTACAAAAAAACTATACTTTGTACACTTTTTTTAAGCCATTTAAAAAAAAATTACAACCCCCCCCCCCCCCCCAAAAAAAAAAAACTTAAATCAACTTTACGTTTATTTTAGAACTTACGATTTGACTCAATTCAACTTTACGTTTATTTTAGAACTTATGATTTGACTCTATTCAACTTTACGTAGTCGTTTTGATTTTTGGATGGTGAAATATATAAATTTGGTGACGCTGTGGCGGCAATGGTGGTGGTTCTGGGGTGGCTTTGGTGATGTATAGTGAAGGAGAACCAATTGGGTGACATGGAAAAAGAATTTCAAAATCTGACATAGCATTTGATGTAGTAATGACGTGACAGTGACATGACAATGATGTGGCGCGAGTGTAATACACCTCTCATCACGTGACTGGTTGTATGTATGTTAGGGTGAAAATAAATTCACTTTTAATTAGTATAGGGGTGTAATAGGTCGTCAGATTAGTTTGAATGTGAAATCGACTTTTTGAGACAACTTCAGAATGCATTTGATGTCTTTTCTCATCCTAAAATTCCCAAAAATCAACATTTGAAGAATGTATGCATGCATTACATGCTTTGCTGAATAGGCTATTTGGATATTACAATATGTGGGTGTTCTATGAGTGTTCATGGTGCACTCACAAGGAAAAAAATATTTTGTATAGTAATTGTAAGTCATACTTTTTATCTATTTACATATTCTGAATTCATAAATCTTTGATCATTTTAAGTCTAAAAAAATTTATTGGTTCAATAGAATTAAAACTTCACATTCAATAAGTAGATAAGGGGGAAAATGAGTGATGATTGAAGCAACAGATTCGATAAGTAAGAAATTCATACATAAGTTTGTGTCAAATTAATAGCTTTTCTATTATTTATGAAGAAGTTATCTCGAGAGTTATTTTTATGTTTTAGTGGTGATTTTGTTGGTATTATTGATTTACAGAAGAAATAAAGAAGAATGAAGAGGATAGAAGAATGTATAACTGCAGAAGAAAGAATCAAGAGGGAAAAACTATGACAATCAAATTGTGATTATGATTTGTATGTTGCGGAGACTGTTTTCAAAGCATTTGAAGTTTTGATGGTATATATTTCTAATGATGTATTTTGTTAGATTATCGAAAAATTTCACACTTAAATTTTTCAAAATATGTCTTTGATATTATTGTTCTTTTTTTTAAAAAAAAATGTTGGTTTGTTTCACGATTTCTCTATTTTAATTTAATTAAATGCAATTGGTAATTGTATAAGTTATAAGAGAATCTCTGTATTATTTTATGCAGCATAGAAAATGAAATAAATAATATATATATAACTAATACATGAATAAGTAATCCCTGCATAATTAATAATTGTATAAATAGTGTAATAGATTCTCTCATAACTAATTCCTACATTACTAATATCTGCATAACTCTTACTTAGCTATCAAACGCCCCCTAGAGAGGGCCTTAGAACTGCCAAAGATAAGTTATTAGTAACGTACTCTTTAAACCTTACAAAGTAAAGAAAACAATAAAATGAGAGAGAATAATGTATTATACTTTTGTGTCCTTTTGCAAGAAAGAAATAATTATGTTATTTCATTATTTTAGTTTTTAGATAATTATCTATCTCATAAATTCTACTTCTTGTTAATCTTTCATTTGGTTCTAATGAAGTGCGATTTAAGTTTTATACATTAACAATATAAAAAAATAAATTTGCATTATCACTTCACCTAAAAGAAATATAGCTAGCTAAAAGTAACTATTTATAATATATATGTGATAATTAGCTTGTGTGAAACACAGACAAAATCAGTAACTTACAACAATATAACACATACTAAAATATACTTTCTCCGACTCAATTTATGTTGCATATATTATTTTAGTTTATCTTAAAAAATGTCATATTTTTTTATTATATTTAAAGATAATTTAATTTTAGATATCTTATTTATCCTTAATGAGATAATGTATAATCATATAAATATGTATGACTTATTTTAGATCAAAAATTATAAATATTTTAATTTTTTTTAAAGAAAAGAAATTTCTTGCTCAATAACATTGCCTCATAACTTAGGTAAGAGAGAACATGAGCGGACCTACATGGCTGCAAGAGGATTCATATGAACCCGATTCGTCGAAAAATTACATTAACAGCAGAGGCAACGACAGTTTAGTGGCAAAGTGGGTTCAATAATTTGAAAAGGTTCTGTGTTCGAAAAAGGTACTGTCCTTTTTCTTTTAAAAAGGCTATCAGCATGTCCTTTGACCTTTGGGCTTCCACTTTTCACGTTTTTCCTTTTTTAAATTTAACAAAGTCTTTTTGGGGCTATTATTTCTTTTAATTTTTTTCTTAAATTTTATCATAGAACTTAAGATTAAAAAGGACTCATTAAAAAGATAGAATAATTTCCAATTGACAAACCCTTCTGTCGTTGTTCTCTCTCGGCTAAGAGCCTGAAAAAAAGAAGAAGTACGATCAATAATAAAGAAATTTTTCCCTCGATTTTTGTATTAACACCAACAAATTCAGCGATTAAATTTGTTCTTTTCTCTCTATTCACTATTTTCATATATACAAAAGTATTATGGTTGTCTTTTACTTTAATTAAAAAAAATCCTATCACTCAAAATTGAAAAAAATTACAATTGATTTTGGGTATTTCACTGCATACTTGTTTTTGAAATTAAGATCTACATAAGTTATTTAGTTTAATAGTTTGTGATTAGCTGTCCCAGAACTCACTTTGTGGGAATATACTGGGTATGTTGTTATTGTATTTTGTGATTAGCTGCTGAGTGAGTGGAAGCTCTGAGGCTAAAATTCATAACATTATTTCTATTCAATTGTGTGTGAAAGCTTAATCATGAAATGCTGAAAATTTGCCTTCTTAGTTAATGTTTATAAATTAGGTTTCCTTTTTTTTTTTTACTTTTATTCCCAGCATACTTGATTTTTTAATTCTTCTTAGTCTAATTCTAATAGTTTATCTTTAGTGAAGGAATTTTAATTTAGTAATTCTTATTTGTGATGTTAGTTGAGATTTAAGTATGAATCATATAGTTGTTATATGATTGTTCTAATTATAATTTTTTCCCGTAATTCAGTTTCAAAATTCAATGAAGAGATTTTTCTCTCTTATATCCCTCAAGTTGCCATAATCAAGTTCATCTACTCAAAATGCTTTTCAGATAAAAGAAAATTTGAATCAATTAGAAGAAATTCATCATTCTACTAAAAAATAAAAGCAAGGAATAATTTGAATTCTTTATCAATTCGGGACTATCATCCGGATGAACGTGATGAGGTTAGACGAGCTTATATCCAAAGACGTTTTCATCAACCCGAATTCCTAAGTTTCCTCAAGGAGATTTTTACAGATTAAAACGTCATTTTAAACGTAAATAGTTTTAAAAATATCATGATTGATTAGAGTATAGTGTGACAGAAGATGCAACTTATTGTCTGTGCTATTACTTATGTCAAGATGAAAGTATTCATCAAGGTGGAGGTAAAGCATTTTCAAGTAAATAATTCAAGAGTTGGCACAAAAAGAAAAGATTAGATAGGCATGTTGGTAGGCCGAATAGTATTCACAATCAAGCAAAGAAAAAGTGTGAAGATCTAATGCGACAAAAACAGTCAATTCAAGCTGCATTTGTTAAGTTATTCAATCAAACTAAGCTTGAGCATACAATTCGCTTAAAAGCTTCAGTTGATGTGGCAGGACTCATTTTGAATCAAGAATTGACATTTCATGGATATCGTGAAGATGAGCTAGTCATCATTAAACAAAGATAACTTTCTTGAAGTTCTTTCATAGTATGCACAATGATGTGATAAAATTAATGATCTTGTGTTGAGAAAGACTTCAAAAAATGATCAATTGACTTCTCATAAAATTCAGAAAGATATCATCACTGCTTGTAAGTTTGAAATAATTAAAGCTATTCTGAAGGATCTAAATGGTGTCTATTTTTTATTGCTTGTTGACGAATCTTGTAATATATCACGTAAGGAGCAAATAACAATTGTTATATGATATGTTGATAGATTGAGATCTGTAGTGAAATGATCTATTGAAATTGTTCATGGTCATGATGCTAGCGCTTTAAGTTTAAAAGAAGCAATTGTTAATTATTTCGCTCAACATTCTTTGAGTTTATCTTCTATTCGTGAACAATGCTATGATAGAGCAAGCAATATGCAAGAGCATCTAAGTGGCCTTAAAGTTTTGATTCAATAAGAAAGTAGATCATCACATGCAATTCATTGTTTTGCTCATCATCTTCAGTTGATACTTGTTATGGTATCTGAAAAAATGTCCAAGTTGGAGAACTCGTATTGTTGATTTTTAATGTCTTAAATGTTGTGGGAGGTTCTTTTAAATGCATGGATGAACTTTGAGAATCTCAAGCAGTCAAAGTTCAAGAGGCACTAGATACGGACGAGGTGAAAACTGGTAAGAGCTTAAACCAAGAACTTGGTGTCGTTAGAGCCGCCGATACTCGTTGAGATTTACACTATAAACCTTTTAAAAACTTTATTAGTATATTTGGCTCTATTACTGATGTTCTTGTACTACTGTTGTTGATTCTGAATCTGTTGAAGAAAGAGATAAAGCAACAGGGTATCTTAGAATTTGTTAAACATTTGAGATTGCTTTCATATTGCACTTAATGAGAGATATTCTGACGATCACAAATGAGCTTAATGAATCCTTACAAAAGAAAGAACTAGATATTGAAAATGTCATTCTGCTTGTTAAAGTGGTGAAGAAGCGATTGCAAAATCTAAGGGATGAAGAACGCGATCCACTTATTGAAAACGTGTTTATATTTTGTGTCAGACATGATATTTTGCTACCCAATTTTGATGAGTTCTATGTTAATTTTGAAAAATCTCGATGCAAAATTGTCGAGTATATTATCACACATCACTATTGTGTTAAGGTATTTTTTAAAATTATTGATTTGACAATTTCAAGAACTCAATGATTGCTTTAATGATGTGAGAACAAATTTGCTTATTGGAGTTGCTTGTTTGAATCCAATTAACTCATTTTCTAGTTTTGAAATCAAAAAAATACTGAGAATGGTTGAATTATAATATCCTGATGACTTTGATGAAAATATAATGATTATTCTTAAGAATTAGTTAGAGACCTATATTGTTAATGTTCGTGATGTTTATAAAAGGTTCTCCAGCCTAAAAGGACTTGGTGATATTTCTGAATAGCTAGTGAAGGCAAATAAGCATTTAAACTATCCCCTAATGTTTCGCTTCATAAAGTTTGCATTGCTTTTGCCGGTGGCCACTGCTACAGTTGAAAGAGCCTTTTCAGCAATGAAGTTGATCAAGAGTGAATTGCGAAATCGAATGGATGATGACTTTATGAGTGGTTGTATGGTGCCTTATGTAGAAAAAAATATTTAATGTTATTTCTGATGAGAGTATTATGAATAGATTTTAAGAAATGAAAACTTGTAGAAAATATAATTGTAATAATATACTTTAATTAATCAAATTTTATTTTGTTCGTTTCTTTGTGCATTTATATTTTTTAACATTGAATACGCTTAATGAAAATTCGGAATCCGCCACTGAAAGAGATTACTACTCAAATATATATAGAGTAGAAGTTTTATCCAAGATTTTTTTAAATATATTATTTCTAGTATGGAATGACCCGTGCTAAGCTGGGACCCAAGCTCAATAAATTAATTATTTTTTGTTGATTTTTGGACACTTCTCATTTATGCAACTCAATATTTGTTAGCTCTCCTTACTATAATCTTAAAATAAATTCTATATTGTTTTATGGAAAATACATACATGAATATAAATATGTTTACGAGATATTATATCCTCAGTGAAAATAAATATTTTTAGTAGCATCAGTTGGTATCGTATGAAGTAGACAAATTAGGAGTAACCAAGTATAGATAAAGAAGAGAATTCACAATTCTCCATTGATGATACAGGCACCTCAATTCTCTTTCTAAGTTTCTAAAAGTATAATACTAGTAGTAAAAAGATTGGACCGACCGGGAAATTGTAATGTGAAAAAAAGGAAGAGAAACAAGCAGCTCATTTCTCTTTGCTCTGCTCATACCAATTTGTCTCCATTCGTGCGTGTAACCGTGCACTTCTTTTGTTGATACTTGATTACTGTTTATCCTATTTTTAAAATAAAAAATTACTTTTTTTTTTGTCTGAAATATCAACTTTTCAGTCCATTTCAGAATCATCTTCTTTCAATGGGTATTTTAGAATAAAAATGTAAACCAAGCTCGAAAACTATATTATACAAACATCAAATAAAATCTAGCATATGAAGAACAATGAAAGAACCAAAGTTACATTAACTTTATCGGTTGTTATGGTCCAGTAATGGTGGCCTATGCTTGATGAATCGTAACTTTTTCGTTGATAAACAGAGTTCAAAACTTCAACGATGCCGCCTTGTAATAATCTAATCCCAAAAAAGATACTAACACAACCTGTGAGGACGACAAAAGTTTTGAGATTGTGCCTTAAATTAACTAGTAAAGTAATATGCTAACTGGATGTACATATATTTAGGATATATATTAGACCCAATAAAGTCTTTTACATAATATTGAAGCAGCTAGATGCATTTATCTAAAAAAACGTACGTACCAACCCAAAAAAAATGTAACAAAGTCATTAATTAATTATCTATACCTAAACGAACCAAAGCAGTATATATAGAACCATTCACAGCAAGGTAGTGAATATCTGCAATTCGCTAAAATATAATGGCGCTAGCAATTACAATATTTTCCTACGGGATCCTCTTACTTCTCTCTATTCACATTTTGCGTCTCATATTTTCCAAATTGTTACGAAAACACCACCATAACGTCCGCCGTTCTCCGCCGTCCCCTCTGGCTTTGCCATTAATCGGACATCTCCATCTCCTAAGTCTGAATATTCATCGTAGTTTTCACAAACTATATCTCCGTTACGGTCCGTTTTATCAACTCTATATCGGACGTCAATTATGTTTCGTAGCTTCCACACCTGAACTAGCCAAAATATTCTACAAAAACAACGAACTCGTCTTTTCATCTCGCAACGGTTCACCCGCTGTGACATTACTAACGTACGATGCTTCTTTCGCCTTTTCGCCCGTGGGGTCGTACTGGAAATTCATTAAGAAAATTGCCACAAGCGAGCTCTTGAGCGCGCATAATTTGAACTATTTTCTGCCCCTTAGAGCGGTAGAAATAAGGAGATTCGTACAAACGCTGATGAATAAAGCGGAAGCTGGTGACACGGTGAATTTAACGAAGGAGTTTTCGAAATTGACGAGCAATATTCTTTCTGGTATGATGATGAGTTCTCGCTGTTCGGAGAAGGAAAAGGAAGCTGAGGAGATCATACAAGTCGTGACGGAAGTGACGGAGATTTTTGGAACCTTTGATATTGCTCATGTTATAGGCTTTGGTGGGTGGTTTGATTTTCAAGGGATAAAGAAGAGGGCAAGAAATACTCATAGAAAATATGATGCTTTGCTTGAGAAATTTATAACAGAAAGGAAAAGATTAAGAAATAATAAGAGGAAATTGGGATTAGAATCAAAGAAAGATGATGAAGAGAAAGGTAAGGACCTACTGGACTTGTTGCTTGATATAATGGAGAGTGAGACAGTAACTACTGAGGTGAAATTAACTGAAGATCACATAAAGGCACTAATCTTAGTAAGTTCTACTTTACTCTTTCATATTGCATTTTAATTTGTTTATTCCTAATTTCTATCCCCAAAAAAGATCATACTCCCTCGTTTTAATTTATTTAGCCTATTTTAACTTGGTACGGAGTTTTAAAAAATAAAGAAGAAACTTTTGAATTTTATGATTAAAAATTAAATATATGTCAAATGTATCAAAATGTCTTTTAATCTTGTGGTCTTAAACATGTCATATGAAAAGTTAAAATTGAAGAGTTGCTAAAAGATGAAACGAAACATTTTTTTTGAAATGTATTAAAAAAAAAAGTAAGTCAAACAAATTGAAACTAACTAACTATTTACAAAAAATTATATATTGGATGCCAACCAGTCTTTGTGAAAAGTTTTTTATAATGACAAAAAGAGTAGGTATAAGAGGAACGTTAACTAGACCTTGCGATTTAATCGGAGTATATATTTTGGGATAAGGTTTTAACTTCTAGACATTCATGAGTGCTACTGATAATGTGAAAATTCATTTAATTTTACTTTATCAAGTTACTTTCTCCGTCTCTTTTTAGTTGTCATATATATTAAACTAGATATAAAAGGTTGCGTCGGTGCGAGCCCAATACATATTACTCATTTTGTATCAATTTATGTGACATTATTTAAATTGTTAATCATTGTGATTTAACTATTGTGTTTTTAAATAGTTTCTTTTTAAAATTTCATGGAATGATGTTTTTCATTAATTGTAAACACACTTAATTAATTTGATTACAAATGTTACTTTGACTATACTTTACTACTATAAACTCTTTACTTTTACTTGTCACGTTTTGCTTTTTGAGAATCAATTTGATTAACCTTTGGTGTTAAATTGAATTAGATAAATTTAATATTTTATAATTAGAGAATTTAAATATTTAAAAACTACACGAAAAATATTACTATAAGATATAATTCTTTGCATAATAATGTGATAAAAAATAGATTGTGTCAAATGTGAAAATCAAGTGGGCTCAGATTTTGTAATACGTGTCATTACATGTAAAAGTTTTGGGCCCACAGTTCAATTTTTGTCCAATCATAAATGTCATGCCATGAGGCCTTCAAGCAATTAAAATTATGAAATTATAAAAGCATTCTTTGTCTCAATTTATGTCACACAGATAAATTTAGAAAGTCAATAAATTTGTCCCAATTTATGTGATTTTTAAATATTTTGAGTTGTTAATTATTGTGATTTATAATACTTTTTATATAATTTTTAAATAATATATATTATTTTCTCTGTCCCAATTTATGTGGCGCTGATGAAATTTAGAGAGTCAACCAAATTTTTATATAGTTTTTAGATATTTTAAGTTGTTAATTATTGTGATTTACAGTACTTTTTACATAATTTTCAAATAATATATGTTACATCTTCTACTCCAATTTAAAATTTAAAATGGATTCCAATTAGAATAAGTTATAATTTACCTGAAAATGTGAGGGTTTTTTCGTCAATTCAAATGATCGGAAAGCTCCTCACATTCACTCTTATTAATAAGAAATAAGAGTATAATATAATAAAATATAAAAAATAAAAAATAAAAAAGTATAGTTATAGTAATATAGTAATAGTTTAGTAATATATGTTATTTCCTCTGTCCTAATTTAAATGACACTGATAAATTTTTTAAAATTAAATAATTTTTATATCTTTTAAATTATTAATTCTATTAGCTACTACTTTTTAGCGTTTGGTGATGCCTGCAATTTTGACTTTAGTAGAAGCCGTTTGGGTAAGAAATTAAATTGTGGAACTCCTAAATTCCTAAGCTTAAGCTAAGAGTATATCTCTCTACTAAGGCCTGCCATATTGACTTTTGTACAAGCAGTTAGATTACGAATGCCTAATATTCAAATTAAACTAAATAGACTGTCTTTAAAGCTTAATTACCAGTATATTTTACTTACATTTCTTCTTATTTCCTAGCTCCCCTTCAATTAACTTACCAACTTAATTAGCAATCGTAATAAAATTTTCTTGATTACTTGGCTAGGATTTCCTCACTGCTGCAACAGATACAACAGCACTTTCTCTAGAATGGGTCATAGCTGAACTCACCAACAATTCAAGAGTACTCAAAAAAGCCCAACAAGAGATTGATAATGTGGTTGGAAAGCAACGAATAGTAGGAGAATTAGACGGCCCAAATCTTCCATACATGCAAGCAATCATTAACGAAACATTTCGTCTTCACCCACCCATTCCTTTACTGGCAAGAAAATCAGTTGAAGATTGCAATGTTGAAGGATATCATATTCCTACTGGATCCCTAGTGTTTGTCAACATGTGGTCCATTGGGAGAAACCCAAAGTACTGGGAGAATCCAATGGAGTTTCGGCCCGAAAGATTTTTAGAGCCCAGAGAGGGAGGCCCAATAGATTCAAAAGGGCATTGCTTTGAGTTATTGCCTTTTGGAACAGGAAGAAGGGGTTGTCCTGGGATGTCTCTAGCCATGAGAGAGTTACATCTTGTGCTTTCAACTATGATTCAGTCTTTCGAGTGGAAAGCAACGGATTCTAATGGAGAGATAATACGTAACGGATCTCTTGATATGACTGAACGACCTGGACTAACAGCTCCAAGAATTCATGATATGACCTGCCTTTTGGTACCACGAGATGATTTTGCCTCGTATGCTTCATGAATCGCCATCTTTTGAGTTGATGCAATAATATGGTATATCAGTGTACGCATAGTTCTTGAGTCCAACTCTAGCCACTACCGTTATCAAGAGGAATAATTTCATGTAGTTATCACATGAAAAAGGATCATCAGGTTCGCACTTGTGTGAGATATTAATCTTTTTTTTTTTTTTTGGTGTGTGTGTGTATGTGAGATATTAATCAAATAAAGTGTAATTTCTTTTAATGCTACGTACAAGTTTGCTTACTATATCAAATTAAGGACTTGAGAAGTACTCTTTTTATGTTTATGTGATGGTTGTTATAACTTATAACAATTACTAAATTTGGTTATTTTTGTATCTCTTATGTTTAAAATAAAAATCTCTATGTAAAAAGGAAAAGAGAGGGGAGAAAGAAAGTTTTTTCTTTCTTTTTTCCTTTTTCCTTTTTTACTTAAACTTTTTTATTTTAATCATTTATTGGTCAAATCCTCATTTTTCACACTCATTATATGTGTGAAAAAACACACACTTTGTCCAGTTCAGTCACCAAGTTGCCACATATGCTCGATCAATTGTTAGAGGTGCTTAAAATAGTAATTTTAAATAGGTTTGTTTTAGGTGTTTAAATGAAACTCGTGAATGTGGAGTAAAGGGGGGTGAAATGTCAATAATGAAATAGTAATATTGATATATAGGAGCAATCAAACATAGCATAAAGCGGGTTGCTCCTTAATTAAGATTCAAGTAACATAACTTTAGGTCCAATTAACAGATTTATTTGGACCAAATATTTGCCCCAATCCAACTTTATGAATGAATATCTTTATCAAATAGTTGACCCCAAGCTGCAGTATGCTTTTATAGTTGGTTGTTATTTGTACATGATAGTAGTACTACTAGAGTATTAATTTTTTGCAACCGTTCAACTAATACACTTTTTATGGTGGAAAGGTTTATACCTAATCCATCTCATCAACTCCTCTCATTTACCAAATGAAATATCCAACTATTCTCTCCATTTTAATCACACACACACATATATATATATTCTCATCAATTTTCTTGATTATCCATCTACTTTATTCCAGAAAATCATTTCTCAAACTCTCTCTCTATTATTCCACCAGTTTCTTCAACCAATAATGGCAATTCATAATTCGAACTCTTTTCAACTCAAAGCCATTATCTCATCCCTACTCATTCTAGCTCTCACAATAACATTTGCTACAGCAGGTCGAATCCTTGACGAGGAAGTTACCACCCCTACCGTAGCACCAGAAAATCCTGATCCTACCAATCAGGCATCAGTTGCAGGGGCAACTGCGGCTGGTGCAAATACTGGAGCTACAGGTACATATTAAACTGTGTGACTATTTCATCTAAAAATTTAAATTATATATCATTACATAGAATATTTATCTAAAATTACTTAAATGTTATATTATGTCAATGCCCCTCGTGTTAAATGAAACAATTACATGTTTTATGAAATAAGGTTGATTATATGTTTCTTATACATGAATTCACGCCTTTCGTTAAGAAGTTGCTAAGTAAATTTTGAATATGCAATGACAAATTTTGGGGAGATTTGCCTATATTTCTTCAATACCGTCTAAGAAAAGTATTTCTCACGCCTTATATTTTATAGCAGGTGCAGCACCTGCAGCTACGACAGCTGGTGCTGGTGCTGGTGTAGCCGGTGGAGTTGGTGCTGGTGCTTATGATGATCATACATTTTCCTTCTTCATGCACGATATCCTCGGAGGATCAAATCCTTCAGCTATAGCCGTTACAGGCATTGTAACAAACCCCGCAGTGAGCGGTCAAGTCCCGTTCGCGAAACCAAACGGTGCCGTTTTAGCAGTTAACAATGGTGTCCCCACTAACAACGCCAACAGTGGAATCATCAGTAACAACAACATCCCTTTCCTTACTGGTCTAAGTGGAACAACATCTAATTTTATCAATCAAAACAACAACGGAAACAACATAATCGGAGGAGGTAACGGTTTGCCAGCGATTAATTTACAACAATTAGGATCAGGAATCAGTTTCCAGAAGCTGATGTTCGGCACATTGACTGTATTCGACGATGAATTGACCGAAGGACACGAGCTTAATTCGGGTTTAATTGGGAAAGCTCAAGGATTTTACGTTGCTAGTTCGGAAGACGGGTTGAGCCAGACAATGGCGTTTACTGTGATGTTTAAGAGTGGAAGTTATGCTGATAGTTTGAGCTTTTTTGGTGTTCACAGAATGGGAGTTTCTGAATCACATCTTGCTGTTATGGCTGGCACGGGGAAGTATGTAAATGCTAAGGGATTTGCTACTGTTAAGACTTTTCCAGCTACTAATCAGCTTCAAGAGACAGATGGTGTGCAGACTGTGTTGTATATTACTGTGTATCTTGCTTATTAATTAGTGTCTTTAATTTGTGATTTGCTTGTGATTCCGGTGTGTTTTGCTAAGTGATTGGATGAAAAAAAATATATTGTAACTTTGTGTTCTTGAAAATTTGTTGTAATTATAAGTTTAAGCTATAATTTGGATTTGCCTTTGTTTCCATTCAAGCAATGAATTAACTAAAAACTACTTTTCTGTGATGGATCCTTATATATCTCAGATGGTTAATCACCAGCACAATACTAACAACTCTGCGTAAATTTCTCTATTTTACACAGGTAGTATTGAAAATGGTATTTATTTTTTCTAGTTTTAACTATCGGAAAGATTCATCATATATTATTTCTTGATTATTCCAAAAAAAAATTAAAAAATAGTAGAATCATGACTATTGAACTATACTAGCGATCTATCTAATTTATTGTAAAAAAATCGCGATTAGTGAATGGACCATGTAAACTAGAAATAATTTTTCTTGACAAAAGAAACAAATTATTCAATCTATTTCTGTATTGCTCATGATATGACAATATAAGAAATATTATTTACCTAAGGTCACTTGTAATATGCTGATCTTAAAAACTCTTTCATACTACATCTATGTAACTTAATCAGATGCTATTAACGTATGTATATAGCAACTTATACCTTGATTTTAGACTCTAATTTTTAATTAAATAAACCTTACCACTCCCAATCTTTCCCATTTCCTCCTCCCCTCTCTCTCTCGCTAAGTGTGTTTGGTACGAAAGAAAATACTTTTTGAAAATATTTTTCGATTTTTCTATATTTGATTGGTCAAAATATTTTCTCTAGGTAAATAAGTTTCTTAAAAAGGAGAAAAATGACTTTTTTAATTAAAGTAGTGAAATAAGTTACATTGCAAATTGTTATCTCTTTCCTACCCACGGCCCACCCAATGCCCCCACCCCCTCTCCTTGGCCATCCCAACCCCCGCCACCCCTGAACCCCCATTCCCTACCACATTTCACTCCCATAGTGTTTTGCTAGATAACATATAAATACTCTTGAGATAATATTATTTTGCTTCCCTACCAAACATTACAAAATAAATTTTCTAGGAAAACAAATTTCATGCAAAACATTTTCCTCCATACCAACACACCCTCTATTTCAAATTGTTATTCTTTCTCTCGTGAAATAATAACCACAATCCCTATACATCTACCACATTTATCAAAAGAGGATTAGCTTAGTTGTTTTTTTTTAGAAATAAAAAGGAAATGGATTATTGACATAAAAGTCTCAAGCGGGGAAAAGGCCCAACTTGGAACAGGATGTAAACAAGGGACAAGGACACAAATAATACACTCGGACAAAATAAATTCAATCAAATAGCTCATGAAATAAATTTCCCAACTTGTAGCCTTTCTGTTTGATTAATCTTTCCGCTGCTAATTTTTTTATTTTAATTAAACGGCCAACAGGCCAGAAACGTTGGGACAAGGCCCATTTACAAACAAAACACCGCTACTCTTCTTTCTTTCCTTTTTTCTTTTTTTTTGCTTTTCCACCACTTTCTTCTTGTTTTTTTTAAATTATTGCAACTATTTTTAAAATAATCACTGTTCTTTTATCTTCACTTTTTTTTTTCTTTTTTAAAAAACTTTTCTTGCTTTTTTTATTTAACAATTAAATACAAAAAGAGTATATTTTTTCAAATACAATCAAAAAGAAAAAAATAATGTATTAGTGAATATTTTGATAGCAGATACATGTATATATTATTATAACAAATACATATATCTAGATAAATGTATTTCTTCTTCTTCTTCTTCTAATGCATTGATACAACCTCCATATGTATTAATATATATTGATTCAATATAATACATATTTGATACAGTTTTTATTCATACCCTATACATATACATATTATATACAATAATGATACAATTTCTATACACATCATATACAGATACATATTCTGTACAATAATTATACAATTTCTATACACATTCTATACAATCTGTGGGTGCAATAATTATTCAGATACATATTTTATACAATAATTATACGTGTATACAAATCCTATACAACTTTTAGCTGCAATAATTAATCAGATACATATTTTATACAATAATTATATAGTTTTATAGAAATCTTATACAAATACATATTATATACAACATGTCTATAGTTTTTATCCAATAATATAATTTGATTATTAAAAAGGGAGAGAAACAATTAGAAAAACAGTTTTTTTTTTAAAAAAAGAAGATAAAGTGCAATAAAAAGGAGAAAAAAAAAACAAAAAAGGAAGAAAAACAGTGAGAGAGAAAGTGAGATAGAGAAGAGAGGGGGAGACAGAGGCGGGAGAGGGAGAGAGGAGAGAGAAAGGGAGGAGAATGACGGTAAGTTATCATTATTTTGTCTTAAAATATATTTAATGATACATGGCTCAAGTTTATGTTATTATTTTTTCTAATGGCCACCCAATGTCCTTTTCCCGGTAAACTATCGTACTTGGGCCTTGAGAGTGTAGTAGCCCATATTTCTAGCCACGTGCGAAATATAGACACAGGCAACAGGCTTGTATGTTGTCTTCTCCCTGCCGCGAATTAGGGTTTTAGCACTGCCATTAGCTTCTAGGCCTCAAAATACTCTTCACAGAGAGCACTGTAGAGACACGCCATGGGTAAGTGAAGGTTCATTCTCTGCATTTTGGGTCCAATTTTGTCTTTCCTAATTCTGATAATTCAGTTCTCGTTTTTTTTTTAGCAAGGATCAAAGTTCACGAGCTGAGGCAGAAGTCCAAGACTGAGCTTTTAGCTCAGCTAAAGGACCTTAAAGCAGAGCTTGCACTCCTCCGCGTTGCCAAAGTCACTGGCGGTGCCCCCAACAAGCTCTCAAAGATGTAATTTTTTTCTTATCCATTTTCAGTATATTTCAATTTTTTTTACATATAATTGACGTTTAAATGAAATGGGTTGGTGCAGAAAGGTAGTTAGATTGTCGATAGCACAGGTGTTGACGGTTATATCGCAGAAGCAGAAGTCGGCACTGAGGGAAGCATACAAGAACAAGAAGTATTTGCCTCTCGATCTTCGTCCTAAGAAAACCAGAGCTATTCGTAAACGTCTTACTAAGCATCAGGTACTTTATTATATTTAGACCTCTTGAATTTTTGTAGTTGTGTTATTCTACTGGAGTTTCATCATTTATCTGTTTAGTGAAAAACTGCATTGTTGTAATTTGGTACTTTTTTCGTGTCATTTTCTTAATTGAATACTCTGTTATTGAGTTTTATGTTGCTGCTGGTTTGTACTCGTTGGCTCTTGAAAAAATAAGGGATCTTTTTATAAAAGAGAGCTACATTATTGTGATTTGTACTCTTTTTTGCCATTGTTTTAGTAAACCAAATACTGTTTCATGTGTTTTGTGTGCTAGCCCGTTTTGTACTCGTTGGCTCTTGCAATGTGTGGTGCAGGTTTGTTGTAGTGATTGTAGCCCTAAGGAGGAGACCATATTCAATTTCTCTTTTTTAACCGAATAGCCTAACAGACACACATACTTGCATCGTTTTGACATCCCTCCCCTTCTACTAGACCAAATGCATGAGATACACAGATATTAGGAGCATAAGTGTGATAATTTTGACTTAAAAAATATCAAAATCAGAATAGACAGTTTAAATAAAAAAAGGACCAAATAAACTTTTACATAGATTAAGAAAAAGTGCAATTTCTCCTCTTCCTCGCTTCTCTTTATTTCTCCTCATATATCTGAAATTTTCTGGGGGGTTTGGTGGTGGTGGTTGGAAGAAAAAGGATGACAGATGGAGGAAGGAGATGGGTGGGCAGTGTATAGTAGGTGGTGGTTGGAAGAAAGGTTCAAAAATTTGCAACCATGCTCAGCGATCTTCAAGTCACCTTTACCACTGCTTTACCGTGCTCCACCACCTTCAACCATTCACACTTCCTCAAACACTTAAATAAGACTTAATTGTAACGGTAATAAACAGTACCATCTTCATTGCACTCTTCTGGTCAATTTAGCAAAATCCATGTGGAGAGTTCTAACATTGTGGGTAATTTGACTGCAAAACGATTCATTTGAGATTATTGTAATTAATAAAGAGACAATAATTGCGACATTAATTGCTTTAACTGCTGGGTTGAATGTGGCGAGGCAGTTGATGTTGTTTGGGTTTAAGATTACAGTTTTGAAAGGGAAAAATCGTGCGAGTGAAAAGGTGCATACGGAAAAGATGGTAGGTGGGAAGAAAATCCTAAAGGGGATGGCACCATGACAGTGTTCTTCTGTGATGAAGAGAAGAGAAACAGAAAGGGGAAAGGAGGGTGGAGGAATGGGAAGGGAAGGGGAGAAAGAGAGAAATGGGTAGAAGGGCAGTGGATATTTTCTTGTTTAGAATAATTTTCTTAACTTTACCTTTTTTTTTTTTCCTTCTGATTTTAATCTTATTTTAATATGGCAAGTGAGGTTCATCTAATTTGTCATCCACGTCAGAGCAAGTGAGGAACACACATTCATAGATGCGTTTAAAAAAGACTTAATTTGATCAAGTTGAGGTGTCATGATGAAAATCGTTGGAGTAGTAGGGGCGGGTGTCAAAACGGTGCAAGTATGAATGTTTGTTAGGCTATTCAGCCTTCTCTTTTTCATGCTCAAATTATGTCATGTCTGGTGGATTTTGGATTTTGTTCCTTGGCCACAAGTCATTTTGATTATCTCGAACACAAGAGGAACCTGCAGCTCATCTTAGTACGTCTTGTATCCGTTTTCCTTAGGGGTGTTCTAAAACTTTATTCTTTTAAATTTAAAACTTCATTTTTCAATTTAAATTAGATGTTATCCTAAAATTTGCCAAGCGGCTTTGTAGTAGCTTGCCACTTGGCTTAATACATGAATGACTATATTTATTGTCCTAAAGTTGCCAAGTGCAATTTTATAGCTTGCCACTTGGCCTAACCACTTTGCAAACTTTCTTTAAATTTTAGATGAGTATTTTTTGAATTATTATAAGAAAAATCATACGGTAAATAAAATCATGTAATTTAAATGTAATAAATAAAGCCAAAAATAAAATAGAAATAATGTGAGGGTATTATACTTAGTAAGCAAGAAAGTTTGCAATGTAGTTAGGCCAAGTGACACACTATTAAGTTGCCAAGCAACTTTAGGACAGTAAGTCAGTTGTTCATGAGATTAAGCAAAGTGACAAGCTACACTTGGCAAATTGTAGGATAAAAATTATAATAATTACATCTAATTTAAGTTGAAAATAATGTTTTTTGAATTAAAAGATAACATTTTAATTTGACAAGAATCGATATAGTCTTTTTGAATTTTATATCCTCCTATCTTAACTAGATAATCCAAGAGAATTGAAATATTCAGAAAATTTGAATTCAGACTGTTGAATATAAATTATGTCCAGTAATCATGCATGAGAAGTATTTGTTTGATTGCTCTTTTTTATCCAAGATTCAAAATACAAAGTAGGTATGCTTGTGATTGGTTTTGTTGCCATTATGGCTTGAATCTAGTTCGTCTTAGCAGAACTATGGGTTATTAGCTCTAGATATACTATTTCAGGTAAATACCATGTGCTATAATTGAAAGATATGGCTCTTCCATGCCCCTTTGAAGTCTGTTTTGAATTTATGAAACAAATCTCATCTCCCTGTGAATAGTAACTAATTTTACCCTGGTGATGTATTTCCTATTTAGGCCTTCTGGTAGTGTATGTTCAGTTAACCACGACATGCTATATTTGAAGAAATGACATTAGGTGTCCTATGAATTCGTATAAATAAATTCTCTCCTTGAGATCACCTAAATTTCACTGATAATGTCTTCTTTTTTTCCGGCTTCCTGTTAGCGTATGTTCAGGTAATAACACATGCTATAATGGAAAGAAATGGCTGTTAGGTTTTCCATGTTCTGTAAATTCATAGGAACTCATAGTATTGTTTTTCCGGTACCTAAATTACTGTAGCAATGTCCCATTTGCCTCTTGACTTGTGTGTTTTCCTCTAGTCTGCACAGCTGAGGCATTTGGCCATCTATTTTTTAGTTAATAACATGCTTGTGGTTTGATGTGCAGGCATCTTTGAAGACAGAAAGAGAGAAGAAGAAAGAAATGTACTTTCCACTTAGAAAGTATGCCATTAAGGTTTGAATTCATACAACTTAGTTACTGTGATATTAGCACTTCCCGAGCTAGACGGTGGATCAATCTAAACTGAGCTGTTTTACTTGCTAAACATTGCGTTATGAAGTGGAAACTTTTGTTTTCCTGTTTAACTAAGGTTCCCTTTTTAGAACTAGAAGTAATGTGTATGCAATTTGTGCACTGATTCAGCTAAACTTCTCCACTTCCAGCTCATTGTCATGTAGCAGGTTGGATGAGTTAATGAATTGGGTATCCAAATTCCAACTCTTTTCCTTTTCATTGAAATTGGAATGAAGGTTAAGTATAATGTAACATCTCATTTATGAAGAGTTTTGAAACAATTGGTCAAAAATAAACAATTGCTTCCAAAACATATCATGCTTTTTTCATTTTGTTTTACGTATGGAAATCACATACCAAATCTTGCGTCAAAGCATTATGTGTTTTATCTTTATAATACTACTTCCATTTCAATTTGTTTCTGATTTTGACTTGACAGAGTTTAAGAAAGTTTGAAGATTTTGGAATTTTGTGGTCTTAAGTTAAAAATATGTCGAATGTACTAAATTTTTTTTTAATTTTGTGATCTTAATGTGAAAAGTTAAAACTAAAGAGTTAGTCAAATCTAATAAGGAAAGTAAATTGAAACGGGGGATGGATGAGTTGTGTGCCTCTTTTTTGCTTTTCGTCCTTTAATTTATTGGGGGGTATGATTTCTTTTCAATAATTTGACGCAGTCCTTTCCTGTTTTAGCATTTCTCACGTGCAAAACTCTAAAAGTTTGTGAATTTGACTCGGTCCTTTCGTCTTCTTCTCACGTGGAATAGAAAAACTCAAAAAATATGGTTTTGCAAAACTCTAAGGCCTACCTAGCACCTGCTATATGAAATCATGATATAAACTTGAAATTTTGTGGCCGTCACAATTTTTTTGAAAAATTATTTCACTTTATTCAAATATTATTGTTTGATCATAAAAAATTCAAATATAATTTCGTGAAAACAGCCTAATACATGTTTTCACTATTTCCATCTTTACTTTTTCCACTTTTTAATTTTTTTTTGAAAAAAATCTTAATTTTTTTTCCTTTGTAAAATAATCTCATTTAAATTATATTTTATTATAAAATACATTTAAATTTTAGATAATTAATACAAAAACTATGGCAAAAAACAACTTCAACTTTGAATATTTCAAATAAGTGGTTTTTTTTCATGGCCAAACAGAGCCCAGTTTGGACATGCAAATCATATTTTTTATAAACACAACTTCATAAGTGGTGAAAACTATTAAAATTTTCCTAATTCTTATAATCTTGCCAAATAAGCAACCATAGTTCATAAATAAGATATTGAAATATCTTAAAGTGTTTCATTGATAAATCACGTATTTTCATGTTGCTTTTCTAAATAAATATTTTTGATTATAAACTTTTAAATACACATAATTTTATAATGATTTACTAGTCAACAATAATAGTAATAAGTTATTACGTGATTTGCTTCCTACTACCATAGCAGCAAATCAAAAGATAGTGGCGGATGAATAAATAATAATTTACATTTTTTTTTAAAAAAATTTAACATAAATGAAAGTAATGGCAGAAAAAAGAACATTTGAACATTAGGAACTATATAACGCCTCAAATTATAACGTAGATAGCAAATTAACAATATTTGACACGAAACACATTATCAAACAATATAATGGGAGTTAATTTGATATTTGTGTTTTTTCAAAAGTAATGAGTTGTAGAATGAGTCACATAGCGTTTTTAATTAATGAACTTAATTAAGTTTGGATTATTTTATCTAGCTTTGCGTCATACAAAATGTACCAGGTTTTACTTCCTCTTGTTGTTTATTCCTCCTATTGTATTGGGTTTTAGTCAACCTCGTAATTAGGTTAATTAAGATCAAAGATTTCTTCACGTGAGTCCATTTAAAGTTGACGATTTTGCATACACTACTTTACCCTCCTCATATCCTATTTATGGGATTACACTCGATATGTAGTTGATTTATGAGTCTATCACACTTTTTTCTTTTCTTTTATTGTCCGTTACTTAATTGTTTTTTTGATTATGGAGATGTGGGGGTCAGTATTGAAAACAAAAAATAGGAAAATGTTTAAGTAGCATCTTGGTGATCTGATATATAATAAATACCTCATGTATTTTGTTGGATAATAATATAATACATTGTATATATAACAGGATCCGAGGCACAGATCCACTTAATATGCCAGTGATGGAGGGAAATTAGTTATGTTGTAAGGAAATTATAAAGAGATTAGAGTAAAAAACATTAAAAAGATTTGAGTTGACAATCAGCCTATAACTAATCATATTTACCAAAAAAATCGAATATTATTTTTTGAAAAGTTTTCGAGTAATAGCTTCTGCAAAAAGAAATTTGAAAAGGAAATTTTGGAAAACAAGCTTAGTTAGTTTTAGATGTTGGTATCGATATAAGCACTTGGTGCGAGTAAGTATTTATGGTTTTAGATTACATTTCGAAAGTTGTTTCCGATCCTTTTTTAAAATGATTTTAAGAAGTCCAAAGTAAAATTTCAACCTACTATTTTGATCACTTAACCTCTCTACATTATTAGAGGGAAGAATAAATAATGTTTTGCATTTAAAAAAGAATAATAATATAATGAAATGAATTGCCGAAAAGAATATCAAAGAATTAAAGGAAAATCAATTATGGGAAACGTTTCGAATCAAAGTGGTAATATAAAGAAAAATGAATAGTTTATTTGTCTTAATTCCAAATGAAAAAAACTATATTAATTTCACAGTACCAAGAAACCTATTGTTTTTTTTTAAAAAAAAAATTATTTTTCATATGAGGTTCAATATATACCTCCTTTGGGACCTATATAACCTAGATTCATGTAGAATTTTTTTATTTCAAGAGTAAATTACTTTTCATTAAAGACTATTTTTATTCACAACATCTGAATCATAAACTTTTTATTAAAGATCAAGTGATATTTATCACGTCATTACAATCTTTAATAATAAGAAACATATTATTATATATATGTTCATTGGTCTTAAAATTTGACCAAGATATAGTTTTGAATTTTGAAAATACTTGTTTATTTAAAGATGGCATAGGATGCAGGTCCAACTCGTCGGCCAAGTATAATGATCAACTAATCATTAAGAACTACCAAATTCCTAGAATTTATCTCATTATATTAAGGCCCGTTTGGATATAATTCTAAATCATAATTTAAAGTTAAAATGTTTTTGAACATGCAATTTGAATTTTTTCAGATGGACCGTGTCTATTATAATGTTGGGCTTTTATGCATAATTACATTTGTTTTTATGATTATAAGAATCTGGCCAGTTAGGCCTTTTGTTTTTTTTAAAAAAAAAGGAATTTCTTAAGTTGTATTTTTACTTATAAACATGAAAATTCATAATTTGTGAATACTATTAAAACTTCTTCAACTCTTATACAACCTTATCAAATGAGCAAATCATAATTCACAAATAAAGTATCGAAATATCGTAAGGTCCCGAATTAATAAATCACATATCTCCTTGTTTCTTTTATAAATAAATACTTACGGTTACATGTTATTACAAACTTTCAAAATGTAATTTTACAAAGATTCACTGGTCCAATAAATCAATAGTAATAACCAGCTATTATTTGATAAAATCAATCCACATGGTATGAACAATCTCTTCATGTCGAGTGTGGGTCTTTTTTTTTTTTGCAAAATTTAAATTTTTGACTTTTTTTTTTGTTATAAAATATAAACTTATGGATTAAGTTTTATATTTAAAAAAGTTTGAAGTCACAATTTGAAGTTCCAAATCCTACTTTTTTGAGAATTCGAGATCTAAAATTATGTTTTAAAATTCAAATTTTGTACAAAATTTATAAACAAACACTGATTTAAGATCAAAACTTGAAATCAGACTCTCAAATCGGCCAAATGTCTACTTAGACTGCAAATTAGCAATATTTAAGAAGATGGATGTTCATTAACTAATTTGCTTTTTGTGTGTTTCATAAGTTGTTGAACGAGTCAACATACAATAAGATAACTAGCTAGGTAGTTGGAAGTATAACATTGTTAATGAACTTATAAATTATGTGGCTTTATCCAACTTTGCATAATACAAAATTACAAATATACACGTGTTTGTTCCCTTTTTAATTAGCTCCTCTGATTTCTTTTGGGTTTTAATTAGTCAACTTAGTTGGTACGCCAATCACAATTTTGGAATATTGCAAGTTAATTAGGCTAATTAATAGCAAGGATTTCTTCACATGAGTCAATCTCAAGTTGATCTTAAAAAATATCCCAAGTTGATGAGTTATGGGTAGTTCACAGTTTTTCTTTCTTCTTTTCTTTCGTTTTTGATTCTTTTATTTGGTGTGGGGTTAGGGGACTAGTTTTATGTTAAAGCAACAACTATTATTACTATGCATCAGTTCTAAATAAGTTGAGATCGTCTATATAAAACCTTATCAATTATTTTCCTCATATAAATTCACCTAGGACTTAGAAGTAAAAAGAGTACTCCTACAAAGTATAAGATCTAATGTAAATGTATCAGCGTGACTAAAACAAATTCCTACCGAAATAATTGGTGTGAATACACAAATCTCTTACTTCCATTTTGCTCCTTCTTTAACCAGATTTGCATTGATTCTAAGAGATTATAAGTTTTCTTTTAGATAACTTTCTTTTTATATGTATCTCTCGTCTAAACACCTTCACTTACTTTTGTTTTACACCTACAAAACAGTACATAACTCGATGTAATACCTCTAGGGGCAGATCCAGCATATTGCGTGCGCAGATTCATATATAGTAACCCATAAAATTCAAATCTAGTATCCGCCTCTGAATACCTCTCATACTATTTTCTCTGTTGATACACATACACTCTCAGAAAACCGCTAAACTCCAGCAAACGCCCATCAATATTTGACTCGTCGATAAGGGTTTAATTTTCTGGTAAAAAAAAATCCGTAAAATACGATACCAAGAGAAGCAAATACATTAAAATTTTCTGTCGAAAATTAGGGATTATGAAATATTAATAATACATGTTAGTGGAATGGGAAGAAGGCACCAGATCCACTTAATATGCCAGTTATGGTGGATTTGCAAGATTAACTAAAGAAAATAAAACTGCATTTCCTAGCAAAAATAGAAAAGAATTATATTGATCGGTTCTTAAGAAGATAAATAGTACTAGTAGTATATATATATATATATATATATATATATAATATATATATATATATATATATTATATATTATATATATATATTTGAAGTATATTCATCGAATCTGTTTTCGAAAATTGGAAACATAAATCTTAACTAACGTGAGTTAGATCCTCTGCGTCGGTAGTCGGTAGATTGATTTATCTCTAGCTAGAAAGTAAAAATATATAGTGATGTTTCTACTCCCTCCGGACTAGTATATTTGTCACATTTTTAATTTACACGTCTCTTAAGAAAAATATTAACTAAATTATAATTTAACTAAATTATTTTTATTTATTAAGTACTTCTCTTTTTTATAATATATTAATATCTCTCTATATTTATGACTAAAGGTAAAGATGAAAACAAACAACTAATTATACCTTAATAACTTTTATTTTATACTATCTATTTTTAATGAGGATGATAAATAAAGTAGTCAGTAAGTTTTATTGTTACAGTGAATATGTATTATGGATATATAGGTGGCTTAATTAGGTAGAACAAAGACAAAGTACTTACGTAGAGACAAAAACATATATGTTTTGCCTTTTTTGCTTCATGCATGAACGACCATCTTACTGTATTTATTAACACCGACTTTAGAATTCTTCGATATACCTGGTAATTAAAATGAATTGAAATTATTTATATCCAACCGACTTTCTATATACGGGCTCGTTAATAATTTACGCCCAAGACAAATCATTTTTAGATATAAATAATTAACAGTGGACAACGAAATTTAGTAAGCAGCAGATAGATAAATCTTAATTAAATTAATTATAGTATTACTACATACTAGTTCGAGGTCTGAGTGGTTGGGCACCGGCAAAGGGCATTTACCTCTATCGTTCATGAATATATATTTATTAATTTAATATAAATATTTAATACGTACTTATTTTTTTAAGTCACAACATTGACCAACTAGAAATGGTAAAGCCAAAAAATGATTACAAACACTCCCATAGGTTTGGAACTATCGAGATTTTGAGGATTAAAAGTCTCAAATTATTATAAAATTTACGAATTGTATAGTCCAAATCTTTGAAGTTGTCTAATATTTTTATTATATATACACTCCGGTCTCCTATGAGCTATGACTTATGAGGATGCAATAATGAGATAATAATAAGTTCTAAAGTTCAAGCTAAATGAGAATAAGTAATGATTTCTTAAGATGAAAGCTTGGAGAAAGTGCGTAATCTTATAGTTACGGTTCTTACTTAATTCACATAAATTAATAATACTAATATTATTCTTCTACTATATTATAATAATGAGTATGTCGACTTGGGCAAAACCACTCTTCCAAGTTCCAAGTTCCAAGCAATATTTTAAGTTAGTCTACTTTTTCTTCAAAGTTAATTAATTATGATGCACATATAATTTGTTTACCAGTGGGATATACCGGGTATATTGTTGTTCTTGAGACTTTTTACAAAATTATATTTTGTTATTATCATTGTGCCAAAAAAAGGAGAAGAAGAAATTACTCCCTGAGATATAAAACAAGTGTTACTTACAATTTTGTCACACGCATTAAAAATTATTTAGTACTAATCGATCATGAATTATTTAGTTAAATTATCCTTGATCTATCCTCAAATTACCTTTCAACCCTCCTTGCTCTTTAGATAATTGAATATTAGATCATTTATTGGAGCAAAAATATCAATATCTTATCAATTTCCCAAGTGTTTAGAGCACATCCATTTGTCTAAAAGTCTAAAAACAACACTTGTTTTGAATTAAAGTGTACTAGTACAATTGATTTATCTCTATTTAATACAACACTCAATATTTATCCCTTTTTAAATAATAATAATTTATAAACTAATCTATTATCGTGAACCAGCAAAAGATATAGAATAGTCATTTTACACTAGAAATATTTTTGATTGGCATCAAACGATGAACTGCTTACCAATTTGGTTCACAAAACAATTCAATGAGTTACAAATAGGAGTGTTCATGATTTGGGTAAAAATCGATCTAAATTGAAAAACCTAACTAAACTGATTATATAAATCATTTTTTACTTGGTTTGATTTAATTTGATTTTACATTTTTGAAAACCGATAATATTTGGTTTGGTTTTGATTTTGTTTCAAAAAATCGAAGAAATAACCAAACTGAACCAATAAATTATATATATATATATATATATATATATATATATATATATATATATATATTTTTGTAATTATATATACATAATATATTATTTTTTGTGAATATTTTTAAATATCTTATATATTTTCATCAAAATTTATTTATGATTTAACTATCTTGTATTAGATGTACTCATTATTTTTTTATGTGGTAATCTCAGAAATTATTTTTTTCTTTTTGAATGAATTATTATTATTTTTTTCCTTTTGAATGAATCATTTTTTTTATTTTCGGGTATGGTTAATAACCGAATAGCCGAACCAAACCGAATCCAAATCGATAACAACCAAACCGATGGATATGAATTATATTTGGTTTGGTTTTAATAATTCAAAAACCGATTATATTGGTTTGGTTTTGGTTTTGAACATTAATCGACCTAAATCGACCCGTGAACACCCTGTTGACATTACAAAGGCCCATCTCACTGATTCACGAGATCAGGCCCAGGCCCAATCAGCTGACCCGCCTTAAGTTTTTACTTACTCTGTATATTCTATTTTTAACAGTGTATATATACGCACAGAAGATTCGAGAGCAAGAATAATGAAAAAATGTCTTTCTTCTTCCCTCTCTCTTTACATTAACAGATCGTGTCTTCAATGTATGTCTCCAATCTGTGATTTTCATAATCCAACACACCCCTAGTTACAAATTAGTGTATACATATGCACTTGCAGTTATAGATACAGAAGACGCAATTGGAGCACTAAGATCATGAGATGAAGGCACACTGTCATTGCACAATAGAAAAAGTGTGGAGCCACACATTAAAGTCAGATTCACTAGATTCCGACCTTTCCGCTACTCTATATAGTCCTAATGGAGGGCAATACAATACTCTAACGATTTCTGGCTTGGTTGATGCCGAATTACCTTTCCTTCTTCGAATACCAAGTTTTAGGTTTACTACATATTATTAACCCATCAAGAAATTAGTTCCTCCATCCATTCCAATTCTATGGAGTTCCCATTTAAAGTTAGTTTGTTAAAAAAGAAAATTCGACCTAACTTCCTTTTCTTTGCAATTATCAATCACTCTCAATCAAAACATCAACATCAAACGAGTAACGGATCTTATCATCTTGCTTTGTAATTTTCCTCAAAAGGGAACTGGGGGTCACCAGTCACCATTCAAGTGGTAGCAAAACGTTTTAGCCTTTTTGACTTAAGTTTTTGTAGAGCAAAACATATTTATTACAGGAAATTAATGTGTTTGATTAATTTTAGAAGTTTAGTTAAAATGGACTATTTATATTTTATGTGTTTTAATTTAATTGTAACAAAATATAATTGCAAGGTGATATTTATTTCATTTTTAAAGTTTTTTAAGAGGTAATAAGATCCCCAAAAAAGGTATCTAAAACTTCTATAGGGCTACTTATGCCTTTTTTTCTTTTATTTCCTATGTCCAATTTATGTGATAATTTTGAGTGAAAAATAGTTTAATTTTGATAATAAATTTAGTCAATTTAGAAATTATATAAAAATTACTATAAATCGTAATGACTGACAATTTAAAATATTTAAAAATATATATAAAAAAGAATTATGTCAAAGATATATTTGAATTTCAAAATCTAAGGACCTGTTTAGTTATAAATATTATTCACTTTATTTCGGATTATGTATTCACTTTATTTCAGAATCCTTCTTTGACCATAAAAATACTAAATACATGCGATTTTGAAAAACATCTCAAGAGTGTTTTCAATTTATTTGGTTTCACTTTTTAATTAATTATTTTTTAAAAAAATATATATTTAATTTAAATTTTAAATATTAACTTTAAATATTATGATCAAGCACAATTTTAACTTTAAAATTTTTAAATAAAATAAATATATTTTTAATTTTCATCCAAGTAAATTTTTGACAAAGAGAGTATATATTTAGGACTGTGGACCTAGACAAATCAATTAATTAAGGATATGAATAATTAGAAAAAGAACTTTATTACTGTAGACTACACCGCATTTTAATACCTGCCGAATTCTTCGTTTGTTCGCGTATTTCCATGTCTCTTCCATCTTCTCTGTCCTCCTTAGGTCAAACTTTCTCAGCCTTACTTCTATAAATAATCTTATTTTTCACTCATATCTCCATCAAACTGAATTTTCTTCATTCCCATTCTCTCTCCAGTCTCCATCTTAGCCTAAACTAAAATAAAAGAACTTCCTTGTTAACTTGAATCACTGCTTCCTGAGTTTTTTCAGTTTTACACGAAAAAAAAATGACTGGGTTTTTCTCTTCATCCAAACATTCATCACCTCCACATTCTTCTCATAATACTTCTTCTCATAAATTCAGTGAGACTTTAATGGAGGATACTTTAAAGAACGTTGAACCTATTATTAAAAGATGGGATCTTGATGGGTCCACCTCTAACAACTCTCTCTTTCAAGAAGGTAGAGCAGAGGCTAAGCAGTTTCTTGATGCTGTAATTGACTTACAACATGCTATGCAATTTGTTGTTAAAGAAAGTTCCAGCTCCCAATTGCTTGTTCAAGCTCAAAATCTCATGCAAATCGCCATTAAGAGACTTCAGAAAGAGTTCTACACCATTTTGTCAAGAAACCGATACTTCTTAGACTCGGAAAGTGTGTCAAGAGAATCCACCAGGTCCAGTGGTTCGGATGAAGATCAAGGTTCTGAAGATGATAATGTTGAGATTGAAGCTCGTTTTGCTGAGATTTCAGTTGCTGATGAAGGTGAAAAGGTTTCCGTGTCTGTGGATCTGAAAGCCATTGCTGATTGTATGATTGAAGCTGGGTATGGAAAAGAATGCGCCAAGATTTACGAGCTTAATCGAAAATCAGTCATCGATGAGACATTGTATTACTTGGGAATTGAAAACTTTTGCATTTCAACGGTTCAGAAAATGGATTGGAAAGATTTGGAGAAGAAAATCAAGATCTGGTTGAGTGCTGTTAAGGTTGCTGTTAGTACTCTGTTTTACGGCGAGAGGATTCTGTGTGACCAAGTGTTCACCGTCTCCGACAACATCAGAGAGTCTTGTTTCACTGAGATTGCTAAAGACAGTGCTCTAATGCTGTTCACTTTCCCGGAGATGGTGGGCAAATACAAGAAGCTATCTCTGGAGAAGATGTTCCGAATTCTCGACCTCTACGACTCCATTAATGAACTTTGGAGTGAAATCGAATTGATTTTCGGGTTCGATTCTACGGCGGTTGTTAAATCTCAGGCGATGACCTCCATGGCCAAGCTCAAAGAAGCTGCTCGAGCCATGCTAACGGAGTTCGAATCGGCGATTAAGAAAGACTCATCAAAAGTAGTGAGCGGTGGAGGAATCCACCCTCTAACACGCTACGTCATGAACTACCTTATTTTCCTCAGTGATTACAGTGGACCCATCTCCGATATTATCGCCGATTGGTCGACATCGGCAAAGTCGCCGCTACCGGAATCTATCCTCTTGAGTCCAATCGCCGACGACGGTGACTCACCGTCTTCTACCGTTTCCGTACGACTCGCATGGCTTATCCTCGTTCTCCTCTGTAAACTCGACGGCAAAGCAGGGTTTTACGGGGACGTACCATTGTCCTATTTGTTCTTAGCAAACAATCTAAACTACGTCGTTTCGAAGGTTCGAGAATCAAGCCTGAAGCTCTCATTAGGATCCGATTGGCTTTCAAACCACGAAGCGAAGGTAGAACAATACATGGCAAATTACAAGAGAATGGGTTGGAGCAAGGTGATGACGTCACTGCCGGAGAATTCAACGGCTGAGATTTCTCCGGCGGAAGCGAAGGAATGCTTCTGGAAATTCAATTTGGGTTTCGAAGAGGCGTACCGGAAACAAAACTCATGGGTTATACCCGACCCGAAACTCCGTGACGAAGTCAAAATATCACTGGCAAAGAAGATCGTTTCAGCTTATCGACCATTTTACGAGAAGCACTGTGAAACGGTAGCAAGGATTGGGAGTGGTGGGGGAGTGGAGTCAATTGTCAGATTTACCCCTGACGATCTGCAAAATTACTTATCCGATTTATTTTATGGAACTGGTTTTTCAGAGAATGGCAGTACGTCGTCGCATGGGTCATCTTCACGGTCGACTTCAACGTGGTCATCTCCACGAGGCCGTTGATAAACAAAAGTATTTTTCTCCATCTCAGTTTATATGACGTCGTTCGATTTTCCTACAAAGACATTGTATAGAGTGAATGCATGAAGAATGCAGACCGAAAGTGTTCTGTCATTTGTGTATAAGAAACAAAATTTGTTCATTTTTCATTTTGGTTCTTGGTTCTATATTTTCTCATCAGATAAAAGGATGGGTTATTTCTTTATTTTGAGTAGCTTTATTGAAATTAAAAACAATGTGTTAGTTCGAAGTTTAAATTTTCAGCTACTTGTTCTATGATTTTTATTTCAATGCCTTCTTTTACGCCATGCATAAACTAAACGTCAAGATTCATTGTCGTTAATAAAGAAAAATCGCTTCAACATTAAATAAGAAATAGGAGAGCAAACATAAAATAACAGGTTCAAAATATTAACCAAGCGCGCCTACTGGTTTTTACTTCTATATTTGACTCATAAGTATAAAGAGAGACTTTATTTTCTTTTTAAATTCCTTGATTTTTATTTTCTGTGCAATCCGGAAGATGAAGAAGGGAGTACATTTTAGTTTTTCTCGAATCTCTTTGCCTCCTGGATAGAGAGAGTCGTTATTGTTCCTTGCTTATTCGAGAATCAACTGCACATGAATAGGCTCTTAATTACGCCTCAAAGTAGTCAAACTAGTAATCCCACAATTCATATTATGATTCGTTTGTATCTTTGAGTTGTCCTTGAACCAACAATATGTCTGCTATAGTTTGATTTGAATGTTCTACGGTGGTTATTATTTTGTGTACTATAATTTGATTTTGATGTCAATTCAAATTGAAAAAGTCACAAACTTGGTGCCCACAATAATGGTAGGCAACTTGGTTCGTTACGACAAGAAACGCATACGTTGTTTGTTTGTCTTGAGTTCTAGATCATTCAAAACCAACACGAACAATAAGACAGTAAAGTACCTGTACTACTACTCATATTTTGGCTTTCTGAAAGGGCATGGTACAAGTGGATTGATAATAATTCTATTACGGAACGATAACAATTTTGAGTTGTGACAATCATCACATGCAAAAATTGACTGCCACTTCACTTCAATGATTCAACCAATTAATTAGGGGTATCAAAATTAACCCCCAATCTGTTCAAGTAATCTTTAGGCGGATTAATGACTTGTTCATTTATTAATTCAGCTTATTTTGACATGTTTGAAATCAGTCCAATCGCCCATTTGACACCCTGACAATCAATAAACGACATCTCAAGCTAATAAAGTAAGATATATGTGATTTTTTTTTTATATTCACTTTATTTTTACAGTTCAAAATGTTTATATTTAAGTATGAAGTATTTTGGTGGTGCATGACGAGAAATCATTTCAGTTTAATACTTCATGATAGAGAGGTATGGCATCTTGAATTGGGTTGAGCCCGGGACAGGACCGTTCTGGGTCTGTATGCGGAATATATATACTCCCTCCATTCTTTTTTACTTAAGTCACATTTTGCTTTTCGAAAGTCAAATTATATGAACTTTGATTAACATTTTAGGAAATATTTTCTCATCGTATTAATATGAGAAAGATTGTAACTTATAATATTTTTTATATAGTTTTCGAACATCTAAATTTAAAATTTAAAATATAGAATTATTTTGATGCAATTTAACTTCCAAAATTAATCAAATTGACTCTCATAAAACGAAATATGACAACTGATTACTGACTTACAAGTTTATCATTACGAGGTCGTAGCTTTGCTTGGGGTTGGAGTTGGACATTTAGAATGGATTAAGACCAGAAGATGTATGGCCTCTTGAATTGGGCCCATCACTATTAAAACTCGCAATACACACTTGTCCATTACTTGAATTCTAGTATATTAACCACATGAAAGCGTTTAGTGAAGCATACAGCCGAAGTTGTTTGGTTGCTAGTTAGAATTACGCGGTTATTAGTAATCAAGTGTTAGTAATGTAAGAATTAACATCAAGAATTTAATTATTCGTATATTAGTTATTTTATTTTTTATCCTACATAAAATAATACATAAATTAACTCATGATAACTTATATGTATAATAATTGAGTCATAAAATAATACATAAAATAAGCCAATTTTCATATTATTCTATGCAGGATAGAAAATGGAATAACTAATATATAAATAACTAAACTCTACATAATTAATTCCTACATTACCAAAACCTGATTACTAATAACTGCATAATTCTAAACGTGTTAGTAATGAGGGAGAGAATGCCGATTGTTCGTAGTTGGAAAGAAAATTTGATTTTTAAAGTTTAGTATAAATGATTATCCCTCATTTTTATTTTGAAAGAAGTTATAAGTCTGTCAAAATATGCACGCATTCACTTTTTAACCCAAAGTTCATTTCTTAGCTACTAGTTTTTTTAGAACCTACCTTATTTTTATACTTTTTTATGTGTTTGTTTTTTTGGATGTCTTATGTTGTAGATTTTTTTGTTGGACATACTTGTTTATACAAGACACAAGGTCAATGAGCATCTAATATCTGAATCAGCAGCTACGCACAATACATGTTAATATTGTTGTAATACATATAAATTATTCAGATTCTAAAATTATTTGTCAAGTATATATATGGATTTATTATTAATGTGTGTCATGGTTGTTACTTGTTAGTTTCAGCCGTTTGAGAACAAAATAAAACTATACCTCTTTTTTATTAATTCAATTTGTTGTACTATATATGTTTCTTTAGGATAAAGAGGAATCAGACTCTTATAATCTATTGATTTTTGTTTAATTGTTTTATTGGAAGGTTTTCAGTAATTGTCGGGTGATTCATTCTAATTGCTGCGTTAATCATGTTACTTATTTAGTTATTTAGAACAATGATGCTCATCCTTCTTATATTCATTTAAAAATAATAATGTATATATGCATTATGTTGACGACGTTATTGAAAATAAGATAAAACAAATATTAACTTGAGACATTAGGTAAAGTTTTAACTTTAGAGTTTCATATCGAAATTACTTACGATCCGAATTAAGATAATAAATCTATGGGCGGAGTTGGGGTGCAAGGATATATACATCTTAAATTTAGGAGGTTCACGGTTTGGATAAAAAACGATCCAAATCAAACCAAATCGATTAAATAATTTTATTTTCTTTTTGAATGAATCGTTTCTTTTATTTTCGTGTATGATTAATAACTGAATAACCGAACCAAATCGAATCCTAAATCGATAATAACTAAATCGGTAAATGTATATTATAGTTAATTTGATTTGGTTTTAATAATTTAAAAAATGATTATATTGGTTTGGTTTGATTTTGCCAATAACCTATCCGAATTGATCCGTAACCACCTCTAATCGTAATTGATCCCCTTTGCAGGATAAACTTTTTTGTCGAAAAATTACTATGTAAATCTTCTTAGCAAAAATTATGACTTCCTAAGCGATCGAATACGTGGGTTTCTAGATGATCTAGAGGAGATTTGAGAGAATTGTCTTTATGCTAACAAATCTCAAATCATAGATATAAGAATCCATATTATTCCAATGTAATTAATAATATATTAAGGTGATGGGATGAATTCTTGACCCCCACTTTTTGTGTAATTGAAAAATGAAAAGGGGTGGATTACAGAATGCCCACATGCATCTAACTTTAAAGTTTGATTCTGTGGGGTATTCCTATTTTTTGCATCCCACTATAATTTGGCCTAGCTACCCAAAGCCTTCATCACTAAGCAATACAAAACATTTTCTTGCTTTTTCATTTCCCCATAATTATTGTGTTGATTTCAACATTCATAGCCATTGTTTACTCCTCAACTTGACCAAATGATCCTCCAATACTTCTATACTTCTGATTAACCATATAAAATCTTTGATTAATAGAATGTGTTTTAGTTCATTTTGTGTAGAAATTATGTTCTCTTCATATTATTTTTAGAGCTATATTACCCTTTAAATATTGAGTAATACTCCCTCCGTTCATCTTTACTTGTCCAGTATACTAAAAATAGATGTCCAACAATATTTGTTCAATTTGGAAAATCAATGGATAATTTAACATTTTGTGTCCATTTTCTCCTTGCTATTAAATACTATTCATTATTCAATGTATTCCCTAAAGCATTAAATTTATTAAAGGATGATATAGTTAAATTATCCTTATTATTTATTGTTTTTTAAGGTTATACCAAGTTAATAGTGAACAAATAAAGATGGACGGAGGGAGTAATATATAATTAATATTGCACAGGGGTATTAAATGTTTTGTTAAATGTCAAAACTAGGATTTACCACTAACGGAGGTACCAGAAGTGTTATTGCTTGCAGTGTTTTAAAAGATGGGGGCGTGAGGCGAGATATTTTACATAGCATGACGCCGGCGTAAGTTTTGAGACACGGTGTGTAAGTCCCATGGATCTACGGAGCGTATATTTCATATACTTCAATTTTATAATTTTATTACTAACAAAATATATAAAAGTAATAATTTTTCAATAATTCTGCAAATAAATTTAAATAAATCACCAATAATATAAAAAATAATATTATAATTATTATTTCAGAAAGGTAACAATACAAAAAATCATAATACCCGAGATAATCTTTAAAATGAAATCATCATCCATTTTCATATCTACTATATATTCCTATCCTCAACTAATATTTGCACTGATTATTGTCTATGTATTTCAAAAGAGAAAGATAAAAAGTGTAAGAGCAATGACAGAAATGGATAAAGTTGTCTGAGGAACATAAAAAATCACTACAACATGAAAACATGATAGAATAAAGTATAAATATTATTACACCAATAATAATAAAAAAATAATTTATAGCAAAAATACTTTTAAAATAATAAAAATCAAAATTAACGCTCGGGACTTACGTTTTTGCACCCGAAACTTATGTTTTTGCACCGGGACTTACGCCCTAAATTATAGGGCTTACGCCTTATGAATCTGCGTTTTTAATTTACGCTCCGACGCATTTTTAATACGTCCCGCCCCAAAACTCACCTCGAAAACATTTTTGAAAACACTGATTGCTCGATAGATTAATGTGTGGAGAAAATCATAAAAGGCAATCCCTTGGCTATCCAAGTTCTATAACATTAACAAATTAATGAGATTTGAAGATGTATATGTTAAGTTGGAAAACATAATTTAGATTGTCTATTAGATAAAAAATAAAAACTTTTTTAAAAACAATTGAATAAATAAACATCCAAATATATGCTTTTGGACATGATTGGATGATGAAATTCGTATCATTGGTGTATATCATTAAGAAATGATAACTGAATTATTCGAGAAAAAAAAACTTAATGAAGGTCATAATCTTGCATTACCCTCAAGAAGTTTTGATACTTTTAGCCTTTATTAAAATATCGAAAAATTAATTCCTTTTGCCAAGATTAATATCTGTCAACAAGACATGAATTTTTTTCCAGAAGAACTCATGTTTTTTTTCTAGTTTCTTTTATTTTTTGGAATAGCCAAGTCTGCATATTATACAATAAATTTTCGTTTTTTACCTAGTCTTCGATACTCACATTGGGTCTTGACTAATCCATATTTGTTTTATACGCTCTCAATCAAGATCTTTTTCATTCTAACACTCAAACCGAAGACTTTTGATTAAGGTGGATAGATCATATCATCAATCGATCCCACCACAATCCTTAGTGGTGCACATTATACAACACAATTACACAAGCATTCATGTTAAAATAACAAGTTTATTTAAGGCGGAACTTATCGGTGACCCCTTAAAGTTGACACGACTTTTAACTTAGACACCTCAACTAAGAGTTGTTCATTTTAAACACCTCATGTAGGGGTCCGTTGTGTAATTTAGACACTTTTCGCTGACATGGCAAAGTGAGTGTAATAGACGAATTTTAAGCGCGTTTGAGAAGTTTTTTTTGTGTTTTTTCTTTTTCTTTTTTCTCTTTCTTCCTCACTCTTTTTCCCCGAATCCCTCCACCATTTTTGCTCTTCTTCTTCATCACTCTTTCTCCTAGACACCCTCCACCATTTTTTTCTCTTTTTCTTCTTCATCATTCTTTCTCCTGACACCTTCCATCACCACACAAATTTTTAAAAAATCTTATAAATTTTTACTGAGTTACACTATTAATTTTTCTTTTTGCTTGAAAAATTAAATTTATTTTTTTATCCATTATTTAACACTAATACAAAATACATAGTATTTTTATTTTTTTTCTGTCATCACTTTCTTTGCACTTTATACTTTTATTCATAATTTTCTCAATATATCTATTAAAGATGAAATAAATAATTATTCAAAATTATAGGTATAGTTGATTTCTAAATTTTAAATTAACTTTCTCTATAATGGAGATGAATGTTACAAAGAAGAAGAAATTTTTTTATATTTATTTTTGTCTGTATTTATTTTTGTCTGTAATAATAAAATAAAAAAGAAGAAAATGGAGAAAATGAGGTGGGAGAAAGGGAAAAGAGAAATAGATAATGAAGAAGAAGAAACAAAGAAAATCAAAAAAGAAAAAAAATTGAAAGAAATTACAGTAAAGAAAGATGTAGTTTGGGAAGAAGAAGACAAATGGGATCAGTGGGGTCTGAGAAAAATAAAATGAAGCTTTTAAAAAAATATTAAAAAATCCACGTGTCGCATACGGATTTGCTTATTTTTCCACGTAGGAGAGTTTGATCACACGCACTTAAGTTGAATCTGAGAATGTAAAAAAAGTGTCAAAATGACACATCGAAGTCCTACTATAGGTGTCTAAAATGAACAACCCTTAGTTGAAGTGTCTAAGTAAAAATTGGTGCCAACTTTAGGGGGTCATCGATGGGTTCCGCCTTTACTTAATGAAGTTCTAAAGTAAAGGGAAAAACATGTTAAGTAGAAAATTATAACTAAGGGGATCCACCTAATTAAACACATTTTTAGTTTTGATTCTTTTCAATAGTCAATATACAAAAACTTCAAACCATCACCATCATATTCATTATAACCAACTTTACAAAAGTGGAATCTTTTTGGTTCTTTTTTGGGTTTAAGAGCTCTTTCTGGTGATTGACATAGTATTATATTATACATATACATGTGTATGTCAAGTTTGTGTGTTGCATTTGCATACATGTGCCTTTAATGTTCCCTCCTATTAACCTTCTACTTTTTCTCTCAACTTGTTCAAATTTATATCAGCCCAAAAAAAACTTGAGTTTTTCTTCCATCTCTAAAAACCAATAAACAGGTTGTTTTCATCACATACATGCTCTTTATACTAGTGGCTTCTTGGATATTTAATGACAAATTAGAGCAAAAATATGGAAGTTTTATTCATATCCAGGTAATTTTTACTGTCTTTTTGCTTTATATAAATGGCAATCTTTTTAGTTGTAATGCATTAAGGAGGAAGGATAAGACAATAGGACTAATTAGCTATACAGTGCAAAACAAATAGAGAGCAGATTTTCAGTTTCTTTCAATGGTGGCTACTGTATAAAGAATGCTATTCTTTGTATAGAGAAAATTAATTTTTCAACTAATCCATACTTTTCCTTTCCTTCTCCTTGCTACTGTAAAAATGTTGAATTTCTTTTTTCACTGGCGCAGATGATTTTCTCTAATGCATCGATGATTTCAGGTGTAGGCACCATTCGCGTGACTTTCTTGAAAGACTATCTATAAGTAGTATTCAAAAGAAGGAATTGAAGTAATTGTTGTTAGCAGGGAATTGATCTCTACTAAAACTTGAAATGGGAGGTGGGAATGAAGTTCAAGTTTATGTCTTTTGAAGAATCCAGCAGTGTGATTGTCATAGAATGCTTCAGGTATAAAAAAAGTTACTCTTTTTGATTACTGAATCTTTCTTGGTGTTGAAAAATGGTGTTGCTGATTTGGGTGTTTGAGGGAAAGAAGAAGAGAATTTTGGTTAAGGATTAACATTAGGCCAAAGGGTGAACTTTTTGGAGGAATTGAAAAGGATGGAGGCATCCATGCCCCCAAAAACGATGAAGAAACAACTAACGGGGAAACGTGAGGATACTGTCTTGCATAAATTGGCTAGAGCTGGAAATCTTGTTGAAATAAGAGGGATTATCGATAACACAAGGGAGGAAGAATTGACAGAGCTGTTGGTAAAGCAAAATTCAGCTGGAGAGACCCCTTTATATGTTGCAGCAGAATATGGTTATTGTGAGTTAGTTAAGGAGATGATCAAGTACTATGATCTTGTTGCTGCTGGAATCAAAGCAAGGAACGGATTTGATGCGTTGCACATTGCTGCTAAACAAGGGGATCTGGGTATGTTGATGGTAGTATAACTTCTCAATTATGATTCTCTATTCTCCGAATCTAGTTTTCTAGTGGAGTTACGATGAATTTTTTCGTTTGCTAATGTTGCAGATGTGGTGAAGGTACTAATGCTAGTACATCCTGAGCTCTCAATGACTGTTGATGTTGCAAATACAACAGCTTTGCATAGTGCATCAAACCAAGGGAATATTCAGGTGGTGAATTATCTATTGGAGGCTGAGAATAGTTTGGCCACTATTGCTAAAAGTAATGGGAAAACAGCCCTTCATTCTGCAGCAAGAAATGGACATGTGCAAGTGGTGAAGGCCCTTTTGAATAAGGAGCCAGGGATAGAGAGCCGGATGGATAAAAAGGGGCAGACTGCACTTCACATGGCTGTCAAAGGACAAAACCTTGAGGTTGTGGAGGAGCTGATTAGAGCAGACACTAAGTTGATAAATATCGTTGACACGAAGGGCAATACAGCATTGCACATTGCAGCTCGGAAAGGAAGGGCTCAGGTATGTTGATTTCAGGCATATATGTAGGTTTTCTTGTTGTGTAGAGTCTTGGAGTTTGTTTATTGACTTTGAATGTGAAGTTCTTCTACACTATCAAGTCGCATAAAAGATGAACTACTGATAACAGTTCACAAAAAGTGAGACTAGTAAGCCGAAAAATAAGCAGGTTACCTGTCACTAACTGTTGCCTTTGACATATACAGATTGTTAAGTTTCTGCTTGAGCAGAATGAGACGGACACTACAGCAGTCAACAGATCAAAGGAAACAGCCCTTGACACTGCAGAGAAAATGGGACAGGCCAATATTGCAGTCATCCTACAGGAAGCTGGTGTACAAAGCGCCAGAGCCATCAAGCCTCAGACTACAAATCCAGCAAGAGCATTAAAACAAACAGTTAGTGACATAAAACATGAAGTGTACTATCAAATGGAACACACGCGACAGACAAGAAAACGTATACATGGCATTGCCAAACGCATTGACAAAATGCACGCTGAAGGCCTTAACAATGCCATCAATTCTACCACAGTTGTAGCTGTACTCATCGCCACAGTAGCCTTCGCAGCAATTTTCTCTGTCCCAGGCCAATATATCGAGTATCCAGAAGATGTCCCGCCAGGCCATTCCCTCGGAGAAGCAAATATAGCTCCAAGTCCCTCATTCCTGATTTTCTTCGTCTTCGACTCTGTTGCCCTATTTATCTCTCTGGCAGTTGTGATCGTTCAGACATCGATCGTGGTAGTCGAAAGCAAAGCAAAGAAGCAGATGATGGCAATCATTAACAAGCTTATGTGGTTAGCATGTGTGCTAATTTCAGTGGCTTTCTTGGCACTGTCTTATGTTGTGGTTGGCAAAAATGAGAAGTGGCTGGCTATTGTAGTGACTATTATAGGAACAGCTATATTAGTTACAACACTAGGTACCATGTGTTATTGGGTCATAATGCATAGGATAGAGTCCTCCAACAAGAGGAACATTCGAAAGAACTCTCTGGCCAGCAGGTCCTTGTCCTGGTCTGCATCAGTTATGTCTGATTCAGATGTTCTAAACAATGAATACAAGAAAATGTATGCTATATAAACAAAAAAAAAATAGCATCCTTGTAAATCCTACCCCAAAATTGAATTCTTTTGTCTTCTGAGGTAATGATCAAAGGTAGTTACTCTACTTCATGAAAATTCTGGCCAATCTTTCTTCTCTGAGGTGACAGGATAACTTGTTCACTTCTGGATTCGATCTGGAGATCTCTCCTAGTAATTTACAAGAAATCAATAAATGTGTAACATGTGTTTCGCACAAAATAAAATTTCACTTTACCACGGTTATTACACACGTTTTCACCTCATTCTATCACTTAACCAAGAAAAGTTTATATGATGCGGTGTAAACATGAGCGCAGGTAAGTATTTTTCGGAATAAGTAGGCAGGAGATTATAGGTCCTTACGGTGAAAAAACTTATCTGCACTAGGTATTTACACCAAACAAATAGATACAAGCCATTTGTTTTATTCAGAAATATGTATTCTCACTTCAACTTCTAACACTTTTGTGTGGGATCTGCGTCGTGGAGTGCGGACAAAAGTGCATTAACCTCTTTAACTTTTTTTTCCTGGTTGAAGAATAAGCCAGGTTTCACATGTTTTGCCAATGGTCCAAAAATGCTTACGGAGAAATGCTACTTTTTCTAGCTTCTGAAAAAAGAAAATTGCTTCTGCGACTCAAAACACTTAATTTTTTCCCTAAAAGCTTGACCAAACTCCAACTTTCTAAATAAGCACCTTTGAAGAAAACACACTTGTGACTTCCTAGAAGCTTGACCAAACAGGCTATAAACAGTAAGGCTTTCAACAAGTCACTTATATTTCTATAATCATCTCAAAAATTCCATTCCCATCGATAAAAGTTTAGATTACTAAGCTGGCAAATCCATCTTGTAATAACTGTATACAAATGCAGAAGCTTTAACTTACCATGCCAAATTGCAAAGTTTCTGGTTCTGTTTCTAGCCTATAGGACACTAATGAGAACATCCATGTAAAAGAAATTCTCATAGACTTCCTCGAAGTATCCTCTTAAGCTGATTATGAATAGCATAATGAAAAAATTGCCTAGTGTATTTAAAACACACCTCACCTAAAGACAGTGAAAATTGGGCAAAAGTAGTGAAACTCGAGACAATAGGATGTGGGAGGTCTGTTTCCCAAGGAAGAGAATATTGCATACTGTAAAAAATGCCCTCTGTATGACACCACGTGGAAACAGTTGCAGTTTGGGACGAAGGCAGTGCAATGGGAAATTACAAGGTGAGGAAAATCAACTATCTACAAAAGGGGCATGGAAAAGCAACTAAATAATGCCAATTACAAGATATCAATGAGTAAAGATAGGACTGACCACCCATTCAATTCGTTTGCACCTCTTAATAAATCAAGCAACAAATTTCATGGAGAGGGTATCACTGTGTATGGTTTGGAATCAGATCGAACAGAAATACATCCCACATAGCATACATGTATATTTAGATGAGAAACCACAAACTCTGCAAAATGACAGCGGGGATCAGGTGGAGTTTGGAGGTCCTACTCCTGCTCTTAAAGAGGATGGTACATATGATGGCAAGGAGTTGCTGAACATTATATGATGGCAAGCAGCTAGCTAAGCGAAGCACTCATTTCAAATTGCAGACTGAAAGAATATACAAGTATCGAAAGTTCAAGACTTGATATAATTGAGCAAACTATGAATCAACTAAAAGCTGTTAATACACAGGTTTCTGCTAAGTGTTTGCAAGATCAGTCTGCTATCTACATTACTACATACTCCACTACGCCTAAAACTTTGGAGAAAATGCAAAATCTATGCGCATTCCTTTGTGTGTGCTTAGCTAGCTAGAAGAACAATTCAGCTTCCACAAGCTAAAATGTGCTGGGGAAAGAAAACTAGTATTTCATATGTTTAGCACATGGAACATATTCTATTATACACGCAGTTAACGCAGCACAATGAGGAAAAACCTTCATCCTCGTCTTCAAGAGAAGATCAAATCATTGTCATCAACTAGTACCGGCATCTTTCAAGCTTTTTCACTTTCTAGCGTGAATAGCCTAGCGAAATATATACATAAGAAGGTCTAAATTGATGACTGCAGATATAAGAGATCATCGTAATGTTAGCAAACCTGCATTCTATTATCAAAAGAAAGAACTTCATCCATCATTACAAATTAATACTCCTTCGTTAGAATTTCGAGATTCAAAATTTTAAACTTTGACCTTATGACTTAGAAGAGTTTCTCCAAACAAAATTTATATATTTAGAAACTAACTAAAAAGCACTATGATTATCCAAATTTCGGTTAAAAAAAATTGGTTAGACATTCAAAATTTCAAACTGTGCCATAAAAATTGAGACGGAGAAAGTATCCAAGCTCGAAACTACTTCTATAGTTTCTGTAAGTTTCTTCACTTTACCACCATTGAACATAAGTAAGATGAAAATTACTCGGTGGAAATGACAGAGAATCCGCCGGTGACAACGGCGGTCGCGTTCGGAAGACGTTAATTCTGTTTGGACAACTAAATTGAAACAACGGGGCCAAGTAAAATGAAACGGGGAGAATGTTATCTCTACAATAAAAAAAAAGTTTTACATTTGCATTTCCAAAAGTGGAGAGGGGTTTAAATTCAATTTTATAAAACTGAGGGACACATTTGCTATTTTGACTCTACGAATCCTAATTACCATGCCGCCGCAAAATCTCTGATAAACAGTGAACCAAAAAATTTCTTTCCTCATGGCTCAACAATGATTCATTCACTGAAATCGGAAAAATCAGCATTATGAAACTCCTCTTACATTCTCCAATGTTTCGTTCATTCTGTTCAAAATCATTCATCCCATCCTCTAGGGGAATGGGAATATCCAACGAAGTCCTTAACATCATCGAAAAAGAAGATCCACTAGAACCAGCACTCGACAAAATAGTTCATTTCATATGTCCTAATATTGTATCTTATATTCTTGAACAACAACGACAGGAGAATAATCCCCAAATGGGTTTTCGATTTTTCATCTGGGCTGCAGCTAAACGAAACCGATTTGTCAGCTGGGTTTCGGAAAATTTAATCATGGATATGCTTGCAAAAGATGGTGGTTTCGATTTATACTGGAATGTTCTAGATAAACTTAAGTTGTCTGGTATACCCATAACTTCTGAAGCTTTTGCAGCTTTGATTTGGGGTTATTGGAAGGTAAATAAGGCAGAAAAGGCTGTTGAGGCTTTTGGTAGAATGAATGATTTTGATTGTAAACCTAATTTATTTACCTACAATATGATTCTTCATATTACAGTTCAAAAAGATGCTATCTTGTTAGCTTTAGCCGTGTACAATGTGATGTTGAAGTTGAATTCGATGCCCAATTGTTCGACTTTTAGCATTTTGATTGATGGGTTGTGTAAGAGTGGCAGGACACATGATGCTCTCAAACTGTTTGATGAAATGACCGAAAGGGGTGTATTGCCTAGTAAGATTACCTATACGGTTATTTTATCAGGGTTATGTCAGGCTAAGAGAACTGATGATGCACATAGGCTGCTTAATGTGATGAAGAGTAGAGGATGTAGCCCGGATTTTGTTACTTACAATGCCTTGCTTAATGGATTTTGTAAACTAGGTAGGGTGGATGAAGCACAAGCACTTCTTAGGTCTTTCGAAAATGAAGGCTATGTAGTGGATATAAAGGGGTATACATGTCTGATTGATGGTTTTGTTAGAACTAAGAGAATTGATGAAGCACAATCTGTCTTTAAAAAATTGTTCGAGACTAATGTCGTTCCCGATGTTGTATTGTACACAACTATGATTCGGGGTTTATCTGGAGAAGGTAAGGTGGATGAGGCATTGAGTTTGTTAAGAGATATGACAGGGAGAGGTGTGCAACCGGACACTCAGTGTTATAATACTCTAATCAAGGGATTTTGTGATATGGGCCTCTTAGACCAAGCTCGGTCACTTCAGCTAGAAATATCGGAAAATGATTGCTTTCCAGATACCTGTACTTACTCTATTCTTATTTGTGGTATGTGCAGAAATGGCCTCGTGGAGGAGGCTAGGCATATTTTCAATGAGATGGAGAAGCTAGGGTGCTTTCCTTCCGTTGTAACTTTCAATACTCTCATTGACGGTCTCTGTAAGGCTGGTGAGCTTGAGGAGGCTCACCTAATGTTTTACAAAATGGAGATAGGTAAAAACCCTTCATTGTTTCTTCGTCTCTCTCAAGGTTCTGATCGAGTCCTTGACAGTGTAAGCCTGCAAAAAATGGTTGAGAAATTGTGTGAAACAGGTAAGATTCTTAAAGCTTACAAGCTTCTTATGCAGTTGGCTGATTGTGGAGTTGTACCAAATATAGTTACATATAATATTTTGATCAATGGATTATGCAAATCAGGAAAAATTAATGGTGCTTTTAAGCTTTTTCAAGAGCTTCAAGTCAAGGGGCATTTCCCCGATTCAATTACTTATGGGACACTTATTGACGGTCTCCAAAGGGTTGACAGGGAAGAGGAAGCTTTTAAACTCCTTGACCAAATGAGCAAGAATGGCTGCATTCCGGGTGCAGAGATCTACAAGTCCCTTATGACTTGGTCCTGTAGGAGGGGACAGATCTCTATTGCGTTTAGCCTTTGGTTGAAGTATTTGAGAAACCAAGCTGTTCGAGATGGCGAAGTGATAGGGTTAATTGAGAAACACTTGGAGAAAGGTGATCTGGAAAAAGTACTTAGAGGATTACTTGAGATGGACCTAAAACTGGAAGACTTCGATTCATCACCTTACAACATTTGGTTGATTGGGATGTGTCAGGAACGCAAGCCAGGCGAGGCTTTGAAGATTTTTTCCTTACTTAAGGAGTTTCATGTCATGATTTCAGCCCCAAGTTGTGTAATGTTGATTAATAGTCTTTGCGAGGAAGGAAACTTGGATCAGGCAGTCGAGGTTTTCCTATATACTGTGGAGAGAGGTGTCCGCTTGATGCCACGAATTTGCAACAGATTGCTTCAGTCCCTTCTCCGTTCTCAAGATAAAGCACAGCATGCTGTTGATCTTTTGGAAAGAATGAGGTCTATGGGATACAACTTAAATGACTATCTTCATAGTGGTACAAGATCTCTTTTTCGGCGATGGAACAGGAGGGGAACAGAGAATCTATTACCTGGATAAAGTTGCTTCTCAGTTTCACGGTGCACTGATCTTGGCAGATGAGTTATCAGGAGTAAGAGCTCTGTCTGTGATTGACATATAGTATTATATTTACACATACATTTGTATGTCAAGTTTCTGTGTTGCATTTGCATACATGTGCCTTCTATTTTCCCTCCTCAGAACCTTCTACTGTTTCTAAACTCTTCTCTCAACTTGTTCAAATTTATATCAGCAACCAAACTTTAGAGCTTTTCTTCCATCTCTAAAAATCCAAGAAACAGGTTGTTTTCATTCATCACATTTATGCTCTTTATACTAGTGGCTTCTTGGATATTTAATGACAAATTAGAGCAAAAATATGGAAGTTTTATTCATATCCAGGTAAATTTTACTGTCTTTTGCTTTATCTAAATGGCAATCTTTTTGGTTGTAATGCATTAAAAAGGAAGGATAGGACAATAGGAATAATTAGCTATATAGTGCAACACAAATGGATTATGTTCTTCGTACAGAAAAAACATAGTTAAGATTCCGGCAGCCAGATATAGCGAGACTCTGTCGTTATGTTCACCGGTCAAACTTAGACAAGAAGAAAATTGTACACAAAGATGGGATTATATATTTAGTGAAAGTAAATTACTGTTGGGAAGTGGGGATAATGAGAGAGAATAAAAATGAGGATAACAATCCAAACCTTTAATTTATAGACAGACAAATGTCATTAGTCAAAGACTGCATTGATCTTTACCGGAGAGGATCCAAACCATTAATTTATAGACAGACAGATGCCATTAGTCAAAGACTGCTCAAGTAGTATTTGGTTGGTGGGAAAACTCAACATGCTCATGAGCCAGATTATTTAGTCTTAGCTCTAATCTATGGCGAGATTTTTCTTTTGAGGTCCTTTCTGACTGTTGCACTATTCAGGTTCCTTCTCATGTACTTGATATGCACTATGCAAGGATGCCCTTGCCACTGGAAATGACTCAAGAACCAGTTTATGTAAATGCTAAGCAGTATCGAAGAATCCTGCAGCGAAGACAGTCACGCGCCAAAGCAGAACTTAAAAAGAAGCAGATAAAAGCTAGAAAGGTTAGTATGTGTCCTTTCATGGGGCCACTCTTTCAATTTTCTCCTTTCTCCTCATTGTACAGAATTCATTTGCCGCCTTTTTACTAGCACTTACCACATGAAATCAGTGTTCTGGAATAAATATGGAACTTTGGCCAAGTGCTTGTACCTATTCCGATTGGTGCAGAGGCAGATTTATCTTAAGCCTGAATGAATTTCCAGATTATCTGACTGGTTGGGCAGTGTACCTTTGATGATCGGGTTTCAAAGGTTATGATACTATCTCCTTTCCTCATGTTACAGCCATATCTTCACGAGTCTCGACATCAGCATGCACTGAGGAGGGCGGGTCTCGGGAGGACGTTTTGCCAAAAAGACAGATGCTTCTAAGGGTACTGGTTCTGTGAGTTCATCGGGCCCTGAACCTTTGCAGTTGATGTTGTGGAAGAACTGATTAGAGCAGATGCTAAGTTGATAAACATCATTGACATGAAGGACAATACAGCATTGCACATTGCAGCTCGGAAAGGAAGGGCTCAGGTATGCTGTTTTCTGGCATATATGTAGGTTTTCTTCTTGTTTAGAGTCTTGGATTTTGTTTATTGACTTTGAATCTAAAGTTCTTCTACACTATCAAGTCGCATAAAAGATAACTACAGATAACAGTTCACAAAAAGTGAGACTAGTAGTAAGCTGAAAAATAAGGCAGCTGGTTACCTGTCACTAACTGTTTCCTTTGACATATGCAGATTGTTAAGTTTCTGCTTGGGAAGAATGAGACAGACACTAAAGCAGTCAATAGATCAAAGGAAACTGCCCTTGACACTGCAGAGAAAATAGAACAGGCCAATATTGCAGTCATCCTAGAGGAAGCTGGTGTACAAAGCGCCCGAGCCATCAAACCTCAGACTACAAATCCAGCAAGAGCATTAAAACAAACAGTGACATAAAACATGAAGTGCACTATCAAATGTAACATACACGACTGACAAGAATACGCATACATGGCATTGCCAAACGCATAGATAAAATGCACGCTGAAGGCCTTAACAACGCCATCAATTCTACCACAGTCGTAGCTGTACTCAACGCCACAGTTGCCTTTGCGGCAATTTTCTCTGTCCCAGGCCAATATATCGAGTATCTAGAAGATGTCCCGCCAGGCCATTCACTCGGAGAAGCAAATATATCTCCAAGTCCCTCATTTCTGATTTTCTTCGTCTTCGACTCTGTTGCCCTTTTTATCTCTCTGACAGTTGTGATCGTTCAGACATCAATCGTGGTAATCGAAAGCAAAGCAAAGAAGCAAATGATGGCAATCATAAACAAGCTCATGTGGTTAGCATGTGTGCTAATTTCAGTGGCTTTCTAGGCACTGTCTTATGTTGTGGTTGGCAAAAATGAGAAGTGGCTGGCTATTGTAGTGACTATTATAGGAACAGCTATATTAGTTACAACACCGGGGACCAAGTGTTATTGGGTTATAATGCATAGGATAGAGTCCTCCAACAAGAGGAACATTCGAAAGAACTCTCTGGCCAGCAGGTCCTTGTCCTGGTCTGCATCAGTTGTCTCTGATTCAGATGTTCTATACAATGAATACATTATACAAGAAAATGTGTGCTATATGAATAAAAAGAAATAGCATCCTTGTAAATCCTACCCCAAATTGTATTTTCTTTTTGTCTTGTGGGGTAATAGATCATTGGCTTTACCTTCATGTGCATACTCTTGAATCAAAGGCAGTTACTCTACTTCATGAAAGTTCTGGCCAATCTTTCTTCTTTGAGGTGACAGGATTACTTGTTCACTTCTGGATTCGGTCTGGAGTTTCTCTCCTAGTAATTTACATGAAATCAATAAATGCATAACATGTGTTTGCACAAAACAAAATTTCACTTTACCATGGTTAGTAATACACGTTTTCACCTCTTCTTTTTTTTGGTTTCCCACCCGGTCTCCGATGCCCGCATTGAAGCCCCAACTAATCTGGATCACGCACGCAGGGCATATTCTGGAGGTGGCACTCCCAACAGAATTTTCTCCATTCCTAGGGCTCGACCTTCATTGTATCACTAAATTAAGAAAAGTTTATATGATTTGGTGTAAATATTAGCTTAGGTAAGTAGTTTTTGGAACAAGTAGGCAGGAGATTATAGGCTCTTATGGTGAAAAAACTTATCAACACTAGATATTTACACCAACCAAGCCATTTGTTTTATATTTACAGATTTACAACTTACTATGGTTTAGAAATGTGAAATTATGAGGATATTTACCTACAAATTCTTAGAAGCCGCATTGTGGATAATTGGGGACAAAAGTACATTAACCTATTAACTTTTTGTCTGCAGGAATGGACAAGATGAAGTTGGATGGTTGAAGAATATGCTAGGTTTCACATATTTGGCCAATGTTCCATAAATGCTTATGGAAAAAATTACTTTTTCTAGCTTCTAAAAAATTGTTTCGGCAACTCAAAACACTTTTTTCCTCTAAAAACTTGGCCAAACACCTCAACCTTCGAAAATAAGCACTTTTGGCTTCCCAGACACTTGGCCTGTTAGGCCACAAGTCAGTAAGGCTTTCAACAAGTCACTTATATTTCTATATTCATCTCAAAAAGGGCATTCTCGATGGCAAAAGTTCAGCTGACAGGGAAAATGAGAGAACTGTACTGGGATTCTTTTTCGTTTCGACTTGCAGCATCTTAAAATACAAGGGATAAATCAACAACTGAGAAAACATTACAGTAACAATGGCCGGCTGCCAAAAAGCCCAATTGAGCTGAAAACTACAGGTGAGAACTAGCTGGCTCCTAGAAAATGGGATTCTGTGAAAAATGTACAACTGTAAACTGAACATTATCTAGTTAGTGCTGAGGTAGAACAGGTCTTTTTTCCAACATTTCGTAGTGGAGTACGAAATTATCCTGCATTGGAATTGCAGAGAAATCAGAAAACTAGAACCTCAATTCCTACAATTAACATAAATTTAAAAAAAGTAAAATGAAATCCATACCTTGCGGATTGTCTCCCATGTGTTTGGATCAAAACAAATATAAGATCCTCTCTCATAGGCGTTGGTTTTGACAAGAGGCTCCATGTTGGCGACCCTCATAAACCACAATCGATGTTCTCTGTGGTAAAACCAGCCCCGGTTATACCTGTATGAAATGATGCGAAAATGTTATCAAATAGATTCAACAAAGAACAAAAGCAAGTCAAATAGGTTAATTATGTACTATGTGGTATCCCAAGAAGCAATAGAAAGCTAGATTGCTATCAGGAGCTACAGTAGAACGAACGAGCTCCCTATAAAACCAATTTCCGTACAAAAGAAAGAACATACAATTCATTAGCAGCATATAATTGCGCTTCATCCTTTGGCATGCTGCAAAGAACAACAGACTGAGTTATTTCCACATTCAAATTTTATGGCCAAGAACCACTAGACTTGCTTATCAGAGAGAGACTTGCCTGTAGAAAATGTAAAACAAAGTGTCTAACTGAAGCTTGGAAAAGTATGCTTGCTGCAGCCAATTCAAAACGTATCAGTAGATATAAAAGAAAAAAAAGTAAAACAGATGAAGATAAACATGAATATAGAGATCACTCACATTTAGAGGAGGTGGTTGCTTGGCATAATAACATTGTGGTACCGTAAATTCTGGATCACCCTTGGCAGGCTCATCGGACCACGGGGAACCAAATGTCTTGTGTAAATTTTCAGCAGAGTTCAAGTTCAATCCAAGAGTTGTTAGATCGATTCCAAGTGCAAGAGAAGTCAGATCCGGATCGCTCATTCTTATTACACTTAGCAAGCCAAGCATACCAAAAGGGTCAGGAGCAGCTTGAGCTTGCATGGATTTCATGCCCTGATCCCTGTATGGCTGACCTACAGCGGACATTTGCTGCAGTCGATATTGGGATTGAGTCTGTTGCTGATACTGCTGGATAAGCTGATCGTATGAGCCAATACCAGAAACACTACTTGGAGAATTAAGAGGCCTTAACCCAATACCAGGAGGTCCACCAGACTGAATCAAATAGAGCGAAAAGTGATAAGTATCATCTAAAGCTGTATGAATACGGACCATGTAGCCACTACCCACTACAAATTATGCATGGAAAAAGCATATTCACCATTATACTAACAAAAACTATAGCTTTCCATGTCATAACTCAACTCAGTCAAGCTTCAAAAGCAAATGGCTCTTCTGGTAAAATCAAATTACTGTTTTTGGAATCACCCAATGTCCACAAGTACTCAGCAACAAAGTTATACCAATCTCGACTCTCCCCCCAACCCGACCCAAACAAGACGAAGTTAAAAGAAAAAAAACTCCAAATAGAAACAGAGGAAGGGGAAACATATCTTCAAAATTTTATTAGGAAGTCGCCAGCAAAGGAAGGCCTCAATCATCTCTTTATCAAAGTGAATGTGACCCATATCTCACCTCCGTATCCCCCACTCCACACCACCGAAAAATATAAAGAGAGACAAACAGATAAAAATAAAATGAATAAGAGCAAAAAAAAATGTATAAAGGTAATGCACCTGTTGATGATAACTGGAGTGTGATGATGGGAAGACATCTGAACCATGTAAATGTAGTGGATCCTGGTTGTTTACATTTGAAAAAGAGAGACCACTATTACTCACCGATGAGGCATGTTGCTGCTGCTGCTGTGAGCGAAGCGATGAGTATGTCCCTCCCAAGTTAAAACCACCAGATCTGCCCATCTGTGCCTTAGATAATGAGAGATAGGGGGCAGAGTCATGAGGCTAAAGCATTCACTATTAATCAGTAATCACAACATTAAAATAAGAATTCAGTATTTCAGAAATTTGTGTTTACAGAGAAGTGCTGCTGCTGCTGCATCATAGAAATAGTATTATCATGAAGTTGTTCTTTCTGGTGTAGATCCATAGCATAATCAGCATTGCCACCTAAGCAAAAATGAGAGCAATTCCATTTAGTAGACTACTAACATGCAAAAGCAACTAGGAAACAGCTTACATTGTCCCTTTTTCTTTCCCTTTCTAATCTCCTCTCTAGCTATACATAAAGAAAGGTAAAAGCAAACTCATCCCTAGAAACAACTAAAGAATAAAGCCCCATAAGCATGCCCAAACCATAATTCCTATCCCTCCCAGGAGAAAAAAAGAGCTATATCCCAGATAAAACCCAGGACTAGGAAGCACTGTTGTTTCCTAACAAAACAGGAAAATGACTCATATTCCTCTATTTCCCTCCGTCCACCTTTCTTTTTTCTGACCCCGCCGAACGAATTGTCATACCAAAGTTATACGGGAGGAGTGGTTTATCAACTAACCTAAGAAAGCATGAGAAGAAAATTGTGTATAATCACCTTTAAATCCTGGCAAGGCAGGAAAATCTTCATTTTGAATGCTGAATTCCTGATTTTGTTGAGCAATTTGCTTTCGCAGTGAACCTGAGATCATTCCTTCCTCAGTATTCTGAATAAATAATTAAATAAAATCATTTCCGCAGAATATCAGGTAGGAAAGGCACTTTGATTACCCAATTGTCCTTGAGGCCCTCCAGCAGAACTAGGTCGGCTGCTTAACTGAGGGAAATCATTGATATCAAATGGTGATCCATCATTTGAATTCACATCATTCAGCATTCCCATGGAATTAAGGCTGCCAACCGCTTGAACATGGTTCTGAGATAGTGGACCACCAGCAGTAGGATATGAATTACCAAACATAGACATCACCTGCGGAGAGGCTGAATCCACATGGTACCATTAGCACAGAAGACGGATCGACCTTAACATACATTATATAACATAGGTGCCTAAATCACCTTAAAATCTACAAATAACAACTTTATGCAGAATTAATGGCAAAAGCAGCTAAAAGTAAACTTCATCAAAGTGTATTTACTACTCAATTTAAACAGAATCAAATGACAATATGTCTCATAAACACTGATGAAGCCCTAGAAAGGTTTTCAACTTGAGGTCAATGGTGGGTATAACGAACTCATCAACTGAGGAAAACAAAACCAGCTAAAGGCTCAAATAGCCAATAGTTTTATACGAAGGTCAATGAAGAACGAAGTAGAAATGATAAAAATTGAAAACTAGCTTAATGCAAAATCAGAGTTACTTGAAACTATTCTTTTTAGGGCTATAAGAAAAAGACAAAAAGAAATGAAAGAGGACTATCTCCCTCAAAATTCAGTTAGTGGCACATACACCATCTAGCCTCTGTAAACATACAATTGAATTATCAGTTCTTTAAAGGATACTTACCCATATGTACCGCCCAAACAAACAGTTTGCAATGAGTATAGCCCAATACATCTTTACATCTAAAATAGCCAACATATGTTTACATTGAATTTCATGAAGCTAAATCTACTTTAATGTTATTTTTATAACTTCTTCCCCGAGCTACCATAAAACCCTCTTCATTTTTTATTTTTCAGCTTTAAATTTTGTATAACATGTTGTATAGAAGTATATAAACACTATTATATACTACATATAGATTATATATAATGTATAAATAATGTATTTGCTTTGTATAACATTGTATATCCCATGTATCCATCCACACTATTTTCTGTATGTGAATCCACACACTCTTCGAAGCCTTGGAAAGACATTTTCAAGAAGAAGAATTCACATAATAGTAACGAGATCAGGCTTCGGTAAAAGCCAATCAAGCAACTCAAATTCTTTATTGGAGTACTAATCTGAAGGAAAAGCCATCGATCGATGTCAGGGAAGGTTTTACTTCCAAGTTACAAGCGATCACATAACAATTATACAACGGATGGCAAAGTGGAGGATGCTGTAAATGGGGGTCCTTTTCGTACATATACTATCATTCACTGCTCTTCAATTAGTTTGCTCTTTTCTAATAAGCACATGATATGAAGTTGCACAATGAAATTAACTGACCAATTGTATAGCGAACAATGAAGATGCGGCTAGGAATGGTCACACGGAAGGTGAACAGCGCAACGTGTTCCTGAAGATAAGCTAGCCTCACGAATTTGAGAAGGATGAAATTGGAGATCTCGAATGTTCTGAAATTCGTAGAGATGGGGTGAGTTTTGAAGGTTTTGAGTTATTGATCTTGGAAAAGGAGGAGACTGTTTGATTCGTGTAATTTGAAGGTGAATGGAGGTTGCCGGCCGGCAGAGGCGATTTCCAAACGGCGGAGACAGGGCAGCAGATGGTGGTTGCGTGGTGGTCTGTGGCGGCAATGACAATTCTCAGCCGCCGCAAAAGGCGAGAGAAAAGAAATTGTAAGAAGTGGGGTGTAGGGCTTCACAAAAACTTGGCTCAATGGGTTAAACCGGGTAATAAAGTAATAATTGCGCCAAAATTGGCACACTAGATAGTTGCGGAGGTATTGGGCCATAAATATCCTTTTCTTAATCCAAATGAAGGGATTATCCTCCGCAGTTTTTCGCTTGAGGTACAAAAAACACCCAGCCTCTGTAAATATAAACATAACCTCCTCAATGTTATGGAAATAAAGTGAAAACGTAGATTTACAATCCATATGAACATAAATACACCCATATCTACTCCTCCCTTATTCCCGCTTCTTTCCTTCTTCCTCCCAATTAGTGCTAAGCAATAAAGGTGAAAGAAAGGGGAAATGAGAGGATAACTCTTATTTTATTTTTGTTCAACCTTTCCTTTTTTTAATTTTAAAAACTTCTCTTAACTTTGTCATAGTTTGAACTGGGAAGGGTCATTTTTGCTGTTGAATTTTTCATGAAAAGTATGCTTAGAACCAATCCCACTCTCGTGAGGTGGAATGAAGTACAAACAGTTTCACTTTAGTTCATAATGAGGTAGTCATGTAAATATTTTGAAAGGTCAAGAAGGTTGTGTACCACAAACCCAAAGCTATGGGAAATGATTTGTATTTGACCTCCCTCAAGAAAAGGGAATAGCAGACTTTTCATGTCGATAAAACTTCTATCTTAACCAACTACCCAGCAAAGAGTATCCTCTTCTTTTTCCAACTTAAAGCTACATAAAAGTTTGAGTTCATATATTTTAGGAAACAGATCAAAAGAAGATACACAAAGAAGATTATTAAATAAGTGTCTATGTCTGCATCCAAGAAAGAACGGAACTAGCTAAGCCTCTGTCAAGTTTAAAAATAACGTCAGAGAAAGTTGGACAATAAAACAGAGAACAGACAGCACAATGAAGGGAACTAGCAAACCTAGAAGAAGAGAAACTATCTAAATTTCAGGTCAATTTACCTTGCTGCAGAACGCCACCCATTAGCCTATTAGATCCTTGAACATTTAAATTTCCAGAACCAGTGTTCGCAGTCAAATTTAGTCGAGAACCAAGACCAGGCACAGACAATCCTGCACCAGAGCTGATGTTTCTCCCAATGTTGCCTCCGCCGACTATATTTCCAACTGAATTTGACATCCTTGGACCTGCATTTCCCAAAATTGTGGACATCCCAAGGCCTTGAACAGAACTTCGATTACCAATTGCTGCAGAGGTTGGAAGAATCCCAGGAATAGAACCCCCAACACCATTATTGTTACTACTATATCCCGGGTTACCAACAACACTCATACCACCTCTACTTGTCATGCCAGAATGACCATGAGAACTTCCCTGGGATATCTGCAACAGAGATGGTAAACGCAATGATGGTTGTGTTCTAGAATTTGTAAATGTGTGTGTGAATAGAAAATAAGAAGAGAGAAAAAAACAGATGCAGGAAAAGTTCGGAAACTAATTCTAATCGATGCTTGAAATGGTTTAAGCAAATATTAGTAGTATGTCTCTCAGGAGCTTTTCTAAAATCTCCATTTCCAAAATCAAATTACAACATTTCAAAATCAAATCTTCTTTCCCATTTTTCAAAAAAGCATTTGCTGCACCATCTCAAACAATGTTTTCACCAAGTGCAGGAGAGAGACCAATCCAAGAAATTATCAAAATTATCATCTTAGAGGGACTGATTTTGTTATTTTTCCATTATTTAGGTGAGAAATAGAAATACACAAACCTGTGAAAGGGCTACCGAAATATTATTTGATGCAAAATGGCCACCAGAGAGGCTATTTCCTGATTGTTGGACCCAACTTAAAGGGACATTATTTATTGCTGTGTTTTTTCCATTATTTAGGTAATCTACTAAATAAAAAAGAAACAGAAATACACAACCTGTGAAAGGGCTACTGGAATATTATTTGATGCAAAACGACCACCAGAGAGGCTATTCCCAGATTGTTGGACCCCACTAGAAGGGACATTATTCATTGTTGTGTTTCTTGAACCAAGTGTACCCGGCATGTTAGGAACATTGAAACTCCCATGAACGTTATGAAGGCCCTGAATACTTCCTGTGAGGAAGAAGCTTTCTAGTACATTTGCTTCAAAAATTAGAAAGTAATGACAATATAGAAAACAACTCACCAGAGTGATGATAAAGAGGGGAGGCTGCACCCGATTGAGGAGAGAAAGATGAAGGAAATGAGCGTCCGGTGTTGTCAGGAAGATTTGAAGCTGACCCGTTCAGAGATGACTACAACCAAATCAGAAAAAAATTGAGTGTGGACCACTAAATATTAAAGCAGTCAGCAATACCCATTCATGCACCAATGAGACATCTAAAACTGATGCGAACAAGAATATCTAATTCATCAGTCAAAAGGAAACAAATCATACATAGAATGAGAGTTACATGACTCTTATGTTCCATTATGCAACCACATGCTTAAAAATGTCAAACTTTGACCATGTCTAATATGTTATTGGAGTTTTCAGTACTCCTTCGGCAAAACATGTTGGTTTCTTGTAGTGGCAAGCAAGATATTCTAGGAAAACAAGAGCCGTCTAAATCCGCGTTTGGCCTTATATATTACTTTAACCAAAATGTACAATAGAACTGCATTACTTACAACAACATACCCAGTGTGGTCCACAAGTGGGATCTGGGGAGAGTGGGGTGTACGCAGACCTTACCCCTACCTTTGTGGGGTAAAGAGGTTGTTTCCATAGACCCTCAGCTCAAGAAAAATCATTTTTCAGAACAGGTTTGAAAAAATGCATAAGTAAATAAATTATGGTAAATTATTGAAGAAAGAAAAATACCGACAGCAAAAATAGTAAAAAATAACCGAAGTAAAAGTAACAACAGTAGTAATCAAATTGAAGAAATAAGTTAATGCTAGCATAAAGATAATAATACTGGTAAGGGAGCATAGGAACTGCATTACTGAAGTATCATAAGAATAAAATGCCAGGGGATCCATCAAAACCAGATCTCATGTTTTGACAGCACCACAGCCAAAAAAGGTACACATTTTGGAAATTCGAATGACTAGCTCAGCACAACCTAGGGGAATATAGCATGACACTTCATATTGTTCCTTTACCAAACAATTAATGTCAGTTTTCTCCACAGTGATACCTAGAATCTCCATTTTGTTCCATAGGAAAGTTTCTCTCATAAATTTATTTTAGATGAATGAATTTAATGTTTAGTTTCTATACTCCACAAATATGACTAAAGGAGGTAACTAAGCCTAAATTCTGGAAAGAAATCTATACTTTGTTCCAAAGTAAACTAGAAGAAAATAACATGACACTCTATTTTTTATCAAATAGCTAATGTTTTGTTTTAGACAATATTCTTTACCAAATAGCTAATGTTAGTATACCTCCGCAAAGATACTTATATTTTCGTTCTACATCAAAGTCTCCATTCAAAATTGATCAAAGGGTCGAACCATATTGGATTTATGTAAGCATCCTTACCTTGTAATTCTGCAAAAGTGTTGGATTTCCTCAAAAAATTATTTTGGATGAAAACGTTATGCTCCCCCAAATAGGATTAAAAAAGATAATTAAAATTAAGTTCGTAGAAAATATGAGTAACTTGGTTTGAAGGATCCACAATGACCACCAGATATTTACTGATGTTTACTGGGGGAGGCCTAAATGGACATATGGTTGGATATAGCGACAGATCCAACCGAGCATATAATAAAGACTACTTTAGAGTTTGCATCACCTAGTAATTTAGTTTTAGCTAACACCTAGTGTAACGAGAGGGAATGACACGTGATAACATTTTCTTTTGTGATAAGGTAAACGTGAGAATATTTAAAAGTGAGGTAACTATGAATAAATTCCGTTCTCATCAGAAGAAATGACATGGCCAGATGTAAGGGCTGCAATGATATAACAAAAGAAGCCCTACCAACCCAACACGAACTAGAATACCTGGATGTGAAGAGAAAGAGTGAGCGAGAAAGAAAAAGGAAAAGAATTGTATGCAACCGAAAATTCAATAGTGGACACTAAAAAGCACAAACTAGCATTTATGGACAAACTATTGAAAGAGGGAATACGGGACTAAAAGCTGATCCATTGGAAGGAAATGACAACTTGCATTGAGAAAGTAACAAGTGAAGTTCTAGATGTGTAAAGGCCACATCATGACCATAAAAATCTTGGTGGTAGAATGAGGAGATACAAAGAACTATAAAAGCACAACGGGACTATAGGAACTTACCAACAGCAAAAGAATCCTTTAAAGAATATAAGAGAGTTAATAAAGAAGCTAATATGGTTGCACCCAAGGGTGTGGCCAAGTGGTCAATAAAGTGAAGTGACAGGTTCAAATTCCAACCGAGACAAAAGCAACTAGGTGATTTCTTCTCAACTATCCTAGCCTTGGTGGACAAAGTTATCTGGTACCTATTGCTAGAGGGAGGTGGTACCTGTTGCTAGAGGAGTGACATGTATCCCGTGGAATTAGTTGAGGTGCGTGCACGATGGCGCAGACACCACAATTATCAAAAAAAGAAAAAAATCTTATTAGAAGGTAAAGTAGCTAATATGGTTATCAGTGAAGCTCAAGGTAAGCACTTAGAAGTATAAGTTAACACGATCGAGAGAGAAGAGATAAAAACTTGGACAAAGTTAAATGTATTAAAAAGATTCCCAACGAGATAGTGAGATCATGAGATACTATTTTGATCAATTGCTAAACATAAATTACGAGGATTAACTTTAAAGTATAACCTCAACTAGTGTAAGATTGAAGCATACTATAGTTTTTTGTAAAAAAAAAGAATGATCTAGCACCATTAACAATACATCATCAAAGTAATGAACATAGAGTGCAAGTTAACCAACTAAAAAACAAAATAAAATTTGCATCACAGATAAAAATCTTAACAAAACAAACAATATCACGAACTAAATCTTCACCCTCACAATGACATAGAAATAGTTTTGAACACCCAAGAGATAAGGTAGATATGCATGGGTAATATGTTCTTCAAAAAGAGGAAAGTGATAAAAAGAACCTAACTGAAAAAGCAACAAATACAAGAACGGAACACGAGTACTTTTACGGGTATCAAAATACAATGAACTCTGTATAGAAAGATGAATACATTGAGTAACCCCGACATTGTAGAAATGTCAAGCGGTCATGCAGAATATTTTCCTTGTCGTACAGAAGCTTCCTTTTCCTTTTCTTCAGAAAGGTTTTGGGAGAATAATTTTTGAAGCCTTTCCTATGTGCAATTATCGATTATCTGTAAAGAAATGTGAATGGAATAGGCAGTCAAAAAATACTACTATAATCTTTACCATCAAAATTATAGAAAGAAGAAAACATTGTCATACTCATAAAGCAATTTAGGTACCTACTGGATGCTTCCCAATTGTGTAGTAGAATATGTTACTGTGCTTTGTTGCACAACAGGGAAAATGTGAATGAGTCTGAGAATTTAATTTATATTAATGTGAACTTTTTTACATTACTCATAATTCTATTTGTAAGTCATCACCAAAATATACTACTTTTCCTTTTATACTTGAGCCAAAAGAGATGGAAAATCGTCATACACAATGTTTTAAAACTTAATGAAAGACTGAATACCGAGATCAAGTCATTAACTCAAGAAGTATCCACCATTAATTGTGTGCATTACTCTTTGGCTCCAACAGAAGAAACTCTATGAAGATTTTATCCCTATGACCCTATCTAAGGCAATAATAGAAAGTTGCTTGAGATACTTGAACACGTTAATTGAAATGACAAGGTCTCAGTTTTAGCCTCAAAGAAGACGTAAATTTGGCACTAGCAATACAACTCCAGGCTTTAGGTAGGTTCTTTAATACGATCTCTTTTATACTTCAATGCACATCATTTTTAACTTCAACGGGGAATCCAAAGCAGTGCGAGCGTAACACGTGAATTGTTTCCGGAGAGCACTTGACTGATTTTTAACACATTTCAAATCCATGCAAGCAAGTAAAACAATAGATACAAGTTACAACCAAATTCAAACCCTAGCATTTTTCTTAACCCATAAATCAACATACAAAATCGAGAGCTGTATATATAAATTGCCAGCACTAACGCAAACCAGTAATGTACTAGAAGCATTTGGAAAAGTTACCATCACAGTTCACAATGCCATGCTAAAATTTCAATACTTTAAAAAAAAATTGCATTATTTGTAGTCTTTATCGCCATGGAACCATCAAATAGGTGACTTTTACACTTCTTTTTTCTTTAATTAATTTTCATACACATTTACTACAAGTGAAAAAAAAGCTTCAGATTATTTGCTCTAATTAAATTAAAAAAAACATATCAACACCAATCAAACAAACTAAAAAACACAATAATTACCAGTCTTCCACACTCAAAGTACCTAAAACCTATCGCCGAAGCAAACAAAAATAGGGAAAAACATGCAAGCAAGTACAACATTAGATACAAGTTACAATCAAATTCAAACCCTAGCATTTTAAGCGACATACAAATATCGAGAGCTGTATATATGAATTGAAAACAGATAAAATTACTAAACATAGAGAAAGCTGAAAGCGAAGAAATGGTGCTAACGAAGAAAGAAGCGAGCTATTACCAGAGTAGAAGAAAGAGCGAAAAAAAGGCAGAGATCTGTGAGAAGATTTGTGTAGAGTGATGTTTGATGGTGATGAGAGTGGAGCGATAAAGATGGAATAAACAGGAAAAATGTGAATAAAAGGGCCGAAGCTCTAAAAGCCCCAAAAAAATTGTTGTTTGCCCCGATGTCTCACCACTTGGCGATTGGGATGGAGACGCGTATGAATGATTGACGTAATCTTTCTTGTCCCATTTTGCCCCTAGCCAGTTGGCGCGTGCTAAAATACAAATAATCAAAGCAAAGCCCCTTGTTTTTCATTAGAAAAATACAATCAATACATTTGACTTGTCGTAAACAATTGTGTTACCATACAATGTTGTCATCATGTATTGTGGATGTCTATATTATAATTTTATTGATGAATAGTAACTTCCATGCCATCAATCTTCTCCATGATGTGTAGTTAATCTTTCACTACTTCACACACCATTATGGATATAACTCACACCTTGTAACCTCCCTCATAATGTTCTTGTTAAATGTTATGTTGTTACAACCTTTTGTATGCCTCTATGAATACTATAAATAGAGGCATAATGGTTCATATGATATACACTTGAAGATTTGGGATACACTTGATACTTGGAATAATAAGAAATACTCTCTTCTCTTGTCTCCTTCATTTATTATTTATTTCTTACTTCATATTGTTACTCTTTTAGTTTAGTTTTACAACACGTTATCAGCACGAAGTTCTAACCAATTTATCATTTGAAAGTTGTGTTTATTTTTTTACGGACAAAGGTAAGCAAAGGTAACCTAGTACATAATTCACTAGTACATTTCAGTTGTACCAATACTTAATACTAAGGTTGTTACATTGGTCAAAAATCTTACCTTTGATATAATTATTATATTCCAATTAATTTTTTTTTTGTGCTAGACAATATTAATGTGAATGGGCTGGAAGATTTGTTTTTGAATTGGAATAATTTATGTTGTGTAATTATAATTTCAACTTGACCACTAATTCTCTGTCATGTTATTGTTGTGTATTACAGGTTTGTTACTGTACTAAATTTTGAAAACAAAAATAGCTATTAGCTTGAGTTATTTCAGAGACTATTCTTCTGTCTTATTTATGACACAAAAGTTTTTATTAACCATTTGAAAATTGTGAGTGATCTTGAAATATTGAAGTCCTTTAATATTAATATTTGTTTAAGATGATAATCATTGTTAACTGACAATATTTTGAAGGCTCAAGGGTGAGTCATGTTACACTTTGGCCTATTATGTCAATGGTTAAGGATAAGTCGGTGGATTCAAGTCCTATCGCACCAAGAGGGTAAAACATCGGATTAAAGTCCTGATGCACCATGATGATAAGATTTTGTATTCAAGTCCATTGATTTATGGACTAAGACGTCTTTTATGGATAAAATATTGGGCTTAAGTCCTAATGCACCAAAGTGATGGTATAATGATGACTAAAGGCAAAATAATGTACTTTTGATGAAAAGTCATGGAACCCGCCCAATTGATTTGCTCCATTCTCTTTTGTGAATGTGGTAGCAATACATAATATGTCTGAAAGAAGACAAGTGGTTGAATGTATGAATATGGGTATGAAGGGACAAAATAAAAATAGTCATCATTGTGGTAATTGGGTTCAAATCCCACCAATATGGCCAAACATATGGAAAAGACGTTTGGTTAAAGTACCAACGCAATCTTAATAAAATTGTGAAGCCTGTCACATTGAATATGCTCCATTCCATTAAGTGAATGTGGTAGCAGTATATGATAAGTCTGAAAGATGACCAAAATCACTATTATGGTTGTACAAATGGTTGTGGACGGAAAAAAGATAAAATATCATCATTTGATAATAATAAAAGGAAGAATGATGTGGGTTCTCCAAATGATCCTTCAGAAATGAAGGTAATTTTTACCATCAATTTGGTATGAAAGGTATATATTGGGCACATTATTTTCGTGGACCTAATTTGATAAGTTTTATAAATCCTCTATCAAATTAAAGGAATATAAAGTGGTGGTACACTTGGCCTTTTAAAGTGATGTTGAGGTGAATCATATAAATATGATAAATGTCAAGGCATGACAATAAGTTTATAATGCAAATTTATGAAGTACATTTATATGATTATAGTCCATTTCTTCAAAAGAATGTGACTTGTGAGAAAATTGTGAATGACTGCCCATTCTTGAAAATGAATATTTTCGAATGTGGTAAAAACTATTGTGTTAAAAATTTACTTATATATGATTGGGCAAATATCAAAACTCACCTCAACGGGAGGTTTGAGAGAAAAATATATTAGTATTAACGGTCATTGGTCAAGTACTTTTAGTACATCACAAATATTATGGCATGTCTCAACATGAATTACCAAAGGGTAAAAGTACCAAAAATGAATGTTATTGTGTGGCTACACAAATTTGTCATTGATTGGGTACATATAATTTTCTCCTTAAAGGAGATGTTCACCATAGGTGTGGTGTTTTAAAATATGAGGTAGTACACAAGTATTTGAAAGCTTCAAAAAAGCTAATGTGTCACTACACGATGAAATAAAATTGTTCATGATATTGAGATTGTAGTAACTCTCCAAAAGAAACTTTTTAAGTTTCTAAAAAAATAATATTATTTTGAGACTATAAATTGTAGAAAGATTTTATATCTTCATATTACTACAATCGAAATGGTTAAATATTTATGTGAAAGACTACCATTTTCCGCATGTTTGTTGATACAAATACGGTCATGGTGATGAAATCACATGCGATAGTAAACTAAAAGTTTACAAGAAATATATAAGTTGGCATGACCGGTTGACCATCCCGGTTCAAATGTGATGCAAAAATAAGTGAAAATTCATGTGATTATATATTGAAGAAAGAAAAAATTCTTCAAGAATTCTCATGTGCTGCTTGTTCTCGTGATAAATTATTTATCATTCCAGCTAAGATTGGAATTGTATCCTCTGAATTTGGAACGTATAAAAAGGTGAATATGGGCCCGTTCACCTGTCATGTGGACCATTTACTATGAAATGAGATGCATCTATGGTTGGTCACATGCGCTTTGCTATCAACTTGCAATTTAATTTTTGCAAGATTATTTGCTCAAATTGTTAAATTAAGAGCATGGTTCCAAACTATAAAAGTTGATAATGCTGGATAGTTTAGCAGAAATTGTATGCTTCCAATTATAGCTAAACCCGTTGATTATGAGAACAAATCTCCCAAAAGAAATTTGGTATGAGATGTTATTTTAATGCAGCAGCACTTGTATACATCAAGCCAATAAGGTTCCCCTATATTGTTGGTTCAGGGTCAGGAGCCAAATATTCCATTTAAAATTTGAATGTGCGGTATTTGATTTAAATGCTCCACCACGCACAAAGATGGATTCCTAAGGTTGGGGTGAATGTTAGTTTTCTTAACATTAGGGGGAGATATGATTAATAGCTGAAATGGATGGAATGAATTATCTAGATCCTCGTAAAAAAAAGTGAACTTGAAGTTCAAGAGATAATTCAGTTGCAAAATATTGCAAATTAATTGACTGATGTATTTGCTGACCCTATGCTATAATTCAGTTGTAAATGCTCCAATAAGAAGTCCTTGAAAGACAAGGTGTATGGCATGCCTGAAGCGTGATAGACTAATCGATTCCAAAGGTAAAACTCCTTGAAGAAGGAAAGGAGCAAATGATAAAAATGGTCATGATAATGAGGCAAGTACTTTAAAAGAGCACCATGACATAACTCTTCATAAAACCTTGCCAAAGGTTCAGGTACCTGAAAATGATGAAAAAGAAGAGATCGATCTCGATATGTTATGTCGTAATGGAATCATATCAAATGACCGTAGACGGTATTTTTGATATAATGTAGCGCTCACCATTATAAATAGTAATGAGGATCTTGAATTTAAATCTGTCAAATAGTATGGACAGATAAATTATTGGCCAGATAAAATATGCAATTCAAGTATATATTATTTCACTTGATAAGTGATGGTCTGGACTTAGTCTATAGACTAAAGTATACTGCCAGTGGGGTACAAATGAATTATTATGTGAAATGTAAAATCATAAGATATAAAGTATGTTTTGTGCCTTGAGGCATAAAGATTTTTCGCAAAAGTCCTGGCATTATTGTTTAGAGATGTATTCTCTTATTGGTGGATGCAACGAGGTTTCTTTCCATCTAGCAATAGATGAAAAACTTGAATGCGTATAAAGAATGATTGTTATGTCTAGCTAGACGGTAAAGATTGTATGAAAATCCTTGAAGGATTCAAAAAGTTTTAAAGTGATTTCATTGAGTACCCCAATGATTGTGATATCACTAGAAATAAAGCAAAATCAATTTTGATCTCATGAAAATGGTTAGAAAGTACCATGTCTTAGAGCAATTGGTGCACTTATGTATCCTGCTATTTCTGTATGTGAGATCATATATTTTACAAATATGCAGGAATGACATAATTTTACTTTTATGTGAAAATATTTGAGCGAAATTAGAAATTGGTATAAATGATTGTTTCTAACCAATATTGTCAAAAGTTTGTTGGATATGAAAATGCAGGAGATTATTTGATCTACAAAATATTTGATCATACGAAAGTTCTCTATTTACATGTGAGGTCATTGCCATATTATTATATTCAACAAGACGGTCAATGATTGACATTTATTCAAGTCAAGTAAAGCTACTAGCAACTTATAAAGCAAGTGACTCTACACATGAGAAGATGTGTGATTTTTTTTGAGATTGAGGTTGCAATACTATATGAAATGATGCTTCTTGCATAGCTTAATTGAAAGAAGAATATAGAGAAGAGGACAAAACAAAGTATATTTTAGCAAAGGACTATTTTGCTCAATTTTGGTGGAATATTTGATGGAGGCATTGTCGATCCCAACACTTTGAGAAGCTGGATTGGAATGTATCATCTATAAGATTAAGTGATGTCTTTGTCAGGGGGAGTAAATACGTGCTGCACTCTTTTTTCCTTGGCCTAGGTTTTGTCCCAATGGGTTTTCCTGGCAAGGTTTTTAACGAGGCAACAAATAACGCGTATTACAAAATATGTGTACTCTTTTTCCTTCACTAGGATTTTTTCCCACGGGATTTTTCCTAGTAAGGTTTTAACGAGGCACATTATCTATCAATGGACATCCAAGGGGGAGTGTTGTAAACAATTGTGTTACCCTACAATGTTGTCATCTTGTATTGTGGATGTCCACACTATAATTTCATTGATGAATAGTAACCTCCATACCACCAATCTTCTCCATGATGTGTAGTTAATCCTTCACTACTTCACACACCATTATGGATATAACTCCCACACCTTGTAACCTCCCTCATAATGTTTTTGTTTAATGTTATGTTGTTACAACCTTTTGTATGCCTCTATGAACACTATAAATAGAGACATAATGGTTCATATGATATACACTTGAAGATCTGGGATACACTTGATACTTGGAAGAATAAAAAATACTCTCTTCTCTTGTCTCCTTCATTTCTTACTTCATATTGTTACTCTTTTAGTTTAGTTTTACAACATGACTAAATTTGATTTATAGATTATTATCGATTTAATTTCCTATAAGATCATTTAATTACTGAGAGAATCTCATTAAAGACATTTTAAATTTTTTTCTTTTTTATGTGATTATTTAAATATTGAGAAGATCCTACTAAGAGCTTGTTTGGATTTATTTATTTTAAGTGTTTTTAAGCTAAAATAGTTTTTAAGCCCTTTTTGAGTGTTTGAATAACAGGAAGAAAATGCTTATAAAACACTTGATTTTAAGCTAAAATGATAAAAATAAGCCAAAAAGACATAAATTAAGATTCTAACTTATGACTTTTGGCTTATAAGTCAAAAGTCAAAAGCCAATCCAAACGAGCTCTAAAATCACTTTTAAATTTTTTCTCTCCTATATGATTATCCAAGTATTGAGAAGATCACACTAAAATCACTTTTAAATTTTCTTCCCTATACGGTCATGCGAGTATTAAGAAAATCTCACTAAAGTCACTTATAATTTTTTCTTCACTATACAGTCATTCAACTATAGCTTCATGTCTTATAAAAATATCTATTTCTCACTAGATTTCTTAGTTAACATGTCATGTCATATTATTTTTTAAATTTTTATGTCATATATAGTAAACCTAGACTACTTGTGAATACAAAAAATATTGAATTCAGCCGTTTAGTTTTAAGCATATATCAATTTAAGTCCTAAATCATTTTGAAATCAAGTCCTATTGTCCTCACGAGGATGATTTCTAGTGTTGTTGCTACTTAATTTGAGTATAGAAAATAATTTTTTTTGTTAATTTTGAGATTGAACTTTTATAGTCCTACAAATCAAGTAATTCATCTATTAGATGCTTGAATGAAAATTATCACAAATAAAATTATATATTTTCTTGGAAACAAATATTAGTTGACAGGAGTCTTTAAACCTCATATAATACACATAAATGCAAGTTACCTCTTTGAAGTACTTTAAAATTTGAATCCATTTCATATCATGTCAGAGTTATGATGGGGTCATTAGTATTTCTTTTTTCCGGTTAGCGTCTTTGGTTGATATATTTGAAATTAAATTGCTAAATTTGATTTTTGTTGTATCTAAAATTAGTTTGGGTCTCGTTTTACATGACATGAAAAGTATAACATGACATGTCAACTAAAAAACCTAGTGAGAGAACGCGGTTTTTATAAGATATAAAGTTATAGTTGAATGACCTTATAAGAAAAAAAAGTCAAACGTGAATTTAGTGAGATCTTCTCAATACTTGAATTACTATATATGGAAGAAAATTTTAAAACTGAGTTTAGTGGGATCTTTTCAATACTTGAATGATTATATAGAAAAGGAAAATTCAAAAATGACTTTAGTAGGATCTTCTCTATACTTGGAAGACCATATAGAAAATTAACTTATTGTTATCTATTTGTGTAATATGTAATATGTAATATGTAATATGAATACAGTAACATTAAAAACCTAGACGCAAAAGCATACGCTTGTTAGAGGTAATCATTACCTCTTCTTTTACGTTTGATTTAAAGTGTAATAATATAGTGAAAATCTAGACTCGAAAGCATACACTTGCTAGAGGTGATCGCCGCCTCTCCTTTAGTGTTTCATTTAAAGTGTAATAATATAGTGAAAATCTAAACTCGAAAGCATATGTTTGTTAGATGTGATCTCCGCCTTCCCGTTTTCGTTTCATTTAAGGTGTAATAATATAGTGAAAATCTAACCGTGAGAGCATACGTTTGTTAGAAGTGGTCCTCCCCTTTTCCATTTCATTTAAAGTATAGATGTGAGTTAAAAACAAATCTTACGTTCGGTTCAATATTCACATGTACAAAATAATAAAATAATTATATTATCTTTAAACTATATTGCAATGTGAATCACTATATTAATATACATCTAATTTTTTTCATTACGTAATAATGAAAAATATTAAGTCAAAATTATATGGGGGAAATCGCATCTAGCAAATGGACGAACCAAGGGGTGACATGTGATTAAATTAAAATTGGAGAGACGCTGGTTATGCCTCGAGAAATTTGGAAGATTGTTCCCAGCGTGACCGTGAAGTGATTTAGCACAAGTCAGACCAAAGTTGTTTTGTAACTGGGCAGCCTGTGAGGCCTCTCCTATCGGGCGAGCCATTCTAAAACTAGGGGACCCTCATAATGAATCTCGGGATCAGCAATCAATCTCGAGCCTTGCGTCAACCTGTCCCAATCAGTCTCAAGTCTGACGTCAGAGTTTTGGCACGTGCTACTAAGTAGCCTTTGGTGCTAAACGTTTACTCATTTCATATTGAAGCGATGAATCGACTTTTTGGCCTATAAAAGAGTCCTCCCAGAAGAATAGAAGACAAAAAATCCCAAAAGTCATTTTAATAGTCTCTTTATCTTCGTTCCTTAGAATCTCCATCGGGGAAGGCTCTGGAGTCTGGACCTTCCCCTCATTTGTGTTTTTCTATTTCCTTAAGCAATATCCACAAGTGTATTTGCGTCCTCCCTCGGAGGTTTGGCTAAAGGGAAATGAACTTGATCGACCTTAACCTATTGCCTTTAACCTCATTTCACGAATTGAATTAGATTAAAGGAATAAGAAACACACAACAATTACATCAATTCATTAAACACTCATTACACATGACATGTATATCTTGTGCCATTGATGGTGATCTTCGATATTGAAAACTTGAGTTAGAAAACGTCCATAATCACTAAATGAAACGGTTCTTTTAATTCAGTAAACTAGAAAGGAAATTAAAGAATGACTTTCCCTAGATAATTATCTCAAATGGTGGACACAAACAATTATCTTGGATTTTAATTGTTTAAGGTTACCTAGCAAACAATTTTCCTTTTTTTTTTTTTATATTTTTCCAGGAATAAAACGGTGATATTTTGAGATTGTTAAGTGTTAGTACTTGCTTGCATTCTTTTGTTGTGGCATTTTGTATGACTTATAAGTACCACATCGTTGGATAGCAAAAGAAAGGAGGAGCTGAAGCCATATAAAATAAAAGGCTGGTGCCACGTGGATCCATACTTACCTGGACGGGGGTTATTGGGCGATCGTGAAGGCCCATGGCCTAGGCTGGTGACCTCCATTGCACTTTGGAGGGGTGCCCGCTTAAGATCTGCCCAAGTGGCAGAGTCTACGTTATAATTTGGCCCCTGCCCAATTCTTAAGTCCAATGTTTACTTGGTCCATCTGACATCTCATTGCTTAGTTTGGGCTCTACTCCTTCAATGAATTATTGCTGAGTTTTGGCCCAACTGGCTGGTTTTAGTTTGATGTAAGTTGAAAAATGGACCTAATACATTTTTTTTTAATACATTCTAATTCTACTAAACGATCCTTAATTGCTTTTAAAAAATGTAATACTAGAGTATACAATAAGATTCTTCTCTAAAATGTAATACTAGAGTATATACAATAAGATTCTTCTCTTTTAGGTCCAAAGAATCATTAAATAAAATATGAACGTGTTACGTATAAGTATTCCAAATATAGCAATTACTCAAATATGCTTATGGTTAAAAGAAACAAATGTCATAATCACTTAAAAATAATATCCTTCCTAGAGTATCTCCCTCTTCCTTTTTGTCTTATTGTCAAAAGCACAATAAGTGAATAATCCAAATGAAGCATACGCATAACCTAACTGTTTGAATGTGCAGTTAGGTTCCTTAATCTTCCACTCTATCACTCTTTTAAGGGGTGACAAAACTAACTCATAAAACCACAGACTCAACATTTATTTATTCAACTATTTTGAGTGCCACTTAATTTATAGCCCATTTAGGCAGCTAAACAATTACAGAAAACAAACAAATAAATTAGAAGTTGGTTAGAGTTGGGTAGTTAGGTAAAGACCATTGTTAGAATAATTTCGCATAACTTATTTCAATTCAAGTAACTTTCGTATAACCTAACTTGTTATTAATTGTTTATTTTAACAGACTCAAATTCATCTCAACCCACACATTTGACTCTCTAATTGTACTGTAAGGTATCTATATACATATCATATGTATGATTGCTTCATATCAAGTCCTTAAATCTAAAGCATGTATATATATATATATATATATATATATATATATCATCATGAGATAGACAAGTGTATACCAAGAGTAGCAGTTGACAGGCAGCAGGATTGAAATCATGGCTAATTCAGTGCTATCACTAACGTACATGATTGTGTTTTATAAAATCATATATAATAATACACATAATTATACTTTTTCCACTCACACCTCTGGTAAATTAGATTAGAAAGAATTGGATGGATTAGTATTAAGCTGTAGATAGAAATTAGAGAGTACAAAGCCTTTCATTCCCTTCTAAACTCCGGACACGAACAACATTTAATTAAATAACTAAAATAATTAATTCTTACCATCATATGGAGATGACACTGATAAAGGGAATATGTTTTAATCAATTTTCAAGACAACTTACGATTCGATCGAATCTAATAGATTTTTCCTAAACGCTATAGTTGTATTATGGAATTCATACCGAATATGTATGAGTTTTTAATTTAGAATTCAGTTATTAATAAAATTTGAAGTTATCATTATAGAATCTAGGACCTATAAAATTTAGATTATGAATCCGCGTATGTTAATCTCGTATGTATTGTTTGATGACACTCCTCTTGCTTAAGTCGTTTATGCATTTTTAAATTTGCCTCTTTCATTTTTAATTGTGCTCTTTTTTTTTTGGATTGATTCTACGACGTTGAATTCAGATTTCTACTCAAATATATATATGAGCCTTAAGAGATCAGCAAAAAACCGTGGTGCTCGCCAGCTTTCACACACCTCGATTAATTCAACGAGATATCTGTCACCTTTCACCAGTAACAAATATCAAGCCTAGTTAACTCTATCCACCAAGGCATAACACTATATTAATTACAACTTATATCGTGAAACCCCTAGATTAGAAGGAGTAATTAAACAATTGCTACTGCCAGAACCTGAGTGAATCATGAAATGGCAATGAAGTCTCTGTTGGGTGACCCTATATATATGATGATCAATTGGGTGCACCAAGTAATAATTACATAGTGACAATAAAACATTTACACAGAATTATGACATGATACACACAAAATTAAACTTGCTTTCTAAGCTCCATCATTTTTCCAATTTCATCACTAAAAACTCTATAATTATCATCCTTTTTCTAATTGGTCCATACCCTTTTTGCTTCTTTTCTTTTGAGCTACTTCTTCTCTTCATGATCATACTTTCCACCGAGTTCCTTTTTTTCCTTCCAAGCATAAAGTGATACATATATATGATATGAGTTGTTATTGTTATTATATGGTAACAGGTAAGCACACAATGACTTTAATAAAACTAATAATATTGTCCCACATGATAGGTGTAGCAGAACTAATAAGGTCTACGTACATTAATTCTATCCTCTACAGATCTCCACTTGTGGAATTTCACCGAGTATATTGTTGTTATTGTTGTTGTTGTTGTGATAGGTGTAACAAATATGACAAATGTTTGAGTTCAAGAACACAAACATTGAACTTTAAGGTGTTAAATTGAATATTTCAAAAGTTTAAAAAAGAAGAATTCCTTTTAGTAGTAAAGAAAGTGTTTGGATAATCCAATTACGTACGTTGGTGAATATGACTCAACACTTTGATGAGAAAGATGGAAATGATACGTAATTTTCTGCTTTTAAAGTAATTGTAGTAGATAAAAAGTAGTATATCAATAATCAAGTTTCTTTCTCAATCACTAATACCTTTAGTCAAGAAAAGAACCTTTGTGACGACTTCTTTTCTTTTTCTGGCAAAAAAAATTAAAGCTCACAAAAGAAAATTAGAGTTTTAAACCTTTTAAATTCCTAAAAAAGGTGATATACATAAGTCAAATATCCTAATTTTTAGTTATTATAAACAAGAAAAGTTACATAAAATAACTAAAGAAGCCGAGCATAGACCCGCTGTACCACCTGCCCTGCGCTTTGACCCACTTGGTCGTGCCCCAATTCCCATCCCTAAGTCTACTTGAAAGCTTTAATAGTACAACTACCAAGTGACGCAAAATCATGTATACTTGAGATCGAGACAATTACTCCGACAAGAAGGGATTGCTAGGTGTTAAGCGTTAAGCCCTAAGGTTGTGGGTTTGAACCATCAAGATAACAAAAATGGTAGGAGCTCTTAGGAAAAGGGTATCAAAAATAAATAAAAAGATAGGCTAAAAAAAAAAAGAAGACAATTACTCCAGTACAAAATTTTAATTTCCTTTGATCAAATAAAAATCCTACCACAAAAAATGACATTCTTGTATCAAATACATTACAATAATATTCAGTTCCATATACATGCAAAACAAGATGCTAATTGTTAAAAAAAAACACAAAAAACAAGGAGTAGAACAGAGAAGATCGGTGAAATCAAGGAAAATTCTTTAAATTACTAAATACTAAATTTAGTACTATATATTTTTAACCAACCACGTCAACCTTGACGGTGCACGATAATAATCGCCGGAAAATGGAGGCAAAAGCAGCACATGATATCTCTTTAGCCCTTTTAATCCCTTTATTACATTTTCTTCTCCGGCAACCACTTGAATTATTACTAACACCTTTTTTCTTTCTTCCATAGCATTTCATTGATGTCTTGTCTTCTCTTGAAAAAGTGTAGCTTCTTAAATATAATTGCCTGCATGAAATACTGTCCACCACTTTTGGATGAATATTATTGTTATTATTGTTGTTGTGGTTCATTCTTGAACTGACGGACTTTATGAATTCAGCATCGGATTCCGGCCATTTATAGAGGTTTATATATGTGGCTCTTACCGGTGCTGCTCTCGTGGCAACGTCGTTAATGCAAGTTGATATGCAGGCGGAGGCCATGATCTTGATTTTCCGGCGAGCGTACGTTAGTATGTGTGGAGACAAAGAGGCTTAGGTTTCAAAACAAAGGTTTTGTTTGTGTTGAGGTTTTTGTGTGAAGGAGAAATATAATAGTGTGTGGAGAGAGAAGGGCATGAGAAAGTGTATATATATACACAAAATTAGTTAGCCCATGAAAAATTGATTTGTTCAATTACCGGCCATTCAAGTTTAGACGAGTTAATGATTCGTACATTTATAAAAATATACTACTATATATTGTATGATACTTCTTTTGTTTAGTACTATCTTATATGAAACCATAATAAAGAAAAAAAAATATTATTAGATAATTAAATAAATTATAAGAAAACAAATAAAGAAATTAAAATTTAATATAAGTCAACGGGTTGGGTTAATTTTTTCTTTAATCAATCAATCCATCGACCCAGATTTTCACCTTTGTGGTGAGGTGGACATTGATCCAAACCTTATTAATATGTTGATTGAATTTTTTGTCATTTGTTAAAAGATTTTATGATAGATAAAATTATTATTCATTATTTTCTAAATATTTTAAGAATAGTAATTTAATTATTTTCCTAATATTTAGAACTTTGAAATCAACTTAATATTGTGTATTAATGTTTTCCTTATTTGAGTTTTGTAATATGATATACTTATAGAAAAATATATGAAGCAGTTGACCAAAGGTAGGTTTATTGCTCCTAAATTCTGCCTTTTCTTTGTTTAGGACAATTTTACCAAAATTGCCGTATCTAGGAAAAGTGTTAATGTTTAAAATTGAACAAAGCCTTAATCTTACTTTAGGTTTTCTTTCAACAATTAATGTTACTTAAGTCTTAAGTTGATTTTCTAGAATTTACCCTTACTAAGTTAATTAATGGAATTTAATTACGTTCGTGAGATGTTAAAGAGAGTTAATAAGTGATTTAAAAAGAGATAAATGGGAGTAATTTATTAAGCAAACACTATAATTAAAACTTTAAATATTTTTCAGTGTGCAAAACATTAAAAGCATATTAATAGTCCAATTTCAGAAGTTTATTTTGTTTAGGAGATTGTAATATAATTATGAGAGTTACCATGTACATTATTTTACCTTTGCTAGGCAACACCTATAATTATAATTTCCCAACTAATGTTAACTTCTAAAATCGGGCTACAAGAAGTATATAATTGGTAAACATCTTATAGTATTTTCAACATTTTAAAGGGCAAGGTGAAATTAACTTAAATTAGTATCTTTTCTTTTAGTTTTGAAGCAGTATATAGAGTTTTAAAGTAAGCAATAAAGTTATTTTTGTATGATTTATAGGTTAGGGATTCGAACCGTAGAATCTTCACTAATATTTGTGTCAGATAGCTGCCTAGATTACTCTCCCTTAAAATGTGGCGCTTCTCTATTCAGTACTCCCTCCGTTCATTTTTACTTGTTCACTTTTGATTTTACGCTCTCCTTGAGAAATAATGATTGCAATGAGTATTTTATTATAGTATCCATATTAATTGATGTTTAGTATTAGGTATTGGAAAATAACCTGGAGAATAAGTAATTAATAATAAAGGAAAACATGTAAAAATATAATTGTCTTTTCTTGATATGTTAAAATTGACAATAAAAGTAAAAATTTATTTTTGGAATAATAGACAAGTAAAACTGAACGGAGGCTACATGTTACTCTGGATATGAATAGTATTATTTAACTTTTGCTTGGACACTCCAGCAAAAAGAAGAAACTAAAAATGATTACGTATGAATTGTGTTCTAAAATATTACTCCTTTTATAGTTTATGACATTATATATCTCCACTACAATTAATTAATATTTCTTCTTATGTTTGTACAAGTTCATATGAAATTGGGAAATTAACATTTAATTTTCAAAGACCATCATAAAGAATACCATTTACATGTAGAAGAACTTGGCTTGTGGAATTAATTGGTGCAGTATTAAATTTCTAGTATACATCAAAGCTGTAGGTTGAGACGTCCGGGCATACTACGCCAGCCAACGAAGAAATCGACAAATTTAAATAAAAAAGTGAAAGATTTAACTTATATATACTGACACTAGTAATAAAATTCAATCGTTTATAACATGTTTCAATTTTCTAGATTCTACTTACTTATTTCTAGACTCTGAGCTGTTCATTGACATGGCCACCTTAAAATAACAATTCAATGAGAATACCAACTCTCATATCCATCGAGAAGTATGTTATAAGTTGCACCATTTTTGACATTTCAAAGCAAAAACTGTAACAAAAGAATCAAAATGATTGTTAATGTATTCAGAGAAGTTCAGACTGTGATTAAGGCATTGTGAATCTGTGACTGATGTAGCTTGTTGTTAGAATAGTCTTTTTGTTGTTAAATTCTGACAAGCGAATTCAAAAAAATAATCAAAGTTTTCTATGGGGTGTATACAATTTGTATATCAAATTTTTAAACAATATTGTAAAAGAAAAATAATCAAAGTTTTGTATATTGTTGTATACCATGTATAATGTTGTTTTACCGAATATTTTAAACACTGCTGTAAGAAAATAATGAAATAGTGAAAGGAAGATTACCTGAAATGTGATTTTGTGCAAAGTGTTATAACAACAAAAATGTTTTCTTATCGGAAATGGGCTATTATATTTTGGGCTAAAAATTTGCAATGTAAATTTTGAGCTATATTTTTGTAATGTAAGTTAGTTAATTATATTCTTTTGAAATTATCCCAACAATACATCGAGCTTTTACTCCAAAATCGTGATCGATGACACGTTAGAAAATTAAAATTATCTTCAAAAGGAAATGTCCATCATTAATTTGAAAACGGAAAAGTAAGCAATGAAATGCAAGCTGAAACACTGGATAGCTCAAATACTGCCAATTGTCTGAGAATGCACATATATGTACATATATATATATATATATACTGAAACTGATGGCATTCTAATGCTGAAACATGATCGTCTGATTTGTGTGCCTAGCTAGCATAATTTACGAATACTGAAATTTAGACATGCTATGGTTTCTAAGTCCTGAACATGTGACTATACTAACTCTCCAAGAACCATGAATATAATATCATATAAACAGAAAAACATTCTTTTTAAAATATTATATTTTACATCTAGTTCTGCTTTAGTATATTGTTTTGTCTTACATTTAATAGGATCAAACTAGTTGTTATCTAAACGTTAGCTAATTGTTAACTAGTCGTTGTAGAAACACCTATATATACCAGGAATAATAGAATTCTTTTAAGTCATTTTTCTTTCTCTTTTCTCTTTTATACATTGTTTTTATTCTTGAATTTTTGTTGCTTCCCGGTTATAACTGAATGAAATTGTTGAATTTTGGAAGATATGCCTAATTATCTTATTCACTATGCGAGCAAAGTATCCTTGACATACATCAAGCAAAGTTCTACCGTAAATAACTATTTATACACAAAACAATATCTCAAACTAAAAGAAAATATACGAGCACACCTCCCAATTCCCATACACATCAAAAAATTAGACCCAAAACAAAGAGGTACGTGTATTCCGCTGCAAGAATATTGTATACACGTGAATATACTTAATTATGCGTGTGAATACAATGTATTTTACTATAATTATGCGTATGTATACAATATATTCCGCTGCATTTTAAAATCAAAATGCTATTAAGTTTTCTAATTAAGCAAAATCTCACTATATTTCGTAATTAGAGGCAAAACTATAGGTATATATGAAAATATCTCAAAAAACCAAGTTGTCTCGATACATGCGTGTTTGCTGAATTCCCTTAGAATTGGGCCTTGCCCGAATCCAGCTTTTATCTTTTGTTTCCTCGTTAACCAAAATAGGTGTACTATTCGAACAAATTATGGATAGGCTTTAGTGTCATATACTACTACAACGCTTCAATTTCAAGCGAATTAAAGTTGATTATGTGAATTCCCTTTCAACTCATGCCGGCTACATGAACTCTGATTGTGTCAGCTACTCACATTGTCAGTCCAAAACTCGGGAGCATGGTTGCGGTTGGTAACCAATGTAAAATTAGTCATATACGTACTCATGAATTTGAAATTAAATCTAGTAAAATTCATGTATTTACTACCCTTAGTTTATGGTGAGCAAAACTTATGTGTGGATACACTACATTGCAAAACACACATTTGTTTAGTGTTGTTCGACCATACTCTATCGTCTATTCCTTCACACCCTATATTGTGGATTTGTAGTTTGGATATGACTGTGACTTGATAACAAACCAGCATGTGCTTTCTGGTGGGTGCATAGAGCAAAAATATAGCTACAACTTATTAAATAAAATAAAAACAAATATATGTACGTACATATATATAGGAAGGATAATCTAATAGACGTGCAACTTTCAACTTAAACTATATATACATGTTTGTGACAATTTCAAACAGAATGTAAATATAAATTAATTAATTAGACAGGTTCACCTTAGATCCGCATCTGACTAAAAGAATTAGACAAAAATTTAATCAGAAGGTTGAGATATGTCGAAGAAAGTGTACGTAGGATTGTCTTTTTTTCGGTTTTCCACTTGGGTGTTCAATACCTATATTGGACTTTGATTAAATAACTGGGATTCACCCGCGTAAGACCATTTAAGGAGGAAACACTTCTTAACAAGTTTTGTTTTTCTTTTTTGATATCATGATTCAAATTTAAGACTTTTAATTAAGGGTGCGAGAAAAAATCTTATTCATCGCACCATAATTCTGGTTGATATCTTTATCGAAATCTGGTGTCAGTGACGTGAGTGCAGGGGCTTTCTTATGGAAAAGAAAATAGGAGAAGTAAAGTGTACCATTGAGTATGCCCTAAGTAACAGTATATATCAGCTTCACAGCAAACCATCCAATTAAAAGGAGCAATTTATGAGAAGAATTAATGTTCAATTTGCAAAGTGTCATATTCTTATCGACCCTTTCATGTAAGAGATAATTTATTATTTTGTGTCTACTTTACACTTGTTATTAAATGTTATTTCATTCTTTAATATTTAAATGACTTATAATTGATAAGGATGATATAGTAAAATTACTCTTTTGTTTATTATTTCTTACAAGATGTATCAAATCAAACATAAACAAGTAAAGATGAACGGAGAAAATATAATTTAACAGATCAAGTAGTAGTATCTTTTATCATTATCGATTTAATACTACTAAACTAAATGCATGTGAGGACTCACACCACTCTTGTCACCTTGGGCATCACACATTAACCCCACTTTTGTCATCCTTTTCCTGTTTATCTTATATTTTGTCTACTGATTGTTCAATCTCGTGTTCCTCGTGATTGGTTTAATTATTATTTTGATACATAATAGAAGTGAATTTAAAATTTAAATGTTGTGATTAGTTTGATTCGAATTTAATCCAACATACACCATTTAATTTACTTGTTCGAAATCTATTGTTTATACTTGTTTAATGATAATTTAAATACATATACATGATCTCTACCAAAATTATTGAACTCCGATAATTAACTATATATAATTAAACTTTTGAATTGAGATAGGAAATACAGTAACGGGCTAACGGCTATCTCATCACTTTTGATAAGTAGCTAAACAGCTCCATTAAGGAGTCATTCAAGTGGTCCCAGACTTTTGGAGCAACTGTACATATAATGTCTTTTTAAGCCTAATTAAAACTCTGTGGCATTTCATGTAATAATTAGCAAAAGAATGCCCTATCTCATATTTAGATCCTTCTATTATGTTTAAAAATTTTCTTTTTTTGTTTTTATGTTACAACGGTCAAAAAACAATTTCAAATGCCCCGTAACAGCCACAAAATCTGTGCTTTCTCTTCAACTTTATCTCACCTCACGCTCATATACAGCTCCTTCTATATTTTTATAACCTGAAAATAAAAGAAAATAAATTCACCAAATTTATCAGTCTCTTTCTTTTCAAATCACTAAATTCTCTCTCCAAAATCTTCTCTCTAAAACATCGCCGTTGTTCTTCTTCACATTGTTGAATCTCTCAACGGCCGGCAAGCAGGCGATTTGATCGTCGGTAAGTCTACGCATTTTCCTCCTTATTTTTCTGTATTGTACGTATAAATGCATATGCATCAATCGACGGATTTCCTTTTATTGATTTTGTTATTTGAATGATGAATCTCTAGCATCGATCAGTCGTTTTCAATTTGACGGTGAATTTTCGTTTGTATTATCTACATTCTACCTTCCTTAAACTGTTTCAGCGTATTCGAGTTGGAAGCTTCTCTATTGCTGTATCAAGTTTTTGTTCTCAGATTTGGAATCGAGTTGAATTGAATTGAATCAGAGAATCGGCAGAAACGATTGTGAGATTGGAGGAGATAAAGAGATCATTTTTGAAATGGAGTCATCGCAATCTCAGCAACAGAGAAGAGGCTATGTTTCGCGGTCACCGTCACAGACGCCGCGGTCTAGCGAAAAGGTGGTTAGAGATCTGCGATTAGCGGAAGGGAATATGAGTGGAAAGCATGACAGAGATAAAGGCGTCAATGTGCAGGTTATTGTGCGTTGCAGGTTAGTAGAATTAGTACATTTTGAAGGTTTACTGTTACTGAATTGAATTGATTGTATTTGATGGAATCGTTGAATATGCAGGCCATTGAGTGAGGATGAGATGAGATTGAATACACCAGCAGTGATTTCCTGCAATGAGGGAAGAAGAGAAATTTCTGCTATGCAGAACATAGCTAATAAGCAGATTGACAAAACATTTGTCTTTGATAAGGTTTGAATTTCTTTTATTTGATTTGTCCTTATCTGATAGCATTAGTTCTAAAATAGATACAGGAAAAAAGAACATGGGCCAAAAGAAAAAAGAAAAAGAAAGAAGAATAGATTGAATAGTTAAAAAAAGTAATTTTGGTGTAATAACTTGGACACATTACCTGTTTAGAGCAGAATGGATACGAGTATTTCATTAACTCACTCCAACTAGTTTGGGATTGGGTGTATTTGCTTGCTATATTGATTGAAACTGGATGCCCATACTTCTGAGTTCTGGTACAAAATGAATTTTTCTGGTACTGCTGAAAAAGTAAATAAAGGTTGTGAATCAGGCATCTGGTGTTTTTGAGCTGACACTAACATTCTGCTGGATAATGCTGTCCAGGTCTTTGGTCCTACGTCCAAACAAAAGGACTTGTATGATTCTGCAATCTGCCCTATTGTCTTTGAAGTTCTAGAGGGCTATAACTGCACTGTTTTCGCTTATGGGCAGACAGGAACAGGGAAAACATATACAATGGAGGGAGGGGGAAGAAAGAAGGTTGGTGGCTGTTAGAGATGAATTTGTTTATGCTACTTTGTTCTTTATAATAGTACATGTGACAGTTCACCCCGTTTAGAATGGGGAATTTCCAAGTGATGCAGGTGTTATTCCACGAGCTATTAAGCAAATCTTTGACATATTGGAAGCTCAAAGTGCTGAATATAGCGTGAAAGTGACATTTTTGGAGCTGTATAACGAGGAAATATCCGATCTTTTAGCTCCAGAGGAATGTTCAAAGTTTACAGATGACAAATCCAAGAAACCATTAGCTCTGATGGAAGATGGTAAGGGTGGAGTATTTGTTAGAGGCCTGGAAGAGGAGTTAGTAAGCTCTGCAAATGAAATTTATAATATCTTGGAGAAAGGTTCCGCTAAAAGGCGTACAGCAGAAACTCTTCTTAACAAACAGAGCAGTCGTTCTCATTCTATATTCTCTATCACAATTCACATCAAGGAATATACTCCAGAAGGGGAAGAGATGATCAAATGTGGCAAACTGAATCTTGTAGACCTTGCGGGTTCTGAAAACATTTCACGTTCTGGTGCAAGAGAGGTGAGACATTAAAATTCTGTAATTCGTTAACCATTGCATTTAGTAATTTTGTTTTAGTAAGAAAAAGAAAAAAATCTATAAAGCGAACCAAACGAACAAGTGTGGAAAACTTGCTTAGCAACGTCATAGATTTACCTTCTTTGCGCCAACTTATCCTGGAAGAGACTTGTCAAGTTCTTTTGCCCACTTTGATTGTGTTTCTTCTGTTCACATTATATTAAGCTGTACGAGATGGTAATTTTCTTTTGCAGGGCAGAGCAAGGGAAGCTGGGGAAATCAACAAGAGTTTGCTTACACTTGGTCGTGTTATAAATGCTTTAGTTGAGCACTCTGGTCATATCCCATATAGGTGCTTAAAAAATCCATATTTTAAATAAGACAATATTATATGTATGAAGCTTTTTACTTACCCTGAGAAACATTTGTTGGTTTGTCAGGGAGAGCAAAATAACAAGGTTGTTGAGGGATTCATTGGGAGGGAAAACAAAGACATGCATAATTGCGACAATATCACCCTCCATTCACTCCATGGAAGAGACACTCAGCACCTTAGATTATGCTCATCGTGCCAAAAACATAAAAAATAAGCCAGAGGTCAGTTTTCTGGTCAATCAAGCATTCTCAAAAGATTTTTAGTTCAACCATCCTTAAATTTTCTTTTGTTGTCATGTAGATTAACCAGAAGATGATGAAATCTGCATTGATGAAGGACTTATATTCTGAGATTGAAAGGCTGAAGCAAGGTTTTATACTGTTTTCTTCTTCTCTTTTTACATGAATCTCTATCTTGGATGGTAGTTGCTTTAAATTATTTAAATGTTTTGATTACATAAATTCCATTTTAATGCCAACAGAGGTGTATGCTGCAAGAGAGAAGAATGGTATCTACATACCAAGAGATCGATATCTCCAAGAAGAAGCAGAGAAAAAGGTTAGGCCCTGCTCACTGATCCATTGATTGGTTGAGTTATCATGCAATCTTTTCTTATGTGTGGTCAATATGTTTTTTCTCCTCTTTTAGGCAATGTCTGAAAAGATAGAACGGATGGAACTTGACTCAGAATCAAAAGACAAGGTAAGTTACTGATTAATTACTCAGCCAGATCTTATTGATCATCCAGAACTCGTAACTCGTTACATTTTTGCCTACTGCAAACAGCAACATATGGAGCTTCAGGAACTTTACAATTCTCAGCAGTTGTTGACCACTGAATTGAGTGACAAACTTGACAAGACAGAGGTATATGGAGCTTGGACCCCACCTAATTTCAGTAGCTATCTTTTGTTGTCCAACTCTTTCTCATGGAGAGTAGCGATAATTTTATGTCTTTCAGAAAAAGCTTCAGGAAACTCAGAATACTTTGGCTGATCTTGAAGAGAAACATAGTCTTGCTATTACAACAATTAGAGAAAAGGAATTTCTGATAACGAACCTTCTAAAGTCGGGTAAGCCGCATCCTCTGCTCATGGTCAAGGCAGACTCTTTTGATGTTTTTCCTCTGGACCAGCTTTGGGAGGAATATATTTTTACAGGGGAGAGGGTTACGCAGGGTTTAAGTGTTTCTTATAAACAATTTTGGGTTGGGTGCAAGATTTTAGTGTTTCTTCGGTGGAGACAATATGGGAATCTATGGCTTTTTTTGGAATCATTTTACCTTTTGTAATAGTTGTATGAGACATTTAAACACATGTATTCTACCAGAAAAATCACTGGTTGAGCAGGCCTTTGAACTTCGAGCTGAGCTGGAACATGCTGCATCAGATGTCTCTAACTTGTTTGCAAAGATTGGTAGGTTAACAGCTTTTAAGACCTGAATCAGTAATGATTTGCTTTCAATGAAGGCTCTTGCACCAACTATACATACTGATAATGGTTGATTTCAGAGCGCAAGGACAAAATAGAACATGAAAACAAAGTTCTCATCCAAAAGTTCCAATCCCAATTAACTCAACAACTTGAAGTTTTGCATAAGAGTGTTGCTTCCTCAGCCACACAACAAGAGCAACAACTCAAACACATGGAGGAAGACATGCAGTCATTTGTGTCTACCAAGATTGAGGTATACTTGACTTCGTATACATGTTAAAGAAGAGACTCTACATTGTTTCTGGGAAAAGACTGAATATATACTTCTATATTTGCTCCTACAGAATTTATTGCTTCCATGATGTCATGTGTGCAAAGATTTAGGCATACTTGACTTATTAAATTTAGCATTTGCCTTTTGCAATGTTGCCCTAGACAACGATGTGATTATCACCCCCTATAAATCCTTTTAGAGAAATTTCAGAAGCGCTTCCGTAAAACGCATTCAAAACTAAGTACTTCAGAGTCTTGTACTCATGTTGATCAGTAAGGTTTTGGTGTACTTTTTAGGCTATGGAGGAGCTTCGAAGCCTACTAGACAATTTGAAAGTCATGTTTGGTTCTGGCATCAAAGCTTTAGATGGTTTGGCCGGGGAGCTCGATGGCAATGCTCACTCAACTTTTGACCACTTAAACACAGAAGTTTCTCACCATTCATCTGCTCTCCGAGAGGTACGCCCACTTTTTTAATTCTCTAAGAAATTCCAGGTAGTATTTTCTGCTTATCTCTATATTTTGTTTTCGAAATCTAGCTTTTTGAGGAGATTGCCTTTGAGGCCAATACCTTGGTTAATGATCTTCAAAAGAGCCTTCACAGCCAGGAGGAGAAACTAATTTCATTTGCAGCACAACAACGTGAGGTATCAGTAGTTTCTATTTGTGAGATCTTCCCCCTTCTCCCCTCAGTTCCCCTCTGCATATCCCTCTTTTTTCCTTCCCAAGTTTGGTGATAAAGTTTGGATGCTTTTATAGGCTCACTGCAGGACAATCACAACATCAAGGTCATTTTCTCAAATTACTGGCAACTTCTTTAAGACTTTGGATATGCATGTCTCCCAATTGGGCGATATAGTTGAAGATGCACAGACCGTCAGTGACCAGAAGTTTTCTGAACTTGAAAAGAAGTTTGAGGTAATTGATGTCATCCATGTGCATCTCTCTCACTTAATGAAGGTTAATATGCTTTTTAGCCCCATTTTATATGGATATCTGCCTTTTACAGGAATGTGCTGCCAATGAGGAGAGGCAAATCTTGCAGAAAGTGGCAGAACTTCTTGAAGGATCAAATGCTAGGAAGAAAAAATTGGTATGGTCATTTATTAGTCATATAAACACATGCATCATAATTTGCTTCACCAGTTGAAGAAAGGCATTCAGCTGCAGCTAAAATTTTCATTATCCCTAAACCTAGGCAATAAGATAGAGTAACTTCATTGATCTATGAATATGACAAAAAAAGATGCATTTTCTTTTAATCAAGCGAACAAAACAGGGTGACAACAACAATGATTCTGTATATAAATGTGTGGCCTTCCTCTACCTTGCTTAGTTTATGTTTGAATTTTGTTTCTAGTGCTAGTACTCCATTTATAAGTGACAAGAAAAATGCATCGTGGATCCGGGAGGAGAATCATTTACTTGTAACTTTTTCTACTTCAGGCTGCAAAAGCTAATTGGATTTTTTACTTGGTTTGCTCTAGGTTCAAACTGCAATCAATGACCTCCGAGAAAGTGCTTACAACCGAACCAGCAGACTAAAACAAGAGATGTCAACCATGCAAGACTCAACTACTTCAGTCAAAGCCGAATGGACCAATTATATGGAAAAGGCTGAATGCCATTATCTTGAGGATACTGCTTCTGTGGAGAAGGGGAAGAAAGAGATGGAGGAGGTGCTACAGAATTGGTATGTCTTCCTAGCATATCTCATATCACTTCTGAAGAGAACTTATGTATTCTTTTCAGCTGTCTGAGGTTTTTCTTGGCCTCTCTTCTTACTTGAATATGTACTATGCAGTCTGCAAAAGGCAAAATTGGGTGCTGAACAATGGACGAATGCTCAACGCTCTTTGATCAGTCTAGAGGAAAGAAATGTTGCGTTTATGGATAAAATTGTTAGGTTGGTTGATTCACTTGCTATTCAAGTCTTTTGTCTCATATTTCCAATACCAATATTTCACTTGTTATTTACTGTGAGCTTGTACATTTTTTTAGTGAAGGAATGAACGCCAATGAAGCATTGCGTGCACAGTTTTCGTCTGGTGTGTCATCTACTCTTGAAGACACTGATGTTGCAAGCAAAAACCTTCTCTGTTCCATTGACAGTACGTTATCAAGTTTTTCTACACATATATTAATGACTTTCGCTGTCTGCTTGGATCATCCAATTATCTAAATTAAATTCTGCAGATTCTTTACAACTTGACCGTGATGCTTGTGGGAACCTTGATTCCATGGTTGTTCCTTGTTGTGGAGAGCTGAGAGAATTGAAGAGTGGACACTACCACAAGGTTGTTGAGATTACAGATCATGCAGGACAATGTCTTTCACAAGAGTACATAGTAAGAACATTGCTTCATTTGACATAAAATCTGTGTCTATTCTGTTTGGAATGACCTTATTCATTTACTTACAACATTATATTCATGTGCTTCTTTTCTTCAAATAATTGTCACTTTTACTAGGTCGACGAACCATCTTGCTCTACACCGAAAAAGAGAGCTTTCAGTATACCAAGCGTTGGTTCCATTGAAGAGCTCAAAACTCCTTCTTTCGAGGAGTTGTTGAAATCATTTTGGGATGGAAAATCACTGAAGCAGGCAAATGGAGATGTAAAACATATTGCAGAGGACGCTCATTCGTTGAGAGATTCAAGACTTCCTCTCACTACTATTAATTAGGACTAGATAAATTAGACATTATAGGATTATGGAAGAAAAGCTGTACATAAGAATTCACCTACATGGATGAGTGAGGGATAGCTTAGCGGTAAGGGCCTTCCACCTCCAATGATAGTTGGGGGTTCGAGTCATCAGGGAGCAAAGTGGAAGAAGAAGCCACTGTTATTCTCCTGGAGTTGGGGAGTTTGAATGTGGGTTACCATATCCAAGAAAGAAGAAAGAAGAAAAAGGAAAAAAGATCTCCTACATGTAATTGATGTTAGTGTATCCTATTCTTTAAATTATTTGTAGTGATTGGGAAGAGTTTCATTTGTTTGACCTCTTGTAGGAAACAGAATTGGGAGATTCCTGAGACAATGACAGAATATAGTAAATGAGTGGCTTTGAGGTGTCTCTTTTGATGTGATAAGAGTTTCTAATCTCTTCTCACCTGGTAAGTTTTATATATCCTGAAATGCCAAATGATATCTGCTCACGTAAAGGCACTAAGATGCACTTAACTTCACCAACTAAAGTGCACTAAATGAACTGATATAAAGCTAACTGAATCTGCAATGTTACATTGAGATACCTTTAAGCTTTCGCGTGAACTGATATGAGCTGATATTAGTTAATCGCTTGACAAGTTGATCGCGTGCAAATATCTAGTGTTTAAATTCATCTTAAGCTTCGATATAAGCTCTTGCACACTCAATGTGAAATCCTATTTTCTTGCACAACCATTTCAAATAAGGAAAAACTTTAAGATTGCTTCGAAATAAGATTCTTACAAACTTAATCTCGCGCTGATAAATTCCTTGACCCCTGTTAAATGTGTTGTTCAAAGGGAAAATTCCGGAGTTTGAATTGATATGGACCTTGACCTCAAAGTTTGGTACTGCTCTCACGCAACGAAACAATGCTTTACCTCAATTGATGTGCAACTAACTATGTTCAGACTCCAATGAAATTTCCTAGAGTTTTTCATATTTTTAACTAGGGATATTTTTATTCAAATTTTATTTCCGCATTAAAGAGTTTAATCATTTTCCAACTACATTTTAAATAGTGGCTAAACTTTGAATGTAGATCCAAAAAGTGGCAAGCCCATCCAGTTTTTCCAACTTTGCCTGTGGTCTATACTGTAGTGTTGTCAAACATGGCCCAAGAATTGATGGCCAGCTTAATCCAGCCAAAATTTTATGAGTTGGGCATAAAATACTTCCATAGTGGGCTGATTTTAGCTTAATCTAACATAACCAATTTAGCCCAATTCAAGCCCATATTTAAGATTTACTTTAATTTGAATTTACTGTTTGAAATTTAATTTATTTTTTTCTATGGGTCAGGGCTCGAGTCTCGGGACTCGGATCCCATGTTGGGGTTGGGTCTCAGGTCCCGGGTCAATTTTGGGTCTCGAGTCAGGGTCGGGGCGCGAGTATCGGGTCCTGAATTAGGGTCGGCTCTCAGGTTGGGATTAAGATTCGGGTCAGGGTCAGGGCTCAAGTCTCGAATCTCGGGTCGGGTTTCGAGTCAGGGTCGGGTCTCGAGTTGAGATCGAGGTGAGGCTCAGGTCTTGGGTTGGGGTTGCGTCTCGGGTCTCGAGTTACGGTCAAATCTCAGGTCTTATGTCTTGAGTGTCGGGTCAAGGCTGATTTTAGCCTAATCCATTTATTAGCTCAGCCTATTTTAACTTGCTCAATTCCAGTCCAATCCGCCCATTCGACACCCCAGTCTATAGCATTGTCAATACCACGTTGAAGTTGAAACCCAAAAGCTTAAAAAGAAAAAGATTACCAACAACAACAACAAAAATAAAAATAAAATAACAATACAAAAAGCAGATTGAGAACGACGTGCTTACAAGTAAGGCTTGTCAAAACCACGTCTAAAAAAGATGCAGGCTTCCTCACTTGTTTTGATTCCCAAGAATTTCTGTCCTAAACACGCATTGGAACATTTCATAAAATATTGAACCAATTTAATCATATGATCTGTCTCTAGCTTGCTAGGAATGTGCCTACTATTAAAATATTGTATTCACATTACAGGATAATCAACAAATTGCACTATCTTATATATAAATCCAGTCTTTCAGTGACTAAACTATCCTTGGTAGTTGGCTGTTTAAAAAAGATTCAACTAACTCAAAGTAAATGAACAGAAATAAGACTTTGTCCAATGAATAAAATGCTCATTTTTGCTGCTGTTTTAGTGGGGGACACTATGTTTTTTTAAAAACATTGTATTTTTTCAAACGAACTGACTTAACGAACTCTCCTCTCTCTTTTCCATCAAAATTTTGTGAAAGAGTATTTTGCAGCTCTTCAAAGAAGAAGAGAATCACATAGTATGGTGCCCATTGACAATGGGGATTTATCTAGAGACAATTCAGTAAAATGGATACTTGAAAATGCTGAAAAAGATAGTACGAGCGATGACCAGGATAATAGACACGGTGCAGTCTCCTTACTAGAATCTACAAACCAAAAATCTTTCAAGAGAAATATCAGCATTTCAAGACGAAGAAATGGCGTTGTACCAAGAATGGAGAGGATGCAATCAGGAGCTTCTAGAGGGCTCAAGAGCTTGCGATTTCTTGACAGATCAACTACAGGTATTGAATTGTGCGACCATCTCATCTAAATAGTTAAACTGTTCAATAGTATGCATTTAATTACTTAATTATATTTTCAACACGACCACTAATATGCAGGCCTCATTCTAAGGAATCCCTTTTGATAATTGAAGGCCATTTGATTAGAAGTCAGGATCTCCGTTTGTTTTGATACCATATTGAATTATGTGATAGTCTCGTCTGAAAACTCAACACTTCTATTTACATAATTATCTTCAATAACAGGGAAGGAGGGAGATGCTTGGCGAAGTGTGGAGAAACGATTCAATCAAAATGCAGTTAATGGGAGACTCTTCAGAGAGAAATTTGGGACCTGTATTGGTAATTTTTGTCAACTTTTCTAGAAACAGGAGTTTTCATATTTAGTTTCAGTTAGAGCAGAAAGTAACATTTCTGTTTTGGTTAACAGGAATGGGAGAAAGCAAGGAATTTGCTGGAGAGTTATTCGATACATTGGCAAGGCGCAGGAAGATCAACACAGAAAATGGTATAACAATAGATGAAGTGAGAGGATTTTGGGAAGACATATCAACTCAATCTCTTGATGCAAGGCTTCATATTTTCTTTGACATGTAAGATATTAAATCAATGGGAAAAGAAAACTAAAATCCGTCTTTACGAATGACTAATGATGGTGAATTTTCACAGGTGTGATAAGAATGGTGATGGGAAACTATCAGAGGAAGAGGTAAAGGAGGTGAGAAAACTTTTCTTGAAAACTGTCTTCTTCTCCTTCAATTTTTGCGATACTGAATTTTTTCTTTCTGAAAAAGGTTCTAGTGATGAGTGCCTCAGCAAACAAATTGTCGAAATTCAAGCAACATGCAGCGACATACGCAGCTTTAATCATGGAAGAGCTCGACCCTGATCATTTGGGATATATTGAGGTAAGGATGGCACTAAAAGGTTGTTGTCATTTTACTGTTATTGATGGTTTGATTATCTTGGACCTCGAAGACACCAGTTATGCTTCTAGTTTCCAACTTTCCATTACAATCACCATATTGACGATAATTTCCTCGTGCTCTGCCATAAGAATTTATTAGAAATGAATTTAGAGAAAGATCTTCATTGTGTGGTGTCAAGACTAAAATGGATGATCCTATTGATAGCTTTCTTCTTTGATTTCTCATTTTCTACTCAAAACAGATGTGGCAACTTGAAGCTCTACTAAGAGGGATGGTGGGATCAGAAGAAGGGGAAAAAACCCTGAAGAGATCCCAAACACTAGCGAAAACCATGATCCCGAAAGAATACAGGACCCCGGTCAGCAAATTCTTGTACAAAACATCAGAAAAAATACAAGAAAACTGGAAAAGAATATGGGTCCTAACATTGTGGTTGTGCATCAACATGATACTGTTCACTTGGAAGTTCCAACAATTTAAAAGAAAATCAGCATTTCAGGTCATGGGTTATTGCGTTTGCATCGCTAAAGGTGCAGGGGAGACTCTTAAATTCAACATGGCTCTGGTTCTTTTTCCTGTATGCAGAAGAACTCTTACTAAGCTCAGAGAAACTTTCCTTGGTTCAATATTTCCCTTTGATGATAACATCAATTTCCACAAGATAATTGCATTGGGAATTGCTATCGCAACATTTATTCACGCACTTTTCCATACCAGCTGCAATTTTGTGAAACTAACATCATGTCCACAGAGTAAATTTATGACATTTCTTGGAAGCAACTTCGACTACCACCAACCGAGTTACTTGGATCTGGTGGCGTCTATCCCAGGCGTAACAGGCATTCTGATGACACTTTTCATGCTTTTCTCGTTCACATTGGCTCTACATTCATTTAGAAGGAACGTCATCAAATTGCCATGGCCATTTCATCATTTAGCAGGATTTAACGCATTTTGGTATGCACATCATCTGTTGGTCCTCGTCTACATCCTCTTGATTCTCCACGGCTACTTCATATACCTTACTAAAGAATGGTACAAAAAGACGGTATGTCCACTTGGATTTTGAAAACCTTATGACATTTCCTAACTTTGCTGTGAGAGAAGAAATTCAACTACTGCATTACTTGAAAAATGTACATCAATCATGTTGTTTCGATATGATTATGGACGTTTAGTTTGTTGACATTTAAGATCAATTTAATGAAACTAGTGATAATTGAGCAATCAAAAATCCCTTTGCTCTGCAGACATGGATGTATCTTGCAGTTCCACTACTTGCATATGCTACGGAAAGAACTCTCATCGTCTACGAGCACAGTTACAATGTTAATATCATAAAGGTTTTAGCTTCAAACAAGCTTTATGTCCATTCATCAACTTTTATCAATTGCATAACTTGCTGGATTCAGCTTTGATTTGATGCTAAAAAATTGCAGGCTGTCACATATACAGGGAATGTACTAGCATTATACATGAGTAAACCTCCCGGATTCAAGTATAAGAGTGGAATGTACCTTTTTGTTAAATGTCCAGATATATCAAGTTTTGAATGGTAATCGAAGACACTCGAACTATGCAATGATTGATCATTTACACATCTGGCCGTCTCTTTGCACTAAGGAGCTTTATTGATTTTTACAGGCATCCATTCTCAATCACTTCAGCACCAGACGACAACTATTTAAGTGTCCATATACGTACATTGGGAGACTGGACTACAGAGCTTAAAACCAGATTTGAAAAGGTAATAAATTTGTTAAACTCGCATTGCCAAATCACTTTCATTTGTCATTTAATAAGTTCTAGAAATCTAAATGAGCTAATACTAACGAAAATTTGTCAAATTGATGATCCAACCATACCTTTAGTGGTCTGAAACTCAATCATTAGCTAGTAGAAAAAACTGCATTTCAGTCATGAGCTTCATAAAGGGTAGATACATCACTATAAGTACAATTTTATCTACTATAAAAGGTTACTTGCCATATTTTTGAGGCCATAATTTCATTACTACTGGTAGTCACCTGTAATTACCTTTTAAATGACCTAACAGTGTAAGAACTTTCCACACAGCAGTATACTGTTAAACTCCTTCATAATGCGCTGTGAAGCAGAATATGGCTATTTTACTAAGTTCTGGCTCATAACACCGATCAATTTTTCTGATCTTAATAAGCTCCCATTTGCAGGCCTGTGAGCCTCAAACAGCACAATCAAGGAAGGGAAGTCTTGTTAGAATGGAAACTAAAGCATATTCAAATGTTGAACAGTCTCAATCCGAGTACGTTGCCATGTTCTATGTTTAACTGATTTTCATGTTCATGAACAATAATGAAACTTAAATCACTTATATTGCTCTCATCTTTTTGATGCAGATTTCCGGAGATCATGATCAAAGGACCTTATGGTGCACCAGCTCAGAACTACAAGAAATATGATATCCTTCTACTGATTGGCTTGGGAATAGGAGCAACACCATTTATCAGCATTTTAAAGGACCTCCTTAACAATGAATCTCAATCTGTAAGTTCCTAATCCCAAAACTACATTTTGCTAAGGATTTAAATTAAGGGAAACTTATGTAAATGTACCCTTCCACCATCTAGTTTACCAATATGGTTGAAGTATACACTACATATACACTTCGGTTGTATATGTTGTGTATAGACATGTATATTATATGTATACCGTATGTATATTTTCTGTATATATACAATACCTATATACTGTGTACATATATATTTATTGTAAAGTATACATTATCTATATATAAATATTTGGATAACCCAAAGGCATTGGGTTGCAATTTTTCCTTTAAATTATATATACTGATAGTTTAACAGTATACTTTAACCTATTGTAGCACTCTGCCTACTTTATTTTCAAGGTTACTAGTCCTACTTATTATAGAGAGTTACGTTTTAGCTATTTTCTTAGGTGACCTGATTTAGAAGTTCTTCTATACGATCAGTGTATAGAAGTTAAACTCTTTTTCTAATTACCGCAGAATCAACAATTTGGTGAATCATCAAGTAATAAGAGAGGTCCTCACAGAGCATATTTCTATTGGGTGACAAGAGAACAAGGATCATTTGACTGGTTCAAGGGTGTTATGGATGATATTGCTGAATATGACCACAATGTGAGTTCATTTTCAATAACATGAATTACATTAGTTTCCTCACTTAAAACATAATTTGAACTGATATAATAGTACTTGTATTATACAGGAAATGATGGAAATGCACAACTATTTGACTAGTGTTTATGAAGAAGGAGATGCTAGATCTGCACTTATTGCAATGGTGCAATCACTACAACATGCTAAAAATGGAGTTGATGTTGTCTCCGACAGTCGGGTACATATCCTATTTCTAGCAATTTTACACATTATTTTATGCTTCGAGTCCAAAGTATTGGATTCACCACTGTATGCACCGACTATGTAACAAATATTTTACACAATCAAGTCATGTCTGCTATAATCGGTTGAATTACACTGATAGCGTAAAAAAATCTTTACAGTTACGTCAGTATATATAACTTAAATTCTTGTTTTGAACACTTACTCTGTAACAGATAAGAACACATTTTGCAAGACCAAATTGGAAAAAGGTATTTTCCCGGTTGGCAGCAGCACATCCATCTTCTCGAATTGGTAAGCCTTACTTATGAATGTTCTTTTTTTCTTCTTAAAAAAAAAACATATCTATGGAAGGGTGATTTGATTATATGGATTTGGCCTATCTTACTCTCTTGAGCTAATTTTTGAGGTTGAGTTACGCTCAAATGTCATATCTTTAGTGAACTTACTATATAATGAAATATAAATTGCAGGTGTATTTTACTGCGGAAGTCCAACTCTTACAAAACCACTTAGAAGGCTGTGTCAAGAATTTAGTTTAAATTCATCTACTCGATTCAATTTCCACAAAGAAAATTTCTAGAGACATATATATAGTGGTTTTTCACATATTGAGGCTTCACTGAGCTGTGAATTCTAATAATTTCCTGTATAAAATGTTGCAATTCTACTGAAATATATATGTTGCTTGATATATAGTGGAGTATGTACTAAGAGAAACTTTTGGAAGTTGTGCTTTCACTTGCCTTATCTCAGAATTTTGGTTGTTATTGTGTGCAAGTACTCTCCTCAAACAACAGATGACGCAATAAATAGAAGGTTCATTTCAGTGAAATGTAAAAATGACTCGATGATCTTCGAAAAATTAACCATTTTTATCCTTAAGATTTGACTTATATGTACTGACAATGTAAAAGTATTTTCTTTTAGATATATCTTATTGGAGAAAAAAAGAGTGGTCCCTTAAGTTTAAGGACAGGTTTAATCCAATCCCTATGATATGTACATTAATAAGACACCTTTTGACCGTTTTATTTTGGTCCAAAATAAGTATCATTTTAAGTAATCAAGAAAGAATTAAATTTATTAAAATTTGTCCTTATTGAATAGCCTTAAGAAGTCTTTTAAATTAGTCTAATTTTATATGAAGGGTAATTTAGCCAAAAATAGCACTCCCTTCGATCAATCCACTTTACTTGTCATTCTTAATAAAAATAGATGGTCCAAAATAATTTTTATTTTAAAGAATCAAGACATAATTAAGTATTAGTTTACACTTTTACCTTACTCAATAATAAATATAATGAGAAAGATTAATGTGGTGAAAACTAATACTAATTAAGTATATCTTGACTTTTTAACATGATAACTATATCTAGCGACCCAAAAGATATATTCACATGATATCAGAGCCATACTAGTTAGAAGATCAATCCTTTTGTTGTGTTTATCATGTTGGGCCCGTAAGCACACTCCAATTGAGTCTTGAGAGTGCGAGGGATCGAATGTTAATTCCTACATTGGTTCTAAGTGTGTTGTAATCTCCTTATATCTCATCTTCCTCAACATATATAACCTAACGACTTGAATAATATAGTCATAGAGATTTTAGGACAAAATCAAATTAAACCAATTAACCAAGCATATATGCACACGTACAAATATTAGAAAGTTAGAAGGCTAACATGTTTTCCAACTCACATAGAACAAAAACCACCAAACTCACAATACACGAACTAAAAATAAAGTACACTCTTCAAATAATATAGTACTAGCTAGCTAGCTACTTATTAGTGATATATAATTAAGCAAATTAATTAATTAAGGAGAAGATTTCTAATCCTTGAAGCCAGTTGTTGCCACAGGGAAAAGTTGTAATGTTTTTAGAGGTCTGCTATTGTTGCAATGGACAACATTAGAAGAACCCTCCTCATCTCTCATCAACATCCTTCTCATCATCCCATTCTCCCACAGGTACTTCATCATCTGAGGTGATGTATCTCTTCCTTCAATAACCTACATAAAAGGACCACACATTTTTTAATATTTTCATAAATATAGTTTTAATATCCAATACTCTATGTTTATATATTTGTTCTAAGAATTATTACACATGCTGTTTATGTTAGAAATAATTTAACCTTATTTTACGATAATCTATGACCACACAAATGTCTACAATTTGTTTTAGAGTACTACAAGTTCATTTTAAAAGTCTTTCTTTTTTTCTTTTAACTCTATGCCTAGTCAAATAGCACCATATAAATTGATATAGAGGGAGTAACGGTTAGGATAAGATATTTAAAAGAAGAGGAAAGGAAACTCGTAGCTGGTATTTACACTAAACCACATGAATTTACTAAGGTTAAGTGATAAATTGGCGCGGCTCTACATTATTCTAAAAATCCAAAAACTAGCTTACCAAGCGAGGATTGCTCAAGTTTATACAAGGAGAGCACTCATCCTTTTTTCATCTAATGTTGGACTCTTCAAGAAACACAATTGGTGTAATTAAGAGTGTGGATATTAACGTTATTCTTGGAAAGAAGAGCACGTTGAGATTATACTAGCACTTCCTCCGTTTCAAGTTGTTTGTCTGGATTTGACTTGGTATGAAGTTTTGAATCTTGTGGTAAGAAAACTAAAGATATGTAGAATATACCAATGTGTTTTTTAATTTTATAGTGTTAAACATGTCACGTGAAAGTTGAAATTAAAGGGTTATTAAAAAAGGAAAGAGACATTCTTTTTTGAAACGGAGGAGGGAGGGAGTATTTAATTTTGCATGTACGTGCTATAGTACTTAGACTGTGTACGAAATCATATATAGATACATAGGCACGTGCTAGGTCTCCAGTAGACAAACATTAATGTTACCTGATGAAGAAATATAGTTGGAGAGTTAGGGTATAGTTGATGATGATTCACATTCACAGCAGGAGAAGAAGAAGAAGAAGAAGAAGAAGAAGAAGAAGAAGGAGGAGAACGTCGAGGGTTTTCATCAGTATATTTCTGAAAAATCTGCTGTTTTCTCATCTTTTGTCTGTCTCTAGCTTTGTGATTTTGGAACCAGTAAAACACATTCTTCCACTGAATCTTTCCATACATAGATAGATGAGCAGTTATCATTTGTACTTGACATGAATTTGGATTTGTCAACCCTTTTCTGTACAAATCCTGTAAGATCATTAGTTGTTGTGGAGTTGGTTTCCACCTAGCCCTAGCCATTTTTTCTTTCTTTTTCTTGATATTAACAAGGAAAAAAAAAGAAAAAACAGTGTTTCCCTTTTAGGAGTTTAAAGGTCCAAAGAAGAAGTAAAATTGTGTCTGGTTTATTTGGGGTAGAGTAAGTAGTAGTACTATAAATAGATAAGAAAAGTAGACGTCAAGTGGAGTGAAATAAGTAGTCATGCTTGTGTCATTATATGCATATTGGGGGCAACTCATTTAATTAGGTTGGTTGATGATTTCTCTGCATTATTATTAGAACGAGAATCATGCAAAACTTAATTACACTCTGGCCCTATAGATCCATTTCTTTTCATTTGGCCCATTTGATATTATTACTCCTATATGTATATATTTCATTTGGGTACGGTCTTTTCCTTGTTCACACAAATAATTAATACCCACAAAAAATTATTCCCTCCATTCAACTTTACTTGTCTTTTTATTTTTTTTGAAATGGGGGTTAAGCTTTAACTCTTACCATGTCTATTTTTTTTTTTTTTGAAGAGCATACAAAAGGAGGGTGACATGTACCTTACTTCACTAGAACAAAAAGAAGTTTGTTATCAAAATAACAATCTTCTAGGAGGAGTTTAGCCTATAAAATGACTCTTCCATGATTCCAGAGAATAAATTGACTTAGCTTACAAAGAAATTGACTTTATCCAATCTCCTTCTAATGCTAGGAAGTTGACATTTATCTAGTTGAAAGGGTCCCTTCACCTCTTTTGAAAGGTATTGAAAAGAATAGTAGAATGTTCTCATTCCACTTGAAGATGCCATTTTTGCCAATAAATCTGCCACTTGATTGACCTCTCTAAAACAATGGCGTACATGAATATCATCTTCGTCAATATTGAGCCTAATATCCCTGATGATTTCTTTGAGCTTGAGGTTGGGATTGTTCTCATTTTTTATAATATCTGCAATGGCTATTGAATCCATTTCCACGTCTAAACTGTTGATATTGTTCTGCATGCGCCATTGTACCCCATATCTAACAACTTGGGCTTTTGACGTGATATCCACTACTGACTTGATAAACTTCTTAAGAAGCTACAAATAAAAGGATTACCATATCATCTTTTAAATATAATACATATAATATTTTAAAAAATGTATAGGGAAAATGATTATAGTTAATGATAAGGTCAAATTGGAAACTAAGTATTAAATCATATCTTGATTTTATAAATTGAACAAGTAAAAGGACATCTATTTTTACTATAGTGGATAAGTAAAGATGGACAGTGAGAGAGTACTCTCTCCGTTTCAATTTGTTTGGCCTATACTTTTATTTTTAGTCCATTTAAAAAGAATGTCTCTTTTTCGTTTTAGCAACTCTTTAATTTTAACTTTCCACATGACATGTTTAAGACCACAAGATTAAATGATATTTTGGTTCATTTGATATATTTTTATCTTAAGACTATAAGATTTAAAAATCTTTTTTATTTTCTTAAACTCCGTGTCAAATCAAAATAGGTCAAGCAAATTGAAACGGATGGAGTATATATTGTTTGGTAACATGCATAGAAAGATAAGTTCATTCATACTTAAAATTAAACGAGCATCGAGTTTGGATCTTGGATCTCGTGTTATACATGAATGTAAATCACATAACTAATATTACATATGATTTTTTTTTGTAAATGTAATTTGTGACAAAATTAGGAAGGTTAATGTCTCGTATTGCTGGATGACATGATTAGGAATATAATACTGCTGAGAGTTGTTTTTAGCCAAAGCAGGTCTGCCAATCATATTGAAGAACTTGATCATTCTAACATTGAGGTTATCCATGCTGAATTGAAAGTTATTATATTGTCAATAGGCCTCTTGTAGAATATGAGGAAGCCCTGGTACTTATCAAAGTTCTCACTATATCTTTTTCCAAGATTAATGTTTGAGTGGAGGCTTTTTGTTCTCATTAATGGTGTGAGGGAGAAAATCTCTTTGAATTTTGAGAATTTGATCTTTTAACTAGATTTGGCATTAATTTAACCAAAGTATTCAAATCTCTGATTTGCCTTCTGATTTATATATTTATAACTTCTATTTAAAGTACTAGATGTAAGAGCCCGTGCTTGTATGCTACTTTTTTTGTCCCCGTTAATATGATACAGATGAAATTTGAAGAGTTGATCAAATTTTTTATATGATTTTTAAATATTTTAAGTTGTTAATTATTGTGATTTATAATACTTGTTATATAATTATTAGATAATATATGTTACGCTCGCCGTTTGAATTTATGTGGCAGTGATTAAATTTGGAGAGTCAACCTAATTTTTATATCATTTTTAGATTTTTATATGGTTTTTAAATATTTTAAATTGTTAATTATTGTGATTTATAATAATTTTACATAATTTTTAGATAATATATGTTACTATCTTTGTCTCAATTTACGTGACACTGATGGAATTTGGAGATGCTACCAAATTTTTTATATAGTTTTTACATATTTTAGATTGTTAATTATTGTGATTTATAGTACTTTCTACGTAATTTTAAAATAATATATGTTACTCTTTCTAGTGACGTTAATAGAATTTGGAGAGTTAATCAAATTTTTTTATATGTCGTTACATATTTTAAGTTGTTACTTATTGTGATTTATAATACTGTTTACGTTATTTTTAAATAATATGTGTTACTTCCTCTATCTCAATTTAGCATATATAGAATTTTGAGAGTCAACCAATTTTTTTTTTTTTTTTAATATTATATTTTTTTATGTAATTTTTAAATATATAAATAATTAAAAAATAAGATAAATAAATTAAAATGGAGGGGAAAAATATCAAGAAGAGGATTGGCGACAAGCTGGCAGGACAACCACCAACTGCTTGCCAAACCCCTTCTATAATACAGTAATTTACTAATTTTTATGTAATTTTTAAATATATAAATAATTAAAAAATAAGATAAATAAATTAAAGCGGAGAAAAAAATAATATCAAGAAGAGCTTAGCTATAGTGATGTAGTAATTTTTATGTAATTTTTAAATTTATAAATAATTAAAAAGTAAAACAAATAACTTAAAATGGAGGAAGAAAATAAATAAAATATCAAAAAGAGGGTTGGCGATAAGCTGGCAGGACAACCACCAACTGCTTGAGAAGCCACTTCTATAATATAGTAATAAAGTAAAATAAAACGCATTATGATGTGTGTAAACATTCATAATAAATTGAGATTACAATAAAAAAGAATCTCTACATTACAATCGGTATTTTACTAATTCATACATTACTAATTCATGTATACTAATTCATGCATTATTAATTCTAATGCATGGGCTGCTCAAACTAAAAAATGGCCAACTGAAGTCAATTTTTTTTAATAAAGGTCTTAAACTTATTTAATAAAATCCGCTACGGATTTTTATTTGAAATTTCTTCACCTAACTTTTTGAGATGATAACTTGTTAATTATTTTTTAATAGTGAATTTTTTATACGTAATATTTTTTAGTAAAAAATATAGCGAATTTATTTATTCTACCCTTGATGTAATATTTACTACTAATACCTTCAAAAGAGAACTTAAATTACTGTATTGGATAATCAATTATCCTACACATGATCTGAAACCAATCTCTTTTATTACGAGTTATACCTTTCCACATTTAGTATTTACAGTCGACTTTTAATAATTATTGGAGTAGTCTTAGCTAGCTAATTATTGTTGAGCCAATAATTCTTTCACTTCAGAACTTTAGCTACCTAATATATATTACTGCTTTGTTCAACTTTTGCATGGCAAATTTTGCATCAAGCCGTCATTTGGCAGCCATTTGAGGCGGCTCATTATATGTGTAGTAGTACAATTTTGTTAACTGCAAATCTTTTCAAAAAGAAAAAAAAATTAAGTAGAGGGGGAAAAAAAACTACTGTACTTTTAGTAGCTGGGTTTCATTACGTTATATGTACTCAATTGGATTCAGTTACCGTACAACATATATTAAAATAATCAGTAAATAATACATTCGTTTATTACTGTTTTCATCAGAAATAGTTGGTAAAAACATAAATCCAAGGTACAACTACTTTGTCTAACTACCTAAATTAATCATTGAGGTTATTCATTCACATGACCTAAGCTGAATTTTGTATTGCATCATTATACTCCTTTGTCATTTCAGTCAAAATGCTAAAAATAGACAAATTGTACTTAGCCTTATATCAAGCAAATAATTTGTTGTCCGAACTTCTAAAATCTATTTATGTTTAAAAGTTATCTTTTGAGATAATGCATAAGTACCACCCTGAACTATGGACGAAATTTCAAAGACATACTTAAACTTTACATAGGTCTTATTACTCCCCTGAACTCTTTTGAAATGCAATTATTTACACCTTGAAACTAGATACCCAAATTTCTTGCACAAGGTGTCGTGCACGCGCGGCCAGCTGAAAATTATTTTTTTTCTTTATTTTTTTCTTCTTCCTTCCTTTATATCCCACTTAAATCTCTTCTTTTCTTTTACATCTTTCTTACTTAAGGTGTGTTTGGTATGAAGGAAAATATTTTTCATGAATATATTTTTATGAAAAATAAGTTGATTTCTTATTTATTTTCCCATATTTGGTTGGTTAGTGAAAAGATAATTTCCGAATTTTTTTTTTAGTGTTTGATTAATGAGTGAATTTTTTTTTAGTACTTGGCTAGAGAGTAGAAAATATTTTTAGGGGGTAGATTGGGGTGGGTGGGGGGTGCGGTGGGTATGGGATATGATAGTGGGTGGAGGTAGAGGGGTGAGTTGTGGGTTAGATGGGTGGGGTGGGGGTGGGGGTGGGGTACAAAAAAAATATTTTTAAAAAAAATATATTCTTTTTAAAAAAAATAAATTTTGGGTGGGCTGGAGGAGGGGGTGGGGTAAGGTGGGGGGTGGAATACAAAATAAATTTAATTTTTTTTAAAAAAGTTATTTTTAAGAAAAAAAAAATTCTTTAAAAAAAATTAGGGTGGGTGGGGTTGGGGGGTTGGAGGTTGAGGGGTTGGGGAAAGGTAGGGGTGTGAGTACAAAAAAAATTAAAACTATTATAAAAATAAAAATAAAATTATCTGTAAAAAAATAGTTTTTTTTCAAATAAGAAAAATAAAAAAATTAGGGGGTGGGGTGGGGTGGAGGTGGGGATCGGGGTGAAGAACAAAAAAATTTGGTGGGTGGTGGTGCGAGGAGAGGGGGTTGGGGGTTGGGGGAGAGGTGATGATAAGGAGAGAGAAAGAAAAAGAGAAAAATAAAAGAAAAAGAAAGAGTAACTTTTTGGCTTCTCACTCTCTCAAAGAGAGTGATGGAGAGAGTGAGATATACTTTTTCTGCCACAACAGCACAAAAGGAGCACAAAAATACATAAAAAATGAGTTCAAAAGGGTAATAGGACCTATGTAAAGTTTAGGTGTGTCTCTGAGATTTCGCCCATAGTTTAGAGTGGTACTTATACATTATCTCTTATCTTTTTATTGAAAATACTTTTGAAAAGTAGTAGTTTGTGTTTAACATCATTTTGAAAAGTATTCATTCTAGCTAGTAGTATTATAAGCATTCCCAATCCCCCGGTAAAAACTTACCCACACCGGGTGTATACATCAAACTAATGGATGCATGACATGTGTCTGAATACATACAACTATCATTTAATCATGATTAATTAATGTATACAATTACTTCATTAAATCACTTAACCATGATAAGTTGCATTGATTTGGTGTATACACCCGATGTGAGTAAGTTTTTCCCCAGCCCCGCCTCCACCACCCCCCCCCCGCCCCCCCAACCCCAATTTGCTAATACTTCCTCCGTCTTAATTAATTTATATAGAATTGTTTGACTAGGCACAAAGTTTAAGAAAAAAGGAAAAACTTTTGAAATTTATTGTTTAAAATAAATTTTAAACATTTGTGTGGCTATATAGACAATTTCATTAAGAGTAAATAGAAGAATTTTAAAGTTAGTTAAGTTGTTTTGATTTATAAAAATGAGATACTCTTTTTGGGATAGACTAAAAAAATGTGTCACATAAACTAAAATAGAGATACATTAAAGTAGTACTATCCTTACTAAAAGTAATTGGTCTATAATGCTTGTCATTTTATACAATTAAGACATAATAAATTATATATTTTCACCTTTACTCTAATTAGTCATAAATATGGAGAAATGTTAATGTGATGTAAAAAAAAATAATTAAAAGAAATAATAAATAGTCAAATTATTCTTTATTTAAATTTTTTTAAAGAAATATGTAAACTAAAAATATAATAAGTAAAGTGATCCGAATAAAATATTTTATGCTTAATCCATATTTCAAAAAGTACTTTTGAGGGAGGAATCTGTTTTTAGTTCTACAAAAGTTTCTAGTTATATATGCTGTGTAGTCTTTAACTCTTACTCCTAGACTCCGAATATAGACAATGAATTATTTGTCATTTATTTCTTAATTGAATTTTCATTTTTACTTGTTATTTTTGATATATCAAAAAAGGACAATTTTTTTTTCTATTTTACCCTTAACATTAATTATTTATTCTTTAAACTAATTTTAAGATACAATAGGAACCATCAATTAATAGGGGTACTATAATAAAATAATTATATTAATAATTATTTTCTTAATAAATGTGTCAAATTAAAAAATAACAAGTAAAAGTGAACAGAAAAAAGTATTACTATGGTTTATGAATAACATAAGTACATTAATTAATATTTTTTGAAGTTAATTTTTTTCTTTTATGAAAAAAAGGAAAATGATGGGGGCAAGTGGCAGATGCATTAATGGAGTACATGAGTAATGTAGGGCAAAAAGGGAAAATCAGGAGGTCATCGTACCTGAAGTGAACGTCATCACACCATAAATGCACCAAAAGTTTTCAATTGTATATCTCTTTTCGTTCTATATTTATTTTTTTAGCTATTTTAAAAACACTCTTTAAAAACTATTCATTCGTAGAATACAAATAGAAATATAAAAAGTACATTTACTAACTTACCTTTAAAAATACTTTGAAAAGAATGTAATTTTTTAGTAGCTTGTTTTTTTTTTAAATTAAAGAAGGATAAAATTAAAAGTACATCATTAAAAATAAAATGAAAAAACTAAACTATCACTTATTTATAAATAAAGTGAATAATAAATAAAAATAATTTAATTAAATTATATTCTAATTAATATATTTTTTTAAAAGAGTAAAAACATTGGGGAGAGTATCTTCATGATTGATTTAAGATTTGTGAATTAATGAACACCAGCACGGGAGACACATAATTGAAGGGTTTGTACGATATGTGATGTGAAAATTAAATGCATTTGTGAAGCCAATAGTACATGGATACTTCCTTCCTAATTTTAATTTGTTTATCTGATTTTAACTTGACACGAAATCTAAAGAATTAAAAAAAAGCTTTTGAAATCTTATGATTTTAAACTAAAAATATGTATAATATATCAAATGTTCTTTATTCTTATGGTTATAAATATATAACGTAGAAAATTAAAATTAAAGATTTACAAAAAAAAGAAGAAAAGATATTCATTTTTAAATGGATTAAAAAGAAAAGTAAGACAAACAAATTGAAACAGAAAAAGTATATAATGAAAAAGGTAAATTAGTATCTTTTTGTTTATTTTTACTTGTTCAGTATCGATAATTGGCACATGCCTTAAAGGATTAATAAATAAAATGATAATTTACTATATCATCATTTGAATATAATAAATCTAATATTTTAAAAAATACATTAAGCATTGACTATAATTAATACTAATAAAGATTTAAAAATTAAATAAGAAATTATCTTTCAAATTTTTAAATTGAAGAAGTAAAAATGAACTGAAAAAGTAATACAGTAACAAATTGAATACGAAAACGTAGCACATGCATTTAATTTATAGTATTATTTTTAGTTTTTTGGTCTTTTCCATTTGTTTAATTTATTGACAGTGGCGGAGCTAGGATTTTCACAAAGGAAATTCAAAATATGAATACGTATACATAGGAACTAGCCAAAAAGGGTTCAACCTTTACTGTACGTACATAAAAAATAATTTTAATCATATTTAAATAGTATAATTTTTCGTCGAAAGAGGTTCGAACCTCCTAAGCCTAAGGTCGCTCCGCCCCCTGTTTATAGAGTATACATTGCATGCACATAAGCTGTGGTTGATAGTACCACCTTATTAAATAAAAAATCTAGTATCTATTCGTGACGACGATGCCTAAAATTCTTACGTCATCTAATTAATTAATATACCTACTTTCTTGTTTCATAAACTCTTTGTCATGTTTTTTTCACATCCCTAAAAATATTAAACTAACGTTCAACTATAGATTTTTAAATATTTTTGACAAATCAATTTTGAATGAAGATTTAACATGAATTTGACAATAATTTTTAAAAATATATATTTCACCTTTTCAAGAAAAAAATATAAAATATAATTTATATTCATAAATTTTAATAACTATTAAACGTATTTATGAATTTGACATGATATTATCGTTTTATAATGAATTAAATAATATATTTTATAAAACCTTCATGCACAGAAAAAGTAAAAAGATATAAAGCCTTAAGACACGTATAACAAAGATAAACAAAATAATATGTAGCATAATTACCACAATTTATGCTCTGAAACCTAAAAGTGAAAATTCGGCATAAAAATCACTTCTTTTTTTCTTCTCCTAATTTTTGAGATCTTAAATTTTTTATCAAAAATTAACAAATTATATGACCGAATAAATTTTATCAAGATTTTTTTCAAAAATTATATGGGATATCTATGACTAAACGGGTCCTAATAACTAAAAGGTGATTTGATTAAATTATTTTTATTATTTAATAGTTCTTTCTTTTGCACTACTTTATATTTATGAGCAAGGTAAAATTAAAAATAAATAATTAATTATATCTTAATTTTTAAAAAAGATAAATATTATGAATCATGTATTTTTTGTAAAGAAGACAAATATATTTAATTAGAAATGGAGAAAGTATCATATAGTTCATCCTTTTACTTTTATTTGTCTTCCGTGTTAACTTGATACTTTCTTTAGAAATTATTCTTATGGGTTATTCTTACTAAATTATCTTTATTAATATGTTTTGCAAATTAAGTTTGACTATTATTTCTTTCATCATAATAGATCCAAGATTTTCACTAAGAAATTTGAAAAAAAAAATATAATGCTTGAAAATTAAACTTGGAATCTAAAGGTGAATTTTAAACTCCCTTAACCATTAAGTCAACCTTTAATCTTTTGTTTAGGCAGTTCCAAATCAATATATATACATAAGATTTTATAAAAATATCTTATATATAGTATAATTTTTTATCGAAGAAGTTCAGGTGAATTTTCTCGCTACCTTCTAGATCCGTCCCCTTATGTCCAGTTAAATAATATCACATAAATCGAGATGAAAGAAGTAGTATTTTCTGTATAATTATTTAATAATAAAAATATATTAAAAAATAATAAATTTCTTTTGATTTACTGAAATGAACAAGTAAAATATATACTCTATTTTTTATACAAGAGACAAATAAAAAAGAACGGAGGAATCGAAGTACAACTCTTTATAATAAATATAAAAGTATCAACAGTCTGCTTTCTCTGCTTCTGTTGGCGAGAAATAATAACTTAAAAAAAAGAGTACAATAATACAACTTGCTATACAGTTGAATTAAATTGTCTAACTGAAAAAATAATAATTAAATTGTCTATATGAGATGGTCTCCGTCGAAGAATCTAGTAGGATTTTCTATCTAAATAATGAATGGATCGGATATATGTTACATGCTTGTAGGGCGTATTTGGCATGGTGATATTTTTCAATTTTTTTATGTTTGATCAATTAAAAAATTTTAAATTTTTTGGAAGCAGTATAGAGATACGAATGGAACTCTGCAATTACAATTACCGGAAAGACTCTAAGGAAATAAGATCTTTAAAAATTAAAGAAAATAATTGTCCTAATAAAAATAAAAAGTAAAATAAATTCCACTTGATTATATTTTCCTCATCCAATTTCAACAAACCTCATCTTTACTATCCATATAGCCCTATCCTTACCACTCCATAATCCTAATTTCACCGCACCTTTCATATTATTTATTTAAATTATATATAAATATTTTTGGAATACTCTATCTTAAATGATTTCTCATCTTAGGGTTTCAAATAATCATATTCTTAATACGTTTTGTCATGTGTGAGCTTTATTTAGACTTTACACTTAAATATTTTCTTTTTATAGTAAGTGCCATAAAACTCGTGTATTCAAAATCTTTATCTATTTTGATATTATATTAATCTTATCTAAAAGTTTTAACTTATACGTTAAAAAGAATATACTTTTATTTAGTTACCAATTAATTATATTCTCAATAAATGCGAAATCAGAATTTAATTTACGGTTTCGGCCTATCAAGAAATAAGTTTTTAATCATATTTTTCCATATTCTTGATGTTGCAATTTTTTTTTTTTTTTTTTTTTATTTTTATTTTTGAAGAGATTCCAACATCTTGGAAGCATGACATTAATTGTTGGCTAGGCATGATGGAGCTGGATGTTGCTTTATACCAGTGTGACGTTCATGTTGCTGTCATCGATTTGATATGAGATTGTACCTGCTGACATGAATGATGCCTCTTTTTCAGCAAATAAATATATAAATGAGCTAGGAGAAAATATCATAATTTAAGACCCTTTTTGGATGGACTTAACTCATGATTTTTATACCTATTTATATGTCAAAAATCATAAGTATGAATTTTAGTTTATAATTTATAATTTATTTTATTCTTTTAACTTAATGATAAATATTTAAAAAAATATTATTTTATCTAAATACTATAAGTACTTAAAAATTAGTTTAACTTAAAAACACTTAATTAAGTCCATCAAAATAGGCTCTAAGCCGAGAGAGTAGTAAAATTTAGGTGAGCTAATTACTTTTTGAACAGCTATTCAAAGTTTAGGGTGTGTTTTTACCTAAGCATAAACAGTTATTCCAAAATCACTTATATGTAATTTGACAAAATATTATTACGTGGAATTGAAACATATTTTATGACAGTTCAAAACACATCCTTAATCGCTATTCGAAATATATAATTGGAAATTAATCATTTTTTAATGCGAAAATAAAACTTGATCAGCAAGAGCACTCCGAGCTAAAATACCGAAAAAATTCAAATTTATTTTATTAAAATTTGAATTGTTATCAGTTCAAAGTACTCCAGAGAACCAAGAATTTTCTTGGAGTTTTCATGGAGTTTAAATCATACATGGCAGTTCCAAACATCGTGAAAATTCTTGAAATTCTTAATTGTAAAACTACGAATTTCATGCATGACAAAATTTTGAGTTCTTCGTTGTAATATCACAAATTATAAGTCCTTTTTTCTTGTATTTGAAAACTCTTTATATATGAAACCCTGAAACCCAAGCATGAGTTGATGATTGATAAAGAGGCAAGATAGAAGCTGAACGTACAACATATTCACCAAAAAGTACTACTTCCTTCGTCCCATATTAGTTGGTCACTTTCCTTTTTACACGCATGTTAAGAAATCAGAAGGTAGTTTTACTAATTCACCCTTTAAAAACTTCTTTGAAACTTTACAAACAAGTGTGAACAATTTGAATAAAAATTAATTGCAAAGGTAATATGGAAAAAAATCAATTAATGCTACTTCCTCTCAACAATAAGATTTTCCATAGTTTTCATGGCGTTTTGAACTCTATGCTGAAAGTTTGAATTGTGGCAGTGTTAAAATTTCATCAAAATTTCCTCAAATCACTTTTTAGATTTAGATAAAGCAATTTATAATCTTCAAATGAGGTGAAAACAAATTTGAGAAGTGATTTTAAACTCGAATTTATTTTTAATTGTCCACTATATACTACTCCTTAAAAGTAAATGTCCACTTTTACTTATCTAATTAAAAAATTAAGAGAGAATTTATCACTTACTCCCTCAGTTCATTTTACTTGTCTAAGTATTGACTTGACACTCTTTTTAAGAAACAGTAAATAGAATGACAATTCTATTATATTACTCTTTAAATATAATAAATTCAACGTTTAGAAAAATGTATTAAGAAATGATTATAGTTAATAATAAGAGTAAATTAAAAATAAAGTAATAAATTATCTCTTGAATTTCTAACCAAAACAAATAAAAATGAACATCTATTTTTTAGCAAAATTAACAAATAAAGTGGACAGATGCAGTAAGTGACAAATTCAAGATTTTCAATAAGAAAGTTCAAAAAGGTTTGAAAAATAAAAATTAAATATAGTGTCTAAGTTTTGAACTTAAAACTTTAAGGTGAATTTTGAATCACCTAAATCACTGAGTCGACTAATAATCTCATATTCAAGAGATTCAAAATTTAAAAATATTTTATATATACAGTGTAATATTTTGTCGAAGGATTCGGATGCCCCTCCTATCCGCCCCGGATGCTGTACTAATAAGTGGAGTAATGTTTTGGCCGACAAAGATGGTTGGTTTCTTGTTTTTGAATTTGTGTAGGTACCCTTAATTTTAAACATTACAGAAGAGGCTGCTGCTTAAAGAGATTGGATTGCATTGAAAGCTGATCACAGGTAGACAGCTAAAAGACAGTTGAATTTAACGTGGACAGACAGACTAATATCTATATATATATGTATAGTATAATATTTTTGTCACCATAAAAGAAAAAAAAAAGAAAAAATAAGACGAAAGATGATGATATTGTGTACCATCGCCAAATTTACTTTACTTACTTAATTATTATATGCAGAGATATTTATTATTGTTAGAATGCCCAAAACAAAAAACAACTTCAATTTGCCAATACACGAAAGGTAGGTTTAAGGGGTACGTACTGTGTTTGATGGCTAGGGAGAAAATGTATTCCATTTTTTTAATATTTGGTCCTTAATTTTTTTGGAAATTATCTTTTTTCCAGAAAATGACTTTCTCAGTAAAAAAAGTAGTAAAAATTATACTGCCTCCGTACAAAAAAAAAAACTTTTCTCCTTTTTATCAATTCTTTAGTTTCAACTTTTCACGTGACATGTTTAAGACATAAGATTAAAGGATATTTTAGTACATTTGATATATCTTTAACTTAAAATTACAAAATTCAAAAATCTTCTTTATTTTCTTAGACTCCGTGTCATGTCAAAATATGTCAATCAATTTGAAAAGAGGAGGTAGTTTTATACTAAGTGATATTCCACTCTATATATAAATCAACAACATTATAGTTTGCTGACTTAATTTTTTACGCGTTTGATGGGAGCCAGTCTGAGAATTGAGCATCATGATGCCATTGAATTTATAGTGTCTATACACAGTATAAATGATTTAATCCTGAGATATCTCATCTTATCTCGTGTACCAAATGAACCCGCAAAAGTTTCTTAACGAACAAATATACACAGTGGCATCAAATCATCCTATTTTGTGCAAATCAAGAACTTAGCTGAAAGCTGAAATGAAAGAAACAAGTTTCTCATTTAAGCTCAGAAAACAATTATTCTTGAAGTTCTTTTTCCTCTTTTTTTGCAGAGATCAATCATCAAGGCACCATTTACAAAGAAAATATCATGAAATTCCGTGAAGCAAAGCCAGGTCTTGGGCTTTGTGTTAGACTATTGAATGTGTAGGATCTATGAACATCAATTCCTTTGAAATTTGTACAGTGAACAGGCTTTGCTCAAGAAAGGAAGAGTAGATTGTGACATTTGTCTGCTCTCTCTTAGAACATGTCTTCCAATAAAATTCCACAAAAGTAAAAATAAAAAATACTACGTAGAAGTTAAAAGAAAGCCAATAAATATTACTCCTCCTTTCCAAACGCATTTCAAGTAATTATAGTAAAATTTGACTTCTGTTGACCCCTTGATTTTTCTGGCGATACAAACGTATTTAAGTAATTATCGTTCTGTAAAAATACAATCTTTGATTTTCTTCTAGACGAATACGATATTGAGATTTTTTTCTCGAACGCGATTGGTTTCTAAGATCACTTCCGGTCCTAGGATTTTTATTTGTTAGTCTTGGAAATCATCTATGCTTGAGTTGTGAAAACTTCTGAATAGGTATTTAAGTTTATTTTTTTCTTTAAAAATATTTCGTGTTCAATCAAATATCGTGATGCAAATTGAGACGGAAGAATTTTTCTTTAATAATATACTCCACCCGTTTCAAATTGATTGACATGTTTTGACTTGACACGAATTTAAAAAAAATAAAAAGGACTTTTGAATCTTGAGGTCTTAAATTAAAGATATGTCAAATGTACCAAAATATCATTTAATCTTGTGGTCTTAAACATGTCATGTGGAAAGTTGAAATTAAAGAGTTGCTACAAGGAGAAGAAGTCATTCTTTTTAAAACGAATAAAAACAAATTAAAACGGAGAGATTAAATCATTAATGCGAGTGATATCATGAAATGAATAGATGATGTATGACGAATATTTGCCACCACAAGGTTGTGTCATGCATGCAGGATATCCTTGTAGCAAATGCACACGACATTTATCATAAAAGCATCTTGAATGTCAGAGCTAATCAGCGTCGTCAAGCCTCTCTCACTCGTAAATATGCAACCACTTTTGAATTAGTCAAGCGTACGCATACTTCCAAAATGATTTTAAGTGGGTATAATACATGAACTTGTCCTTTAATTTGACTTCAATTAATATTAATGCTCTCCAACTTTGAACGATCATAATATTTTAAATTCATATTTTAAGGAGAAATACCTTTAGATATTGTTTAAATATATGATAGTGTGAAAAATTATTTAGGCATAATACATAAACGTGTTCTTTAACTTGGCTTCAACTAGTATTTATGTCTTCCAACTTTGGGTGTGCACAAGTAAGAACTTAAATTATCATAAAGTTGAACAAGTAAACATACGCGTTCTACATGAAAATCACGTTGGATGCACGCGTCCTACATATTAAATAGCGTGAGATTTTCCATGTAGGACGTGTGTTTACTTATTCAATTTTATGACATATAGCTTAAGTTAACTGTCTATTTGTCCACTCTCAAAGTTGGAGGGCATAGATATCAACTGAGCCGAAGTAAAAGGGTACTTATTATGTCAATTATTTATACTGATAATGCTTTAATCCAAATAACTTGAGACTGAAAGATGGAAAAAGAAAAAGAAGAAGAAGAAGATGGAAGGAGGGGGAGGGGGAGGACCTTTGTACGTAAAGGACTGAAACAAGCATGTCATTGCGCTGCAGTTCAGTAAAACGTTTACTGCATGCGGATAAACTGTACTATACATCTATCTTAAATCAAACAATTTTAAGTCCAGCCTTTTGTTTTCCCTTTAAGATTATAATCTCCTAATCGAAATACATATTTAATAATTAATTAAGTTATATATATCGTTAGCGTGAATTGGTAGCGGAGATAAGGATATTCAGATGCGGTTATTCTAGAAGAGATATGATTAGGAACGAAGTTATACAAGATAAAGTGGGAGTGACCTTCATGGCGGACAAGATGAGAGAAGTGAGACTGAGATGGTTCAGATATGTGAAGAGGAGGTGTGCGGATGCGCCAGTAAGGAGTTGTTAGGGATTGGATATAGCAAGAGTTAGAAGAGGTAGAGGCAGGACAAAAAAGAACCGGCGAAGGCGATTAGACAGAACATGACTTTAGATAGAAAAGTATGGATCCGGAGATCGAGGATTAGGATATGAAGATGGTTGACCGTGGTGATTTATGTGAAAGAGGTTGAAGGTGTTGATTTTATAGATGGTATCGGATAGAGCAACAATAAAATGTTCAGAAGATTATAACTAAATAATATAATGTGTTAATAATTTTATAACTTTGTACGAGATCTGAATAAATCATTTATTCAAAATAAGTAATAATCAATAATAAATGCATTTAATAATTTGAGATTTAAATAATTATAATTCAAACTTCCGTAAAGTAAAAATAAACGAGGTCTCCATTAGTGTGCAGCACATCAATAATTCTCTATATAACAAGATTCAGTACAGCAGCATTAAATTAAATTTGGTATCCTGGAGAAATATACTCTGTTAACTTCCAATCATTAAAATTGGAAGAATTACTTTTAACTTCCAATAACAATAATAATTACAAAAAAATCAAAATGGGTAGGAAAATAACTGCCAGTTTGTAGCTATGAAAAGAATGATACAATTATAGTTGATTTTTAACAAAGGCATTAACCTTATATTATCAGTGGCAATGATGAATCCCTCAGTGTACTCGAACACTTTTTTTCTATACAGTAAAAGGCTCTGTGCAGCCATAACTAATTTTGAAGGACCTCTCTGTATGTGCACTCGAATACATATATAACTACAGTGGCGAAGCACGAAGTCAGAAATTTAACTAAGGGTGTTCAATAATTAATATTGGGAAACTTACATAGATATGCTATATTTAAGAAAATATTTATTATCTATAGTAATACCATTTTCTTTTTTCACTCAACACTTGTAATACAGTTTTAATACATATTGCAGAGAATAATTTATAAAACACATATTGTACAAGTTTTATTCATGGATAATACATTTATCACACACTTTAATACACTTATAATACATCATGTCAATTTCTTACTAAACAAACATAATACATCTATATTGCATGCATAATTCACTTCTAATAGATAGTGCAGATTTATCATAGTATTGCTATGTATTGCTATAGATGATAATAAATAAAAAGTATCGCCTAAAAATAGTAATTATTTATTAAAAAATACTCACCTAAATAATTTTTTCATTAATTTAATATATATATATATAAAAAGTAATTTGTGATCTATATATTTGGTATAATTTTTTGATAAAAGTGTTCAACTGACGGTTTCATTGTATGTGGCTATGCCACTGTATAACTATGACACCAATGTTCTTTCTTTTCCTGATAAGGCAGAGGAGGTTCGAATTTGGCATGAGGAATTTGATATTGGGCCATGGTCCAATTCAAATGGACTCCACACATATTTCATAAAGAGGAACTTTCATAAAATGACTATTTTTCGTAAACATATCACATGATGACCACAACACGTTTTATGTTTTCTTAATGTAAATTAAACCTAAACATTAGAACAGAGGCTTTCTAAGGGGTCGTTTGGTTGTTAGTTAGGAGGTGGTGATTATTCATGTATTAAAACCAACATAACTAGTATACCATGTTTGGTAGCTTTTAATTACTGCGTACATAATTCAGGACACTAATTACGGTGTTCGGTTACTAGTTTACAATTCAGCATAAATAAAAACATGTATAAGCTATGAGTCAATTTATATATTATTTTACACGGCGTAAAAGAAATAACTAAACCTTGCATTACTAATATATATCTACATAACGATCTAACCAATATTTTGTACAGTGATGAATTCATTATGGAAAATACAATTCAGACAACAGCTAATTGAATCAATTGATTAAGCTAGTGGTAGTGGAAACCAGGGGCAGACCCACGTAGGTTCGAGTGGGTTCATATGAACCCACTTCGTCGAAAAATTACACGATATATATATATATATATATGTATAATCAGCTTTTGAAATGTACGGCCTATAAAATTAATTCTTGAACCCACTATGTACAGATGCAGTGCCTAGCCTAGTGGTATAGCGTGTTCAAGGTTGCTCTAGACGTCGCGAGATCAAGAGCAGCCTTGCACATGCTCTTTCCTTATTATAATATATTATTTACTTATTTTTTAATTTTTATATTATTATTATATTAGTTATTGATCCCCAATTTTCCATACTCCCTAATCCCCATTATCCCCTTTACCCACACCCGTATACCCAATTCCCCCTTATTCCCCAATCCCATTTTTTACAAATCCCTATAGGTAACGTGAAAAAGAGGGGAAAAAAGACTACAACGTGAAAACAAAAAAAAAACTACCGCCTAAGCAAGAAAACAAGTAACAACGATCTCATATTAACACCAAGAGAATACTCTACTTTCAACCTTTCATATATATAAAATTATTATTGTTATTTTTTACTTCTTCAACTTAAAAAATTCTTACTACTTAAAATTAAAGAAAATTACAATTGATTTTCTCTTCAATTTCAGTCACTTTTTTTACAAACATTTCAAAATTCAAATGCTTGTAATGACTCTTAATTTTTTAATGAGACTTTTAATTCGGTAATACATGTTCTAAATTCAATGAAGAGATATTTTACTCCGGTATCATCTAAGTTGCCACAATCAAGTTCATCCGCTCAAAACACTCCTCGCGTGGAAGAGAACTTTAATCAATTGAAAGAAAATCATCATTCTGCTAAAAAACAAAAGCAAGGAGTAAACTTGAATTCTTTACCAGCAGATCCAAAAGAAAGAAAATTCATTTCGGACTATCACCCGGATGATCGTGATGAGATTAGACGAGCATATATTCAAAGAGGTCCTCATCAACCTCGAGTTCGCGAGTTTCCTCAAAGAGAAATTTCTGGATTAAAACATCGTTTTAATCGTAAATGATTTAAGAAATATCATGATTGGTTGGAGTATAGTGAGATTGAAGATGCCGTTTATTGTTTGTGTTGTTATCTATTTCAAGACGAAAGCATTCATCAAGGTGGAGGCGAAGCATTTTCAAGTATAGGGTTCAGAAGTTGGCACAAAAAGAAAAGATTAGATACACACGTTGGTAGGTCGAACAGTGATCACAATCAAGCAAAGAAGAAGTGTGAAGATCTAGTGCGACAAGAAAAGTCAATTCAAGCCGCATTTGTGAAGTTATTAAATCAAACCAAGCTTGAACACAAAATCCGTCTACAAGCTTCTGTCGATGTGGTGAGACTCCTTTTGAATCAAGGATTGGCATTCCGTGGACATCGTGAAAATGAATCATCATTAAACAAGGGTAACTTTCTTGAAATTCTTTCATGGTATGCAAAGCGATGTGATAAAATTAGAGATCTTGTGTTGAAAAAGACTCTAAAAAATAATCAGTTGACTTCTCATAAGATTCAAAAAGATATTGTCACTGCATGTAAGCTTGAAACAATTAAAGCTATTATGGAGGATCTAAATGGTGACTATTTCTCATTGCTAGTTGATGAATCTTGTGATGTATCACGTAAGGAGCAAATGACAATTGTTTTGCGATATGTTGATAGATGGGGATCTGTTGTGGAACGGTTTATAGAGATTGTCCATGTTCAGGATACTAGTGCCTTATGTTTAAAAGAAGCAATTGTTAACTATCGTACTCAACATTCTTTGAGTTTATCTTGTATACGAGGACAATGCTATGATGGAGCAAGCAATATGCAAGGGCGTCTAAGTGGCCTTAAAGTTTTGATTCAACAAGAAAGTAGATCAACTCATGCCATTCATTGTTTTGCTCATCAACTTCAGTTGACTCTTGTTGGTGTGTCTAAAAAATGTCTTCAAGTTGGAGAACATGTATTGTTGGTTTCCAATGTCTTGAATGTAGTGGGAGGTTCTTTTAAACGTATGGATGAACTTCGATAAGCTCAAGCAGAAAAAGTTCAAGAGGCGCTAGATATGGGCGAGATTGAAATCGGTAAGGGCTTGAATCAAGAACTTGGTCTTGCTAGAGCTGCTAATACTCGTTGAGTTCACACTATAAATCGTTTAAGAACTTTATTAGTATGTTTGGTTCTATTATTGATGTCCTTGATACTATTGTTGTTGATTCTGAATCTGTTGAAGAAAAAGCTAAGGTAACAGGATATCTCAAAGTTTGTCAAACATTTGAGATTGCTTTCATATTGCACTTAATGAGAGATATTTTGGCGATCACAAATGAGCTTAATGAATCCTTACAGAAGAAAGAACAAGATATTGCAAATGTTGTTCTACTTGTTAAAGTGGTGAAGAAACGATTGCAAGATTTAAGGGATGAAGGATGGGATTCACTTATCGAGAATGTGTCTGCATTTTGTGTCAGGTATGATATTTTGATACCCAATTTTAATTAATTCTATGTTAATTTTGGAAGATCTCGACGAAGAGTTGCCGAGTATACTATCTTACATCACTATCGCGTGAAAGTATTTTTTAAGATTATTGATTGGCAACTTCAAGAACTCAATGATCGTTTTAATGAGGTGAGAACAGATTTGCTTATTGGAGTTGCTTGCTTGAATCCGGTTGATTCATTTACTAATTTTGACATCAACAAAATATTGAGAATGACTAAATTATATCCTGATGATTTTGGTGAAAATATAATGGTTACTCTCAAGAATGAGTTAGAGTCTTATATTGTTGATGTTCGTGACTTTGATAAAAACTTCTCTAATCTAAAAGGACTTGGTGACCTTTCTGAAGAGCTAGTTAAGACAAAGAAACACTTTAATTATCCTCTTGTGTTTCGTCTTGTAAAGTTTGCATTGCTCCTGTCGGTTGCCACTGCTACAGTTGAAAGAGCCTTTTCGGCAATGAAGTTGATCAAGAGTGAATTGAGAAATCGAATGGATGATGATTGCATGAGCAGTTGTATGGTGCCTTATGTAGAAAAAAAAATATTTAATATTGTTTCTGATGAGAGCATTATAAATAGGTTTCAAGAAATGAAAACTCGAATAATAGAATTGTAACAATATGTTTTAGTTAATCGAACTTTGTTTTATTTGCTTCGTTGTATATTTATTTTTTATATATTGAACCCACTTGATGAAAAGTCTGGGTCCGCCACCGGTGGAAACGATCTAAGTACATTGACAGTACATTAATATTTTTATCACGTCAACCAATATTCATGTGTATCATAAAAATTTATCTATAATTATCTTCGAAATAACTTAATTGTGTAAACACTAGTACTTTTTATATCGTCACTACATAAAACTTAACGAATTTCATACCAAACAAACTTGAGAAAATCCCTCTTTTCCTCTCAATCCAACATCCTTCTCCATCGCTCACTTCTTTCTTCCTCCTACTCTACCGCAATTCATCTAAAGTACTGAAACATGGCATGCACCACCATAACACTTAGAAACTCGAATAAACGAACAAACTTAATGACTAGTTGTTTTATCCATAATAATCATAATCATAATAATAATAATGACTTCTTCTTCTTCTCAACGATCCGCAGCTGGCCTCAGCAACCTTCGAAAAACTGTAACTTGGCTATTCATCGCCTTGTTAATCATCTATCTTCTTTACTCTTTTAATCTAATTCTCAAAAAAGATTCCCCTGAATGTACCAATTCATTGCCTTCGTCATCAGAGTTATCAACAAAGGAATCATTTTCCACAAAATTCCCTCCAACTCCACCATCTCGTAATTCGAAAAACTCAACTCCCCTTTCTCTTCAAGAAAATCCAGGGGAGCCTGAAACAGGACTCAAACACATTGTATTTGGAATAGCCGCGTCTACGAATTTGTGGGATAAAAGAAAAGAGTACATAAAGTTATGGTGGAGGGCAGGGGAAATGAGAGGTGTTGTTTGGTTAGATAAAAATGTTACAATCAAGAAAAATGAAGATTTGCCTGAAATTCGAATATCAGGGAACACGACTAAGTTTCTGTACACGAATAGACAGGGGAACAGATCGGCTCTGAGGATATCAAGGGTTGTTTCGGAGACAATAAGGTTGGATCCTAAAGACGTGAGATGGTTCGTAATGGGAGATGATGATACTGTGTTTAATGTGGACAATGTTGTTAGAGTTCTTTCTAAGTATGATCATAATCAGTATTATTATATTGGGAGTTCTTCAGAAAGTCATATTCAGAACATTTTTTTCTCATATGCTATGGCTTATGGTGGAGGTGGATTTGCAATTAGTTATCCATTGGCAAAAGAGTTGGAGAAGATTCAAGATCGTTGCATTCAACGATATCCTGGATTATACGGTAGTGATGACAGAATTCAAGCTTGCATGGCTGAGCTCGGAGTCCCCCTTACGCGAGAACCTGGATTTCATCAGGTATACAATCATTAAAAGAGTTTAATTAGTCACCTAAAAGATAATTACAGGTAACGACCTGTTACAACAGCCTCCCTACCTTGTGGGGTAAAGTTGTGTACACACCATCGTCCCAAGACTCCACTCGTGGGATTACAATGGGTATGTTGTTGTTGACCTATTACAACATGTTGAATTACGTTGTAGTCAAAATCTTGTCCATTACCAAAGTTTCATGCATTAATAGTGCTATGGTACTACAGTAGTTAGTCCAAGTGCCAAGAAAATTGTTGCAATTATTACTATCATTTTATTGTGTTATCATCAATTTAAAGTACTTCTGACTGGATTTTAATGATTTTATTTTTTTGGTTGTATAGTATGATGTGTATGGGAACTTGCTAGGCCTATTGGGAGCACATCCTGTAACACCTCTAGTATCAATTCACCATCTTGATGTAGTGGATCCTATAATCCCAAGGATGAGCAGAGTTGATGGACTCCGATGCCTTTTTGAATCGATGAAATACGACACTGCCAGCATAATGCAGCAGTCAATCTGCTATGACAAGCAGAAATACTGGTCTATTTCAGTGTCATGGGGCTACGTGGTTCAGATCACGAGGGGTAATATCTCGCCCAGAGAATTAGAGATGCCCACAAGAACATTTCTTAACTGGTACAAAAGAGCTGATTACACAGCCTATGCATTCAACACTAGGCCTGTGACAAAGCACCCATGCCAGAAGCCTTTCGTCTACTACATAAGTGCAGCCAAATATGATCGAAACAAGAATCAGATCGTTGGGATTTACCATCGTCATAGAGAGTCGTATCCTTATTGCAGATGGAAAATTGAGTCACCTGAGAATATCAATGCAATTGTTGTGTTGAAAAGGCCAGATAATAACCGTTGGCAGACGGTAAATTTGTTCAAACAACTCCATTTCTGAATATTGATCCAAAAAGGACTATTACCAAGTGGATGTTATTCTGTTTTGCAGGCAGCAAGAAGGGATTGTTGTAAAGTTCTACCATCAAACAACTCCTATTTGTACATTTCTGTAGGCAGTTGCAGAGCAGGCGAAACGAGTGAAATGTAGCTGTTGGAAGGAGGCTATAGTTTTTTCACTTCCTTCTGTGTTTGTATCAATAGATCTTGATTAGGATAGGCAGAATCTATATTCAAAAGTTGAGAAACAGAAGATTCATAGTAAATTTGCAGAAATGGTACTACTACTAGAGAGCCCACTAGAGTCTAGACTAATAGTGGCTAGCAAATGCAATACAAATTTAACCAACATTTAGATATACTTTCTTTTCACTGCAAAGCTATGTTAACCGCATGAATAGTTAAATTCCTATTGAACCTCTTGAAAACACTATTGGAATTTAAAGCATAGAGACAATAACATGAATTTCTTCAACAATTTTCACTGGCTGCAGAAATTTTAATTTGCATTTTTCATCGCGAGAGAATGATCCAAATGCAATTCAAGCCAGAGATTCGTTTCATCTCATGAATTCCATCATTTATGTACAAGTTCACTGTCAACAGCATTACATTAAGAGCAGCCAAACATGTTAAAACTCTTACTTTGTATAATTGTATCTCCCTTGCCCTTTATAACTTTTATCCCCCTCCTACACCTTCATCCCCCCCACCCACCCCGACCCCAAATCCTCTTAACGAAAAGTTAAAAGATATCGAAAGCAGGCAGCAGTATGAAACATCCTTAAAATGCAGTTACTGAAGTATCATAATTATGAAAATCATAACCTTCAAACTGTTGATAGTAGTTGATCATTGAACAAATGTTAAAATGCTAGTTTTTGGTTCCTATATGCCCAGGCAGTATTTTCAAGTGACTTTGCAATCTTACAATAGCAAAAACTATAATCCTTAGGAATTAAGGATTATTAGGAACAAAGGGAATACAGAAAAGGAAGAAAGACTTTTTAAGTATTGTTCCAATGATCATTAGGAAGTACTTTAAAATCTCTACTTGCATGTGCAAACATTGCCCATTAATTCTGGTTGAAACAATACTAATTTCTACTTGGTACTTTCATGTTAATGTCCAGTTTAGAACAGATCAAAAGGAAAAAAAGATGGTGAAACTCTAAACAACTTTTTCTGAATGAATTCACCACAACAGACAGACCTGTTTACAGAGTCAACAAGCCATAATAACAAAAAAACAACGGTTATTTAATGGTTCCTACAATTATAAAATCAAGATGGTTATCGTTCGTGTACAGAGGAATGTGGTAGAGTATAATTATTCTCCCATTTCTTGTCTCAAATCTCATCACCTGTTATGTGAATGTTACATAAAATTTTCGATATGATTCTTCCATTCATTAGCTTAGCTAGCAGAAAGTAGGATTTTTCTGCCTGTTTTCTAAACATTTACGTGAGATCCATTTCTTCCTTCTGTCAAGTGAAATTGCCCGATTTTATGCTAAATTTTCGTCTTTGGAAATAATATAAAGAACATTCAAAAGTGTCCCTTTTGCATAGCTTGACTGTCTTAGAAGCTGCTTTTTCTTCAATTAGGTGTGGCGAAAGGGTGTCTCTTTTGTATAGCTTTTCGCATATTGCCAAGCATTTTATACTGAACTGAAATAGTTAGTAGAAAATATGTGTATATTGGCTTTAATTAGTTCTTGCTAACGCTTCTACACTGATTGCTTTTTTCTCATTATATCATTGAAGCGTAGAGTTTTCACATATTATGTATACTATTATATATACTATGAACTGGAGCTTGCATTTGCACTAGATATGCAAAGGAGGCCTTTGGTTTTTTATTATGTCCAATCTATGATTTTTAAGCTGCACCTGTAATATACATATGTGAAAAAAAGAAAGTTGACAACCACTTATATTTGTGTGTGTTTCAGTTCTTATTTTAGTCCTCAAGCTCTGTTGTATCGTAGCCATCACCATTACCAGGTGTCTTCATCGTTTATAGATTTCTGAGAAGATTGACTTTTGTATGACTTCCGGATAGGAGGCTCGATTTCAGGGTCATACTTTAAGGAGGCAAGGTAGTTCAAAGCAGTGACGATATCAACAATTGGAGGGCGCATATTAGGTTTCTCCTGGACACACATTGCAGCAATTGCAAGAGCTTGGTATAAGCTCCTTATTGGATAGTGACCATCAAGTGCTGGATCTGCCATTTTGTAGAATTTCTTCCTGTCTTTGAATAATGGTCTTGCCTGCAAAAGGTGAGTGGCGTTTGTTCAATATATAACCAAGTAGATAAATTTATACCGGCTAGAAATAGCTTAAGCTTTTAGATGAGGTGGACAGGTGGTCAAACACTTGACATGGTACTAGAGCAGACAAAGGACGAGATAGTCACACAATTCAATAATATTAATGCAAGTTCAATATGGCTGTCTTAGTTCACTCCTGAATAATCTAAAATCTGGAAAAGGTGTCATAATGTTGATAAAGGACCTTCCTCAGCAGTTTCTTCTATCAGGAGACAAAGCATAAATTTGATTTGCAAGCATATAGACAGCAGCATAATCATTTGAAACAACCAATTCGGCCACTTGATCATCCGACAAAACAAAATTAAATTGCTGCAACTAGCACTATCTCAGCTCTTTCTCTGCTGTTGCTAGGTTCAGAAGTGGACAAGATAGGAATATTCATGTTTATGCTAAATCAACAGATATCTAGTCCTTAAGCAGTAGTCTAGTTTAAATTGGAACTGTATACTGTTACTTACAAGTTTCTACAGAAATGAACAATTACTTCTGATCCCTCAAATTAAGCACTCTAGCTTTTTTGAAGAGTATGACCCATGACATATTTGTTAGCACTGTGCGCCTATTCACCTTGCTAACCATCTATATACAATGTTTACCATGAACGAAACTTAACTATAGAACTTAAGATGACTTTAAGGTGTCTTGACAAGTCCATGGCATTGTTCAAGTGGGATTGCTTCATTCATGGTTGAGTTGTAAGTAGGATTGAATTATTATCGGGTAAACACCATCTTTTCTTAAAAGAAAAAGGCAGTTAAATAATGTCATGTAAACCTCACTATCATAGATTAACTCATGAAAGATAACAAGATTCAATATTGTGGATGTTGCAAACTCTTTTGTTAACTCTTTCATGCAACCAAAATGTAGTAGTCAAACTAGAGGGCTTCAAAGACCTACTGTATAGATACTTCTACGGTACAGAAGCAAAATGCATATCAGCCTGAGAAACGCAATGTCTTAACTCAATAATCATGTCCCAAAAACTAGTGGGCAACATTAGCTCATACCTTCTGAAATACACTCTTATGTTTATCCTTAACAAATCTGTGTTAAACTGTATTTCTCTAATTACTCATCAGAATCCTGAACTAGAAGCACTTGCACATCACTATAACTAGTATGTATAGGCAAAGATACCATTCAAGGAAAAGTATGGCAGTACCCTTCATCTCATCGTCTTAAACCACAGACAATCTCCATTCTGCTAAACAATGACCAAAAAAACAATGATTGGAAGTAGTTTAGCGACATTAATTTCTTGGATCCATTTAGGTGCAGAAATGAGAATGATGATTAAATTCAGTAGCTAGGAGGCAAAGAAAAATCAGGTCGTCCCACATCATAACCACAATTTTTTTTTATCACATGGAAACGATAAGAGATAAAGGAAACTTACCCAATTAACCAGGTTTTGCTCAGCGGCAGATTTTGTATAGTCAATCGCTCTCCTGCCTGTGATTATCTCCAGGAGAACAACTCCAAAGCTGTAGATATCAGACTTGAATGTTAGTTGTCCAGTCATAGCATAATCTGGTGCACAGTATCCATATGTGCCCATCACTCTGGTTGAAACATGAGTCTTGTCTCCACTAGGACCCACTTTAGCCAAACCAAAATCAGATAACTTGGGGTGGTATCCCTCACCAAGCAAAATATTGGAGCATTTCAGATCACGATAAATTATAGGAGGTGTCATCTTGTCATGTAAATATTCCAGGCCCCTTGCAGCGCCTGCAGCTATCTTCATTCTACTGTTCCAATCAAGAGGTTTTTGACTTGGCCAGGCGTCTGCACACATTGAAAGCAGCATAGCAAATGGACTCATCACAAAGAGTCAAAAAGAAATAGGCATGTTTATCAGGATGGACGAGGCTTAAGATTGGAAGAACGTAACATGAAAAGTAGACAATTATAACATACCAAACAAATGGTCTTCCAATGAACCAAGAGCCATGTACTCATAGACCAATAGCCTCTGATCTCCCTCAGCACAACAACCAATTAGTTTAACAAGATTAGGATGGTCAGCCTTACTTAGTGTCTGTACTTCAACAACAAATTCCTTAACTCCTTGACATCCATTTGGATCGAGTTGTTTGATGGCTACAATCTGCATTAGAAAAGAATATAAAAGAAAGACTCAGGCCACCAATTATTCCTAATGTTAAACCACTCACTTTAAATGACCCTGCAAAGATTGAAGGGGATATAAATTCATAAAAGGAGGAGAGATATTCAAATAATCCCGTTGTTTATCGAAGATTGTAAGGAAGAATGACAAGTATTACGAGAATGGAGTCGAGCTGACCTCACCAGTATCCCCCATATGACCTTTATATACTTTGCCAAAACCTCCTTCTCCCAAGAAGTAATCTTCCTTGAAATCTTCTGTTGCAGCTACTAATTGATTGAATTTAAACCTCTGTGCCGTAGCACCACCTGTTTTTCCATCTGCAGGAGGGGTGTTACTATAACCCCCATCTTTCCTAGACGTAGATCGGTTTGCAATTTTAGTCTCTTCATTCTTCACAGCTTTAAATTGACTAGCCACCGGCATATCTACGGAACAAGAGAAAACAAGAGGCACCAAAAATATGGGAGTTTAAATGAAGAAGTCCTCATTTGATTCAAATGATTTGAGAGAGGGAGAAGAAGAAATGAAAGGACACAAAGAAGCAAAAAGAGATTCATACACAGAAAGGACCAAAATTTCTGAAAAAATCACAAATATATACAGAGAAAATTCCAAAGGACCAAGAAATGTTCTCAAATTGCTGTTAATCCGCTACACTAGACAACACCCTGAATCAGAATATTCAGCCTTCTTATCAGAAAAAACAACAACTTTTGTTAATTCCTTCCATGAACATATCAAAAAACATCAAGAATTTCAAAGCCCTGTAAACATAAAAGAAAGAATGAAATAGGCATAGAGAGAGCTACATCCAAAAAGATTGACCAAATCATAGATGCATGCAACAATAATAATTCAAGATCATATGAATGAAAAAAGGGTTGCTCAAATGGTAAGTACGCTCCAACTCCAACGTTAAGGTTGTGGTTTCGAGTCACCAAGTAAGCAAAAATGTGGGAGCTCCTGGATCAGATGAACCCCACAACATATATCCATTAAACAGGACACAAAAACAAAAATTGGATTGGAAAAATTCAACATTTGATCAGATTCCAACAGCCCCATATTGAAATTTTCCAAATGCACAAAAAAAGGAACAATCTTTCAAAATCCAAAAGCCTTCCCTTTCACAAAATCAAACGTAACGTACGAATAATTTGATCAAATCATGTAAAAATATCACATATACCTTGTTTAGGCTGTGATTTATCAACCCTTTTATATTGATGATTACTAGTTTGAAAAATCTTTTTCTGTGGCTTCTTCACTGATGTATCTCCATCTCCAGAACAAGGGAAACACCCCATTACTTTTAATTAATCTCTTTAACTATCTATAAGCCACCCACACAACACTGATTAATATAATATGTCTCTACTACTAAACTCTTTTTCTCTCTTTTTTCTCAAAAAATCAGGGAAATGGGGAATGGAACAGTAATAATGATGATTTTAAGAGTTACAAAACTTTCAGTTTGCTTTAAAAGAGAGAAAGAAGAGAAAAATGGAGAGAGAGAACACATAGCATTAACCTTTTTTATAGTACGTTTATTTTTTCCTCTTTAATTGAAAAAAAAAATGTAGTCTTTTTCTGGGGTTTTGTATTTGTGGTGCAAAAATGTGTAACATATTTTTTCTAGTACAGTTGATCCTCAAATTAAATGCCACGTAATAATACCTAGATTTTTTTGGTCAAATCATATTACAAAGTCACATCAACATATCCCGTCGTCATAGCTGACTCATCTACTAAATGTCTACCAACGTGACAATTGCTGGATCCAATGTATTATTATCGGGTTCATCTGAACCAGTACTTTCGATATTGAGCATAAATTTATATTAAATAACAACTTATAAATTTAAAAATATAACGAATTCAATGCTAAGAATCTTAGATATTCAACTTGTAAAAATTTAAATTTGGATGTGTCTATGGTGTCATCCTCCTCCATCTCTTATTTCTTACTTTATGTGATAAAATTTTACTGTATATAAAAATTTAAGAAAAAAATATTGAAACTTATTATCAGATTTTTATGACTAAAAGGAGGTATATTTTTAAATTAAAAATATAAAGATTAAAATTAAATTATTTTTAAATATAAATATATACTCCTATCTTCTTTTCAAATGAACTACTAAAAAATCATCACATAAAATGAAAATTTCTGAATATGTATTAGCAACCTAATTTTTTTACCTTAATTTTAAATATTATAGGAAATTACTGATATTTATTTCAAGTTATCGATAAATTAGGAGTGTATTGTATCTTTTATTTGATATTTATAAATATTTTTTTGTTAGTATTATTAATTTTTTTAGTTCTTATTTTATTTTTTTCTTATTTGTCACCAACATTTACTTTATCCCAATTTATATAACACTCTTTAATTTCTTTTAGACCAACAACAACAACAACAACAACAACATATCGAATGTAATCTCCAAAGCGGGTTTAGCCTCTAGGAAAGAGAGTGCATTAGACTTTACCTTTATTTTATCGAGATAAAAAAGTTATTTTCAATAGACGATCGACTTAAAATAAAGTAAAGCCAAATAATTCAAAAAAAAAAAAAAAACTCGTGGGGCGGTTTGACTCGGTAAACAAAACCAAGTGGAGTATATGACGTAGTAAATTGAAACCTGTCTCTGTGACTCAGTAGGTTTAGTTTTGACCAAAACCTATAATTTGGCTGAATATTAGGGAAAGGAACAAAATTCAAATAGAGGAAACAATGAGTAAGAAATCAGCATAAAATTAATAACATAAGTCCACCAGCAGAAAAATAATTAAGATAAACCAATATTGTCAGAATTAGAATTATTCTTGTAGTAGGGAAAAAAAAAAGGCAAACTTGATCAATACCAAAATGTACTTATATCGGTAATAAACCAAATTGAAAAAGAGCATAGCAAGCGTCGTTTTTAATTTATTTTTTATATAAACCAAATTTCATTATGGACTTTTGGTTTATCTTCAACACTCTCCGAAATAGCCTTGGTATAAACTGCGTACACTCTGCCCTTCTCATACTCCACTTTGTGGAAATATACTGGGTGTTGTTGTTGTTGGTTTATCTTCAACACCCCTGCTCGAATGGACGTATGCCATTTTGTTCTTTTCTAGTAATTTGTTTTCCCACAGAATTTAAAAAAATTGGAGAGTTCTCTACCAACTGTACTTCTTCATTTTCTATTTTGTCAAGAAAAAGACTTGTACATTACCATATTAATATTATAAAAAAAAATAAAAAAAAACAGCCACCGCCCAGCTGTAAAATAAAAATATTCAATCCATACGTCTCTGGGTATATAGTCTTGCTCTGTTGATCCACCAAATCCAAATATTTATTCACTTTTTTAAAAAAGTTGTATGCGCCTAATGCATACAACAAACAAATAATCGTGTGCATATTTAATTAACTTATGTTTTGCAATTCAAATAAAATATAAAAATGTAAAATCAAATTAATGCAATTTATGCAGCTACAGTGAGATCACAATTTTTTCCTAATAATTTGTTAAATTTCAAATATAAGAATAAATAAGTTTTTTTCTTTCTTTTTTTAAAAATAAAATAAATCGTAACATGATTCAAGACCAATAAGAGGAAATGGCAAACATAATACATAAAAATCAGCTTTTAAGTTGTTTAACGGTTTCTAAAAAATAAATTAATTTCAAATTTGGTGCGACCAACTTTTTTCCATATTCTACGTGTCTAGTGATTAAATAGCATAAGTAGTAATATCCCACTGAGTGTGCTTTTGGTACCGAAAGTGGATCACCTAAACAACATATTAAATCCTCTAAATTAAACTAACTAATATGCTGTAACATTTTTTAGTGAGACACCAAGAAAATATTCAAATGGTAGTTAGAATTAGGAGAAATCATAGTCGTTTCTTAATTTCTCAACACTTACACATAACAAAGAAAGCAATTTGATTAGTGCTAATAACTGATTAACTACTAATGAAGTGACAAATAAGAGTGTACGTATAGTTGCGTGGAGTTTACAAATTCTTAATCAAGCATAGACGGTTGTGATTAAGACTAAAACGAGGGTGATCTCTATTATTATTTTCAAAATGTTAGCAAAGCTACTGGTTACTAGTCAAACAAATTATATAGAGAAAATTGTTGCAACAAATGGAATGTCTATTTCTATGAAAATGACTCTCAACTAATTATCAAACTTTTAAATGCAATAAAGGGCTATTCATATGCTGTGCCATGCATTTTGTTTACGTATTTATAGTAGGTTTAGAAGATATTTGTAACACTCCAAATGTCTTGTATGATTTATCGGTGGATTAATACTATATTATTATATCCTTCTAGATTTTTCCTGACTTTTCTCCGACCAAGATTATAACTTCTGCAGCTTTGTCACTCCATAATCTTTAAAAAAACAAATTTGAAAAAATCAAGACATAAGTCAACAATCAATTACTTATCTAAGATAGAAAATGTTAAGCTTATGAAAAGATCTTCAAACCTACCGATATGAAGATATATTTGGTTGAATAACCCTGAACGAGATAATGCTCCAATATTTAAAGTCATAAAATTAAGGAAAAGATTACGTGGATAAGTGCAGAGGATGCACAGTCCCATCTGAATCCAAATTATCTTCATTTTTTAGCGTTGGTTATTCATTGCAAAGTTTATTATTCGCACAAAATATTTCTGATTAGATGTTTTAATCTTCCAACCTTAAATCCTAAAATGGTAACTATGATGTCTAGCAGTTACTGAACGGTTAACCAAATGGTGCAGAGAACGTTTGCTCTGCAAAACTCAATCCATCAGATAACTTGTGAAGTAAAATCCTATAAGAAGCCTGAGCTTATTCCATAAAGAAGTCATTTGAAGTTTTAACAATGGCATTCAGACATAACAGCTAGGAAGATCGTTTACAATTAGAATTGATCTGGACAAGGAATCAACTGGGAGTGACATGCCAAATGTTCATGTACTTTTCTCTCAGATTTAAGAATCAGGTTAACCAATGCTTTATTGCAATAAGAATAAATTTTGAATCTTTTTTCCACACACCAAAAAGAGGCATATAAATGTTGAGTTCCAAAGCTACGAGGTCCACCAAATCTTCCTCATGGAAATTAGTCCCATTAACATGTCTAAGGTAAAAACATGGTGAGACTTTTACCCATATGTGCATCATGAGATACACTCCTTGCTCAAAATGTAGTCTACTGCTTCTTCCACAGTGTCAACAACCTGCACCAAATGAAGATCATGTTTGGGCAATGTGTCCTTAGTGAACGTCTTTATATTTGCTTAATGGCGGTCCAGAAATGGACCATACTATAAATATGTGAGTGGATACCATCTATCCACTTATTAGCTTTTACAAACTAATTTTCCAGGCCAATTGGGTTATCGCAGAGGGAATTAAAGAGAGAGATATGCATTATTGTATAATGAAAAAAGAAGATGCAGTCATAGGTCAAAGATATCATTTACCCACCAGATCTGCTGGAAAATCGTCATGATTTTCTTTCCCCTTGAAGACACCAGTCCTTGTCAAAATAGAGAACCAAGGAATTCCGGCCTAAAAAGTAAAGATTTAAACTTATATATCGTTCAAGGTATGAAATAGCTGAGTATCAGCTTAAATAAGTCAGAGAACAAACCTGTCGAGCTCCTTTGATATCAACAGAGGGATTATCACCAATCATATATAAGGTTTTGAAAAATTGCTTTCGACCATCAACCTGATGGTTATTGTGACATGATTGTTGAACTTGCATTAGTACTGTCTCCGCGTTTTTAAATACAAAAGGATTTGGTTTTCCATATGATGTATACTTTAGAGCAGCAGGGTGGATACTGTAACAAAAACTGATGTCAGAAGTGCATTATAGCAAGGTGCAGTTTCTTTTACGTCATCTCTATATCCATCTTACGTATATTTCACGTAATATTAAGATTTATGCTAATCTACAATCAGAGCAAGATAATGAAACTATATGCAAGCTACATTCTCAATTGTCAGATATCATATCAAGTCTCGAGATATTTGGAAATGAGCCTCACGCATTGAAGACAGATTCTACTGCAATTCTGAAAGCACCCATGCCAAGTCGTTCAGATGGAAACAAGGCCTAGAGTCAAAAGTTAGATAGGAAAGGTTACATTCTCCATGAATATGTTGAGGCAATCAAAGACAATCAGATCTATTTAGCATTGAAAAACCTGATAGACAAGGTCATCACTTGCAAAAAAGAGTGGTGGCTGGTGCACAATCTCTTTTCCTGGCAGCCCTCCAGTCCTTAGAATGTCACAGAGAACCTAAAATTGAATTTTCTAGTTAAAATTGCAAAACTACAATAGGTGGAGTGAAAGCAAATTTGAGCACATTAATTCCATGTAGTAAGAAAAGGAGATGCATGCAAATGCACAATAAAATCAAGAAACAAGAGGAACAGACAAGATTTCTGGAATAGGGATGAACCTGACTGGGACTCTACAGTAAGACTTCACAAATCAAAGGAAAGATAGTTTATGAAATACAAAATGTTAGAAACAATTTTATTAGCCAAATATTGAAGGATAAATCTGGTTGACAATTTGTATCTGCAAATCACTAATTCCTTAATAGAAATCCACGAAGCCAAATACACTTGGCATCTGGTTGAATTAGTTGAAAGGTACATCCAGCTAACTTCAAAGTTATATATCAAGTGCTTCTGGATTCAAAGGTACAAGAAGAGGAACATCATTTAATGAAGTAGCAGTTAATGCAAAAACAGCCAATTGGAAAGCAAGAGCAAGCCTTTTTAATCTTCAAGCTACCAACAAATGCACTATATATCATTTGATCCCTCTATCAGCCAAAAGATATGAGAAAATTCATCAACGAGCCTACCCTAACCTCCACCCCAAAACAAAAAAGAAGAAGAAAAGAAAAATGAGAGAAAAAAAAGAGAAAGCATGAAGAAAAAAGCAAAGCATGGAAATGTCAATTAATCTTTGTTTCTTACTTTCTTTACATATGACTTTAGCGCTAATCTGCCTGGTAAATGCAAGCTTAAGAATATTAGATTATAAAGAAGAATACCTGGATGTCCCTGCTCCAATCAACGGAATCACTAACAACAAAGACTGCCTCCACTCTCTGTGAGCACGGATCATTGCTCAAAGCTATACGATTAGACTTGCTGTTCTGATTACCATCCTGCTTGTCTGTCCATTTTTTGTATTGTGCCAATGGGTCAATGTTGTCAAAATAAGATGCATACTCATCTATGGAGAGAACATTTCTGAAATTTAAAGCATAGTAGTATATCACTGTTGAAATTGTTAAAATATTTGAAGAATGCATTCTCAACCCACATTCATAAAGTGCAAAACCAGGGAGCTTACTTAAAACCATATTCAGACATCACCTCAGCAGGTTCTCCTTTTCCAACAGCAACAACAAGCTCATTCTCAAATCTGTTAACATGGATTTAACTTGTTAAAGCCAACCAATGCAAATTTGATCTTTCAAACTTGATTTCTAATCAACGTAAACAGCTTTAGTTCCAGGAGATCTTTCCCTTGTAACCCTATTCTGCTCTAGCACCATTCACAGTTGACTCTCAACTTCATCTCTGATCTGAGGATGGGACCATCCTGCAAATCTATATCTATAGTACATAGGTTGAACCCCACGCTTACACTTTGGGCTCTTAAGTTTGGTTGTTCGTTGTGTGTCTGTATCTAACACTTCTCTATTCTCATACACGGCGCGTTGACAAACACTCAAGTAGACACACAATAGGTACTTCAGCACTTTTAGCTTTAGCAAGTCATTAAAATTAATACTTAAAATCATAATAAATGAGATAAATATTTTCTGGTTAAGGCATTATTTCTTCATTTCAAATTGAATGTCCATACTAAAACGTTTCTGGACATCCTACCTGGGAAAGGAGAAAATTTTACGTGCACTCCCAGAGTCAGCTCTAGAATAATTACATGGATAACTCTTTGTTAAGCTTTTTCTTTTGAAATAAGAAAGTCAGTTTTTAAACTGTAGTTATATTGATGATTCATAAGTGATCAATTTATTAAAGACCTGCTTGTACTTCTATCAACTAACTATGTCCTACTTCTTTAAAATATGTGGTGTTGGCATACTGGTAATCATGCCACATGATTTTTAGGTGCTTCCAAAGTTTAATTGCTATTAATTTCAGTTCAGAAGAAGGCACAACCTTTGCATTGCATTTTCATATAAGTAGACCTGCACAAAGGAATAGCTATCTTTGTCTTCTTCTACTAACTGTTCTTTATTATATTTGAATGGAGAGACTGAGGTATGAGATCTAACAAACAAAAGATTACCTTCTCATCAACTGTTTGAATGGTGTATGCCCCTGTATAACCTGCATATCCATTCACGAGAGGCTTTAAGAAACAGAGAAAGTAGCACATCATAGGACTACCAACTCGCAGAAAGATCAAATTGTTGAAGAAAAAGAGCAGATTATGATCAAGAGTCAAGACAACACTAATATTGGAAAATCAGAAAAAACTTTACCACTACGTCTCTCAAAAGTTGTATACCTGTAAAGGTAGGATATTAACATTCAACAATCTGCCCAACTCCTTTGCTCTTTTAGATTCAGGAACACCACCTCCTATTGAGTATAAAAGACCATATTAAGCTCCTTTCTTCTGATAAGTAATAGGCTCTCAAAATGCATGCCTACTACTCCAAAGTTCAGAACAGTAGGTTACAATAAGGACTAAGATTGTCTCAATGAGACAAAGAAGGAATAATAAATTACTTAGATAGGAGAACTAGTCTAGGATGGATGAATATTTACTGTGATTCTACTAAGTGAAAGAAGCTACTCCACCTATTTGGCATTATTTTTCACTCACTATCTATCATTAGATCTAATAAAAGAATTCCAACAATAAATTTAATTCTTTTTTTAAATAAGTACATCAATAGACCTAGTGTATTTTGTTCACCTGATGCATAAAACACAAAATAAGTGCACGTCATTTTGATTTCACTCAATTTTGTTAGGGATTTAAAAGGGGAAATCCAAGACAAAATGAACGCAAATGAAAAACCAGAGTGGAAGCTGATCAACTTCAGAATGTCCTCATTGAAGAGATCTTTCTTAAGCAAACCCTGCACCCATCTCCCCATGATATTAGGAACCAAAATACTAATCGATGACACTGGGTTTTATATATTCATAGAACCGCCAATATATTTTCATTGGAGAGAGAACTAATATACTGTGAATCATCAATGGTTTAATGGATATTTTGTATCAACAACTTCAACCACCTAAAAGTTCCCTTCTACGAAACTAACTTATCTCAATTCAACAACGATTCTTACCACCCAAATATTACTGTTAAGCATGAAGGTTTGGAAAAAACATTTAGTGGCCTATCTCTTATTACTCTGTGATTTTTTCCGATAGTTTTATGAGAATTAATAATCTATTTGATGCAGAGCAGAACACCTACTGGCATGAAAGAGATAGTATAGCGAGTTCATGTGTTGAGATAGATATCTTCAAATGACATGGTCCATCCTTTCCAGAACTTGCAATGTATAACTTACAAAATTGCATTTAAGGAGCTGTTACTTTAAGTAACTAAAGAACTAAAGCACAAAAACTGGTGCAAATGGATGTTGGACAAGAACAGGTTACATCAACCACTCACCATTGGTCAAGAATACGTAGGGAACCTTCAAAGTACCTGCACAATCAAAAGCTACTAAAGTTAACCTCCCTAATCATGGTTACCAACAAAACATACCTATAAATAGCTCCAAGACCATAAAAGTATGAATCAACAATATTTAGATGGTAATGCTACAACATCACAAAGGAGAGGACAACTTCATATCAGAAGATTGATAACATTGTCCAAATATTGTTAAAGCATGCGATATCAGATATTTTGTAAGGAAAAATGACTCCAGTGCATATCACTTTCCCTTTTGGTGGAAATTTTCCACAATTCAAAAATGATTTTATCAAGAAATATACTTTCTTCAAGCATTTCCTATCATGCCAAATACACCAACGATTAAGAAAATATATTAAGTTCAGGAGTAATAAATGAAAAAAAATGTGCGAGTGTCCAGAGCTTTTGCTGGAATATCATTCTCATTTTCTCTTGCATCAAAGTAGGGTACGGGATAGAGCTACTATAAAAAAGTAGGGTAAAAGATAAAATAAGATTATTAAATAATAAGTACAAACAAAATAAGAAAAAAAATAAGGTACCGAACCAAATTGGTCATTACACAAGATGGGACTTTTCACTGTTACCTAATGATGGATATAACGATACGATACAATAAAATTTAAGTAACAATCAAAACAAACATTGTATTTAAACTAACAACACAATACAATACAATAGGTAACAACCATCCAAACAAGCTGTAGAAGCTAAAAAAAGGAACATTTATCCTTCATACTTGTTTATTTTACCACATCCAGTACACATTTTACATTATACATATAAATAGATTGTTATCTCGGCATATCAAAATGAGTAGTCACCTGCAATTCCTAAGTTCCAACTTCTAATTTCTTAATTTCATTTTCATTTCCTCTTGTGACAAACATTATATGATCACGAATATGAATAAAATTTCTATTAGAAAGATAAAATAAGAACAAATGTGATAGTCGAAACGACGCCGTACCGGAATCATCATATAGGCGTTTGAGAGCTCGAGGAGAGCCGCCGATAGGATTGCTGCCGCGGAGCAAAACGCCGTCAATGTCGAATGCAATGCCGAACGACGCTCTGCATCAAATAGATTATTAATTCTCATAAGACTAGTGGAAAAAAGCACACAGTAGTAATAAGAGATAGGGAGGAAATTAAGTACGGATTGGAAGGTGAGTGAAGTTGACGGTAAGAGAAAATTGAAGAAAGTGAAGGAGCTGTGCTTCGAATATGCGAAGAAGAGAGATTTCTTGTTAGGATCTGGAGGATTCTCATCTTCTCTTTGATTGAAAGTTGGGAGTCTTGGAGAAGAAGCTCCTATTGCTCTTTTCGCCTTTGCCCTGAATCTTTTCAACAGTAAAACCCCACTGATTTATTGGATTGTGACACGTGGCTTGAATCGTATAATGTAATCTTTAATTTTTCAGTTTCGAAGACAAGATTTATTATTTTTTTAAGAGATGAATTATAAGGGGAAGAAAAAAAAAATTACATCAAAAATCGGTGTCAACTGTAAACAAAAGATTTACAAAAAAAAAAAAAAAAAAAAAACTATTTTGCAATGAGTCAATTTTACGATATTGTGATTGAACCTTCTGGTAGATAATAAAATTGTAATAGTAAAGTTGTTAAATTTTACGATGTGATTTCGCCCATTTACATTTTAATTGATAATGGTGTTAATAATTTGATTTGGATCGTTTTTTCTCTAAAAGATTATCAAATCAATTAGTCATTTTTTAAAATATTAAATAAAATCAATTTCATCAAGTTTGTTGATTTATTTGGTTTTTATTTTAATATAAGACAATATACTTCAAACACATACTATTAAATTGACTATGTTCTAGTATAACACATACTTTTAAAACATCCCCAATAAAAGGAGTGCCGTGTAACTTGAAACAAATAGAGTATAATGTCAGAAAAAAATACTCTTTTCATTTTAAAAAGAATAACTTTGATTTGATTTGGCAAGTTTAAAAAAACTTAAATTAAAGATATGTCAAATATACCAAAATATCCTCTAATATTGTGATCTTAAATATGTCATATGAAAAATTAAAATTAAAAAATTATTAAAAAGAGAAAGCATCATTCTTTTTTAAATAGACTAAAAAAAAAAAAAAAGTAAGTTTAAATGGAGGAGTACTAGATTTTGACATTCACCAAAAGAACAAAGATCCCCATACTTTTCATGAGAAAAGAAAAGCAAAGTTTCAATCTCCTTAATAAATGACCATGCTCAATTATTAAACAAAAAAGGAGAAGAAAGAGGAAAAGAAGTCCCCATTACACTTGCAAAATCATCAAAATAATCAAAAGTTCCATTATAAAAATACTAGAGATGGTGAAAAGACAATTATCTCACGGGCTCATTTTCACTTCAATTACATTAGACACATTTTCACTTTTATTACATTAGACACAGAAATTGAAAACGAATGACTACATCCATAGCCTTGAGCTTTAATTTCAAACGTAGTGAAAATAAAATGGAAACGAAGAATCCAAGACAAAGCCACCTCCACCTCAAGGGTAAAAGAGGTTTTCTCATGCTGAAGCTGAGGGAGAGAATGAATTTCACAGTTTACAATTTTTGAGCTAATCTTTATCATCTGTGTAAAGTCACTAGTCGGAATCGTATCCACTAGGGGTTGCTAATGATGGTGTCGAGGTCGAGGACCCTCCATTTCTGTTCTTCCTTGTTGATCGGCCCCCAATAGAAGCCAATTCAACAGCTGATTTCACCATAGACTTCAAAATCTTCATCTTCACTTGTCCCCTTCTTCGAGGAACACACTGCTTCTGGTTTGACTTGGTCCCGGTGAATTTTTCCATTTACAGGTTTTTGGTTCTGATCAATTTCTCAAGAAAAGGAAAGAGGATTTTGTGCAGAACAGAGTAAAACAGAGCTTTTGTAGTTGGATAAGAGGCTGATAATTGAATGAATGCTTTAAAGGGAGGGAAGGCACCTTTTTATAAGTTCAAAACAGGACCAAATTGCAAATTTCATTTACTTGGTTCCCAAGGTCGTCGAGTGGATGAATAATTGCTTATCTGGCTTCTTGGAGTGCTTACGTGGACACTAAAATGGTCCACTCCAACTATTGTACTATTAAACAAAATCTGAAAGGTTCATATAGTTGAAAGGTTCACATTTGAAAACAAAATGTTATGTTGGTGACAACTGACAAGAAGGTTCATAGAGATGAAAACCATATTGTTGAATTGAGTATAAAAGGTGCATATAGGTGAAAGGTTCAAATTTGAAGACCATATGTTAAGTTTGTGACAAGACAAGGTCATAGAGATGAAAACCATATTATTGAATTGAGTATAAAAGGTTCATATAGCTGAAAGGTTCACATTTGAAAACCATATGTTAAGTTGGTGACAAGACAGGGTCATAGAGACGAAAAACATGTTGAATTGAGTATAAAGGTTCATAAAAACTGAAAGGTTCATAGAGATGAAAACCATATAATTGAATTGAGTATAAAGGGTTCATTGAGTTGGAAGGTTCAAAATTTGAAAAGGTTCATTTAGTTGAAAACCATATTAACAAGTAAACAAAGAGCTTGCAACGTTGACTTCCATCTTTCACATTATAGAAAGCTTTTTATGTTCCACATTTCTTGGTGGGAATATATTGTGGTTTTTTATATGGTATTTGGACCATTCTATTTTTATTAGCTAATTTTTCTGATTAATTAATCTAAATATTTTTTTAAAATATGATATCATAATCAAGCCTTATTTTCGTATTTCGCGATGCTCGAATCTAGATTCTCGTGTTATGTTATTCATGTTCTAAATATTGTTTAATTTTGGGTGTGTGAAGGAATTTTAAGTCTCACATATGTTGAGAGAATGAGTTCTTAAACAGTTTGGTCGATAATCCTATAAAATTAACTTTTATGGCTGAATTAATTTCAAAGTCTATTTCTTAAAATTAAAGTGCATGCAAACAATTTTTTGATTGGTCATTGTCTATTGTCATGTTTCACATGATTAACGGAGGAGCAAGTTAATTAGGTTCATTTTAATACTAGCAAGTTAATGCCATAGACGGATAAAAAAATTACACTAAATATATAGGGTCAAATTTGAATTATAAATATATATCTATAATGGATCACCTTAACAAAGTTCAGTGGTTAAGGGTTTCAAATTTATCTAAAGATAGTCGATTCAATTCACACACAGCAAAGGCAGACCCTTGTATAAAAATTGAGCTTAGTTTAAACAGTTTTTTTGGACTCAGAATCATAATCCATGAAAAAATCTCATTATTTTTTGGCTCAATTTGTAGTTTTTATTATTTCTTTCCTCTTTAGCTCTTATATTTGATTTTAATTTTGGGTAAACAACAGAAAATCCACTAGTATTGGAGCAAATTACTCTCTCAATCACTAGTTTTCAATATTACATATTATACCACTAAAAAAGAAGCCGGAGATATGGTTAAGGGTCCGAATAGATGGTTCAATTGCAGTAGATACATGTATCTCAAATACATGCGCATATATCCAGGAGATTACGATTAAGTCGCACGTATTCGGGGGGTTGCGGTATGTATCCGCATGTATCTGGAGGGAATTGTTAAGAAGTGGAATATTGCAGGTGACCGTATGTATCCGGGGGATTATGACATGTATCCACATGTATCTGAGGGAAATCGTTAAGAAATAGGATATTATATAATTATTTTAAATTAATGAGAGAATAAGTAAATATGGTAAGAATGTTAGATTATTTAGGTAGTTTATTCTTTAATTTTTACTACTATATCTTTCACCAATGGGGGAGCGACTCCACTCCATAAAATTTGCTCTATTAGTTATCAATACATGCTTAGATTATTATTGACATGTGTCCATGTGAGTCTTAAAAGATCGAGATTTGATTTGGTTTATTCTCTATTTTCATAGTTAAATTTCTACTAACTTACCTTATGCGGACTAAAATAAACTAAGTTGCGTCCAAACTTAAACGATTTGAACAAATTATATCTTAATGAATTAATTCTACATATGCTTTTCACTATAGTAGTGATGTCGTTAGCAAGGTCCGTAATTGGAAAATTGTGTTGCTCTATTAATTTCTCTAAATTGCGTGATAATAATAAACAATGATCTTGTCTAGTTATTCTTGACGGTTCGATTTCTTTAAGCAATCTTTGTCATGTCATGGTGATATGCTATGCTGCCACGGCGGATGGACTATAAGGCTCACCGTCCCCATCGTATTTTTGACTTCGAACCAATGTTTTTTTAGTACAAAAGTGACTAAAGTAAGTCCAAGGAAGTTTCTTTAGAAAGTTACTACTCACACATCAACAACATAAGAAAGGCAACAACTCACATTTTGGTCAACTTAGTTCACACTAATAAAGCTAAAAAATATGTTGTCTTTTAGATTTTTCTCCTATTGGAAAGAAAACAAAATGACTAGCTAGTAAAGCTGGTTCAACCGATCAAGCAACAACCCTTACCTTGTGGTATAAATATTATTTCTGATAGACTCTCAACTCAAGTTAAAGCTGGATCAAACTTCAGCGTAAAAATATAAATTATTTTGCTTTCTTATTAGTGAGTGTTATACAAATTCCGACAAATGTGTAAAATGTCAAATTCGGAGTGTTATAAAAGTTAATCAATGTAAAAGAAAGTGAGAAAAAGAAAAAAAATTTATCTTATTTCTTTCTAGCATAACAGAAACGAAACAGACAAGTGGTACAACATTATGATATACTCTGCACAACAAAGAAAATAAACTAATAAGTGAGCTAAAATTGTGAGATAAGAAAGCAAGTATCCATTTTAAGCTTTGTTCGTTAGCTCATCATAGCAAATTTGATCAACCATTAACGAGTAATCTAGAAATGGACAAAAAAAGGTTGGATTTTTTTGGAAATGAGAAGAATCCACATTTAGGCTTAGCTTACTGAGGACTACCCACTAGAACAAGTTCCATCTCTTCCGATTTTCTTCCCAGAATCGCAGATCATCATGACAACCGAAGCTACCGATTTCAACAGCTTCCTGAAAATCGCGGCTTTAACTTCTCCTCGTCTCTGCGGGAGTCTTGTTTTCTGTCTGTTCATCTTATTGTTCGGTGCCGGAATTTCCATTCGTGCCGATTTTGTGAATTATGATCTAGGGTTCTTGAAAAAAGTGAAAGATCACAGAGGAAAATCAGAGCTTGGAGTTTGGTTCGAGCAGGGGAGAGGGGGTGGTTAAGTAATTTTGGAGAAGTAATGGGGAAAACTTTTTAAGGCTTTGTGAAGATTGAAGAAAGTGTGAGGAGTGGTAAAGATAACGGAGTTAAATTTTATAGTAATGTTTTGAGGGGAAGAAATTTTAGTTGCAATAACTTTGCCACCAAGTTTGTCTCCTTGTTTCTTTTGTTTGCCACTTCATCATTGAAATAAGCAATCTTTTGGCATTATTTTTTGAATTTTTTATTAGGCATCTCACACAATTAATCAATTGTGTTAGATATCTTTTTGTCTCACACAAACGTAAACTCAAAATTTTTGGATTCAAAGATTAAGATCTCCTTTCGGTGAGATAGAAATGTGTCTCTCACAATTAGTGTTAACTGCATGAAGCACGTAAATAATGGTTTTCTCATTTTCTTGTTACTAATTTGATTATAATTTATGCGATATATCCCTAATTAGTTAAAATCGCATAATATTCTGCTTTCTTGGTGCAAACATGAGTTAAATAATGTCTATAATCAAACTTAGTATAGTATTTATCTTATTTTTTCTAATTTTATTGAACTTATTCCTAGATTGACGAACGAGGAAGAGAGGACTCTGCTGTCTAAATCCTCGGAGGCTCGTACAATATATTGTCTACAAATATTCAACACTCACTTTTATTTTTCATAATAAAAGAGTCAAAAAAAAACCTAAAAATCAATCCTCGTGCACAATGAAGATACCCCCACCCCCCACTCCCCAACCCACCCCCCACCCACACACAAAAAAAAGTCCAATGTGGGACCCTTTGTATCTGGAATCTCTTTAAATACAGTAAAGTCAATCATTTATTATTTCTGGCATATTGTCCTTTTCTGCTTCAGAATTCCGAAGCATCTTCTCTCACCGAACCTCGGAGGCTCGGACAATGCCCACAAATATTCAACATTGACTTTATTTTCACAATACGAAGAAAAAAAAGAAAAAAATCCAAAAAAGTCAAGTCTCATGCAAAACAAAAATGAGTTTAACTCTTATGCATGGACTATTGGTGACAATTGTTTGCGCAATCACATCACTTTAAAATCTAAAATAATTGGAAGTAACTATATTTAATAACATTAAATAATAACCTAAAATGAATGATAAATAATATGCTATGTAAATATATTAAAATTATATTGATATTAGCCTCTATTTCAATTTGTTTGTCTAATTTTGACTTGGTATGTAATTTAAAAAAGGAAAGAAATTTTTTGAATTTTGCAATCTTAAACTAAAGATATGTAAAATGAATCGAAATGTTCTTTAACCTTGTGGTCTTAAACATGTCAGGTGGAAAGTTAGAACTAAAAAGTTGCTGAAAAAAGACTTTTTGTTTTGAAATGGACTAAAAAAAAAGTAAGAAAAATAAATTGAAATAGAGAGAGTACAACTTAATTTTATCAACGCTTATATAGCTTAAATGTAATAAAAATAACCCAAAAAGGTCCATCTTCTTTTGGACTGTATACATGTATGTTAACACTACATGTAAACCAAGTGCGTATTTGGGTCCCAAACGCTTAATATTATTAATGGCTGAAAATAACCCTACATGTAAGTGCATGGAAGTTTTGGGTAAGTCAATTTCTCTTTTTTTTTCCTTGTCTTTCTAGTCTAAATATAAAAACATATACAGAAAACATTAAATAGAATTTGCCATCTACATCATTATTGGTCTATCCAAAGTTCCAAACTCCGCGTACGAAAGGGAGAGGTGACAAGAAATTACAAGAACCCAAGGCGGGGGAGAGGGGTGGGTGGGTGGGTGGGGGGATTGACTTTTTTTTTTGATTTTTCATCCGATGTCTAGTGTCTGTATTGGAGGTCGACTAATCTAAATTCACGCCACGTAAAGCGCATTCAAAAGAAATGCTCCCTACTAATGATTTTTCATACGCAATGCCTGATTATGAAATCTCTAGTTAAAGGAGACGGCACCACATCCTTTGATGGTGGTGGGTGGGGGGATTGACGTCTTGCAAGTTGCAAGTCATTAATAAGTATACACGTCTTCTTTTTTGTTTTCTATTTATAATAACATGTTGAAACATTACATTAGACCAAGTTAATTAAGGAAATTACTTCCACAAAGACGACTAGCTAGCTAAGTTGTGTTTATGAGTCTATAAGATCCATCAAAGTCAAAATCAAGTTCAACATCGGTATGGACCCCTTAAAAGATGTACGTATATATAAATAACAAATATGCATCACGCTAATACTAATGTATACATTCATTAGTTGATACTCCTAGTATCGTTATTCTTGGTACGTTGATATAGAAATGTCACGAGAATTATAGTCTGTTTGGCTTAGCTTCTAAAATTAGCTTATTTTGAGAAATGTTTATTTTAAATATGCTTTTCAAAAAGTACTTTGATGAAAATAATTCATTTTGGCCAATTGATTTAAAAGGCACTTTTGAGCACCAATTAATGTTTGACCAAGCTTTCTAAAAGTGCTTCTAAGTGTATTTTTCTCAAAAATATTTTTCAAAAAAGTGTTTTTGAGGAAAACTACTTTTTTTAATTTCTAGAAAACAGCTTCTGCTACTTCCTAGAAGCACTTATTTTCTCTCAAAAAGCTTGGCCAAACATCCTAATTTTTCAAAATAAGCACTTTTGACAAAAAAATAAGCTTGGTCAAACATGCTATTAATATAATTGAGCTGGTTTCAATTAACAGTGTTACTATAAAAGAGGTTAATTTTTAAATTAATTAACTGTTGATGATGCATAGTTACTATGATACTATGTTTTATTTTGATGATTTAGCAAACCTACCGAGGGACCAGATAATGGACTAGACACGCACCACACCGATCTCAGGAAAACATGGGAATTAAGATCTCAGAAAAAAAACAAAGGAACAAGTGGTATAATTGAAATGATCATTCAATGGGGAATGCTCATTCAAGAGGAACTATCTTCAGAGGGATCTTATTCTCACAGGGACAAGGTACGTGCACCAAGGGCGATTCGTACGAGTCAACTCTCACAACTGTCCATAGTTGTAAAGATGTTACCAATCGTGACAAAGCTACAGAAAAGCTACTAAGGTCTCTTATTTGGTAAGGACCAGATGAGGGACCAGGTACATGCACCAGGCTAATCCATTTATCTGAGTCAACTCCCACGATTTTAAAGATATAAGAAAAAGTATTCATTCAAAGAGAATTGATGAAACTATTGTGGTTCTGTTCTGATGATTGACAAACCTAATGAGGGACCAGATATAAGGACCAAATGAGGGACCAGGTCCATCGGACGTTGAACTTTCTGGAAGTCAACAGTACAGCTGGCAGCTGTACTTTTTGCAGGAAAGTTGGTGCACAGCAGCAGAGGAGCAACAGTTTTCTAATCTCGACCAATGAGAAACTTTCTAGGTTTTCCCTCCCATTTGCTCCATATATATAGATCATTATGTGAAAGGAAAAGCTAGCTTTTGCACATCTTAAAATTTACATTTTCTCAGCAAAAGTCTCCATCGTTCTTCAGCTCAAAGCTTCTACAACAAGGGACCTGGTCTAAGCCTACGATAGTTGCTCTTGTTCATTGTTGTTTGAGTCTTTGTACTTTGTGCTAAATTCTAAATCTACTCCTATGTTATAAAGGATAGTAGATATTAAACTTGTCTATGTTCTTAGGTTGTGTCGCATTAACTAGAGTTAGTTAGTCGCATCAACTAAGTTTAGTCAAGTTTGGATTTTCATTATTTGTTTGGTGATTTCTTGGGTAGAGTTACCTAGGAGTGTCAACTAGAGGTAGTTGATAAAGAGGGCTAGAGTTAGCCAAGTTGTGGTCAACTAGAGTTAGTTGATATTGAAGACTACAATAGAGTTATTGTAGTGTTGCTGGTATTGAAGCTACCACAAGGGAATGGAGTTGAGAGGTTAACCATAGGATTACGAGAATGAGTCTGTAATCAAACCATTGCTCTTGTCTTAGTGGATTGTGTTGGTAAAAATCCTACGAGGTAGGTCGTGGTTTTACTCCTTTGAGCAAGGAGGTTTTCTTGTAAACATCGTGTGTTCTTTACCTTCCGTATTGTTGTGTCTTACCTTCTATCTGTAGTCGTTATATTCACTCAACGTACCTGGTCCCTTGAGTAGTGGTGGACGCATACAAGCCAACAAGTGGTATCAGAGCCTGTACTTCCTAAAAGGTTAACACCTAGGAAGGATCCTACTCTCATGGCTGCTCCACCAAACCTCAAAGAAGGACAATCAACTACCAAACCACCTCGATTCAATGGATAATATTATGGGTGGTGGAAGACAAGAAATGGCAATTTCTTAAGAAAAGGAAACATAAGCAAGTATTAAGGTGACAATGACTGCTGTCACAAATGTGGGAAGCCAGGTCACTTCATTAAAAAATGTCCTCTTCATAAGATTGAATACAAGGACTACATCAAGAATAATCTAGAAAAATGACAAAAGAAGAACCAGGTCCCCGAAAAGTTCAAAAGAAGGACAACTACAGACATTGTTGTCAAACAAGCTCTGGAAGATTTATCTAGTGAGTCTGGTGTTAGAGAAAATATAGAAGACATCTCTATGATAGATGCTGAAGATGAACCATCTAGTTTTGACTCCTTGTTTGCACTCATGGCAAAGTCAGACGATGAAGATGAAGAAGAGGTAAGCTTTCTCGATATTCAACAAAATCGTCGAGATTATTCTAAGAAAGAATTGAGGTCACTAGCCAGTGTTCTGATTGATGCATATTATGGGTTGATTAAAGAAGGAATCTTTGACTGAAGTTCTTGAGGAAGCTGAAATTGGAAATCTACTTGGTCCAACAAGATTTTTGAATTTGAAGAAAAGGTTCTCTCCATCTCTAATGAAAATGAAAGTCTAAGTGAAAGGCTGAAAGTTTACTCTCACAATGGTCCTAAGGAAAAGGAAGAAGGATGTGAGCCACAATTTGAACTTGAAGCCAAACTAAATCAGTCCAAACTGGATCTTACTGCCTCTCTTAAGAGAAATAGGGAACTGGAGAGGGACCTGGTAATGATAAATACTGATCTTGAAAAGTCTTTTCATTGCACAACCTCTTCAGAAGCTTTAGTGCATCAAACCAACATGATGTCTAAAAATGGAGAAGGTCTTGGTTATCAAAAGTTCAGTGCACCCCACAACTCTTATAGTAAGTATATGTCAAACTCTGACAACTGGTGGTGCACTCATTGTGGTAGAAATGGCCATCACAAGAATGCGTGTACTGTCAAAGTCTTTATTGATAAAAAGCTACAGAAATACGCTGATTTAACTGGGAACTCAAGGGAATCTGGTCCCAGAGCTAAAAAAAACCTGGCTGCCCATCTGGCTAGAAGAAATCTTGTTCATCCTTTTTCCCATCTTTGGGAACTCAAGTTGAAATGGGTTCCTAAATCTAACAAGTGATCCCTCGCGTAAGAAAGAGTGAGAGAAGGCAGTCAAAATGGTAAATAGTTAGTGGTTGCTCAAGGCTCATGAAAAAAAAGGATAAAAAAAATAAATTCTCACTCAAGAAATCTCAAGGGGGAAGTGTCCCCTTTGGAAGTGAAAATGAAAGTTATGTATATGGAGGGACCTGAAGAGATAAATGGAGTTGAACAGATAGAGGCAAAGGCAGATGAAGATATAGAGACTGTGGACAAATCTCAAAGACTCGATGCTTCTCATAGTTCCCAAAAATTTGAACTTCAAAAGTTAGCACCTGAGGAATAGACAATGGAGGGACCTGGTCCTAGTTGAGAAAGAACAAGGCATGACACCTGGCTGTTGAAACTTCAGATGAAGCTTTTAGAGGGATCAGGTAAATGATCAGAAATAAATGAGATGAGTATAACAATACTACAAAGAATAAGACCTGACTTAGTGTTCAAAGATGGCTATATGGAGTGGATTTCTAAGCGAGTACCTGAAGAAAGAAGTATATGTCAAGCAGCCCTCTGGATCTGAAGATGTTAATTATCCCCACCATGTGTTCAAATTGGATAAAGTTTTGTATGAGTTGAAGTAAGCTCTGAGGGACCTGGTTCCCTAGTGAATGAAATATTACATCAAGGCATTATTGGATCTTTGCTCTTCTTGACGACAAGTAGACTCGACATTATGTTCAATGTGAGAGATAATTCTAATTTGGTTGAATGTACAACTATGTTGGGTACTTGGTAGATAAAGAGAACACGTAACTAGTGACTCATTTTCTTAAATCTTCCAGGATCTTATGGAGGACCAGGTACCTAAAAGTTTCACAAATGCACTAAAAAGGGTACAGTTTGGACATAATCATCTCCTTCATCTAAATCTCCCTCCAGTGACTATGATCAGACTGCTGGTATCCAGGTAAGAGTTTATTAACTATGTCTAACACAGCTCTATACCGTTATAGGTATGCATGCATGGCAAGATGGGAGAAAATAAGAAGTGGAGATCATCTAGGCAGCTCAAAGTATGCACTTAAAAGTTCAGAAGAGGAACCAGGTTCCTCTTCACAGGTTAGTACCACTAACTACACTCATAAAAGCTTTGAATTGTCTTGAAATGCCACATAGATTTCCTTTTTTCTTTTCCACTCTTCTGTAACATTGTCATGTCATTTGAAACTCTATTGTCATCTTCTTTCCTTGACATGACACGTTGATTATTCTCCTGGTAATCCATAATCCTAATTGTTCCTTCATTTTACCACATCTTCAAAAGGACAGCTGAAAATTCCTTGAAACCCTTGGTCTGACAGTTCCTTCTGAACTCCTTTTTCTAAACCCCACTCTTCTTTCTAAACCACTTTCTAAGAACCTTGGACCCTTCATAGACTTATCCATAATTTTACTTCAATTAAAGGTTATGACGAATGGATCAGATCACTCAACAAAGTCCAATGAAGGTTGATAAGAATATACATAAAAGTGAGAAAGTAAATATCGTGCAAAAAATTGCACACAGTTAGGAACCTGATTCCTCTACTGTATCTAGACAAAAGAAAGAAGTGAAATCCAATATTAATGTTTGAGAGCTCTGATGAGCAGTTATTTGAGGGAGGTTTGTCGAGGAAAGGGGAGGAATTCGATATTCATAAGAAAGAGGAATGTTGATGCTTAAGTAGGGACCGGGTACCCAACTGAGTCATCAAAGTGTAAAAGTGTCTGTAATGAAGTTCACTCATTAAAAAAAAGTATGCTTTGTGGCAGAGTGTATAATACTGAGTTGGCTGAATTGCATGCAAGATTCCTCCAAATCCGATGGGACCAGGTGCCTTGATGGCTCTTCGTCAGGAATGAGCTTCTCAAAAGGTGAAGTATCTCAGTTGCAAATCAAAGTTAGGGACCTGAACTAGAAGCTGACATAAGTTCTTGAAGATACAACAATTCTTAAGATACAAATGTTCTTTCTTCCAAATGTTTGTTCCTATTATCCATCTTTTGCCTAAGCTTAATTTCAGACTCTATATGGAAAATTGACAGTTCTCTCATTTTATGTATGCTTTTAATGGTGTTAACAGAATTTTGCATGTCTTGTTGTTTCCTATATTTTTATTTCTTCTCTATTCCTTTTGCTCATGTTAGTGTTGCCCCAGTGGCCATGTGTTAACTTGTGTTGATTCTCTCTTTTACTTGATTTACTATTTGCTCTTTTTAATGATGCCAAAAAGGGGAAGATCTTGATGAAAGGGGAACTAATGATGACAGAGGGAACTAGTAAAAGTACCTTATATAGTAAGGGGAACTGATCAATGGTGACAAGGGGAAACATGGATGAGTGCTAGTGTCAGGGGAACATCCAGACATGATTCACTACTGGATTAAGTTTGTCATCATCAAAAAGGGGGAAAATGTTATATTTGTGGTTTTGATGATTGGCAAACTTATTCTTGATTCTGATGACTCACAAGCTCATAAAGGGACTTGAAAAGAATTGAAATATTGTTATCTGAAGATGCTTGTGATAGGGAGAACTAATAAGAGGGATGCTGGTGATAGGGGGAACTGATAAGGGACCTGATCCTCTTAGTTGGTCCTAGTTGGTAGGAGAAACTAAAGAAGGGATAATTGCTGATAATAGAGAAAACTCTCTGAATCTGCTGTTATATTGGTTAACGGGTTGTCATCATCAAAAAGGGGAAAATTGATGTACATGTAGTTTTGATGATTGACAAAACTCATGAGGGGACCTGGTACCTGATATGAATGAATACGTGGTCAAGTAGTGTTTGGTAGCTCTGCAGCAGGGAATTGGAACTGGCTCATGAAGTCGACTGTGTGCGACTATCTTTTGGGCAAATCTGATCCTCAAGAGAAACTTGATTTGTGTTTGTCATTATCAAAAAGGGGGAAAGTGATGAAGCATAGACATTGAGGTACTATGCCTTGTTTTGATGATTTGATAAACATGAAGAGGGACCAGATATGCTGCCTAAAGAACTTGATCCATTTCTCAGAGTCAACTGTATAAGAACCTGGTTTTTCAGAGGGATTTTGCTTCATGTGTTTGCCATCATCAAAAAGGGAGAAATTGATGATGCATAGTTACTATGATACTATGCTTTATTTTGATAATTTAGCAAATCTACCGAGGGACCAGATTAGGGACTAGACACGCACCACACAGATCTCAGGAGAACATGAGAATTAAGATCTCAGAAAAAAACAAAGGAACAAGTGGTATAATTGAAATGATCATTCAATAGGGAATGCTCATTCAAGAGGAACTATCTTCAGAGGGATCTTATTCTCACAGGGACCAGATGAGGGACAAGGTACGCGCACCAAGGGCGATTCGTACGAGTCAACTCTCACAACTGTCCATAGTTGTAAAGATGTTACCAATCGTGACAAAGCTACAGAAAAGCTACTAAGGTCTCTTATTTGGTAAGGACCAGATGAGGGACCAGGTACATGCACCAGGCTAATCCATTTATCCGAGTCAACTCTCACGATTTTAAAGATATAAGAAAAAGTATTCATTCAAAGAGAATTGATAAAACTACTGTGGTTCTGTTCTGATGATTGACAAACCTAATGAGGGACCAGATATAAGGACCAAATGAGGGACCAGGTCCATCGGACGTTGAACTTTCTGGAAGTCAACAGTACAGCTGGCAGCTGTACTTTTTGCAGGAAAGTTGGTGCACAGCAGCAGAGGAGCAACAGTTTTCTAATCTCGACCAATGAGAAACTTTCTAGGTTTTCCCTCCCATTTGCTCCATATATATAGATCATTATGTGAAAGGAAAACCTAGCTTTTGCACATCTTAAAATTTATATTTTCTCAGCAAAAGTCTCCATCGTTCTTCAGCTCAAAGCTTCTACAACAAGGGACCTGGTCTAAGCCTACGATAGTTGCTCTTGTTCATTGTTGTTTGAGTCTTTGTACTTTGTGCTAAATTCTAAATCTACTCCTATGTTATAAAGGATAGTAGATATTAAACTTGTCTATGTTCTTAGGTTGTGTCGCATTAACTAGAGTTAGTTAGTCGCATCAACTAAGTTTAGTCAAGTTTGGATTTTCATCATTTGTTTGGTGATTTCTTGGGTAGAGTTACCTAGGAGTGTCAACTAGAGGTAGTTGATAAAGAGGGCTAGAGTTAGCCAAGTTGTGGTCAACTAGAGTTAGTTGACATTGAAGACTACAATAGAGTTATTGTAGTGTTGCTGGTGTTGAAGCTACCACAAGGGAATGGAGTTGAGAGGTTAACCATAGGATTACGAGAATGAGTCTGTAATCAAACCATTGCTCTTGTCTTAGTGGATTGTGTTGGTAAAAATCCTACGAGGTAGGTCGTGGTTTTACTCCCTTGAGCAAGAAGGTTTCCATGTAAACATCGTGTGTTCTTTACCTTCCGTATTGTTGTGTTTTATCTTCTGTCCGTAGTCGTTATATTCAGTCAAGGGACCTGGTCCCTTGAGTAGTGGTGGACGCATACAAGCCAACAACTGTTAATGCATCTGATATTTATATAGCACAAAATTGTGTAGCTAATACAATTAACAGCCTCAGAATTAAAAAAGGAGAAATTTGCGTATACTTTTCCGTTTTGAAAACTCTCCAGGTATCATCATTCATTCATCATTTAATTTAACAATAGATCAAAATCGCCCCTAAACTATCATATTTTATAAGTTTCATACTTAAACAATCATGTTTCTTTGACTAGTCTTTTGTTTTCTATCATCAATATCAATGAGTATTTCAATAAAGCTTTTAAAGAATTATATGCGAGTTTGTGTGTACGCGAGGAAAAAGGAGTGGAATAACTCACATTGAGAGACGAAATCGATTTATATTGGATTTGATTTGGTGTATAAATTTAAGAAACCGACATAATTGATTTGATTATTACCCAGGAATAAAATTGATTCAAATCGAACCACATTCACCTCGATCTACATGTGGTGGGAGTCTTATTTTTCTATTTAAGGTGTTGAAACTTATATTACACCAAGTAATTTGATTAATAATATATTAATGTTTATTATTTAAATTACTAAGATGTCTTTATGAGTCAATCAGCCCTCCTCAAAAGAATGAAAAATAGATAACAAAACGCGTTAACTTAATATATTATGCAAATAATATATATGCATCCATGTAATTCTAACTCACCGCTAATTGGTGTCTTTCAGAGTTAATTCTCTAAATGATCACACCACATGATTTGATAACTTCCTACTAAAATTATTTTTATTTCTTTTTAGGATTATAAAATCACTCAATTATCGTCTTTTATTGCTCCTTAAAAAATATGCGAAGTTAATATTGAACAAGTAAAAATAAACGGAAGAGTATCATCATTATTCTTTGATGTACTATAGTTAATATTGAAGTGGGAGTTAACTAAATTAAGTGTGGAAATTAGAGGTCATTCTTCCACTGAGTTATTTACTGATTCGTGCAAAGTCTCGATCAGTTAATTTTCAAAAGTAATACTTTCTCCGTCTATTTTTACTTGTCACTATGCTAAAAATAGATGTCCAATAATACTTGTTCAATTTATGAAATCAAGAGATAATTTTACACTTAGTTTCTAATTTACCCTTATCATTAATTATAGTCATTTCCTATTACATTTTTTAAGACAATGCATTTACTATATTCAAATGATGATATGATAAAATTACTCTTTTATTTATAGTTTCTTAAAAAGTGTATAAAGTCAATAGTGGACAAGTAAAGTTGGATGGAGGGAGTAGTACCATAGTTTTAAACCAGAATCTTGGGAATTCAATGAGATTTTACCTGCATTATGAGCTACTTAAAGGCACAACTTTGAAACGATTTCCTTCTTAATTACTTTATCTGTTTCTAAATAAGTGGTGTTTTTAGCTTGGCACATCTCTTAAGAAATTATTCATTTTTACTAACTTACCCTTAATAAATATTTTGAAAAAGATGTAACTCATTGATAGTTTCTTGGTCATATAAAACTCTCTTTATTTTAAAAAAAAACTAAATTAAAAAATATCATTAATATCTTTTTGATTATCTAAAATACCACTTGATTCAAAATGAAATGGCAAACACCACCAAAGAGTTGATATTTACCCTTTTAACTAACTAGTAACGGTGACCATTAATGAAACCGTCCAAATTAAGTCACATTCATGACAACTATGCAATTAAAATATTAGACATAAACCTTGGAAAATATAGGATAAAACAGAACAAAGATTTTGATATTTGTTGAGAAGTTGGTTAAATAGAAATGCATAATATTGTTAAATTTTCAAAGTTTTTTCTGTCAACCACTATAGAGACAGGGTAGGTCCATAAAAATAATTATCATTTGATTGGAAAGCTTACGATTATATATTAATTATTTGGATCGAGTTGTGTATACATTTTCTCTTTCATGTGATAGAAAGTTCTATAAAAAAGTTAACTTAATACTACTAAACAATTATTTAGTGCAGAAGTGGACATAACTCTCAAAGCTTATTAATAATTCCATATTCATTGAATACTTCATTCGAATCACTTTATTTGTCACATTTTTTGTTTACACGTCTTTTTAAGAAAAATATTAAGTAGAAGATCATTTGACTAAATTATTCTTATTTATTACTCTTCTCAACTTAATACTTCTTTCTTTTGCACTATCGTAATATTTCTTCATATTTATGACTAAGTGAAAAAGTGAAAACAAACAATTAATTATGTGTTGATTTTAATTTCTAAAATGACAAGTATTATAAATCATCTATTTTAATAAGGATGACAAATAAGTAACTCAAAGCAGACTGTCTCTAATCATAATTGATTGCATAAATCACTATGTCGAATTATTCATGATAATCTGTATCTTTCTTTAAAAATTAAGGTAAAATATTTGGTAGACTTGGTGCGCTAGTCCAAGTCAAATTAAAGGCGCGGCAACAACATATATCATCTAGAATCTTGGTGCTATGCATCATGGCCTAGAAAATTGCTATGAGAACTAGTATGGGCGGAGCTAGGGTATCAAGAGAAGTTTATCCGGATCCTTTTTAATCAAAAATTGCATGGTATATATAACCTCAAAAAAGTGCTATGTGCACTAGTGTTAGGTAACACCAACATTTTGCCTATGACAAGGTCCGTGAAGGGTTTTAGGTGGCCGGGTCAGGGTTATGATTGAACATGGTGCTTGCTTGGTGGGTTTAGTTAAAAAATAAAATTGCAATCGTGCTATTAGTTATAGCTTTTGAGATGATGGTAAGCACTTGATCCCAATGAGTGGTGTCAGAGTCAAGATTTTGAGTTCGATTCCCAAGATTAACATGTTGTATGAGGTAGAGGGACTGATGTGGCTCAAATCGAAATCATGATCGAATATGATGCGCGTGATCCTAACAACTAGACTTATTAAGAATGACTAAACTAAAATGACTCGTATTATTTGTGCACAAGGTTTGCTTATGAACGAACTACATATATATGCAAGCTGAAGTCTGCTACATGACTCATCGTTATCCATATCACGAGTTTTTCTTTGATCATGATTTTTTATATACCTTTTAAAATTTTTGAATTGTCAACTATTGTGACTTATATTACTTTTTTATGTAGTTTCTAAATATGTAAATTTTGTCTTAAAAAAACTTAAAAATTTCATATTCGGATACACGATCAAAATCAATTAGTTTGACTCTCAAAAAATGAAATCTGCCACATAACTTGAGACAGAGGGAGTAACATAAAGTCTCTAGCGACTCTTGTATTATTATACATACTGCAGGGAAAGAGTTCAGTGCACTACACGTACGTAAGGTTAATTAAAACTTATCATCACATGTTTACCAACATACCTTAATTTATTTCTTGAACATAACCTATGAATAAACACAAGATTTCTTCACTTCAAAGGCATGCTATTAAATACACCATCTTTGTAATAATCTAACATTAATTAGCAAACAGAAGTGTGTGAACTTGGTGGACATGTGGAGCCAGAGTTGTTGTTGGCATTTCTGCTTCTTCTATTCTTGATTTTAACCAGAATTCCCCCTGCTTTTGATGACATTGACCATACAGTCTCCCAAATACTCTCAAATATTTTAGCCTTAATTTGGCCCCTTCTTGGAGGAAAACTTATTATCTGTCTCTTAGAGTTAGTTGGAGAAGGAGTTGCCATTAATTGAAATGTGATCTCCAACAAAATAGAGAATATATAGAAGGAAAACAAATTAAATAAATTAGAATATGAAAACCAATAAAGAAATGAGGAGTTTATATAGAACCAAAAAGGTGAAGTACCGACATTTCATTTTATTAAATATATAAATACTTAGTTGAATGGACATATGAAAGTCCATTTAGGGCCATTGAGCTAAAAGGGGAACCAATTACATGATGGCCGACTGGGGCCCATAACAAAGATTATAAAGTAATTTCTCAGAAAATTGCATATGGGAATTCGGAATTCATTCTCGTTATGTTTGGTTCAACCGGCTGATCTAAGGGTTCAATTCTTCTTGTTATTATACTTATTACACGGGCGGAGCTAGGAGGTTTATTCGAATTTTCATTGTCAAAAAATTTAATTATATATATAATAATTTGAATTTCCTTAGCTTCTTGGTATATTTATTTTTCTATATTTTGAATTCTATTAAGAAAAATTGACTCCGAGAGTTATACCTACTAGGTGAATATGCCAATTGTGGGGCACATTTTGGTAAATGACTTAAGCTAGTTTATCAACTTCTCTAAAATGCTATTAAAAATTCAAAAACAACTTCAATTGGCATTATGTGCAAACACAATTTTAATTTTTAAATACCATTTTCAACTGAAAACAAGTATTATTTTATTTTCTTAGAAAAATTTCGCAATTTTTATAGCCAATGAGAGGCAGAAGACTTTGAAGAGTAATTGCATTTATATATGTTTCTTTGGTTAAGAGTATAATTTTACATGAATGTCTTTACTAAATACGTGCAGTTCACATACATTGCACTCTGTTTTGTGTGATCACTGTATAAATATATGAATTACTTATTGTTTTAGTCTTTCACTGTAGTAAAATTCGATAGTACTAAATTTTGATTCAATATATTTTTTGATTTCTTATTTAACTGAAACTAATTCGATTTGATCCGAACCTTTTTTCAATACGGTTAGTTCGATTTCAGTTCCCTTTCGGGTTCAGGGTTGATTGAGTCTCTGAAATAGTATAAAGTTAATGTAATAATACAATTTTATGATTACATTGATCTGTACACATATGTACATATACAAATTCAAAAAATTATAAAAATAACTAAATTAACTGGTAAAGTTGTTGTCCTATGATCAGGAGGTCATAGGTTCAAATCGTGAAAATAACTTTTTGCAACAATGCAGGATAAGACTGCATAATGCATACAATAGCTCGCGCATAGTGAAAACTTCAGTGCACCGGACTGTCCTGTCCCGATTAACTACTACATTTACAATAGGAAATATGTAAAACTGATTTCAAAAGAGATTTTTTTTTTTTGGTATGGTTATGAAATGGATTTGATTGAAAAGTAAATTGAAAGGCACAACTGCACCATTTCCCAACAAAAGGAAGTTTAAAATGAGATGAGATTTAACTAGAAGAGGAACTTTTGGTATTGGAAGGACTTAAGAAGACAATGCATGTTTGTGGAAAAGGCTAATTATAGTTGACACAATAAAATTGACCAGATCACTAAGTAGTTTATTGACTGTAATTTATCAAATGGCATATAAAGTTCAGCACTAATGTGTCACACCAAAAATATCAAATCCATTTCAACATAGATGGTTCCGAAGTACACATCCATGGGTCATTTGTACTTTTGCACCTATTTTGTGCTGGTGTTTAATTTATGCCTCTCATAATAAATAATTTTTTTTACTGGACATAAGTTTATATTTTCGTATCATAATATCATAGAGGTTGTATTCGGTCATGACTTTAATTTCTAAAAAATTTATGTCCCAATAGGGATAAGTTCAATTGCTAAAGGGCAAGAATTAAAGACCAGCTCATTTAATGGGTAAAAATTAACAACCAGGCCATTTGAAAGACAAAAATTTAAAATCAACCCATTTAAAAGGCAAAACGTGTAAATTTTATGCACACATCCATCGGGTGATCCATGCTTCAACTGACAATAGCATGTCCAGCCCATTATTATAAAATTCACTAATCTAAAAATACTAAAATCTCGAAATCATAAACTTCAAATTGTAATTTCGCCACTAAATGTCTGCCTATACCTCTTTCATGCTAATCATCTCAAGCCATTATTGGTCAAAGGAATATGAAACATTGGATATTTTAGCCATTAGTCAAAAGTTTGAATTACAACTTTTACGCAATATATATATATATACTATATAATAATAATAATGTATTCCTACTACCTAGTCCAGCATTATCTAAGTTGATAAGAAGTCAGTGAAATTTAACAATGGTCTAGACTATAGTATCATGATGATTATTGGATCTAGAATTCTATTTTCTCATCATGTCCTCACCAATCATGAACTCATGTTTCATTAAGACAGAACTTTTTACCCAAAAAAACAGTCAGAAGTATAAGTTACTTTGGACACAAGAAATATCTTTGCCCCTACAATTACTCAAACAATTAATCTGGATAACAAAAGTAAATAATTTGTGGAAATTGGCTATAGTAAGATTGTCAAAATAAAGTATGACTATTTTGAATTTAAAGATTATATGGGCTACTATTTGATTGAATTGTTCATTATATTTCTCTTATTCTGATTCATTTTACAACTTCATGGATCTGCTGAATTGTATTAATGGTGGGCTGGGTCTGTGGCCCATGTAGTTGGGCTTAATTTCTAAAATGTTGGGTTTGATATTCAGCCTTACATTTAAGGGAAAATTAGATAAAATGGTCATTGTGTTAAATTTCTTACGCAAAAAAACTCACTTATAATTTACTACCTAAAATGGCCATTTGACTAAAGTTCTTACCCGAAATGGCCATCGGTATACATGCGGTATACATCCATACATGCTGCTATTTTTCTTAATTTTTTTTTTAGCAATATACATGCATATACATTACATATACATTGCACATATATTAAATATACATGTGGTATACATGCGGCTATTTTATTTGAAAAACTTTTGGCAGTGGTACATTTTCGTAAAAATCCCTACATTTAATTTCTTGGCGCTTAATTTCTAAAATGTTATTTAAGCTAATGTTGTTTTCCAGACTGTCCGTTACCTTAGTTACCTTAGACCACTTTTTTTAAAAAAAATAAAAAATTGGGGCTGAGGGAATGGGAAATAGGAAAGAGGATTAAAAGGTGGAGAATAGAAGGTGAAAGTTCAGATAGCCAATTAATTGAGTTACTTAAATTTAATTCGAACCTTAATTCTGGATATTCTATCTTTTCTCATTCAACTTGGTATTATTTATTCCACCTTACAGGCGGAATAAATAACCCCTAAGATTTCCTGTTAACTTAGAACAATTTATGGAATTCTTTCAAAATTTACATATTAATCAACCAACTAAGCTACTTAAATTTAATTTCAATCTTAATCCTGGATATCTCACCTTATCTCATCCAACTTGACATTATTTTATTCTACCTTTCTAATGTGATAGATTAGTCCTAGGACTATAATCCCAAAACTAGAAACCCGAAATAACTTTATTTGCGAAGCAAATGACCCCTAAGATTCCCCATTAACTTAGAACTCATGTAAATATCTCTCTCTCACACCCACATTATATTTCTGAAATTCTTTCAAAATTTACATACTAGTGGAATTTTCCAGCCAAAAGTGCATGCACATTTTGAGAAAACACCATTCATTGTCTAGCTGAAGTTGTTTCGTTGTGGCCCATTAATTGAGAATCCCACTAGACTCAACATTATTTCACATAACTGGAACTCTTCTCTGCCCCTCTATCTACCCGGTGAAATTCGGCTAGACATCAATTTAAGAAATTTTAAAAAATTATCAAAATATATGCAGTGTATTAAAAGTGTTTTTTTAAAAAAATAGGTGTGGGTGAGAATTTTACATGTTTTATCATTTTAAATGAATGGTGATTAGGATCCCAACAAGTTATTAAGAAATATTAAGATTAGATAGTTTTGAAAAATCCCTAAAAATAAAATAAAATGTGTGCCATATAAAATAAAACATAAGATTAGTATTTTTAAAAAAAATTATTAGCAAGTTGGCAAATACAAATTGCATTACATAATTGCTACATGCAAAAGAAATCAGATCTTGATCATATTTTAAGGTACATATATCATGCGTATCCTCTACACATGTAGCAGCAAATTAAGAATTGTTTACTACCACTTGTGCTAAATACAAATACCCCTCAATTGTAAGTCGAATTATAACCAAGAAAATAAGGTACTTGATACAACAAATTAAAATATATGATAGTATAGTAAAATTATAGGGTAACTTACCTAAAACACACATTTTTGAAAGCTAATTACTCTTTTTTCCACCTCCTTATCGCTCGGATACATCGCCTCTACTCGGATACATTGCCTCACCTCGGGATACATCACCTCACCTCTGGATACATTCCCAAACTACTCGGATACATCGGAATTCCATTAGATACATCCCAAAGCCACTCGGATACATTGGCATTCTTTTGGTTTTACCTTTGATACATCGGGTGGGATGTATCCGAGGTGAGGTGATGTATCAGGAGGTGAGGCGATGTATCGTGACCTGGGGCGATGTATCTGAGTGGTACATATGGTATATTAAGTAATTAAAATAAAGTAATGGGAGAATTAGTAAATATGGTAAGGAAGTATGTCTATTTCGATGTATCCGAGTGGTACATGTGGTATATTAAGTAATTAAAATAAAATAGTGGGAGAGTTAATAAATATGGTAAAGAGGTATATCTATTTAGATAGTTTTTCCAAAATTATACTGTCAATAGTATTTTTTTATATATATAAGTAAAATCCTAAAATAAAAATGAAGTAATTATCTGAGAGTGTGGTGTATCAACTGTTTTAATTTGTCCAAATTGATTGTTATTATTAGATTCTTCACGTCTCTTAATAATAAAGTGCTGAGTTGTTGATTAGATTGCTTAAGATTTGGAGATCAGAGGCGGATCCAAAATTTGAAACTTATAAATTTGGGGGTTTAGCTTTTTTAAGTTACACGATTTTTTAAATTAATATTTTGTACATATTGAATATTGGATATTTTAAAACAAATATAAAGTTTAGACCAAAGTTACTTATTCAACCAAATCCGTATCTGGAAGACTAACTTCGATGGTTACTACCTGAACAACCCCTCTTATCGGATTGCTTCTTTGTGGGTGTAGCTTTTGACTTATTTTTGTCTTTTTAGCTTAAAAATAAGTGTTTAAAAGCATCTTTTTATTTTATCCAAACACTTCAAAAGTGCCTAAAATTGCTATTTTGACTTATAAACACTTAAAATAAGTCAATCCAAACAGGCCATTTGTCAATTAATTAATAAGAGACAAGTTCAATATAATTATCAGTTTTATCTAGACACACTGGCATGGCATGTGACAATCGATCTAGTAGTAAGGCTTACTTTACTACTATGGATATATTTAGGTAATTAAACAACCTTGTTGTGTAAATTATACTATTAAGTACTATTTGTTAATAATAATATAGTCAGAAACCTTGGAAGTTGGAACAAGAATACCTTAACATGCACTCTGTCATCAAAGATTCCAAATCATTTCTTTCTCCAAGTGGAAAAAAGATCTAGCTTTTGAATTTAATTATTAATACTTCCAATATATTAAAGAAAATAACCTGTCAACTGTCTTCCTTTGTTCTCAGCAGCTATTTAAGATTAATAATATAAAAAGAAGAGTATTTGTGTGATTACTTAAACAAATCAGAAAAGCTAAATATTGACTCACTTTTAAGGTTTCTTTTCCCCCTTTCCTTCTGTTTGCATCTTCCTTTCTTTTTTTCACCCACATGTTAGTTTAGGGATTTATCCAAGTAGCCAATTTTCTTGACTTTGGCATGTGATAAACATAGGAAACAGGAAAAAAGATAAAAGACAAAAAAAAATCAATTTCACAGTTAAGTGAACCTGTTTAACTTTTATCGAATCTAAAATTAATATCCCTGTGGTTTCAATTCAACTGTCTTAATTTGACTGAACATAAAATTTAAAAAAATAAAGATAATTTTTGACGTGTGCAATGATTTGAAAGATCTATTTTGAATCTTATGATCTTAACATGTCATATAAAATATTAAAATTAAAGAGTTACGAAAGATAGAAAAGACATTTTCTTTAAAAGAAATAAAACTTAAAAAGAGAAGTAAGATAATTAAATTGAAACGAATGCAATAATATGGCATATGGGGTCTATGTTTCTGATTCCACTATGGTGAATTGCGTTCCATTCTAAGACAATAACAATACTATACCCAGTAAAATTTCATAAGTGAGGTATGAGGAATGTAGAGTGTACGCAGATTTTATCACGTGAAGGTAGAGAGACTGTTTTCCAAAGACACTCGGCTCAAGTGTAGCAAATTCAAGTACAAAGAAGAAGGGAACAGTGAACAAAATATAACAACTAACAAGGGAAGCAATGCAATACCTGTGGGGCTAAAGCCCATGTTCCAGCCAAAGGCCCATGGCCTAATCCTATTCTCTTTTGGTAAGTTCCAATCCTATTTGGAATAGGAGTTGGATGTATATTTCTATTTGGAGTTGAATTCATAATCCTACTTGGAGTCGGTCTCTTTTGGTAAGTTCCAATCCTATTTGGAATAGGAGTTGTATGTATATTTCTATTTGGAGTTGAATTCATAATCCTACTTGGAGTTGGTTTTGACTTATGAAAAAGAAGTATCACTCATCATCCATAAATAGGACTACTTGAGAGAATTATTCAAGGCTCGTTGGCATTTGTCTTTGAAAGACAATAGCATATAAGAGAGGTTTTTGATAGAGCTTTCACCAAGAGAGAAGAGAGAAGATAAGGGAGAATTTCGTTGTAGTTTTTGCTCTCCGATCAGCCATCTTCAAATTACGTTTTTTAGTTCGTTCACCGTTGGATCGGACTAAATTTTTTATTGAGTATTCCTAACATCTTGGTGTTTGATTTGAACGGTGGAGATCAGATTTAATGATCAAAACCATTCCATTTTCAGTCCCGAACAGAAGCTCTGTTTCAAGTGATTTCTCTTGATTTAGTTTATTGGTATAACTATTGCTTCTTCATGTTTGGCACTTGTTGTGTAGCCATTGTTGGAGAATATTTGTAACCCTCTTATTGTTATAGTTGAGCTATTTGGATCTTTGTGATTCCGTGGTTGTTACCTTTGATTTGAAGGATTTTTCCACGTTAAATTTGGTGTTCTTTATTTTCTCTATTTTTGGGTTTGTCGCTTTCATCGCAATAAGTGGTATCAGAGCGAGGTTAAAAATGGGTATTCATTTTAGAGGATTCAGTTATGACCGCAACCTATTTGACGGTAATGAAGAATTTTGTTTGAGAAATTTTATTGGAGTGTTACTCCGTGAAAAGACAAAGATTTAATGGAGGAGATTTGGAGATGGAGATGCAACTGTTGAAGATTATGCGAAGAAGATGAGCAAATTTGTTTTGTCAGAAATTCAAGTCAAGGGGGAGAATTGTTGGGTATATGCCCTGATTTTCTAACCATAATTGATTATTCCTTTTTGTAAAAGAAAAGCACAAATTTTTCATAAGTGTCTAGTCCTTTTTCTTGTAGAAAAAGGTTTATGACTCTATAAATAGAGGTTCATTCTTCCTAACTTGGTAGCATCCACAATGTAGTCTTAAGGGCTTTGAAAGTTTTATTTAGGGGGAGAATTTGTGAGTCACAAGTGTTGTGGTGTCACTTGTGTGTACCTCCTTTTTTTTCTGAGTGAATTTTGTGAGGTTGTTTCTCTCGATATTTTGTACTCTCTTTTATATAGTGGATTGCTCATCTCCTGTTGTGGATGTATGTCGATTGACCTAACTACGTTAAATTATTGTGTCTCTTGTGGTATATTTATCGTTTATCTTCTTACTTGGCGTCTTTCGAGATTTGCTTTGCTAGCTTCCGCATGACACCTGATTATTTCGGTCCTAACAAGTGGTATCAGAGTCTTGATTAGGTATCAAGAATTTTTTATGGAGGCGAACATGAGCAAGATGATATGCTTAAACGGGAGTAATTACAATATATGGAAAAGCAAGATGAAAGATCTACTTTTTATGAAGAACATCATCTTTTCTTTTTTGCTGCTCATAAACCCGAGTCTATGACTGATGAGAATTGGAATTTTTAGTACCAACAAGTATGTGGATATATTAGACAATGGGTTAAAGACAATGTTCGCAATCACATTGTGAATGAGACACATGCTAGAACATTGTGGGAAAAGTTGAAGATATTTTACGCTTCAAAAACTGGCAATAACAAGTTGTTTCTACTAAATCAATTGATGACTTTTAAATATAAGGACAATAGTCCTATTCTTGATTATATCAATGATTTTCAAGGTGTCCTTGATCAGCTGTCTGTAATGAGTGTCAATTTGGACGATGAGATATAAGGACTTTGGCTTCTTAATACTCTACCAGATTCTTGGGAAACTCTTTGTATTTCTTTAACAAATTCAGCTCCTGATGGTAAGGTGACTATGGAATATGCCAAGAGTGGTGTGTTGAATGAAGAAGTAAGGAGAAAGTCTCAAGGCTCATCCTCACATTCAGATGTTCTGCTTACAGAAGACCGGGGGGGAGATAAAACAAGAAATTCAAGAAATAGAAGTAAAAGCAGAAGTAAGTCAAGGTCAGGGTATCATAATCTTTCATACCATCATTGTGGAAAGAAAGAACATATTAAGAGGTTCTGCAATAAGCTGAAGCAAGAAATTAGAGAAGGAAAGAAAGAAGAAAATAGCGAAAATAATGTTGTAGCTGTTGTTCGAGAGGATCTTTTCCTTGCTTCTGATAAAAACGTCATCAATTTTGTATCTCAAGATACAAGTTGGATAGTAGATTCTGGAGCTACATCTCATGTCACACCAAGGAAAGACTTATTTTCATCTTATACTCATGTTAGCCGTGGAGTGTTAAAGATGGGCAATGCTGGTGAAGTTAAGGTGTTTGGTGTTGGCACAGTTTGTTTGAAAACTAATATTGGTACAACGTTAGTTCTTCAAAATGTGAAGTATGCTCCAGACATTCCTTTGAATTTGATCTCTGTAGGACAACTGGATGATGATGGCTATCATAATGACTTATTTAATAGCCAATGGAAGCTCACCAAAGGGTCATTAGTTGTGGCTAGAGGAAGAAATAATTCTAATTTATATGTGACACTAGGTTCTATCCTTAGTGACTCTGTAAATCTAGTAGAAAGTGACACCGCTCCACCGAAAATTCTCTCTGCTTTATCAGAATTATGGCACAAGAGGTTAAGTCATATGAGTGAGAGAGGTATTGCATGTTTGGCTAAGAAGAATTTGCTTGCTGGTGTGAAACAAGCAAAGGTGAAAAGATGTGTTCACTGCTTAGCCGGAAAATAGAAAAAGTTTATTTTCATAGTCATCCCCTTTTAAGAAAGCCTGAATTGTTGGAGCTATTACACTCTGATTTGTGTGGTCCTTTTAAAGTAAAGTCAAAAGGTAGTGCACTTTACTTTGCTACTTTCATTGATGATCATTCTCGCTAGCTCTGGGTATATTTTTTAAAATCCAAAGATAAAGTACTTGATGTTTTTAAGGAATTTCAAGCCTTATGTGAGAGACAAACGAGAAAGAAACTAAAATGTATTCGCACTGATAATGGCGATAAATATATTGGTCCCTTTGATAAATATTATAAATCGCAAGGAATTCGTCATCAGAAAACTCCGCCTAAGACGCCTCAGTTGAATGGCTTGGCAGAGAGGATGAATAAAACTCTAGTTGAGAGAGTTAAATATGTGTTTTCAGAGGCTAAACTTCCGAATTCCTTTTGGGCAGAAGCACTTAACACTGTTGCTTATGTTATCAATTTACCTCCTGCGGTTGTTTTGGATGGTGATGTTAAAAATAGAGTTTGGTTTGCTAAGGATGTTTCCTATGATCATTTGAAAGTCTTTGGGTGTAAAGCTTGTGTGCATGTTCCAAAATATCAGAGATCAAAACTGGATGTTAAGACTAAGCAGTGCATCTTTATTGGTTATGACCAAGATGAGTTTGGGTATCGATTTTATGATCCGATTGATAATAAGCTTATTATAAGTTGTGATGCAGTGTTCTTTGAAGACCAAATAATTGAAGATATTGAGAAGACTGAGAAACTAGAATCTCAGAATAATGAGAGCTTAGTCGATGCTGATTCAATTTCTATTACTGATTCATCTATTGCACATGAAAGAACCCAAAATAATAATGCAGATGGTGAATATGATCAAAATGAATCAGGGTGTAGAACATATAGATGCTCCTATTAATGATGTTGTGGTTGATCAACAATCAGCTCCTACTCAGGTTGCTACTTTGGATGCTCCTGAAACCTCTCATAGAAGATCAACTAGGGAGAAGCAAAAATCAACACGTTATTCTCCTAGTGAGTATGTACTTTTGACTGACATGAGAGAATCTGGAGATTTTGATAAAGCAATGCAAGATACTCATAGAGATCAGTGGGTAGAAGCTATAGAAGATGAGATGAAGTCACTCAATGAGAATGACACATATGAGTTAGTAGAATTACCGAAAGGTAAGAGAGCTTTATCAAATAAATGGATCTTCATAGTAAAGCAAGAGCAACATACCTCTGCGCGTATATATAAGGCGAGGTTAGTTGACAAAGGATTTGACAAGAAAAAGAGAATTGACTTTGATGAAACTTTCTCTCCTGTTGTGAAAATGTCTTCTACGGTACTAGGCTTAGTCGCAAGTCTAGATTTTGAGGGTGAGAAGATACACACTGATGACAATCCTTCAGATATGCTAATGAAAGTGGTGATTGCAGACAAGTATGAGTTTTGTAGAACTTCGGCAGGCATGAAGCCTGTCGAGAGTTCCTCCACTTGAAGATTCATTTGGCCCCTTGACTGGAAGGGGAGTTTATCGGGTTAAAGCCCATGTTCCAGCCAAAGGCCCATGGCCTAATCCTATTCTCTTTTGATAAGTTCCAATCCTATTTGGAATATGAGTTGGATGTGTATTCCTATTTGGAGTTGGATTCCTAATCCTACTTGGAGTTGGTTTTGGCTTATAGAAAAGAAGTACCACTCATCATCTATAAATAGGACTACTTGAGAGAATTATTCAAGGCTCATTGATATTTGTCTTTGAAATACAATAGCACATAAGTGAGGTTTTTGAGAAAGCTTTCACCAAGAGAGAAGAGAGAAGAAAATGGAGAATTTCGCTGCAGTTTTTGCTCTCCGACCAGCCACCTTCAAATTGCGTTTGTCAGTTTTTTCACCGTTGGATTGGGATGAAATTTTGACTGAGTGTTCTTAACATCCTGTTGTTTGATTTGAACGGTGGAGATCGAATTTAAGGTAAGCATAATCCCGTTTTCAGTTCCGAACAGACGCTTTGTTTCGGGTGATTTCTCTTGATTTAGTTTGTTGGTGTAGTTATTGCTTCTTCGTGTTTGACACTTGTTGTGTAGCCATTGTTGGAGAATATTTGTAACCCTCTTATTGTTATAATAGAGCTATTTGGATCTTTGTGATCCTGTGGTTGTTACTTTTGATTTGAAAGGTTTTTTCACATTAAATTTGGTATTTTTTATTTTTTCTATTTTTGAGTTTATCGCTTTCCATCGCAACAATACCTACAAGAAAGAAACAAAAATAACAACAAAATAGTGCCTGGATGAATTGGCGTGCCATCCTATATTCTTAATTTGGCATCTTAATCTCCTCGAAATTCTTTCTTTTTCTGTCTATTAAAAAGTACTGGATTCAAGTACTACATAAGAATACAAATAATTGCACATACCCATCAACAATTATATATTTTAAAAATTGTTAGTATTGTAAGCCGTGGAGTGGACAACATGGCCTAGTTGACATTATTCTACATTTGTACACACTTAGGTTTTCTCCAATGTACGAATTATGATTTATCTTTCTTTAGAGGCCAGGGCGGAGTTACAGTGCAGTTTACAGTTTTGGCAGAACTCGATAATTTGAACCTAAAAGTTAGTGTTTGTGTTAAAAATATATTTACTTAATGTAATATAAATAATTTATTCAGACTGAGTAAATTGTCTTTTTTAAAATTCAAAACTCATAAACTTAAAATTTTAATTCCGTCTTTATTTATAGGCAAGTGAATATATCTAGGTTTAGGCATCAATTTTTTCTCCCATATATTAATAAGATGTGATATATATTTCCTGTAGTAGCAAGTGGATGTCTAGGTTTCACCAAACTTTTAAATAATTAGCTACCTTGGCTCCCACCATATATAGTTATATTCCCCTATATGAAACCAAAAAAGTGAAGGAAATTTTTTTAAAAAAAATCCTAAGGAAAATAAAAGAATATAAAATGAAACGGCCACCTTCTTTTTCTTATTTGATACGAATGACTAGAAAAATAATGGACGAGTTGATGCAATAAAACTAGAAACTGATTGGGGCATAAATTCACAGCCCTTAATCTTTTCAATAGATTTCGAATAAACACTCAAATTGCGCTCGCTTCAATGGAACACTTCAATACATAATAAAATGTTTCTATTAGACATTTTTGATAGTTACAAGTTTTTAATTATTTTTTTTGCGTGTTCTCAAACATTTATTAAGTAATTAAGTTAACCATATAAAATATATCATCTCATTTAATTATATTTATCAAACTCAACTGAAACATGCTTGAAGAATGTTTACGACTTATTGATGTTAATGTGTATAATTAAAAAAAGATAATATATTTTAAATAATTAACTTATTTATATGATTGATATCTGAGAAGCCGCACAGGTTTTTTTTCTTCAAAATTTGAACTAAAATTATTTAATAGAAATTATTAGTCCGTAGTATTTACATGAAGATAGAAAACAACTAATCATTACCGTTGAGAAATATTTGACTACGCCCGAGCCGTTAGATTCGGTGTGAAACTAACATATGTTGGTGATGACGTGGAACCAATTAAAAAGAGGGGTTAATTTAAGTTTAAGTCATCAACGACTCCTTAAAGTTGTCCGAATTATTTACTTGGACACCTCAACTCACCCTTGTACCTATTGAACACCTCTACAACTTCGAATTTGATCCATTTAAATACTTTTTGATAATCAATAAATAATATAAAGGCCAAATACATACACGATCCCTTAAAGTTGTTTGATATTTCCATTTAGACACTTAACCTCGGGCTAGTACCTATTGAACACTTATATTCTTTTAAAAGTATTTCAATTAGACATATTTTGCTGACATGGCAAAGTACATGTTCTCCACTCTCTTTGAGCGCGTTCAATGCGTGAAAATGGTTGATTTTGTCCTTCTCTTTTTCCATTTTTTCTTTTCCGCTAATTTTGCTTGAAGGTCGACCATCTCATGGGAAATTTTCAAGGCCGGCGGCCGTTCATGGCTGGCTTGCCAAACCCACTTCTCACTAGGAACACTTCCAAAACAAATTTCAAATCTAATTTTTTCAATTCCAACACCACAATATTTAGTGGCGATTTTCTCAAATAGTTTTGTTGCGATTTTCTCCAGCAACCTGAGATTGGTTTCCTCAAATCCATGATGTCGTTTTCCTATCTTCCCTCCTTTGTGGTTTTTTTTCGATTTGGATCACTCATTTGATTCTGGAAAAAAAATCAGTCGATTTTTAATAAGCACACAGAGCTCATGATTTCTATGTTTTCTCCATCAAAATTACTTCTTAATGTTTGCTTTCCTTAAAAATAATAATTAATATTTGCTTTCATAATTTTCTTTCAAAAGTTCCTTTCTTGCTCTCTTATGGATAATTTTGGGTGAAGAATTTTATCTAGGTTTTTGAAAAAATCATGTAGCGAAAGTTCACTGAATATTTGAAGGAACAGATTTTTTTTTATTTTTTTTTGTCATTTTAAAAAAAATATTTTTCCTTATTATTTGGGATCAAAATCTACGTGTCCCTATCTTATTGGAAGCTTTTCCATGTCAGCTGCGTGTGAAATGCAAGCATTTTATTTTTTGACTGTCTCAGAAAAATATGTTTGATTGAAACACTTTTAAAACAGTTTAGGTGTTTAATAGGTATTAGAGCGAGTTCAAGTGTTTAAATGGAAAAATCAGACAAATTTAGGAGGCCGCATATGTATTTGGCCTAATATAAAATGTGTGCAGTTCATTTGTGGTGACATGACAAAATGGTCAACTAAAAGAGGACCTGTGGCAAATGAATACAAGAAAATTATCAATGAAAAGGAATTATGAGTAAAACAAAAAGAAAAATTATTTTTAAACCTAAACTCTAGCCCTAATCTAATCAGTTGTCCCCGCCTCCTCTATCAGCCCCTACATCACCGCCTCGCCACCTTCTTCCACCGTCGGCCGAAACTTCTTTTTTATTCACTTCAAGCTCATCAATGGCATAAAGTCACAAAATACAAATCAATGCAAAACCCATTGAATAGATCCGTAGAAGACCATAAATTTGTTGTATAGTAATAAATTTAAATGCAAACAAACAACTACTAGCAATCCATCACGTGATGAATTAAGAAACAATCAATTCATAAGATAATAACTTGAGATTTTAATTTTCGAATGAAGTGTATTTGGCAAAAAAAAAATAGAATGAAGAAGAGGATTGAAAAAAAAAAGGAAATTTGGCCAAAAGACACCTCACGCACCAATTTCAAGTGTATTACACTCATAAAGCCATGTCAGCACAAAGTGTTTCAAATCTAAAGTGACAGAGATATTCAATAGGTACAAGAGTGAGTTGAGGTGTAAGTGAATAATCTGAATAACTTTAAGGGATCGTCGATGACTTAAGCTTTTAATTTATGTGCACTGTTTATGATTTTTCCTTTTCTATACCATTATTATTATAACCAAACCTACCCCTTTTAGTATAAATAAAACATTAAAACACATCTAAACTATAGGGGTTTTATGATTCCCATGAACTTATTTTTGTATTATTTACCTCTTCATTAATTAATTAATTAAAAAATAAGTTAAAACATTATATGTGTAAATACATGCTTATTCAAAACTTTTAACAAAAAACGTCTTAAAATCATTTTTTTCATTCAATTTTTTCAAACCTAAACGACTGGACCATCATCATCGTCTTAAATCCTTCATCCTCCTTTCACAATTACAATGGTAATAAAGAGGACCCCATATAATTTACTTGTATACCTGACAATTTTATCATAATTTATGTGCCCGTCTTTATGCCTTAACCAAATAAGATGCGGTAGAAAATTGTACGCAAAATATATAGATAGGATAAGAAGGGCCTAAGAGCATACGTGGCCGATTTGGATTGGAACTTAGAGGTGGACCAGTGAAGATAGCATTTGGTGTGAAGCTCGTGGGAGTACTCCACTCCTCCGCCGCCGCCGCCCAATTTATACCTATATTTTGATTCGATACAAAATTTAAGAAAAAAATTAAAAATAAATATTTATTTAATTATAAATATTTTTGATGAAGTGTAGAAACCAAATTTTATACTTAGATTACTTTTAAAATATTTATTTATAATTATTATAGTTAAAATACTTTTGTAATGGACAACAAAAGAGAAATATATTATATAAAATAAAATAAAATAATTTTAAATTATCAATTATAAAAATTTTATTTTAAAACTTTTATTTCAATTGACACTAAATATTAATTAATTTGATCCCGCACTCTCAGCCTGGTCAAATAAATGAAAATAGGTTGATGGACTAGTAATAAGTGTAGGGCCAAAGGGCTGTTGAAAATTGCTAGTTTGGAATATTGAGTGGGTGGAAACGGACAAATAGTGTGTATTAACTATAAAAAGGAAAGGTCACAAGAAAAATCATCATGTTCTTTCGTTTTCACGAATTAAAATTGATGTGAAATCTTAGGTCCCACAATTAGTAGTACTAATAATTTTCATTTAACAGAAAGGAAGATCTAGGACTAGACAAAACCACTTGGCCCATCATTGAATTGGTGCCATTATAGTTTTTAACAATAGGACCAAAAAAGGACAAAAACTTTGTGTGATAGCGAGAGGCAATGGCATGTAATTTACTCATTAAAATGTAAACAAGGTTGGCAAGGCCGGCTCCAAGGGGAAAAGTCACTAAAGTTATCGCTTTAGGCCGTTAAATTTGAGATTGCGTTATTTCATGTTATATATTATTAAATAATTATATTTTTGAAATTAATTTATACGAAGGAATTAAAATATGAAGATTAAGATATTTAATCTTAACTATAAATTCAAGTATAGATTCTTCAAGTTTTTCTAAAAGAACTTCACAACAAGTACAATAAGTTAATATCGCTAATAAATTAAAATATTTATTAAAAATATTAGAAAATTCATTTAAAGAAAACTTGTTTAACTCCCAAACAGTTAAATCTTCACATAAGATGTAATAGAGATCGATGTACATGCGGCGCATGAGATGCAAGTACGACGCACGAAATGCAAGTACGACTCACAAGATGCAAATATGACGCACGAAATGCAAGTACGACTCACAAAATGCAAGTACGATGCACGTACGCCGCACGAGATGCACGTACAACACCCGAAATGCACATATACGGTGCACGCAATGCATGTATGCCGCACGAGATACACATGTGACACACGCAAAACCTAATTTTATTAAATATACTTGAGGCATCTTATTAAGATTTAACTTTAGATCACCAAATTTATTGAGCCGCCTCCGAAGGTTGATTTATTCACCAAATATTTTTGTAACGAAAATTTCACTCGATTTTACTTAAATATCATAGTAAAAAAAATTACTCAACATTATCTGAGCGTCATAGAAAATTTTACACTAGTGAAAGAACTCACCAATGTACGTAAAATAATCAACTATACATGCACTAAGCGTCTCTTTTAATTTTTTTTTAAAATTTCGTACCTATATGAATGATTAATATAACTTTTACTATTAAAAATGTATTATTCTTATTCTCAAGGTAGCTGCATGATCATCATAATAATCATCATTACATTAATCTAGCATAGTTACGAGAAGACAAAAGTTTTGGGTCACACAGAGATTTCCTAGGGACACATAATAGATTTTCATGTTATATTCCCTCCGTCTCATATTAGTTGGTCACTTTTTTTACACGCATGTTAAGAAATAATAAATAAGAAGGTAATTTTACGAATTTACCACTTAGAAACTTTTTTGAAACTTTACAAACAAGTGTGAACATTTTAAAAAAATAATTGTAAGAGTAATATAGGAAAAAATTAATTAATGATTTCCTGATTTAGTAAAGTGACCAACTAATATGAGACAATTATTTTTAGTAATAGAGGGAGTAATTTTTCTTATGGAGAGGATTGATTGATATGTAGTAGGCGTTTGGCCATGAGAATTTTTCACTTTTTCCCGAAAAATTATTTCACTTTTTTCCGAAAATAATGTTTGGCCATAAAAATTCCAAATACAACTCCGGAGTTGTATTTGGAAAAGTGAAAACTCCCAAAAGGGTGTTTTCACTTTTTTCCAACTCACTTTTTTCACTTTTTAATTATTATTTTTTTTGAAAAAATTCTAAATTTTTTATTTTCATAAAATAACCTCATTTAAATTATATTTCATTTTTAAATCATATTTTATATTTTTTTAAAATACATGTTTAAAATCTAGATAATTATTGCAAAAGTTATGGCCAAACACAACTCCAACTCCAACTCCAATTTTAAAAATTCCAAAAAAATAAAATAATTTTTGATTCTCATGGCCAAACGACACCACAGTGTGGAGAACCAAAAAAAGGTCATTACTTTTCTTGTGGGGAATGCTTACTTATAATTAAGTCATGCGTTATAATAATGAGACAGCACACACAGACTTCTGGTACAGGAAAATAAAGAAGTTAGGTACCTTATTAATTGTTACATAGTAGGTTTACCCAATATATATATTGTGCTATGTTTATAGGTGCACAAAAATAAAAGATATAAGTTATATTTTAATAATATAAGATGTCAACGAGAGGGGATGCAACATTACCACATCACTTATATTTATTTATTTAGTTAGCGTATATAAAGTAAATTCATATTAAATATTGCTCACCTAGCTAACCGCTCAATATAATTAGCCTATGATCAAGTTTCTAGAAAAGTAAAGTGTTTATTTTAGATGGTTGAAGTGTTTGATCAAGCTTTTTAGAAAAAAAGAAAGAAACTTTTGAGTAGTTCTCTTTCTGTTCATATTTACTTGTTCAATATTGACTCGACACACTCTTTAAAAAGTAATAAATAGAATGATAAGTTTATCTCTTGATTTTTCAAACTGGATAAGTAAAATTGGATATCTATGTTTAGTATAGTGAACAAGTAAAAATGAATGAAGTAATAGAAGTTGTTCTTCAAAAGGTAAAAAAAATACTCACCCCCCCCCCCCCCACCATTTCAATTTGTTTGTCAGAGTTTAAAAAAATAAATAAGACATTTTTGAATTTTGTGGTCTTAAATAAAAGTTATGTATAATATACAAAAATATCATTTAATCTTGTGGTCTTAAACATGTCATCTGAAATGTTGAAATTAAAATTTGTCAAATAGGAGCGAAACATTCTTTTTAAAACAAACTAAAAAAGAGCAGAAGACAAACAAATTGAAACAGAGGAAATACCTTTTTTCCCCGAGAAGCACTTTTAAAACCTTGATCAAACACATATTGCTGCTCTAATATTGACAAAATATTTTTATACTTAATTAGCCAATACACAAACTACTACTCTCCAAACATATTACTATTTCAATAAATGCTTGTGACAGAAAAAGCTCTCGAAACCATTTCTCATATATCCATACCTACCTTATGTATTTGAGAGAGACGGTAAACTCAAAAAAGGTCAAGTTCAACATATTTATATGAGACATGTTAAAGGTATAGGATGAGCAATTTTTTAAATAGCTAATTCAATTCTATAATCGTCTTCTTTGTTCGAAAGAAATACTAGTTATAAAATAATTAGCAAATTTTGAAAAAAAAATTACGATATATAAAATGTCATGTAAAAATATAACACCGGTGATACGATATAATCGTTATTGAAAAGCTATATGAAACTCATGGGAAAATAGGTATAGGTCCTTAGGGAGGACCATGTTGAATGCATAGAGGGAATAAGTTGCAACTTGCAGGATTAATTTGGAAAATAAAAGTCAAATACAAGGTGTGAAAGATAAAAAAGAGTACCATAAAAGGAAATGTCACAACAAAAAACACGATGTGCTGTATTTCTCATTTAATAAATTGATGTGAACTCATAGCCCCACATAATTAATTACTATTTATTTTGATTTTGGAGGAGGTTAGGCAAAGGACAATAGACATGTGTGATACGTAGATAGTGAAAGGAGATTGTCAATATATTTAAATAGTGATTTTAAATAACTTTTATGTAATTTCACGAGTACGAGTGAGGTTCGAAGAGGGTAGAAGGTAAGCAGACCTTACCTTTATCTTTGTGGGTCAGGTAGAGAGGTTATTTCTGAATTACAGTTCGTAAATTATTAAATGGGTGAAAACCGTTTACACCCCTGAACTTTGCTTTAAAAATCAAACACCCCCCTCAACTTTGAACAATAATCATTTCCCCCCCTTTATCCTAATTAATTTTTTTAAATGCCTATTTTGTCCTTGTATTATCAAGCTTTATATCTTTTTTAAAAAAACTTTCTTGTAATCACAATTTTTATTTTTTAAAATCTATATAACATATGTTGTATAAATATATATATATATATATATATATATATATATATATATATTATTTCTTAGATAAAAAAAGAAAATTGAAAAACACTAATTGAGTATGTAAGTTAATGACATTTCATAATAAAATAAATGAGCAAAATAAAAAAAATATTAATAATAATCAAAACTCTAATATCTAATTATACAAGTAAAAATAACAGGTAATTATAAAATTAAATGATTGTTGTTTATAAATTTTAAATTATAATTTAGAAAATATTTTATTATTGACAACCAAAACTCATTTATCTATATAGACATTAGAGAATAACAGAGAGGGAACTAAAAAAACATGCATCTATATACATAATTACATATGCCCGTTTGGTCATAAGAATTTTTCACCATTTTTTAAAAAATTATTTCACTTTAAATTATTCAAAAAAAAAGTATTATTTGGCCATAAAAATTAAATACTTGTTTTTACTTTTTTCTATTTCACTTTTTCACTTTTTAGTTGTATTTAACACTTTGAATTCTAAAAAGTCTTTCAAAAAAGGTATGGCCAAACATAACTCCAACTATAATTTTTTTAAATAAAGTAATTTTTTTTATTTTCATGACCAAACGCCCACTTAATGCATATAATATAAAAATATCAATCATAAAAAATAGCATTAGATTTTGTGATTAGTTTGTAAAAGGATTATTTTATTAATAATGTTAATGAATTTAACTAAAAATAGTAAATACCTAGGTTAAGAATATATATATATATATATATATATATATATATAATATATATATATAAAAAGATATTACATAAATAAAAAATTAAAAATGGTAAGGGTAAAATAGACATTGCATAGGATAAAGGGGGGAGAACGATTATTGTTCAAAGTTGAGGGGGGTGTTTGATTTTTAAAGCAAAGTTAGGGGGTGTAAACGATTTTCACCCATTACTAAATTATGAAGGTTTGTTATCTCCTATGCAATGTTTATTGCTATTTTCAATATTAATAGTTCATACTTCATATTATTAATGATAATTAATACCTTAAAGCCAAATATTAGTCATTGTTCTAACACTAAAAGTGTAACACAGCTAAATAATGCACTTAATTACCAGAGTTTAGAACTTTTTCTTCTTGTTTTTTTTTAAAGAGAAAGGTTCAAATCCAAAGAGAGATATGGCATCCGGATTTTCATGGCATATATTATTCTAGGATAATATTTCTTAAAAGGCTCAAGTATGTAAGGTTTGTGACAATTATTGATATATTAAATAATTATTGCTTCTTATCCAACAACTAAGTATTTGATTAGTGTACATATATAAATCTTCTAATGATTCCAGATTTTGGATAATTTGAAACTAGTCGTCTTTAATTATTCAGAAAAAAGTGATTATTTCATGATCAACGACCAGTCTCATGAAAAAGTTGTCAGATTAATTAGTTGAAGAAGAAACTTATAATAAACTATATGTAACGATTCCAAAAACACAGCAACTTTCAACCAATATAACCAGAAGGAACGATTCCAAAAACAGCATCTTTCAACTAATTTAACAGATTAGTAAACAATAACGCCCATTGCAATTTCAAAAATGAGGTCCGGAGAAGATAGAATATACACAGCCTTATCCATACTTCTTATGGATAGAAAGACTATTATCGATAGACCTTCGTCTCAAAAGAAATAGTATTAAGAAGCAGGATTCTGCGCAAAAATAAAATGACGGCAAAACAACAAGATATACAACAAATGAGACAACAGGTAATACATTACACATTGAAAAACAACAGAAAAAAAATAAGAGATACGCGGTGACTAAATAACCCCTACCGCTCTCACATAAAATGCGTAGTGCCAAACAATTAGTACCACGTTGAAATCCTGTGACATTTCTTTTTGTGAAGGTCAAATATTTGAGATAGTATCATATTTCTCATTAATTTCATAAAGTTGTGTTTCTCCTCCATGAAATACGAATCTATTTTCCTCCACCTTGTTTGTTTTCCCCTTTTCACAATTGGACAGAATGCATCTAAAATTAAAAGGAGAAACATATAATGTCTTAGTCAACATGAAAGCGGAAGACATATATATACCTATTATGCAGTGGCACGTTAATCCCAAAACGTAGTGGAGATTGGAGAATATACCCCCCTTGAAATTAATTTTTGTGATTTTTTTTTATTTAATTCAAGTACATTTTATTTAGGAATGGCAATATGGTGGATATGTTGGGCTATGACCCATGTTCCAGCCAAAGGCCCATGGCCTAATCCTATTCTCTTTTGGTAAGTTCCAATCCTATTTGGAATAAGAGTTGAATGTGTATTCCTATTTGGAGTTGGATTCCTAATCCTACTTGGAGTTGGTTTTGTCTTATGGAAAAGAAGTACCACTCATCATCTATAAATAGGACTACTTGAGAAAATTATTCAAGGCTCATTGATATTTGTCTTTGAAAGACAATAGCACATAAGTGAGGTTTTTGATAGAGCTTTCACCAAGAGAGAAGAGAGAAGAAAAGGGAGAATTTCGCTGCAGTTTTTGCTCTTCGACCAGCCACCTTCAAATTGCGTTTTTTAGTTTGTTCACCGTTGGATCGGGCTGCAATTTTGACTGAGTGTTTCTAACATCCTGTTATTTGATTTGAACGGTGGAGATCGGATTTAAGGTCAGCATAATTCCGTTTTCAGTTCCGAACAGAAGCTCTATTTCGGGTGATTTCTCTTGATTTAGTTTGTTTGTGTAGCTATTGCTTCTTCGTGTTTGGCACTTGTTGTGTAGCCATTGTTGGAGAATATTTGTAACCCTCTTATTGTTATAGTGGAGCTATTTGAATCTTTGTGATTCCGTGGTTGTTACCTTCGATTTGAAGGGTTTTTCCACGTTAACTTTGGTGTTCTTTATTTTCTCTATTTTTGGGTTTGTCGCTTTCCGTCGCAACAAGTGATATCAGAGCCTTGGTTAGATATCAAGGATTTTTTATGGAGGCGAATATGAGCAAGATGATATATTTAAACGAGAGTAATTACAACATATGGAAAAATAAGATAAAAGATCTACTCTTTGTGAAGAAGATGCATCTTTCCGTTTTCGCTGCTCATAAATCCGAGTCTACGACTGATGAATATTAGAATTTTGAGCACCAACAAGTATGTGGATATATTAGACCATGGGTTGAAGACAATGTTCGCAATCACATTGTGAATGAGACACATGCTAGAACATTGTGGAAAAAGTTGGAGACACTTTACGCTTCAAAAACTGGCAATAACAAGTTGTTTCTACTAAAGCAATTGATGACCTTTAAGTACAAGGAGGGCAGTCTTATTCTTGATCATATCAATGATTTTCAAGGTGTCCTTGATCAACTGTCTGGAATGAGTGTCAATTTTGACGATGAGATACAAGGACTTTGGCTTCTTAATACTCTACCAGATTCTTGGGAAACTCTTCGTATTTATTTAACAAATTCAGCTCATGGTGTCAAGGTGACTATGGAATATGCCAAGAGTGGTGTGTTGAATGAAGAAGTAATTATAAGGAGAAAATCTCAAGGCTCATCTTCACATTCAGATGTTTTGTTTACAGAAGACCGAGGGAGAGATAAAATAAAAAATTTGAGAAATAGAGGTAAAAGCAGAAGTAAGTCAAGATCGAGGTATCAAAATATTTCATGCCATCATTGTGGAAAGAAAGGACATATTAGGAGGTTCTGCAATAAACTGAAGCAAGAAATTAGAGAAGGAAAGAAAGAAGAAAATAACGGAAATAATGTCGTAGCTGTTGTCCGAGAAGACCTTCTCTTTGCTTCTGATAAAAATGTCATCAATTTTGTATCCCAAGATACAAGTTGGATAGTAGATTTTGGAGCTACATCTCATGTCATACCAAGGAAAGACTTCTTTTCATCTTATACTCCTGTTAGTTGTGGAGTGTTGAAGATGGGCAATGCTGGTGAAGTTAAGGTGTTTGGTGTTGGCACAGTTTGTTTGAAGACTAACATTGATACAACGTTAGTCCTTCAAATTGTGAAGCATGCTCCAGACATTCCCTTGAATTTGATCTCTGTAGGATAACTGGATGATGACGACTACCGCTTTTTTCTTTAGTAAAGGCGAATTAAAAAAAGATTTTTTTTTTCGAACAGTCTCAACGTCCTCGTTGAGAGTCGCTCTGCGAGACGTCTAGTAATCTCTGACTTGGTCTTCGAGAGCTCTTAGAGTCCTACTTAAAGTTAAAGGTAGTTCTTTAGTTAAAGCAAGGAGAGCAGAAACTGAGGGAAAAAAACCTATGTTCTTACGCGGGATGGGAATAAAGGCTACTAAGATCGGAACTCACGACCTAAGTACTAAGTGACATGTTTAATGGACAATGGAAGCTCACCAAGGGCTCATTAGTTGTAGCTCGAGGAAGAAAGGATTCTAATTTATATGTGACATAAGGTTCTATCCTTAGTGACTCTGTAAATCTAGTAGAAAGTGACGCTTCATCAGAATTATGGCACAAGAGGTTAAGTCATATGAGCGAGAAGGGTATTGCATGTTTGTCTAAGAAAAATTTGCTTGCTGGTGTGAAACAAGCAAAGGTGAAAAGATGTGTCCATTGCTTAGCCGGGAAACAGAAAAGAGTTTCTCCGTGTTTGACACTTGTTGTGTAACCATTGTTGGAGAATGTTTGTAACTGTCTTATTGTTATAGTGGAGCTATTTGGGTATTTGGGATCCCGTGGTTGTTACCTTCGATTTGAAGGATTTTTTCACGTTAACTTTGGTGTTCTTTATTTTCTCTATTTTTGGGTTTGTCGCTTTCCGTCGAAACATGATAAGGATCGAAGGTTGATAGGTAGTTGAGCGTGTCTTAGTATTAATCTTTGATGTGTGGGTAGTCTAAAGCACCGTGTTTGTTATAGTAGCTTATGCATGTAGTCTTTGGCTTTTAGTATCTGTTATCATCCGTTGTTTAGGCTATTGCACCTTGTTGTTGATGCATGTTAGGTTCCCTGCATATATGCTCCGCACGATTTTGCTATTAGTTGTCGTGTTTTTCTTCACTGTCATTTTTTTCTTTCAATCACTGCTTTGATTTGCTTCACTTGAGCCGAGGGTCTTACAGAAACAACCTCTCTACATCCAAGAGGTAGTAAACTAGTGATAAGGTCTGCGTTCTACCTTCCCCATACTCGACCTCATGGGATTTCACTTAGTGGCGAAGCTAGAACTTTTTACTATGGGGGTTCGAAATATAAAAAAGTAAACACACGAAGCGGCAAAGAGAGGTCAACAACTAATATATATATACGTAAGAAATAATTTTAATCATGTATAAATAGTATAGTTTTTCACCAAAAGAGGTTCGGGTGAATTACACCTGGGACCTTGCTAATTCCGCCCTTGATTTCACTGAGTATATTATTATTGTTGTTGTTGATATGGCACAGTGACAACATGCATAAGCGCGGCACAAGAGGGTTGAAAATAATTCTTTTTTTTTATGCAAGCGTTACTGTATGAGTTGAAGTCTATGAAAATTAAGGTTGAACCCGCACCGCAATCGCCCCATTATCCTCCCAGATTTTATCCTAGGGATTTTCAGAGTTGATGATTTTTCAGAAGAGATCGAAGGGATGGAATTGTTTATACGTAAAGTTATATGTCTAAGATATGCAGGCACTGAAAATATGGGAAGGGCCCCACATGTTTATGTACTTTCAATGTCGAGAAACGTGGTAGCTTATGGTCCTAGGAAATATTATTTTCTTTTCATAAGGTCTATATTAAGGCTCGTGCTTTAATGTAAGAGAACTTGCCCATCCACTATTTTTAATAATATCTCACATGCATGGGTAACATTGTCATTAATCCAGTGGCCGAGTTAAAAATTTTATTAAAAAGAAGCGGACGCACGTAGAAAAGTAGATAGGCATAGTCTCTAGTTTTAATTTATAGTGAATGTTTTGAAAGTTTGTTTTTTCCTTTTTTTTTATGTCTGATAAATAAAAAAGAGAACAAACAATCTCAAATTAAAAGAGTTTTTTTTTTATATGTGTGGGAGAGCAATCGAACTCCCATACAGAAAACCAACTAAACTTAAACGGATTTCTTCATTAACGTTGGACCACGTGATTGTTTTGAATTACCAATATTTATTAGTCATGCGTACTTCTATAATGATAAGATTTTCAGACCATTATATTAAGTTAAACTACAATAATTGAGTATTTATAATTTAAATACAAAAAATAAACATATAATTAGTTAAGCACACATGATTTGATTCCAGAATTTGAAGGTGCAAAGGAACAAAGTAGACAAATTCAAGGAGACTATTCATTCGGACCCATCAAGGAATCCATTATTCGTTAACCATTTACAAGAAAACGAAGACCCCATTAACAATAAATAAAATTTAGTATTAATAATGGAGCACCCAATGCTTCTTAATTTGCACAAAAGGTCCTTGCTTCATTTTCGAGTTTCCTAAATGGGATATGTAATGTAATGTACTAATTGGGTCATTAATGTAATATGTATCTAATATATAACATCAATAGTTAATACTCCCTCGGTTCCTATTGTACATTTTGCACGTCTTTTAAAAAAAAATATTAACAAAAAGATAAAGACAAAAACAAATAATTAATTATATTTTAATTTTTTAAAATGATAAATATTATGAAATATCTATTTTTAATAATAATTGACAAATCTATATTATATTAAAAGTGTGAAGGATATTATATTAAAAATGTGAAGGACCTTATAATGTGATTTGAACTTTTTGTCCTTTATTTAAAGACTCCGTAATAGATAAAATTGTCTTTTCACTTTTTTTCCTCTAATTATTATTTAATTATTTTTATAAAATTTTAAACTAAAAAATCCTAAAATATATGGCAAGTTTTATAAATTAAGGAATCCTAAAATATATGGTAAGAATTACTAAATAAATTAAAAAAGAAAAACAATTAATAACTCTAATTTCGTATCATGCTGCTGTTGATGTTGAGCAAGGTCTGATGAAGATAAAGAAATTGACCGGTAATGTTTCTCTCTAGGTATCTTCTTACACATTCAATGAAGTTGTGTAACATGCATGCAATTACTATATTACTACCTAAGCCTAATGAAGGGATATAATTTATTTTTTTAAAAAAGCACTGGTAGTTACGACATTGTTTTTCATCCATGACATTTGTGTTGGTATTTAAAAAGTCGTTCAGCAGTCTAATGACGCTGTTAATGTTGAGCAAGACCATGGAAGAAAAATTATGCAAATCATCTCGGAGATAAATTGGACATTGATTGAGATTCTTTCATTACTGGAGAGAAGTCTTCCTCCAGTCTAATATTACTGCTTGCGATCAATTTTACTCATCACATAAAAGAGTCCCTTTCTTTCCTTTTTCGCTCACAGTAGTATTGTTTTCAAGATTCATGTAATACAAGGTTCCAATCTTTTTCTGTTTAGGTCCAACCGGAAGGGAGGGTGTCCAGTTAAGGTTACACGAATTTTTATTTAGTTCAAACATGAGTATCTTAAGGATGATCATACGTAAATTCTGAAGCTCTCTCTTTATTCGAACGATAAATTTTTCTCCATTTTTTCGTGGTAGAATTCCTACGAGTTTCTATTTTTGTGTCGGCTAAATCTAATTGATTTTTTTGGTTTGTTTTATTTTTGCAGCACCTGCCTATCTCAAACACGTATGATTTTTCAATAAATGTTGTTAAGTTATTTTTTGATTTGATTATTATTATTATTATTATTATTATTATTATTATTATTATTATTATTATTATTATTTCTTGAGCCGAGGATCTATTGAAAATAATTTCTTATCTCATAAAAGTAATAATATATAGTAGTTGTTATTATTGCAGATATTAGATGTACTTATAGGCTGCTATAAATAGTTGTTAGAGTTTTACTTAGACGTCTACTTGCGCATTCACTAACATTGAAAAGGTAGGCATCTCACGCTATCTTTTGTTGTATTTTCATATAATTCTAAAGACGTGTATTTTATTTTAATAAAATCATATTTGTTGTTTGTCTATCCTTTGTTGTATTTTCATATAATCTCGAAGACATGTATTTTTATTTTTTTTTTAAAAAAAGATATGTGCTATTTTGATCGAGTCTTCCACCGACAACTTTTACTCTACTCTCCCTCCGTTAAGAATCCTAAGAATTGACCAACCTCATTCAATATTTATTGAAAAATTATAACTTCAATTAAATATTTTATATTTTAAATAAGCTAATATTAAAAATATTAATAAAAAAATTATTTTTGTATATCCATATGATAAGTAATTAAATCTTTGAATTAACTAATTTAAAATGAATTCAAATCAACTTTTCTTTTAATTTTTCATAAATAGGTGTATGACTATTTAGGAGGTACCAAAATTAATACAATATTTTTGACGATGAATATTATTGGTTAAGTTTGTTTATGTCAATAAGTTAACAGAAACATGAGAATCATTATGTGCTTTTTAATCAATTTTCTTAAACTTAACGATGAAATGAGTTTACTCTTCATTTTTTATTGTCAACAAAGAACAGAGAAGTATATTATTTTGGCTCTCTTGAATGAATTCTATGTATGGTAAGACAATATTTTTTCGATAGGAATTGAAAGATCCAACATATTTTCGAAGTTGTAATGATCAAAAAGCAATTGGGTTTTAATCATGATTTAGGGAGTTATTTTAATTAAATTAATATTGATCTTTAGATCTTTAAGTGGACAGGTGTAATAATATTAAGAAGGCACTGAACAAACTGGACTGATTTGGTACTGAAGAGGAGTTGCTCCCATCAAAGTGTAGAACCACCACAAAAATAATAGGTAAAAAAACTCTGTACATGTTTACGTTAGCTGGTGTTGTTGAAAGTTTCAACATATGAAACCTAACTTTAGTTGAATGTTTTAAATTTTGTTTATTGTGGTAAAAATTTATTATCTTTAAATATAATTTTTATAATAGGTGTAGGGGTTACACGTGCGAGGCACGTGACATAGAGACTAGATAATTTTTTTTTAATTATTATACAATTACTTTAATAATATTGAATATTGACTATAATAAATATATGAGAAGACTCCTAAATATATGGGAAGACTCTTAAGTTTATCGAAAGTTTTATTATAAGCAAAGTTATAATTTACTATTTTACTCAATTAATACTAAAATAATTATATCAATTCTTAGAATTATTCTATAGTTTATCTTTTTTATTTTATTCTAAATTATTCATCACTAATGAAAGTTCTAATTAAGGGGAAAGGGTCACGACACTATTAAATTTGCAAAGAAAATTATATAATATTTTTTAATTAACTTTGTATTATTTTTTCAAGTTTAGGAGTTTTTATAGTATCGAATATTAATTATAATAAATATATGAGTAGACTCCTAAATATATGGAAAGACACTTAAGTTTATGAAAAGTTTTATTATAAAAAAAATATAATTTACTATTTTACACAACTAATACTAAAATAATTAATATCAATTCTAGAATTTTTCTATAATTTACCTTTTTTATTTTATTCCAAATTATTCATCACTAATGGAAGTTCTACTTAAGGAAAGGGTCACGACACTTTTAAATCTGCAAAGGAAATTATATAATATTTTAAAACTATTTTTAATTAACTTTTTTTTTTTTTTTCAAGTTTAGGAGTTTTTTACTAGAATAATATCCACGAGATGTAGTCTTTGAAGAGTTTTGTTTACGAGGAGATTATTCTCTCAATTTTTGTGTTTTTTAATATTAGTTTTTTCAATATGTAGGTCACTTGACCAAATCATATTAAATATCATATTTTTTTTATTATAATTTTCTTTTTCATCTAATTTATCGCCGTCAAAATTTATAATTATTAGCTTTCGCATGATGTCATGTTATTTCAATTCTAATAGTTTTTGGGTTTACGAGTACGTTTTTGTTATAAGAGTGTTGCTTTATGTTGAATATATATATCCTCTAAATAATGATCAACTTTTATATTCTCCATATTGAAATTACCTTTTTAATGTTAATTTTCAACGCACATACATGATGCAGGTACACTAAACTAGTATTTATAAATGAGGGAGTATATTAAAGGTCCTTGCTTGCCAGTTGCCACATCGTTAATTAGTTGTTATGCTTGTGATTATCCACATGGTCAAAGGATGAACCTTTTATAAATAAGGATTAACTAACTGATAACTTTGTCTTTAAAATTCTTGTACTAATTTTTTGGTCTCCGGTTAATTATCCCACACAACGTCGTGAACACAAAAGAAAAATGAAAAGATAAAACAAACACAAATGATTTACACGCTTAGTGGTGAATATTCTTTTTTTTCTTAATAAAATTTTTCTATTTTTTTTGGGTGCGAATTCAAATGAGTCAAATCTCAAAATAAATAATGAACACCCGGATGTGAAACTAAAGAAAAAAGAAAGAGAGAAAAAAGATGTACAGGGAGAATAGACAAGAAAATGAAAAAGCCTAGGATAGGTTGAAAACCCCCCTTTCTGTTTTTGGTAAAAGCAAGAGATACTAGAAACGAAATTTTCTTTTTGTAATTTTTCCATATAAACCATAGTCTTCCCCAAAATAAGAGGAACCAAAAGTACCCTCACAAGTCACACAACTCACATAAAACTTTCCTCACACGTCCCATCTTTTCTTCTTCCCCAACCCCTACCCCCTAGTCCCTACCACCTACGCCCTACCCCCTCCTCTATATCATATAGTACCATAGTTATACTATAAGTAAATGAAATTCATCTCTATTGAATCCTCACATGATCAACAATTTACTCTTGTTTGATCAACTTTTTTTGGTTGAAATTTGAGAAACTAAACACTTAATACTTTGTAAAATATGATTTCTGTTGCAGTTTCTCATTGTTAGTTGAAGCAAAGTGTTTTTGATTGACGCTGAAAAAGGTTGAGTACAAGTTGTTGAGAACTCATTTGATTAACTGTGAAGTTGTATATATCGTTTTGTGAAAGAGAATAATATGATGTTGGATCTCAATGTAAACGTAATCTACAATGAACTTCCGGAAGGTTCTGTACCTGATCAATCAGGGACGTCCAATTCATCGTTACGAAATGCGGAGGCAACAACCAGTGCCGGCGACGGGGACGCGTGTTCTACACGCGCCGGCGATTTGTTCGCTTTCAATTTCGCTATCCTCAAAGTTGGAGGAGGAGCTGAAAATAGCAGGAGCAGCAACAACGATGATGAGGAGGAAGGGTACGGTGAGAATCGGGGAGTTACTCATTCCGAGTTCGTGACTCGGCAGTTGTTTCCGGTTGATGACGGTGAGTTGAACCGGAAACAGACCGATCGGGTCATTCTATCCTCCGGTCGATCCGGTGCGGTCGGTTTTGGAGATTTGCGAATAGTACAACCACAACTACCGGAGCAACCGAAACAGCAAGTGAAGAAGAGTAGGAGAGGGCCAAGGTCAAGAAGTTCACAGTACAGAGGCGTCACTTTTTACAGACGAACTGGTAGATGGGAATCACATATATGGTTAGTTTTCCAGCTGTAAATTTTTTGACTGGACCATGATATTATTGGCTAAAAAGATAAATGATAAATCGTCAATTTTGTCTACTATTGGATGCAGGGACTGTGGGAAACAAGTATATTTGGGTATGGATATTGCTATTTTAATTATACAGTTTGGTTAATTTCGTTGTTTCTGTGGATTTTGGTGCTGAAGCTATGTATATACCTTTTTCTATTTTTGGTAAATTTTGATTGGTTTTTGTTGTTGCTTTATATTAGGTGGTTTTGATACTGCTCATACAGCAGCAAGGTAAAGTAAAAGTTCTCAAATACAAGACATTTTGTCAGATTTTTCAACTTTACGTTATTTCCCAAATCAAATCTTCTTTGATTTGATTGTATCGTTTTTCTTCTCCATTGTGTAGAGCTTATGACAGAGCTGCAATTAAGTTCCGGGGCGTTGATGCTGATATCAACTTTAGCTTAAGTGATTACGAGGAGGATATGAAACAGGTTAGAAATGCAAAGATTCAATTTGCGTAAATATGCTAAGGTCACTGTTTGTTGAGCCCTTGTCTAGACTATGTTCTCTGGGTTCTAATTGTTTCTGTTTTAATTGGCATCAATTATATGAATCATATATATATGTATTCTGAACTATTTGGACATTTTTTTAATTACTGCAGATGAAAAACCTTGGTAAAGAAGAATTTGTGCACTTGCTGCGACGCCATAGCAACGGTTTCTCAAGAGGGAGCTCCAAATTCAGAGGAGTGACACTACATAAATGTGGCAGATGGGAGGCTCGGATGGGACAGTTCCTTGGGAAAAAGTAAGGAACAAACGAACTCATTGAAATTCTTGTATTGTAGAAGTTAGATTACAGCTTAGGATAGTAATTGGTCCAAAATGGGACATACATATGTTTAACATGCGTATTTGAAGAAGAAATCATTGGTACTACAGTATTCATAGTGGGGATTCCACTGCTTATATTGCAGGTATATATATCTTGGGCTATTCGACAGCGAAGTAGAAGCTGCAAGGTCCTAATGATCTTGAATTACCCTCTCTCTGATAATGAACTGTTATCCTAAATTCTCAACTTCAATTATGTGCCATCCAACCCGTATCTCCTTTTTTATTTTTCTGCAAATTAGGGCTTATGATAAGGCGGCAATTAAAACTAGTGGAAGGGAGGCTGTTACCAACTTTGAGCCAAGTGCATATGAAGGGGAAACAATGTCTGAACCTCAGAGTGAAGGTTTGCTCAAAAGCTCTTCCTCATTTCCAAACTAATGTCACTAATTCCAAGCAACAGTGCATTATCTATATCTGAATCGATCTCATTTGTGATGCCTATGATGCAGGTAGCCAACATGATCTTGATTTGAACTTGGGGATATCGACCTCTTCTTCAAAGGAAAATGACAGGTTGGGAGGTTCTCGCTATCATCCTTATGATATGCAAGATGCAACAAAACCTAAGGTATTAGCAGAGTAGCTTATATGCTTTTGCTCGTGCAGATTTAATTAGATTAAAATGTTCTCTTTTATGTTAGTCTTCTATTTTTACTTCTTTCATAGTTCATATGCAAGAGAATCATCTATTGCTTCTTTTCTTAATTCAGATGTGGCTTTTCCATTCATTCATAATTGTGATGAAATATGTTCATGAGAATCTTTAATCTTTCTTTTGTAGATTGTAATAATCTATTTGTGCTCCTTAACTACAGATGGATAAACCTGGTCCAGTAATAGTTGGAAGTTCATATCTCAAGGGACTACCAATGACGTCCCAGCATGCTCAATTGTGGACTGGAATCTATTCTAATTTCTCTTCTAGCTACGAGGTAAGATACTAACTCTACCTTCAGTCAGAAATTTGGGGCCAAATACAGTGATGAAACTCCCATTTATATCAGTTTAGTTTTCTTTTCCCACTTATGGTCAAATTCTCATGTATTCAGTTGCAAAAATAGCCTCCCCTCTCCCTTCTCCCCCCCCCCCCCCAAAAAAAAAAGTGCTCTGGAATCATTTGTTTTGTATGAAACATTTTACCTTTTTACTTCTGGTTCTTTTGCATGTCTTCAGTTGCCACAATAGCCATCTTCATGCCCCACTCCCTTCCCCCACAATTTCCCTCAAGTGCTGGGATCATTTGTTTTGTATGAAACATTTTACCTTTTCACTTCTGGTTCTTTTGTGGGGCTGAGAATCAGTGGTAGTATGCCCCATGACAAATGATAAAAGTCATATTACCCATGACAAAATGGATTATTCTTCGGGTACGTTAATAATGGGTACGTTTTTCTTTGGGTGCATCTTCTCATGTGGGATCATAGCCAGTTTTTCGCTACAAACGGTTATCTAAAAGTAAAGATAAACGAAGATGACAGGTCGATGAGGGCAGCTTAATTCAAATTTCAATGCCTATGTTGTGCCCTTTTGTGCCACTTCTTAAATTGAATGTATCCCTTAGTTTAACCTTCCAAAACCCCCTCTCTGTTAATTTAACTAAGATTCATGATAAGCTAAATATAAAAAGAAAAATTAGGGAAAGAGAACAGGGGAAGAGGAACAACCTTCTGCTTGCTTCGTCCCCGTCTTCCACCTCTCACAGTTGTCCTTTTTGATTCTTATATATATTGACTTTGTTTTGCTTTTCTCCGATAGATATGATAAATGGAAGAGGGAGACCCATAGAAATAAATTGGGAGATACATGGTAATATTAGAAAATAGTATAGAGATGGAACAAAAGATCTGATTCTCATACATGTTAATAATTAGACTGTCACAAGACTACTGATAAAACTTGATGATGAAGGCCTTTTCTTTGATTTTCTCTTTATATTCTTGGAGGTTTTTGAAGGTTGGATGATGTTACAGAATCCAACTAGAAATACTAGTCTGAGTTTAAAGCATATTACCGCAGTTAAATCTTCATCTTAATTAAAATCATTTGGCAGGGAAGAACATCTGACAGGAGAAAGGATATAGATTCATCACAAGGACCTCCAAATTGGGCATTGCAAATGCCCAGTCAGGTTGATACAACCACCCCATTGACAATGTTCTGCAGCGCAGCATCATCAGGATTCTTCGTTCCAGCTATTGCTTCTATCACTTCTTCGGTATCTGCATTGGCACCCTCAACAAATGCCTCTCAGCGCTTTTACCAGATCAGCCCCCGCATACCACCTCCATAACATGTCTTCCTCCGTAACTAGTAATATAGATGGAAACATAATCAATTTCTTTTGTGAGATTTAAATGTCAAGTCAATTACTTTTTTGTGGATTGAATAATTTTTAGAACTGCTTCAGGATCTGAGAGGTAAAAATTCAAACTCCCCTTTCAGAATGGATATAGTATTTGTGCTATCCTTGCTTACCGTATTGTTACATTAGTGTAAAGTTGCATTCTTCCTCCAACACTGGTGTCTCCATATTAGTGATTGAATATTGTGGGGACCTGAAGTCTAGTTGGATTTTAATTGCTCTAGTTCTTCATACCCAAGGGCACTTTAGCACACTTTTGACTCAGATTTGGTACTACTGAGGATTAGGTTTGCTGCTCATTGTTTTTCCTAATGTCATTATTTGCTTTTTCTTACTCTTTAGAAACGATTATGTCTTACAGATGGTTTAAGTAACACAGAGGATAAAATAAAATCAGTTGATACTTGTTTGATCGTCTTACATAGACATTCAAATGGGTCAATAAATGTTACGTTATGATCGTTGAAAATGTTAGTAACAGAGAGATATTTTGATAAGAGGAATAGTCTCAGGAGACCTATAATCTCTAAGAATCCTACAACTTTAGCAAACAACAACCAATGGAAACAAAAGTTAGATAAACACGACTAGTTGAGTTCAAGCTTGGCCATGCAGGTAAACGTACATAGAAAATTTATGCCAGCATTTGAGGAAGTGTGAAATTTGGAGAACCTTTAGTTCCTGAAAACCCAGTACTGGAATGAAATAGACCAGGATAAAAAGTGAACACAATTTATATAGCCGATACCAACTAGTTTGTGGCTTGATGCCAATAAGACAACGTTCAAGAGGTAAAAGGATAAAACTTAAGACAAACTTTCAACGCGGAAACATACCTATGGACCAAAACATAGATCAACTTTGACAAAATCAACCGCTCCTAACAGTTTAGTTTGAGCTAATGACTGTTGGATCAAGGAGCAGAACATTCCCCTACTTTAAACAAGTAAAGCTTCAATAAATATATCTTCATTGACTTCTCTTTCCAATTATACTAACAACCAAGTAAACAAGCTACAACATTTATTCAACAAACAAAAATGAGCTTTGTTTGCTTGTACGATTTTATTAAGCAGTATGAAACTAAAACCTTATCCTCCACGCTATCCATGAAGACAGGAGAATCACTGGCAAATTTTTGGTTTTAGCTTTAACAGCAATAGACGCGCCTTGGTTAGAACCTCACAAGCTGTGTCATCGCCCCAAGCTCAAAGATAGGAGAATCACCTGTAAAATTAAATCAAGCATGTGTCCTGTCTATACCAGTGTGCTGTGCCTCATCTCAGCTTTCACCTGGAAATGGAACCATAAAGGAAAACACGGCACTTAATGCATATGAACAGACAATTTTTGGATGAGCAATTGTATAAGAACTGCACTGCGATGCAGCATTAATTAAAATACAACGAGTAAAGTTGTCATTCAACAATAATTTTTCCCTTCAAGTTGTAATGGTGGAAGAGTAGTTTTATCACTATGTTTATGTACTAGGAGCGAGTAGTTTCTTTCATCTGCTGGGGCACTAGTCGCTTTTGTAGGTGCAGAATCTTATATGTTTTCAATTAATTTCAGGTACCAAAAAAATACAAACCACAGTCCACTGTTGAAATTTTGTTAACGAGGTTTAAACCACAAATAAAATCCATATCAAGGAAACCAATCCGTCTTATTCACAACTCAAAAGGGCAATGTGTCTTGCTTCCAATGAAACAGATGCCAAGGAAACAAACTCAGATTGAATAACAGGAAAAAATAAAAAAGTTGCAAAATTGGCTTCGAGCTTTCATGCCATAATTCAACTAGACCAACGACGTACTAGAATTCACTAAACTAATAAAACCCCATGTCCATCCTCAGAGGAGAATCCGATGATGATGAAGGCAAGATGACTTGTTCACGCTGCGCATTGGCAATCCTCTTAAGCCTTTGATCACTAATTCCAAATGCAGCTGCAAATTCTGGCCCTCTCAAGCTCTGCATCAATGAGTTCCTACCCACCAAGTATTGTGGATGGTTCCTCCTTGCTGATGTTGTGAACCCGAAGAACTCAAATGGTCCATTAGTTGAAGCAATTTGGCAGAATGGGAAGTAGCGTGGCACCCAAAAAACACCCCCCTCTCGTACTCTGGCGTTCATGGCTAAAGTCCCATTAGGATACACAATTTGTATCCTGCCAGCACCCTTCAATACAACTCCATACTCTATTGCTGTTGGATTAACATGAGGTACCATCATGGATCCCTACATTTGTCAAGAAACATAGATTTAAACAAGTAAGCAAGAAAAAGAAACATACAATAAGTTTCACATCATCAGCATTGCATTCACGCGAGGAGATTTGAGACTATTGGACTAAAGGTCACCACTTGCATGAGACAAGTTTACAATTTTTCAGTCAGTGAGTGCAGATGATTTACCGGAGATAGATTGACAAGATAAACGCCATTGCCGGATTGTTGTAGAGGAGAATAATCAGACTCATCCACATTCTTGCTCCATCCATAATTGTTCTTGAAATCGGGGCTCCTGTTGTAGAGATTGTACGTTGATGGAGCTTTATGACTCACTCTCTTGACAACATCTTTTCTGTCTAATAAAGAACACAAAAATTTCCTCAATGACCATGTTGATTCCTCCTCTTTTGGGCTAACTTCTTCCTCCAAATTCACAATCCTCTTCAAGTGAGCTAGTTTTTGGTGGGGTTCTTGGGCAACAAATTTGGTCCAAATGTTTGTGTGATGAGAATCAGATATATGCACAATTGCCCCGGAAGATTGCCTGGTCAAGAGTGTTCTTAATTCTGCTCTCGAGACCTGGAGTTTTACATAATTTTGATTCAATTTTTTTTCCACTGATAAATGTAGTAAGAAAAATAAAGTTCCCTTGAATACTCACATTAAGAGCAGTTGATAATGTGGTATGATCGAATCCAGCAAGAATAGATGCAGGATGAACTCCACCGCCAATGAAGAAAGACTGCAAAGTATTTTGAGTTACAATGTTTTGGGAAGAAAATTAGGACAATAGATCTTATACAAGAGATGGATTAAAAGACCATTTTGTCAAAAATTAGCTTAGGATACCTGGAAAGCACTCCACCCCATGGATTCTGAGGTGATATCAATACTACAAATAATGCGAAGTCTCTGGTTTTCATTTCTATTCTCCAAATAGAAAGTTGATCCAGCAGGAATTGTGTACACATCTCCCTGCTTCAAACTCCTTTCCGCTAATTCATCCCTATAGATGTGTCCAACTCTTGCTTCCCCTGTATTCATTTCATAAAAAATGAAAATTCTAGTTTTTTAAAAAAAGAAACCAAAAGAATTAATGAATCTTACCATGGTGAACAAAGAGGACAAGATCAGAATCGAGGTACTGAGGGATGAAGAGGCTATTAGGTTCCATGGAGATGAAACCAATATGCATTGGACTATGTAGAAATGAACCCCTTCGATAGCCACCCTTCACCAATCTCATAGATCCAGCATCAGTTTTCATAACATTATGTAACTGACGCAACAAGAACCATTTTTCTCCTTGTGTCCTTTGCTCGCTTTCTCTTCATAGGCACCAACAGAGGCCACTAGTGCTGAGAAAAGTACCAGCACTAGAAGCAACAATGTCCTTCTATCTCCCATTTCAACTCTAAACAAAAAAGCTACCCAGTAGTTTTAATTTGTAAGTTTTCTTTATTGATCAGTTTTGGTTCACTTATGCCTTAGATGTAGAGTCTAGCGATTTATATAGAGGGAATGGTGAGATTTGAGGGGAGTTGTTGTCAACCATGCAAGAATTTTAGGCTTTCCAGTATGAACGTTGAGATCTTGAAAAGAAATTAGTTTGAAATAAAGAAAAATCATTTGCCAAAGCTAGTATACAAAACCAAATGTTGTGAAACTGCAATTTGATGACCACTTCAAATTAAAGGCCTAATGTAGCGCAATTAAAGAATGGATTTAAGATGTATATACTAATATATTTCAAAAAATAGTTTTTTGCGGCGACCAAGGTCACCTGTATTCCAATGAACCTATCAAGTGTTTGTGGCAATCACAACTTGTAATTTTCTCGCCACTATACCCTTTCTATATGTGGCAACCACTTTGTCGGTACAATGATAGGGACGGACTTCATCTCTTCTATTTTCTTCAGGGGTGTTCATGATTTGGTTTGACTCATTTTTTCCTTAAAGGAAAATCAAATTAATTCAATTAAGTCAATTTTTCATTATTGGTTTTGTTTTTGTCGGGTTTTTTCAATTTTAATTAATAAATAATATGTGAATATGTTGTCAAACGCGTATTCCAACTACATTCCAACATAAACTAGTATATTTTTTTGAAGAAATGTGTCATTTACGGATATATCTTGATGATAATTAAATTAAATAGTGATGAATAATTAAGGACCTGATTGAAAACAAGTTATTTTTAAAATGTAATAAATTCTTGAATTTATCAAAATATCAAACTAGAATGTAAACGCCAGGAACTAAATTACTACCAAGGCAATGAACTAGACTAAAAAATTTGAGTGCAGAAGATTATATATATATTTACATAGTCGGTTGTGTTAGAGGTTTTTAGTTATTTTTTATTTAAAACCAACCAATATTTTCCGATTCTTAAAATTAAAAACCAAAATCAAATCAAACCAAAAAGATATTGATTCTTGCTTTCGGTTTGATTCAGTTTTGGTTTCTCGTGAACACCCTAACTGATATATTTGGTGGCTACTTATATAACTTTTGGCGGCGATCTGATACACCTTCTTTGGATGACTATTTATGTTCGCCACGAAAAAGCTGTTAGCATAGAAGCATTGGCAACGACTTTTCTGTCACAGTAAAAGTTTTGTTTGGCAACGTATTGACTTTTGGTTGACAAAATTATTGCCACAAAGGCCTCGTTTCCTTTAGTGAGCTATACTCCTTTCTCTTAGTTTTTATTTTCACAGCTTCCCAAAAAAAAAGATTCCTTCTAAAAACTAATCATGGATACCATGTAATGGATAATGTCCATATACAAAAAATATATACCACTAGACGTCTGTCTAAGCTATTGATAATGAGATTTGCATCTTATGCGAGTTTTTACCAGCAAACACAATAAAATGATCATGTGCCTGAAAGTTAGAACTGAAACTTGTATGATGAAAAAAATGGTCAATTTTTCTTCACTAAGCAGGCTTTTACATTTGGAATTTGAAGGTATATTTTTGTATTAGAGTACTTTCTTTCATAGCAATCCAAGTCAAAAAAAACAACCCGTTTTATTCACGACTCAAAAGGGCAATCCGTCACAAGAACTAAGGGAACTCACATAGAATGAAAAGACAAAAGAAAAGAAAAACGAAGTTCCAAAAACTGGCATCGAGCTCATGCCATAACTCAACTAGATCAGCTACGTAATAGAATTTCCACTAAGCTAATAAAAACCCATGTTCATCTTCTGAGGAGAATCCGATGATGATGAGGGCAAGATAACTTGTTCACTTTGCGCATTGGCAATCCTCTTAAGCCTTTCCTCACCAATCCCAAATGCAGCTGCAAATTCTGGTCCTCTCAAGCTTTGCATCAATGAATTCCTACCCACCAAGAACTGTGGACGGTTCCTCCTTGCTGATGTAGTGAAGCCGAAGAACTCAAATGGTCCATTCGTTGAAGCAATTTGGCAGAAGGGGAAGTACCTTGGCACCCAAAAAACGTCCCCTTCTCGTACTCTTGCATTCATGGCTAAAGTCCCATTTGGATACACAATTTGGATCCTGCCGGTTCCTTTCAACACTATTCCATACTCAATTGCTCTTGGATTAACATGAGGTGCCATCATGGATCCCTACATTAACAAAGAAACATAGGTACAACAATTGAGCAAGAAAAGAAACATATAAGTAAGAAGGGAAAATCCATGATCTAGAATAATGATTGGGTCATTACCGAAGATAGATTCACAAGATAGACTCCATTGCCGGATAGTCTTAAAGGAGAATAATCAGACTCATCCAACTTCTTGCTCCATCCGTAGTCGTTCTTGAAATCAGGATTCCTGTTGTTGAGATTGTACGTGGATGGAGCGTTGTGGTTCACTCTCTTGACAACGTCTTCCCTGTTTAATAGAGTAAACAGAATTTTCCTCAATGACCATGTTGATTCCTCCTCTTTGGGGCTAGCTTCTTCCTCGAAATTCACAATCCTCTTCAAGTGAGCTAGTTTTTGATGGGGTTCTTGGGCCAAAAATTTGGACCAAATGTTTGAGTGATGAGAACCAGATAAATGCACGATTGGCCCCGAAGATTGCCTGGTCAAGAGCGTGTTTAATTCTGATGTCGATACCTGCCATTTTTCATAATCTTGACTTAGTTTTTTCCACTAGCAAATGTATCGTGAATAAGTAAATACCTTGAATGCTTACATTAAGAGCAGTTGATAACGTGTGATGATCGAATCCAGCAAGAATTGATGCAGGATGAACTCCACCGCCAATGAAGAACGACTGAAATTAAGTACACGAGTTACTACAAAGTTTTGGGAAGAAAATTAGGACAATATACCTAATACAAGAAATGGATTAGTACTACAAATAATTTTAGTCGAAAAATTAGCTTAGGATACCTGGAAAGCATTCCAACCCATGGATTCTGAGGTAATATCAATACTACAAATAATGCGAAGTCTCTGGTTTTCATTTCTATTCTCCAAATAGAAAGCTGATCCAGCAGGAATTGTGTACACATCTCCATGCTTCAAACTCCTTTCCGCTAATTCGTCCCTATAGATGTGTCCAACTCTTGCTTCCCCTGTATCCATTTCATCAAAAAATGAATATTCTAGCTCATTAAAGGAAAGGATTTAACTTTTTACACTATCCTTATACTTCAAATTAAGTAGTAGATAATCTATCTTATTATTTTTCAAGTTACGGATCCCACTTTTAATGAAAGATAAACATTTGAGCATAAAAGTTTAATTACCATGGTGAACAAAGAGGACAAGATCGGAATCAAGGTACTGAGGGATGAAGAGGCTATTAGGTTCCATGGAGATGAAACCAATATGCATTGGACTATGGAGGAATGAACTCCTTCGATAGCCACCCTTCACCAATCTCATAGATCCAGCATCAGTTTTCACAACATTATGTAACTGACGCAACAAGAACCATTTTTCTCCTTGTGTCTCTTGCTTACTTTCTCTTTCTCTCTTTCTCCCTTCATATTCACTGCCCCAAACAGAGGCCACTAGTGCTGAGAAAAGTACTAACACTAGAAGCAACAGTGTCCTAATTTTTCCCATTTTAACTCGTTTTACACAAAAGCAAGTTTTCTTATTTTTCTTTTAGCCTGTGTTGGTTCAATGGTGATTGAGGGATCTGTGGTGGTTTATATAGAGGGAATGGTGAGATTTGAGGGGATTTGTTGTAAACCATGCAAGAATTTTAGGCTTTCTCTGGCGTGCTATTAACATTGAGATCCTGAAAAAAATTAGTTTTAAATAAAGAAAAATCATTTGCCAAATCTTGTAAACAGAAACCAAATGTTGTGAAACTTCGATTTGATGACTACTTCAAAGGCCTAATCTGGCGCAATTAAAGAATGGATTTAAGATGTATATACTAATTTATTTTAAAAAATAGTTTTTGCGGCGATCAAGGTCGCGTCTATTTCCAATGAAGTGTTTGTGACAACATATTATTGCTATCTTAAAAATATATATATCATAGCTATAAAAGCCTTTTGTTGCAATCACAACTTGTAATTTTCTCGCCACTATAGCCTTTCTTTGTATGGCTACCACTTTCTGGAACACATCGTTGGTATTAGGGGTGTTCATGGTTCGGTTTGAATTAGTGTTTCTTCGAAAGAAAATCAAATCAATTAAGTTGATTATTTAAATATTAAAATTAAATCAAACTAATTGAGTCAGTTTTCAAATATTAAAACCAAATAAAAATGATTAAATCAATTTTTCATTGATTTTGTTTTTGCCATTTTTTTCGGTTTTTTGTCAAACACATTCATCATAAAATTATCAAGCCACTTATTTTTTAAGAATTTATGTCATTTACCAATATATATTGATGATAATTGAATTAAATAGGGATGAATAATTAAAGACTCGGTTAAAGATAAATTAACTTTAACATGAAATATTCTTGAAGTTATCAAAGTTCAAACTAGAATATAAATGCCAAGAACTAAATTATTACGAAGACAATGAACTAGACTAGAAAATAAGAGTGCAAAAGATACACCATAAAACAACAACAACATACCCAATATATTTCCATATAGTGGGTCTGGGGAGGGTAGAATGTACGCAGACTGTACCTTTACTCCAGGGAGAGGTTGTTTTCGATAGACCTTCGACTCAAAAAGACTCAAAAAAAGACATAAAAAGAGTCCAAGATAGATAGCCAATATACAAAAACAACAGATAAGTCACAAAACTATACTACAATCAAATACTACTATAATCTAGCTACACGAAGCAAGTATCAGACAAAACTACAAGAAAAGTTCTAAAACTACTAAAAAAGCAACAAGACACTGCACTCTTCCCTACTATGAAGCCAACCGACCTACTAACCTTCTACCCTAATCCGAGCCCTCCACACCTTCCTATCTAAGGTCATGTCCTCGGTAAGTTGCAACTGCACCAAATTCTGCCTAATCACCTCTCTCTAATATTTTTCGGTCTACCTCGACCTCTCGTAAAACCACTCATAACCAACCTCTCATACCGCCGCACAGGGGCCTCCGCGCATCTCCTCATCACATGCCCGAACCATCTCAACCTCACTTCCCGCATCTTGTCTTCCACCGAAGACGCTCCCACCTTGTCTCGAATAACCGCATTCCTAATCCTATCCCTCCTAGTAAACCCACACATTCAGCGCAACATCCTCATCTCAGCCACTTTCATCTTCTGGATGTGAGAGTTCTTGACCGGCCAACACTCTGCCCCATACAATATAGTCAGTCTAACTACTACTCTGTAGAACTTGCCTTTTAGTTTAGGAGGTAGGATACACCATAAAACATTAAAAAAAAAATGAATATTTTTTTTAAAGAGTAGGCAGAAAACAAATAAAATAGACAAGAGAGAGAGTGTGTATAAAGGACTAGTTTTGTCATTTTGTATGGGATAAACAAAAAAACCTAAAAATTGAACCCGGTTCAGTGGCAACCCCTTTCTGCCTGAAATTCTTCCCGCCGCTAACTTGCTCTCTTTTCCATCTTTTTCTGCAACTAATAACTCCCATTATTAGGCAAGAAAGAAGATGGGGAAAGTATGTTACACGAAGCTGAAAGGAAGTCAGAACTTGAGATTACGTCTATTACTGGCGACCCTTTCATCCAAATCAATTATTATTGAGGATATACGTGCTGATTCTACTTGGCCTGGTCTTCGTCCACATGAAGTATCTTTCCTCCGCCTCCTTGAAAAAGTTTGTGATGATTGTGTTGTTGAAATCAATGAAACTGGTAAATTTCAGCCCCTATTATCATCCCGTCCGTTCACTTTTACTTGTTGTATTTTGCTTCTCCAGAGTCAAAACTTTGACCAAATATAGAAAGATTACAACTTATTATTTTTCGTATACTTTTCAAACATGTAAATTTTAAAAATTTAACAACAACAATAACATACCCAGTGTATTTCCACAAGGTGGTGTGTATACAAATCATATTTTTACCGGTGAAGTAAAGAGGCTGTTTTTGATTTAAAAATTTACAATATTAAATTAATCTAATTCAATTTAGCTCCAAAAATTAGTTAAATTGACTCTCGTGAAGTGAAATGTAACAGAGTAAAAATGAATGGAGAGGGTATTATGTGCTAAAATTGGTTCTTTTTTATTTTTTTTGTGGATATTGGGTTAGAGTTTTGCTGGTTATTATGGACATAAACCTGTTGTGCTATTTTATGGCAGGCACAAAATTGAAGTATAAACCAGGAATTATTATGGGAGGAAGGCATTTAGTTCATGATTGTGGTGTCAGTCGCTCCATTGGCTACTTCTTGGAACCGTTGATTGTGCTCGGTTTGTTTGGAAAGAAACCACTCACCATTAGGCTTAAAGGTCTGCCTTTGCTCTCCTTTTTTGATCTTTATTTTTCCCTCTAGCTGTACTTTCAACTTATTTCATTTGGCAATAACTTTATACTAATGCTAGTTGAAGTCGAATAACATACTACTGCCTCTCGTGTACAGTCAGAATTACTTTAACAAAAGCATTATTTAACTAAACATCCTGAAGGAGATGACAATAACAACCCTGCAATCTTCAAGTTTCTTGAGTTCATTATTGGGTTGCAAAAGAGGATTGAGCAGAGCGAAGATCAATATTTCCAGTATGTAGAGTCTTTCAGACAACTAAAATATCCCTTCCAAGGTTGCATAGAAGAGGAAGATTAATGCTAGAAGAAGACTTGATATTTTGTTATACTGTTGTAACTGCAAGCAATCGCTTAGTCCTTGAACATAAACTTATATGAATAATGGTCTTGATCCAATAATTGTTGCGAAACTTCACGCAATCATAGCCATTACAAATAGAATGCAGATGCATATGTTAGTTGCAGCTACTTGGGTTTGGCAGTTTGTTGGTGATCATGAATAGGATACAACCATCCCTACTTGTTGAAGAACAACAAAATGTAACGCGGCCTACCTGTTAGTGATGAAAATTTAATTGGACATCCTACAGCTAATGATGTCAAGGAAGTTTAGGAGAAGGTATTGGCTCTTGACATAGCCTACCGACTTCGTCTTTTTGGTACCATGCTCCATAAATTCCCATCTTTTGGAACCTGCTGTATGATGGCCTAAACAAAGAGGAAGGTGCCTATGGATCTGTGAAATTAAATGGCCTCAATTTCATTTGGGTTACACGTGGTTTTTGAGGGTTTCATCAGTTTTTTAACATTGACTAACAAAAAGATGAAGCTTGCTCATTTTGGGAAATTTTAAGGATGTTCTTTGTTCATTGAGTTACTTTAAGGATGAAGTTTAGGTTGTGGGTATAATTTAAGGATGTCTTTTTGACCAAAAATTCGGTTCAATGCAAGTTGAGGACATAAAAAGGAAATAGAAAACTTAGGCTGGAGATAGGTTTTTTATCAAGTAAAATTGCCCGGGTTAGTAGCTCAAGGAGCTCTAATATCACTCCCCTAAAAAGTTGTGAAGTGCAAAATTAAATCCCCAAAAGTACTGAAACTGGCTCTCGCTTTGATTTTACAGATTTTGGACGTTAAACCCATTGGTTTTCTTATAACCAAGTTTTTGTCAGAAAATGCTGCAATTATTATGTGAATTCGCACTTTATCCTAAAGCTTGAAACAACTTTTTCAGGGATCACAAATGATGCAAAGGACCCATCTATTGATACTTTTCGATCAACTACTTTGCCTATACTGAAGCAGTTCGGAGTCCCTGCAGATGGATTGGAACTGAAAATTGAGAGTCGGGGAGTTGCTCCTAAAGGTGGTGGAGAAGTAGTTCTTTCAGTCCCTATGGTCCCAAATAGTTTAAAGGTGAGTTTTTTTCTCATTGACTTCATTGTTTTGTATTCAGAGGACAGCCCAGAAAAATGTAATGATTTTTTGACCAATTGTTTTGGTGACTGCTGTTATACAGGCTACTAAATGGGTTGACGAAGGTCTGGTGAAGAGAATTAGAGGTGTTTCCTTTTCAACTAGGGTCTCTGTTCAGTTTGAGAATACCATGATACACGCAGCTCGTGGAATCTTGAATCCTTTGCTTGCAGATGTTCACATCTTTACAGATCATAAAGCTGGAGCACAAGCCGGAATGTATGATCATCTTGTGGATATCTCACACTTGCTGTCTTTTTATATAGCAACAGTCCAGGTCATATTTTAACTTGAATTTGCTGACTACATCTGAAGCTCAACTTTGATTGCAGGTCACCTGGCTATGGAATTTCTCTAGTGGCAGAGACTACATCTGGTTGTGTTATATCTGCTGATACTGCAGTTTCTTATGCAAGAGGTGAAGATGATGCTGACCTAGAGGATGATAGGAAAGATCTGGTCCCTGCTGAGGAAGTTGGCGAGCAAATTGCTTCTGCACTACTTGGGGAAATAAAACAGGGGGGAGTAGTTGATTCAACACATCAGGTGTGTATAATTTCTGACAATGTTAATCCTCTTCATGAATTCTAGACGATCATATCAGGCTCCTTCAACTTTCTACATGAAAATCTGCCTGTCTTTTATTTTTGCATCTCCGTATGAACCTCTTCTGAGTCCTATTATACATTTATCAGCACTTCAGAGTTGACCTTTTCCTATTACACCTGTTTTTCCTATTACACCTGTTTGTAGGGTGCTTCAACAAGTGATTTTGATGTGCTTATGAGTACTTCCACAGAATCCTGGAACAAGCTTCTCTCAGTTCGTTCCCATTGATAAACATTACCTAGCACCATTTAGGCTGAAATAACAAGGATTTCTGCTTTTAAGATGGTCTGGTGCTCTCTCCCGTTCCATGAATTCTTGCTCACCAATCTTGTTCGTCTATTATTAACAGGGACTGCTGTTTCTCCTATGTGCCTTGTGTCCGAAAGATGTTTCAGAAGTTCGCGTTGGGAAGCTGTCACCCTATGGAATAGAAGCATTAAGGCACATCAGAGACTTTTTGGGTGTCAAGTTTGTCATGAAACCTGATGCCTCCACAGGAACTGTCCATCTCATGTGTCTTGGCTCTGGATTTCAGAATTTATCCAGGAAAGTATCATGATAAAGAAATGGGCAGCATGTGGTGGTTTCATCATATAGGGAAGCAAGCATACTACTTTCTGGCTTGACATCCATCAATTGGGGTGTGGTCTATAGTGAATCAAGCACAGTGTCACAGTTGTAATGAGAGTTATTCATGTATTAAAACTAGCATAGCTAATACAGACTATGTTTGGTAGTAACTTTTTAGTTGCTCTATATAAAATTCAGCACAAATTACATAGATTTAAAACAAATTGAGTTAGGTGATGAGGATATTGATTTTGAAAGTCAAGCTCTAATTATCATTATTTAGTAAATACAAATTGAGTTATTTAATCAGAATGCCGATTCTGAACAAATATTAAACTCAGAATGCCGATTCTGAACAAATATTAAACTCAAGAGCATATCATGTAATCTAAAAGTTATCAGATATCAAATCAAATGAACTGTTCCTTAAAGCAAAAAAAAATCTTTGGATTATTAGGTTTTCTTCAAAAGTTGGTGTAAGACATGTCTAATTCCACCTAAAAAGGTGGTTCAAAAAACTTTTAACCCAAATTTTGGTTTACTTTTTGGAAAAATCTCATGTTTAAGTGCCTTTGTGTAAATTTTACATTTTCAACAGTATAATGTTAATCGTTGTGATGTGAATATAAATATTAAATTGTAACTTATATATTAATATACGAAAATAAGGATAATCTAAGGTATGAGTGTCCATGTCTGTATATCTTCCTCTTTCAGATCATCAGATGTACATGTTTGCTACGACGACATAAAATATTTTACAAGAAAAGTTTCTCCAAAAACAAGTCAACAACAACAACCACATACCCAGTGTATTCCCACAACATGGGGTCTGGGGAGGGTAGAGTGTACGCAGTCCGTACCACTACCTCAGAGGTGAGGTAGAGAGGCTGTTTCCGATAGACCCCCGGCTCAAGACAAAAACAGTCTAAAAATAGGCTAAAAAGGACGTAACAAAGATACATGATAAAAAAACATGATAAAACTACAAGAGACGATAGGAAGTAATATGTAGTAACAAACAACAGACAGAAACATAGCACTGCCACAAAATACTACTACGAGGAATCCAAGAACAAAAAACTATAAGCGTAGCACTACGATTACTAGTCGGGACAACAAGGAAAAACACTCCTACCTACTAGCCTACACACACTTCTACCTACTACTCTTCTACCCTAATCCGCGTCCTCCACACCTTCCTATCTAGGGTCATGTCCTCAGTAAGCTGCAACTGCGCCATGTCCTGTCGAATCACCTCTCCCCAATACTTTTTCGGTCTACCTCGTCCTCTCCTGTAACCATCCATATCCAACCTCTCACACCTCCGCACTGGAGCATCCGTGCCTCTCCTCCTCACATGTCCGAACCATCTCAACCTCACTTCCCGCATCTTATCTTCCACCGATGCCACACCCACCTTATCTCGGATATCCTCATTCCTAATCCTATCTCTCCTAGTAAACCCGCACATCCATCGCAACATCCTCATCTCCGCCACCTTCATCTTTTGAATATGGGAGTTCTTTACTGGCCAACACTCTACTCCATACAACAAAGCTGGTCGAACCACCACTCTGTAGAATTTGCCTTTAAGTTTAATAGGCACCTTCTTATCACACAAGACTCCAGATGCGAGCCTCCATTTCATCCACCCAACACCAATACGGTGAGTGACATCCTCATCAATCTCTCCATTTTCCTCGATAATAGACCCAAGATACTTGAAACTCCCTTTCTTTTGGATGACCTGTGTATCCAACTTCACTTCTACGTCGTCATCCTGAGTCGCCTCACTGAACTTGCACTCCATATATTCAGTCTTGGTCCTGCTCAACCTAAACCCCTTAGACTCGAGGGTCTGTCTCCAAACCTCCAACTTAGCATTAACTCCTCCGCGAGTCTCGTCAACCAAAACTACATCATCCGCAAATAACATGCAGCATGGCACATCACATTGTATTTGCCGCGTCAATACATCCATTACCAAGGCAAATAGAAAAGGGCTAAGGGTCGATCCCTGGTGCAACCCCATTAACACGGGAAAGTGCTCCGAATCTCCTCCCACAGTTCTAACGCGAGTCTTGGCCCCCTCATACATGTCCTTAATTGATCTGGTGTACGCCACAGGTACACCTCGAGCCTCCAAGCACCTCCAAAGGACCTCCCTAGGGACTTTATCATACGCCTTTTCTAGATCGATGAACACCATGTGCAAGTCCTTCTTCCTTTCCCTGTACTGCTCCACCATTCTTCTAAGGAGATGAATAGCTTCTGTAGTTGTTGACACCCAATTTTGACCTCTTTATACCTCTCTCGGGCTATTATTATACTAATTATTGTTATTTTTAAGCTTAATTTTCCTCGCGTATTGCTTTGATTTACTAAGTAAATCACGTTTTTATCGTCATCGTGATACTTTTAAACTCGTATACAATTTTTAAATATATAATTTATTTCATATTATTACTATTTTTCATAAATTTTATATGATATTACATGTCATTTATTTTACGTACAATATATATACGTAATTTATTCTTTTTAAAAAAAATAATTTATCTTTTGATAATTATCGTTAGTTATTATTTTATCTACTAAATTTTATATACGTAGTAGTTTATTTATTAAATAGCCATCCGAATTCAATTTCCAATCTCAATTTATTTAAATTCTAGTCCTTTTCTACCCAATTTATTTCAATTCTAGCCTAAATTGAGTCAATTTAGGCCTAATCTTAAATACCAAATTCAATTTCAATTGCCCTAATATGCCTGACCCATTGAGATTAAATCTCATCCGTTGATCTCACGATCAACGGTCAAGATCACTCTACCTCTTTTCTTGCCCTTTAAACTACACAAACCCTAACCCCATTCTCAGATCACCGCCTCTCTCCCTCTTCTCCGCTCCTCTTCTCACACTAGCACCTCCGCCCCACAACCTCCATTTTTCTCTCCTCTCTGCCAGACCCAACGCCAACTCCGGCTACCCTCACCACCGCTCCACCATCACCGGTGAAGTCGCCATTCTGTCGCGCCCCCATTTTTCTCGCGAAAAACGGGATTCGACGTGACAACTCTCTTTTAGGAAAAGAGGGTGAAGAGTCGCCACCTAACGAATTTAAGGCGCGTTTATGCATATAGGAAATCCAACCATTTGTGGTCTGCGCATTTACTGGAGTTGTGACTGTAGCTCATTTCAATGTGATTGCATTCTTTAGAAGCTTTGGCCTGTCAGTGTCTCTTCCCTGACGTAATCAATTTTGGCATATTAATCATCTAATTAATTAAGAAGCTTACGTGAAGTCATTACGTGTTAATTGTGGAAGTCCTACTTGTTTTGCTTGACGTTAAAACCTGAGTCTAATTAATAACCTTAAGACTTTCATTTGTCTAGACCCATATCCAAATAGTAAGTTCAACGCCTCTTGGACATTAAGTCGGGACGGGTAGGCATCTTAAGACGCGTTAGTCTTTTCATTTTTTTTAGTGCGCTTTTAGGTTAATAACAATCTTAATAACCAACTTAGGCGGGTAGATAGACAGATATGATGGAAATCGACCAGAGCAGAATACGACATTGTCTTTGGAATTGTCTCCGATAATAAGCCGGGCGCTGATCCGAATAGGTTAGAATTAACCTAATTAATAACTTAATTAGAGCCTAACTTATCTGTTTCTTTTAAAAATAAGATTTTTACTTTAATTTATTAACCGACCTTTGTTTATCACATAGTTCCCCACATAAATAATGAATCCGGCAGGGACTCACATTTGTGGACCTCGAAAGGTGCTTAACACCTTCCTTTCGAGGTAACTTGAACCCTTACCCGATTTCTGGTTGCGTAGACTTAAAATTTAATTTAATTGTAATTAGTTAGAACGGTGCCCTAACGCGCCTTAAATTCGTTAGGTGGCGACTCTTCACCCTCTTTTCCTAAAAGAGAGTTGTCACGTCGAATCCCGCTTTTCGCGAGAAAAATGGGGGCGCGACAGAATGGCGACTCTGCTGGGGATACTTAGGTTCTAACCGTTACGGATTTTGTGTTTATGTGGGATTTTGTGATTTTTTTTTCTCGTAATTAACTGTTTTCTCTTTCTTTGTTAATTTTTTATTTATTTATTTTTAAATAAATTATCTATTTTCGTGACTAGCATGCTATCTAATTTATCTGTATTTTCTCTGTTTAATTTTTATTTTTATAAATAATTATTTTCATGCCCAAAATTTTCTTTCTATTTGGTTCTCATAAATGATAGGCCTATTTCTCATGTATAGAATATTTTAATTTATTTTAAATAATATATCTAATCGTATAAAATTATGGATAAAATTATGTTTGTCTTTCTTCTGTGTATTTTTTTTTTTTTAAAAAAAATAATAATATTTTCATATTGAACCTCCCTTTCCTTTTTCCTCTTTATCTGTCTTGTTAAAATAATTTGGTATGCTTTAATTATTTTTTTATAAAATATGTGTATTTTTGTCATGATCAATACGCTTTTCTTTGTTTCTCCTTGTATGTTCATGATAAAGTTTAGCATGATCAGTTGTCTTCTTATACTATTTCTCCGTATTTTCATGTTAATTGCTTACCCCTTTCATTTAGTTGTTCCCTTAGATAGTCTAGTTATTTTATGTTTGATTGATGCTCACCTGTTATACGTTTTTAAGTTTTTCTATTGATTTAGTTACTTATTCTTTTTACTGCTTTTCTTAACTGTTCAACGTGTTACTGCTTTTCCTATATGCTACATATTATCGCTTTTCATAACTGTCATTCCGCTCATACTTCCCCCACTTGGGAACTTCACACTTTCACACACTATACACGTGAGTTGTGCCTTTGCACTTCTCCAAAATTCTTTCAAATACCCATTTTAGAGAGTTGGCATAGACGTGGGGTGAGCGGATAGTTTTGCTACCGTGTGACCACGTGCCTCCTCGCATAGGAAAACCTTGAGTCCGTGTCTATCCAAATCTCAGAAACTTAGGATAGTGTTGTATCTACCCCTTTATATAAGTCATGCATGCATCAGCCATAGGTGGTTTGGCCCTAGGAGCCAACCCGCGAAATTAGCAGCCTCCTTATTGTCAAAGGGTTCCCATCAATCCAAAGACAAATAATCATATTATGTGCTAAGTGATCATGACAAATTAATCCAAGCCAGTTTAATATGAAAGAAGTTTAGAAAAGTTTGTTTTGTTTCTCTTTCAGGCTGTAGAATGGAAGGCACACCGGCATTTCCCAACACTAGGATGGTTGTGGGTGTTCCCCACAAATTAAGGAGATGGTGGGAAGATATGAAGAAAGAACATGGTAAAGAGATTCGTCGGTCCTTGGGTTTCCTGACCTCTTTGATTTATGTAGCTCCAGATCGGTATTTGATCAAGGCTTTGTTGCAATTCTGGGACCCTGAAAGAGTCTTTTTCAAGTTTAGCGATTTTGAGTTAGCACCGATCGTGGAAGAAATTGGAGGATTCACTGAGTTGCGGTACCAAAATAGAGGGTTGATCTTGCCTCGCAAACAATCTGGGAAAAAGTTTCTGCATCATCTCGGATTGAAAAACAATCTCAAACTAGCGTGTCTGGACTTTGATTGGATTTCTTTGGATTTCCTGTATGAACGTTTCGGTCGCAGGGATGGTCATAAGGTTTTTCAGAAAGAGTTCTCCTGTTCTGCTGAAAAATGGGAAAAGAAGCGACTGAATGATTTTTCCATAGCCTTGCTAGGCACTCTAGTGTTTCCAAGAGAAAATGGTAAGATTGATACTTGCCTTAGTTCGGTGGTTCAAGCTTTATGGCGCGGTATTGATAATATGGAGACCACCTTGGTACCCATGATCCTTGCTGAGATATTTAGGGCACTGTCCAAGTGCCTTAGGGGTAAGAGGTTCTTCGAAGGGTGTAACCTTCTGCTACAGCTATGGGCCGTTGAGCACTTTTACAAACGGCTCGACTTGATAGACGTTTTGACGGGAATGGGAAATAAGATCGACACCCATTCTCAAAGGATGATCAGGTTCAATTCTCCTGTGGGTACCGAAGATTGGTTTGCTTTTATGAAAGCCCGTTCAGGATATCAAATTCAGTGGAAGTATTCATGGTTACCCGCCCGCACAGCTGTCATAAGAAGCAACGAGCTTTACTACATCAAGCTCATTGGGTTGAAAGGCCTCCAACCTTACGCTCCGGTTCGAGTGCTCCACCAGTTCGGACGAACCCAAGTCATACCTCTAAGAGCCCACATGGGAGGTTCTGAGCTTGAGTTTGGCTCAAAATATGAAATCCCTAGGGCCAAAGAATTGCTTCAACAATGGGAAGGGTTGATGACTGTGAGCGTGGGCACCGAGCAGGCCTATTGTGCACCCGAATACTATGTATGGCTTTTGGAGGATGCTGAAGATGTGCGGCTTAGCAAATTGGGACAGCCTTATGGATTTGAAGATATAGAAGAGACCACCTGGGCATAGAAGTTGTTGAATCGTCATTATGACATCACTCCTGCAATGTGGGCACAAGTTGATCCAAGATCTCTGAACCAGTACAATGGAGGCTTCTGAATTTAGGATTTTCCCTTGTCATCCCGCTTTCCCCTAGTTTTACTTTCTTGTTTTTCATTTCCGCAAAGAATTATAGTAGGTCAAAATTTGATTTAATAAATGGTTTACTTCGTTTGTTATCTGACTCTAAACTCTGACTAATATTTGAATCTTGGCTTGGATTAAAATGTCCTGAATCATATATGTGTCATTTTAGGCCTACCTCTGGCTCAACGAGGCCCCTTGCATTTAGGACGTTTATTTTTCGCAATCAATGTGTTTATCTTTAGAATAAATATCTTACTACTAACTTGGTTTCTGTTAATTTTGTCTTACTCTTACCCCCTTCCCAAAGGTTGATTTGTGCATGCTGGGATATCATACTAGATCGAAAGGGACTCCTCCTCCGAGTCCAAATCGTGAAAGAAAAGATAAAATGGGTGACAATAGTGCTAGTAAGAGTAAGGAAGTCTCAGAAAGTGTTGGTGGAGACCGTGATGAGCTGATCTTACGAATGGAGCAAAGAATCCTTGACTTACAGGATGAACTGGCGCAAGTTCGTAATTTGGCCAAGTTGTCCTTCACTTTGAACAGTCCTCGTGACCTGACGGTCGAGGACAATATCGCTGCAAAACTCCAAACCATACCCAATGTACCACAACCACAAAATGACTTGCAGCATACTTACGTTTTTCCAAGGACTAGCCAATGTCCTCCACCACAGTATCCTACCCTCTCAGCTCCACAAAACTCCCAAACCACTCCAAATATAGTCCCCACCCACGTTCCAAGAAATTATAACCTAAACCCCATATACATCGAAACTGCTCCTTTTGTTCAGCACCAGCTTGAGCCAGAGCCTTCAGAAAAAGACCGGTTGATACAGAACATGGTCGAAAAGCTAGAGCAGGTCACCAACAGACTGCAAGATATAGAGGGCATTAGAGGGATGAAGGGTCTGAATTATGAAGACATATGTATGCACCCAGATGTTGAATTACCGGAGGGGTACAAACCTTCCAAATTTGAGTTATTTAATGGGACCGGGGACCCCAAAGCGCACTTAAGAATGTACTGTGATAAGCTGGTAGGAGTAGGAAGAGATGAGAAAATACGGATGAAGCTGTTCATGAGAAGCCTTACCGGGGATGCCTTAACCTTGTACATTGAGCAGGATACCAAAAAGTGGTCCAGATGGATAGACATGGCCTCCGATTTTGTAGAAAGATTTGGATTCAACATGAACAACGCCCCAGAGCTGAAGCGGGAATATGCCTTGAGATGGAGAGCTGAAGCGGCCAGAGCCCGACCTCCAATGGACGAGGCTCAAATGAAAGATTATTTTATTCGGGCCCAGGAACCACAGTACTATGAAAAGATGATGCTCATCACAGAGAAGAGTTTCGCCGAGATCATACAGGTCGGGGAAAGACTAGAGGAAGGCATCAAAAGTGGTAGCATTATCAATTTGGAGGCTCTACAGGCCACCAATAAGTCCCTACAATATGGCGGAATTGCTGAAAATCGAAAGAAAAAAGAAGTGGGGACTGTGATGATGGCACAAGATTTCAAAACACCACTCATTTCCCAAACGCCTACAACCCACCCTCCACTATACCAACAATCTCCATACCCCATCTCTCTTTATCAAATGCCTACATACTCATACCAAATTCCCTCTCACCCCGTTTATAGTGCCCAGCCTTCTCAATTCCAATCTCCCCCACCTAATCCAAATTACAGACCTCGAGCCAATTTCGAGAAAAGGCCGGTCAAGCAGTATACTCCTTTGGCTGAACCAATTGCCCAGTTGTATGAAAGATTGAGGGTAGCTGGCCTCATCACTCCCGTTCTCGCTTTACCGGTAGACACTCAGGCCAAATGGTATGACCCTAACAAAGTCTGTGCGTACCATTCAGGGATGAAAGGTTCACATACTACTGAAGTATGCCGCTCATTGAAGGATCGAATTCAGAGGTTAATTGATACAAAGGTTATTCAGTTAAAAGACCCAGCTCCGAACGTCACCAACAATCCGCTCCCAAATCATCAGGTCAACATGTTGGAAGTTGGAGAGGCAGTGGATCTGGAAGGCTCTATTTGGGTTATCAAGAAAGAAGGGGATGTCGCGATGGTGTCCCAAATAGCTGCTCCGGCACAGAAACAGATCCTGTTTGAAGTAGAGGTGGCTGCTCCTAAATCTGCATTTACTGTATATCGAGCTACTCCAGTTGCTTATGATCCCCATGTAGTACTATGGAATTATGAACGTGATATTTCGGGAAAGACAAATGTAGCCGAGGCTGACACCGCTCAGGGTGTGACTCGATCTGGCAGAATCTACACGCCTGAAAATCTGGCTCAGGGAAGTTCTAGCAAGGGAAAACAACCAGTTGTAGAGGTTGATGAGAATGGCATTTGGAAGAAGGTACAAGCAAAAGAATATTCTGTTGTAGATCAGCTGAGCAAAACTTTGGCTCAAATCTCTATTTTGTCACTTTTACAGACTTCTGAGCTCCATCAGAAGGCTCTAATGAGGGTTCTTAGCGAGGCTTATGTAACAGCTAATATCACCGGCGGAGAGATAGCCCATATGGTTGGGCAGGTATTCGAGGCTCATAAAATATCCTTTCACGAGGATGAGCTGCCGCTTCAAGGAAGAGCATACAATGATGCTTTGCACATCACCATGCAGTATGAGGATAGGGTGATAACAAAGGTATTGATCGATCCAGGCTCTGGTCTAAACATATGCCCCCTCGCCACACTGACAAGGCTAGAGGTCGACACTTTTAAGATTCGGACTCGGAGGATGAACGTGAAGGCTTTCGACGGCTCTCAAAGAGATACCATTGGGGAAATTACCCTCGATGCATTGATGGGACCTGCCACATTCTCCATTGTGTTCCAAGTAATGGATATCCCGGCTTCCTACAATATGTTACTTGGTCGCCCATGGCTTCATATGACAGGAGCGGTGTCCTCTACTCTGCATCAATGCCTCAAGTTTGAATGGGACTATCAAGAGGTGGTGGTCCATGGTGAAAAGGGGCATTCTATATACGCGGTGGAAGGAAAAGAGAGACTGGATGGAGAAATGTTCCACACACTGGAAATGGTGGGATTTGTTGGAGAGGGACCATGGTGGAGCAACACCATCATGAATATGTTGCTTCGCTCAGGGTTCGTACCTAATGGCGGCTTGGGGGCAAATTTGCAGGGTATAATGGAACCAATACAGATACAGTCACAGGAGACCACATTCGGGTTGGGTTATCTTGGCACTGCACAAGAGTACAAAGATTGGAAGTCACCCTTAGGCGAATTTCTATTATCCTTCGCTAGGATCGATACCGTCATTGCATCAGACTTTTGTCTTTGCGGGATTTCTTGATGAGACTGCGCAACATAATATAAGTGAACTAGAAGAGGAAGTACCGGAAGAACTCGTTAAGAAGGTTGAAGAGTTTGAACACAAACCTAAGGCAAACCTAGTGGATACAGAGGTAGTGAACTTAGGGGACTCGGAAGTGGCTAATGAAACATACGTCAGTGTTTACCTATCTGAAAATGAGAAAAAGGGCTACGCTCGGGTTTTGAAAAAACACAAAGACGTCTTTGCTTGGTCCTATGCAGATATGACAGTATTGAGCACTTCGATTGTATCCCACAGACTGCCCACTGATCCCTCTTGTCCTCCTGTCAAACAGAAACTCAGAAAGTATAAACCTGATCTGAGCTTGAAGATTAAAGAGGAGGTGACAAAGCAAGTTGAGGCTGGAATCATTCGAGTAACTGAATATCCGACCTGGCTAGCTAATATCGTACCTGTTCCCAAGAAGGATGGTAAGGTCAGAGTCTGCGTTGACTACAGGGATCTTAACAGAGCCAGCTCTAAGGACAATTTTCCACTCCCTAATATACACATCTTGATCGATAATTGTGCCAAGCATGAAACACAATCATTCATGGATTGCTTTGCCGGTTATCATCAGGTTAAGATGTATGAAGAGGATGATGAGAAAACTGCTTTCATTACACCCTGGGGGGTTTATTGTTACAAGTTTATGCCTTTCGGGTTGAAAAATGCTGGAGCTACATACATGAGGGCCATGACTACCATTTTTCATGACATGATCCACAAGGAAATTGAAGTTTATGTGGATGATGTTATCATCAAATCTAAGAAGGGTTCAAGTCATTTGTACGATCTCGAGAGGTTCTTTAATAGGCTTCGAAAGTACAATCTGAAGCTGAACCCGGCAAAGTGTGCCTTTGGAGTCCCTGCGGGAAAATTATTGGGTTTTATCGTCAGTCGTCGCGGAATAGAGTTGGACCCGACCAAAATCAAAGCCATCAAAGAGCTTCCGCCACCAAAAAATAAGAAAGAGGTAATGAGTTTCTTGGGACGCCTCAACTACATCAGTCGCTTCATAGCCCAATCCACTGTCATCTGTGAACCAATTTTCAAGTTATTGAAAAAGGATGCTGCCACAAAATGGACGTCAGAGTGTCAGGAAGCATTTGACAAAATCAAGGATTACCTATCTAATTCTCCTATATTGGTCCCTCCTGAGCCAGGTAGGCCACTACTGTTGTATTTATCTGTGATGGATAATGCTTTCGGTTGTATCCTGGGACATCATGATGAAACAGGGAGGAAAGAGCAGGCAATCTATTACATGAGTAAGAAGTTCACATCATATGAGGCTCGTTACTCTTTGCTGGAACGCACGTGTTGTGCATTAACTTGGGCAGCCCAGAAGTTGAGACATTACCTCTCAGCATACACTACCTACTTGATCTCGAGAATGGATCCACTAAAGTACATCTTCCAGAAGCCTATGCCTACCGGAAAGCTGGCTAAATGGCAGATTTTGTTGAGTGAGTTTGACATAGTTTATGTCACTCAGAGGGCCATGAAAGCACAGGCGTTGGCAGATCACCTGGCCGAAAACCCCGTAGATGATGGATACGAACCCTTGAAAACTTATTTTCCTGATGAGGACGTGGCATTTGTGGGAGAGGACATATCCGAAATATACAATGGGTGGAGGATATTCTTTGATGGAGCTGCAAACTTCAAAGAGGTAGGTATTGGAGCTGTTTTGATCTCAGAAACTGGCCAGCATTATCCGGTATCAGCCAAACTTAGGTTTCCTTGCACCAACAATATGGCTGAATACGAAGCTTGCATCTTGGGGCTTCGGCTAGCCATTGACCTGAATGTCCAAGAGGTATTGGTAATTGGGGACTCAGACCTGTTGATTCATCAAGTACAAGGGGAATGGGCTGCCAAGAACAGGAAACTCCTGCCATACATAGATTGCATACAAAAATTGCGCAAGAGGTTTGTCAAGATAGAATTCAAACATGTTCCGCGAACCCAGAATGAATTCGCCGATGCTTTGGCCACTTTGTCTTCTATGATACAGCATCCGGAAAAGAATTATATTGATCCCATCCCTATTCATACTCACGAGCAGCCTGCATATTGTTTCCATGTCGAAGAGGAGTTAGATGGCAAGCCATGGTATGTTGATATCCAGGGATACTTAAAAAATGAAGATTATCCGGAGAATGCCACAAGTATTCAAAAGCGCACTATTCGGAGGTTAGCTAACCAATTCTTCTTAAGCGGAGAAATCTTGTACAAGAGGATTCCTGATTTAGGACTGCTGAGGTGTGTTGATGCTAGAAAAGCTTCTAGTTTGATTGAAGAAGTCCACGGTGGAACTTGTGGCCCTCACATGAACGGATTTACCTTGGCCAAGAAAATACTGAGATCCGGGTACTTTTGGTTGACTATGGAGACGGATTGCATTCGTTATGTGCAAAAGTGTCATCAATGCCAAACGCATGCCGACATGATTCGAGTTCCTCCCAACGAACTCCATGTCACCAGCTCTCCTTGGCCATTCGCAGCTTAGGGTATGGACGTTATTGGTCCTATCGAACCTGCCGCATCCTACGGACATAGGTTCATTCTTGTTTCTATTGATTATTTCACCAAATGGGTCGAGGCTACCTCACATAAGTCTGTCACAAAGAAGGTTGTAGCTGATTTTGTCCGAGATCATATTATCTGTCGATTTGGAGTTCCTGAGTCAATTGTTACAGATAATGGCACCAATATCAACAGTGATCTGATGAAAGCAACGTGTGAGCAGTTCAAGATCAACCATCGAAACTCTACAGCCTATAGGCCACAGATGAATGGAGCAGTTGAGGCTGCGAACAAAAACATCAAGAGGATACTGCGTAAGATGATTGACAATTACAGACACTGGCACGAGAAGCTACCCTTCGCACTGTTGGGATATCGTACTACGCTGAGGACTTCTACAGGGGCCACTCCCTATCTTCTGGTTTATGGTACTGAAGTTGTGATACCTGCTGAAGTGGAGATACCTTCTCTAAGGATCATTCAGGAAGCAGAACTAAGTGATGCTGAATGGGTGCGAGGTAGAATGGAACAACTGGCACTCATTGATGGGAGGAGAATATATGCAATTTGTCACGGTCAACTCTATCAGAATAGAATGGCCAAGGCTTTCAACAAGAAGGTCAGACCAAGGCATTTTACACCGGGGCAACTTGTCCTAAAACGGATCTTTCCAAATCAAGATGAGGCAAAAGGAAAATTTGCACCAAATTGGCAAGGTCCTTACATGGTCCATCGGGTTCTGACAGGAGGAGCACTCATACTAGCAGAAATGGATGGTGAAGTGTGGCCCAAACCTATCAATTCCGACGCTGTCAAAATATACTTCATCTGAGAAGTTAAGAGAAAGTTATTTCTGTTGTGCTTCCTTACCTTGTAATTGGAACTACGTTTGACCTGATTCCCGTTTAAGAGGGATACGTAGGCGCTCCTATGGAGTTCGGTCTTATCATAATAAAACCTCTCATTTTCCTTTGTCAAGCATTATAACTGGGGCAGAATTTTTGAGAGTATCTCAAAAATTCCATCTGAAAAGCATTACCATGAATCGTAAGATTGGGGGAGAATTTTGAGGGAACCTCAAAATTCACAACAAGCGACCGCTCATTCTACAAAATTTCTTAGCCGAAAGACAAGTTCTACACTGGGGCAGAAATTTTTGAGGGACCTCAAAAATTTCATCGGAGCTGCACTCCAAATGCAAAGATGATCAGATGTTGTGATGTCTCAAAACATGTCACGTTTTATGATTCAACAATATTATTATTTTTAGCATTTCCCTTCCCTTTTCAAAGCAAGTTATTTCAAAATACGATTTCAAAGCTTATTCATTTATTTGCTCGAGCGAGTGTCCGAAGAGAGTGCGACGGCCCGCAGACACAGAACAAGGAGGACAGATGCACCCAAGAGCATATGCACAAATCAACCTCCCTTTTTTACAAATTAACAATTTTTCTGTGAACGCAGAACTAGCAGGTACAAATCCGAGAATTGTCTCAGCAGCATCAAGACAAACACCGTCATCAAAATATGGCAAGAAAGCTAAGCTACTCTATTTCCTCAAAGAAGAATTGCATTTGGCCCGAGAATTGCATTTGGCCCGAGATTGCATTATGCCCGAGATGACTTTGGCCCGAGACTGCATTTGGCCCGAGATTACATTTTGGCCCGAGATTGCATTTGGCCCGAGAATTATATTATGCCCGAGATGACTTTGGCCCGGGGTTGCATTTGAGCCCGAGAATTGCATTTGACCCGAGAATTGCATTTGGCCCGAGATTGCATTATGCCCGAGATGACTTTGGCCCGGGGTTGAATTTGAGCCCGAAAATTGCATTTGACCCGAGAATTGCATTTGGCCCGAGATTGCATTATGCCCGAGATGACTTTGGCCGAGATTGCATTCGGCCCGAGAATTATATTTGGCCCGAAAATTATATTTGGCCCGAGACTGCATTTGGCCCGAGAATTGCATTTTGGCCCGAGAATTATATTTGGCCCGAGAATTATATTTTTGCCTGAGAATTATATTTGACCCGAGACTGCATTTGGCCCGAGAATTATATTTTGCCCGAGAATTGCATTTGGCCCGAGCTTACGTTAAGCCTGAGAATTACATTTGGCTCGAGATTATATTTACCCGAAAAACGCATTTGAGCCCGAGATTGCATTTGGCCCGAGATTGCATTATGTCCGAGATTGCATTGTGCTCGAAAATTACGAATTGCATTGGGCCCGAGAATTGCACTGCGCCCGAGAAATGCATCTGAGATCGAGATCGCATTTTGCCCGAAAATTACATCAAGCCCGAGAATTTCGATTGAGCCCAAGATTGCATTTGGCCCGAAAATTGCATTTGGCCCGAAAATTGCATTGTGCCCGAGAATTGCATTGTGCCCGAGATTGCATTGAGCCCGAGACCGTATCGAATCACAACAAGCTACCACGGAACAAATTATTCAGAAGCTACCAAACGTCATGCCATGCCACTCAAAACAGATACGCTTTCTTTAATTTCTGCTTATCATGCTCCGAAGGCGTCATAGTCTAAAGGCATCATTTTCATGGCCTGCAGATATCATCTCATGGCCTAAGGATTCACTTTCTGCTTATCATGCTCCAAAGGCGTCATCGTCTAAAGGCATCATTTTCATGGCCCGCGGACATCATTTCATGGCCCGAGGATTAAATTTTACGTATCATGACCCTGAGATATCATCGCTAAAGACTTTATTTTTTTACCGTCTTAAGCAACCTTCCATAGTCTTAAAGGGAACCGGCATCATGTTTTACTTTATTTATTATTTAAATGTTAATCTTTTATCTAGTTATGATAGAAATTGCAGGCACCGAAAGCTGAACAAGCCAAGAAACGAGATTAACCATCGTCTTCGCTTCCAAAGCACAATCTTTCTTATCCATACATCACCAACACTAGACCGTTGCTCGTGTCCTATTCTCAGCTAATCGTTTAAATCTCATCGACTCGTGCCAACTACATCTTCGTTCAGATCTTCGTGTGCATTTTTTCTTTAGAAACCTTGTTCATTTCTGAATCTAGAACTACACACGGCCTGATCCCAGTAAGACCAGGGATATTTAGGCGATTTGAAAACCAAAGCCTCGACCGCAACACTTTTGCAATCCCCTTTTGCTTTTCGGATTTAGGAGAATTACTCGTCAGGTCAGACAAAATTGGCTACTAGTCAACATTCCTTGCCCGCCAATTCATCCTTCATTCCCGAGCAAGGAAGGGGCAGCTGTTGACACCCAATTTTGACCTCTTTATACCTCTCTCGGGCTGTTATTATACTAATTATTGTTATTTTTAAGCTTAATTTTCCTCGCGTATTGCTTTGATTTACTAAGTAAATCACGTTTTTATCGTTATCGTGATACTTTTAAACTCGTATACAATTTTTAAATATATAATTTATTTCATATTATTACTATTTTTCATAAATTTTATATGATATTACATGTCATTTATTTTATGTACAATATATATACGTAATTTATTCTTTTTTTAAAAAATAATTTATCTTTTGATAATTATCGTTAGTTATTATTTTATCTACTAAATTTTATATACGTAGTAGTTTATTTATTAAATAGCCATCCGAATTCAATTTTCAATCTCAATTTATTTAAATTCTAGTCCTTTTCTACCCAATTTATTTCAATTCTAGCCTAAATTGAGTCAATTTAGGCCTAATCTTAAATACCAAATTCAATTTCAATTGCCCCAATATGCCTGACCCATTGAGATTAAATCTCAGCCGTTGATCTCACGATCAACGGCCAAGATCACTCCACCTCTTTTCTTGCCCTTTAAACTACACAAACCCTAACCCCATTCTCAGATCACCGCCTCTCTCCCTCTTCTCCGCTCCTCTTCTCACACTAGCACCTCCGCCCCTCAACCTCCATTTTTCTCTCCTCTCTGCCAGACCCAACGCCAACTCCGGCTTCCCTCACCACCGCTCCACCATCACCGGTGAAGCAGCCACCATCAAAACCCCATCGCAACTACCACACCGCTTCCGTTGCTCCCACTTCTGGCCATCCCCGGCCAGTAAGCAACGCCGCCCCTCCTTTACTTTCACTTTTTTTATCTCCCATCGCCCGCCGCCTCCACTTATCCGGCGAAACCCCACCAGAAACCAGCCACTGCCACACCCTTTCCCTTCCTCTCTTCGTCCTCTTTCTTCTTTACCTCTCACTCCAAACAGAAACCCCGCACCCTTTTTGCTTCTCCGAACAGACCCCTCTAACCTTCTTTACAGTTCACAACCAGAAACCCCAAAGGTTTGTCTCCTCCGACAAGGATGCTGAGTTCGACGCTCGTTCACGGTTTTCATCAGAAAAATCATTTTAATTACAGGTTTCTTCGAATTTGTACTCGGTACGCTATTTGATGTTCATTTTGTGCTCAATTTCAACTCACCGTCCTTAATTGACAGATTGTGCTATTAATATTGTTGTAAATTTAGTATTACATTTGTCTACTCATGCTTGATATATTGTTATATGTCAATCATCTTGAATCATGTTCCCTTGCTTAATCCAATCACATATTCTGTTTTGAAGCAATCAACTGTAATTTTCAAATCAAGTTGGAACCTTGGTGACTTTGAATTTGGATTGTGATAGCCTCTGACTTAGCTTTATTTGGTAAATTTGGACTGATTTGTGTTGAAAACGTTTTTGATTGTCGAAGGAAAAGTCATATCTTTTCTTACTGGTTTCCTTTAAATGGCAATATGGCAGATATTACTTGCTAATTTATGGTAAGATTGACTTTGATTTACACCTTTTTTTGGAAGATGTCATCTGTAATCACCTCATTGATTTACTTCATTTCCATAAACTATTTTGGACAGCTTGCATACTTATAGTAGGCTCTGATTGTGCACTTAATTGATTAAGTTACCTTGTATTAGAAAAAGAATCTTGGGATTTGGCTGATTCGTAGTTATTTTCTTTCCTTATGCTATTATCTGTTGATTGGTATCTTGAGACTATTTAAACAACTCTTCTCCTTCCTCTCTTCTTTATGGTAAATCAGTGATTAATTGATTTTGTTATTGTAATTACAGCAAGAATCCCCTTATTCCCTCTTAAAAAATTATTTCCTTCCTTAATTCAAGTCCCATTCTCTCACTATAAAACTCAGTTTCTTTTTCATTTATCTCTCAGACTTGACAGACACTACTACTCATATTTTTAACTTCTCTTCTTGGTTGATAAGGACTACTTATTGCTGATTGTAAAGGCTTTGAATATTTCCTGTTATTTGCGGATAATTGGTTAGTGTTTTATCGATGCAGATTTCAATTCATATGCATGTTTACCTTTAGTTTGGAGTATGTATCCATCTGTGTTTAGCCATGACTGTTCTGTGATTTGTTTATAAAAGCATGTCTGTAGGATGTCAATTTAGAACTTATATTTCTGTTTGCATTAAACCATTGTTAGCATGAACTTGTTAGTTGGCTTATGTTGTTTGACTGGTTGGTTTATATGATTACCTTTGCTTCTGGCTTGGTTTTGTTGTATTTTGTGGAATACGGAGGTCCTAATGTACTCTCATGCCTCGACATAAGCACTGCCTAGAATCCTTGAGATTCTCAGGAACTCTGACATGTCGAGGGTAGTTTCATGGGTCATACTAGGATCTTCCGAATCCTATGCTATATTTAACAGGTTTCTATTAGAAGATGGTTACACAGTGAAGAATTGCCCGAGATTTGAGAGTCTCCAAAGCTTAAATCTGTCTTATTTTATTTTCTCATTCATTCATTGGTCTGTAATATTATTGTATAAACTTTGATAATAAATGAAATACTTTAGGGGTTGCTATGAGGGAGGGGCAAACTATGTGCTATATGTTATTCAAAACGTGTTTGATAAAATTAACGTAGAAAGCATGACTATAGACATTAACTAAATGGCTTGTTAATTTAACTTAAAATGGCATATCAACAGGTTTAATAAGGAATTTCCAGAATATAGCAATCTGGTATGCTAGTTGTTATGTACGTCTTAAATTCAAGTTATGATTCTTACGTTCCTTGCATGCTCGTACAACTTTCATTTTTGCATGTTACTCGTAATTTCTGACGAATAACTAATATAACATAATTAGTTACCATGTCTATAGGATGCAAAAAATCTATTTTAGAATAACTAAGTTAGTTAGCATGATGCAAAAAATCAGTTTCAACATTTAAAATGAATTAGTTGCCATGTTATAGGATTAAAAAATCAGTTTTCAGTGTTTTAAAATAGTCAATTGCCCAAAATCTGTTTCTGCATGTAAATTAATTAGTCACCATAGTTATAGGATTTAATTATATCTTGCTGATAATCTGAAACGTACAAATCATGCCTATAGGATTAATTAAATCGATTTTGAAGCATTATCATATTTAAATCACTTTTAATTTGAATCAGTGAAGAGCATGCCTAAAGATCTAAGGCATGATTTGTTTTGTTCCTAGAATTATGCATATAGGAAATCCAACCATTTGTGGTCTGCGCATTTACTGGAATTGTGACTGTAGCTCATTTCAATGTGATTGCATTCTTTAGAAGCTTTGGCCTGTCAGTGTCTCTTCCCTGACGTAATCAATTTTGGCATATTAATCATCTAATTAATTAAGAGGCTTACGTGAAGTCATTACGTGTTAATTATGGAAGTCCTACTTGTTTTGCTTGACGTTAAAACCTGAGTCTAATTAATAACCTTAAGACTTTCATTTGTCTAGACCCATATCCAAATAGTAAGTTCAACGCCTCTTGGACATTAAGTCGGGACGGGTAGGCATCTTAAGACGCGTTAGTCTTTTCATTTTTTTTAGTGCGCTTTTAGGTTAATAACAATCTTAATAACCAACTTAGGCGGGTAGATAGACGGATATGATGGAAATCGACCCGAGCAGAATACGACAATGTCTTTGAAATTGTCTCCGATAATAAGCCGGGCGCTGATCCGAATAGGTTAGAATTAACCTAATTAATAACTTAATTAGAGCCTAACTTATCTGTTTCTTTTAAAAATAAGATTTTTACTTTAATTTATTAACCGACCTTTGTTTATCACATAGTTCCCCACATAAATAATGAATCCGACAGGGATCCACATTTGTGGACCTCGAAAGGTGCTTAACACCTTCCTTTCGAGGTAACTTGAACCCTTACCCGATTTCTGGTTGCGTAGACTTAAAATTTAATTTAATTGTAATTAGTTAGAACGGTGCCCTAATGCGCCTTAAATTCGTTAGGTGGCGACTCTTCACCCTCTTTTCCTAAAAGAGAGTTGTCACGTCGAATCCCGCTTTTCGCGAGAAAAATGGGGGCGCGACAGTAGTCGAGCGTCCTAGCATAAAGCCGAATTGGTTCTCGGAAATAGGCACGATCTGTCTCAACCTCAACTCCACCACCCTCTCCCATACCTTCATAGTGTGGCTTAGCAATTTGATACCCCTATAGTTGTTGCAACTCTGAATATCGCCCTTGTTCTTGTACAAAGGAATCATCGTGCTCTATCTCCAAGCTTCAGGCATTTTTGCCGTTCTGAAAATACCATCAAACAACTCGGTTAGCCACTTCACACATGTCTCACCCAAACTCTTCAAAAAATCAATGGGAATCTCATCTGGCCCCGTCGCCCTACCCCTACGCATCTTACGAATCGCAACCTTAACCTCCTCAACCCTTATATGGCTATAATAATCATAGTCACGACGCCTCTCTGAGTGTGCAAAATCTCCCAGCACAAAGCTTTTGTCCCCCTCTTCATTCAAGAGTCCATGGAAGTAAGACTGCCATCTCCTTCTAATGAGTACCTCATCTACTAGTATTTTTCCATCTTCGTCCTTGATGCACTTCACTTGGTCAAGGTCCTGAGTCCTCCTCTCTCTAGCCTTTGCTAACCTGTATAACTTCTTATCCCCACATTTATCCTCTAAAGTCGCGTATAAGCTTTCAAAGGCTGCCGTTTTAGCTGCCGTTACCGCTAACTTAGCCTCCTTCCTAGCTATCTTATACGCCTCCCTATTCCTTCGCTTCTCCTCCTCATCCTTACTCTCTACCAACTTCGCATATGCCCCCTTTTTAGCCTCCACCTTTCCTTTTACTTCTCCATTCCACCACCAGTCCCCTCGATGCTTGCCAGAACGACCTCTCGAGATGCCCAACACCTCTCTAGCCGTCTCCCTTATGCAACTAGCAGTCGTATCCCACATATTATCCACATCCCCACTACTCCCCCAAGCCCCCCTATTCATCAACTTCTCCTCTATTTCCAGTGCACTGGCCATAGTCAGGCTACCCCATTTAATCCTAGACCGGTCATCCACAATCCGCTTCTTTTTCTCCTTCTTGATCTCTAAATCCATCACTAAGAGTCTATGTTGGGTCGAAAGATTCTCACTTGGGATAACCTTACAGTCTTTACAAAGACCTCTATCACCCGTCCTAAGGAGCAAAAAGTCTATCTGAGTCTTGGCCACCGAACTACGGAAGGTAACCAAGTGCTCCTCCTTCTTCGGGAAACTAGAATTAGCTACTCTCAACCCAAAGGCTCTAGCGAAATCTAAGAGTGTGGCTCCCCCTTCATTCCTATCCCCGAAACCAAAGCCTCCATGCACATCGTCATAACCCCTCGAAAATGCCCCAATGTGCCCATTGAAATCTCCTTCAATGAAAAGCTTCTCAGTATCAGGCAAACCTCCCACTACCTCGTCCAAAACCTCCCAAAAGCGTTTCTTCTCCTCCTCATCCAAGCCCGCTTGTGGTGCGTATGCACTAATAATGTTCAAAGTAGACCCTCCAAGGACTAACTTAATTGTCATCAACCTATCGTTGACCCTCCTAACCTCCACCACTTGCTCTCTCAACTCCTCATCCACTAGGATACCTACCCCATTCCTATTCCTCACACCTCCTGAGTACCACAACTTATACCCGTCTACCTCTCGCGCCTTAGTGCCCACCCATTTAGTCTCCTGGACACACGCTATGCTAATCCTCCTCTTCCTTAGGACCTTCACTAGCTCTATGGACTTTCCGGATAAAGTCCCTATGTTCCAAGACCCTATTCTCAACCTAGATGCTCCCTTACCCCCCTTACCTCTCCTTCCCCTCGCCCCCGCCCCCGGCCCCACCCCCGACCCTGCCCCCAAACCCGAGTGCGACCGATGACATGACCCTACGCGACCATCATCCACCAAAGCCACTAAAACGTGCGCTATAATCAAGGGTAAACCAACTCCACCAACTACTCTATACTAAACAACTATATCACAAGAAAAGCAAAATAAGGTACAAGAGACAAGAACTACACTACCAAACACGATATAGAGCCAATAATTTGCTTCCAAAAACAAGTCATTTTCTAATATATTTGATTGGCAGAGTTGTTTGATTCAACCCCCTTTTTAATTAAAAAATGGAATACATCACATTGAGAATATATTGACTCATCGGATTAATAAATTAAACGGAGAGTTCTGACCTTCGTGACTCTCCTCTCAATATGGTTATAATCAATCAACGTGCTTAAAACATGGAGTTCGAAGTGGGATGGGATCTAGCCATTGGACTTAGTTCAGAGTTAATATTTTTCATCAAAAGGAATTTGTTGCGTAAGACATGTCGGTTTAATTAACACACTAGAAGAAATAATTAATAACAAAAGAAGAGATAATCATCATTACATAAAGCACACTTAGAAGATTCTTGAGATCAAGTTTGTCGTATATATTAGATACTAGTTTTGGGAACGTATCCCAGAATACTTAATATAATTTTTGTATTGCAAATAATATATTTTAAAGGGTATATATATTATTGGACGCTCTTTGTGCTATAAGATAAAAATCAAAACATACAAAAAAAAAGTAATAACTTCTAAGTTGAGGTTAGAAAATCTGGCAAACTTGATGCTACTTTATTGATACATATAGTACTTTAAATTAAAGATTAATAAATATATACATATAATAAAAGTATATATCTCGTAAAGTTACAATTATGCATGAAAAATAAAAAATCAAACTGATATATATTTTGAATCCTGTCATGATCAATTGAAATGTGATCAGAAGTCATATGAATCTTGTTTTAACTCAAACACATGAATATTTAAAAAATAAAGAAGTAAAAAAAAAAAGGAGAAATGACTGTATAGTAATTATTGCAAAGCATAAAACAAGAAATACAATATGGCGTATGAAAATTTTAATATACCAAGAGAGACCTAAATATATAGAAGAATAAGCTACTAATTGTTATGCTTCATTAAGTACATGAAATTGAAGATGATGAAGAATAAGAAGTGAGTTAAAGAAGAAGAGGTTATACAAATTACATTGTAAAGAAAATTATAATCCATAATCACAAACAATTATCTTTAGAAAAACTACAAAAATTAAGATGCAAATAAGAAATCAGTAAAAGGAAAAAAAAAACATGAGAGATTTTATACATTTTTATGAATTCTCATAAAAAGTGACCAAAAAAAAATATACATACAGAGGATCTGCAGCTTGGCACTTCTAATGGGAAGATTATAGATACTCTTGACTGAAGAGTCCATTTATATAAGTTGATTAGTGAGGAAAATTTAAAATATTAAATAAGATAATTCACTATCTAGTTAATTTAGTAATCAAGAAAATCAAAAGTTTCTCAATTAAGGAGGTGGAATGATTTTGTACCACTTACTGCAATCTATTCAAATTGAGTGTTGTCATCATCCGGTTAATTCTGTACCACTTATTGCAACAATTTTCCTCCTCATTCTTTAGTTTTTAAATAAAACATACATTCAATGCTTGTTCTTTTTAACTTCTAGCAATTATTACATATTCATGTATTCAGTCATTTTTTATTTGATATCTTCCAACTTTTAGTATTTAGTATAATTCTTAGTATAATATGATATAATTATTATTTAATATTTAATTAATTAATTATTTTATAATATTTTAATTGTATATAGGGGTAAAATAGTAATCTAACTTTTAACTTTGAAGCTTCCCACTTTTAATATAACTAGTCTTAATGTATGTGCGTTGCACATGTTAATAAATTTAAAAAATTATATAAAATAAATAAATTATTTGAAAATAACAATTAACATTAATATAATTTTTTCTTTAAAAATATTCCAGATATTAAAAAATTATGTTATTTATATAAACGTGCATATTACTACAAAAAGTAGGGTAAAAAATATGATATATATATATATATATGCCAAAAATTAAGAAAAGGCCGTCGACTTTTTTTTTTGGAACTTTAGGGATTTTGCGGGAACTTTTAAGAGTATAAATATTATTAATATTTTAATATATATTAGTGTTTATGTGTAATTATAATTTATAAATGGTGAAAAGACAACTTTGTCTAAAGCAAACCCTTTTAATGAAGGGTAAAAAGTTCAAATCACATTATAAGGTGCTTCACACTTTTAATATAGTATAGATATGATGATTAAGGGTCTATTATTAAAACGATAATACAAGTAATTACATCTGAAATGATTGATTCAGTCAGATAAATGATAAGAGAGTAAAATATCAAAAACACACATCTAAACTATCATTTTTTTGAGTTTCACACCTAAACTATTGGAAGTGTGAGTTTCATACTTAAACTATCACTCATTAGTTTGAGAAGCACACCTCAATTAATATGTGATGATGTGTGTACTACACTCTTTCTTTTATTTAAAAAATCTTGCCACATGACATTTTCAGAGGCGGAGCCAAGATTTGAAGTTTGTGGGTTCTGAATTTTAAGACAAGACAACGATTTCAAGCTAATGTATAACAACCGCCAAATTAACAAACAAGTGCAGTATTTAATATAACTACTTAAACACTATATAAAAATAAGATAACAATTAAATTGAGAATTCAAGTTACATACCGGAGGCAAAGGGAACTCCGGCAGGCAACAAGTGGTGTAGTGATGGGAGACGACAATGAAATAAACAGAAAAAAGTTAGAACATAACGACCTAACTTTTTCGAAAATCAAATTTTGTGTTTAAAGTATTTTTGAGCGTGAAGAAATCAATAGCAGATGTTATTTTCGAGTTAAACACTATTCTTTTTTTTTTTTTTTTGCTTTTATCAATTATTAGTTTTCTGTCTGTTTAAAATTTTAAAAAAAATCTACAGAAAAGGTAGATGTTGTACGCTGCTTTTTTCTTTTGTCAATTATCAGATTTTTAAAAAAAATCTCTATAAAAGGTGAATAAACAGAGGCGGAGCAAGAATTTAAAGTTTGTGGGTTCTGAATTTTAAGACAGGATAACGACTTCAAGCTAATGTATAACAACTGTCAAATTAACGAACAAGTGCAATATTTAATATAACTACTTAAACACTATATAAATATAAGATAACAATTAAATTAAGAATTCAAATTACATATCGGGGTCAAAGGGAACTCCGGCAGGTAACGAGTGGTGTAGTGATAGGAGACGACAATGAAATAAACAAAAAAAAATTAGAACCTAACAACCTAACTTTTTCGAAAATCAAATTTTGTGTTTAAAGTATTTTTTAGCATGAAGAAATTAATAGCAGATGTCGTTTTCGAGTTAAACGCTATTTTTATTTTTATTTTGCTTTTATCAATTATTAATTTTCTGTCTTTTTAAAATTAAAAAAGAAAAGAATCTACAGAAAAGATAGATGTTGTACGCTGCTTTTTGCTTTTGTCAATTATCAATTTTTTGAAAAAATCTTCATAAAAGGTAAATAAACAGAGATGGAGCCTGGATTTGAAATTTGTGGGTTTTGAATTTTAAGACAGGACAACGACTTCAAGCTAATGTATAACAACCGCCAAATTAACGAACAAATACATTATTCAATATAACTACTTAAACACTATATAAATATAATATAACAATTAAATTGAGAATTCAAGCTACATACCGGGGGCAACGGGAACTCCGTCAGGCAACGAGTGGTGTAGTGATGGGAGACGACAATGAAATAAACAAAAAAAAAGTTAGAACCTAACAACCTAATTTTTTCGAAAATCAAATTTTGTGTTTAAAGTATTTTTGAGCATGAAGAAATCAATAGCAGATGTTGTTTTCGAGTTAAACATTATTCCCTTTTTTTTTTTTTTGCTTTTATCAATTATTAGTTTTTTGTTTTTTTAAAATTAAAAAAAAATCTACAGAAAAAGTAGATGTTGTACGCTGCTTTTTTGCTTTTGTCAATTATTAATTTTTTTAAAAAAATCTCTATAAAAGGTGAATAAACAGAGGCGGAGCCAGGATTTGAAATTTGTGGATTTTGAATTTTAAGACAGGAAAACGACTTCAAGCTAATATATATATATATAACAACCACCAAATTAAAAAAAAAGTACAGTATTTAATATAACTACTTAAACACTATATAAATATAAGATAACAATTAAATTGAGAATTCAAGTTACATACCAGGGGCAAAGGAATTAACTCCGTCAAGCAACGAGTGGTGTAGTGATGTGAGACGACAATGAAATAAACAAAAAAAAGTTAGAACCTAAGAACCTAAGAACCTAAATTTTTTGAAAATCAAATTTTGTGTTTAAAGTATTTTTGAGCGTGAAAAAATCAATAGCAGATGTTGCTTTCGAGTTAAACGCTATTCGTTTTTTTTTTTTTTTGATTTTATCAATTATTAGTTTTCTGTCTTTTTAAATTTTTTTTAAAAAAAACAGAAAAGGTAGATGTTGTACGTTACTTTTTGCTTTTGTCAATTATCAGTTTTTTGAAAATATCTCCATAAAAAGTGAATAAACAGAGACGAAGTCAGAATTTGAAATTTGTGGGTTCTGAATTTTAAGACAGGACAACGACTTCAAGCTAATGTATAACAACTGACAAATTAACGAGCAAATACAGTATTTAATATAACTACTTAAACACTATATAAACATAATATAACAATTAAATTGAGAATTCAAGATACATACCGAGGGCAAAGGGAACTCTGGCAGGCAACGAGTGGTGTAGTAATGGAAGACGACAATGAAATAAACAAAAAAATGTTAGAACCTAACAACTTAACTTTTTCGAAAATTAAATTTTGTGTTTAAAGTATTTTTGAGCTTGAAAAAATCAATAGCAGATGTTATTTTCGAGTTAAACGCTATTTTATTTTATTTTTACTTTTATCAATTATTAATTCTTTGTCTTTTTAAAATTAAAAAAAAAAATCTACATAAAAGGTAGATATTGTATGCTGCTTTTTGGGGATGCTGCCAGTGTGTTTCAAACCCACAAACATAAGGGTTGAGAGCTTTGGAGGCCGCGTGCGAATCGCTGAGCCGTCCACTTTTCTTATTATATGGGTTCGAACGCAATGAATATATAGGTATTTTCATGATTTTTAATATAAATACAGACGTAAAAGCTATTGGGTTTACCCGAAACCCTCTATAAGACTGTAGCTCTGCTCATGAGCACTCCGCGAGAAATTATTTTTTCAAAATTAAACTAATTATTATTATTAGGTTAAAAATTATATATTCATCGTGTTGAGAAATGATGAAGAAAAAGAAGAGAGTTTAGGGTAAAATCAATTAAAAAATTAAATAAAAAATGATGGATCAGATTTAAAAAAATAAAAATATTTCATATCATCAGAATATTTAATGCTCAGACGTGCCTAAATGTATTTTTATACAAACACTGATTCAGTCAACGTTGATGTGTGTTTCTTAAACTAATAAGTAATAGTTTAGGTATGAAACTCACACTTCCAATAGTTTAAATATGAAACTCAAGGAAAAAAAAAAATTAAATGTGTTTTTAGTAATTTACTCGTGATAAAATAACAATATTTCTGTAATCCCAGTTTTGACGCATATTTTGAAGTTGACCAAGTAAGAAAAGTCATTAGTAATTTTTAATTGATTAAATGTAATTCATGCGTTCAACAGTTTGGACAACGTCAGCAAAAGTTATTATTTTTCCTTCTTATAATATTGAGTTGGTTGATATTGGAATATCTTAGAAAGTGAGAATCTAATTATGATTATTTAATATATGCAAATTGAGTTATTTTATTTAATGTCAATAGTGACTTCGGATATTAATCCAACCAAAGTTTTGTCTTAGTGTACTTCATGGAATTAATCTTCTTTTTTTCTCACTCATTTATTATCTAAATTAACTGTTATTATGTTGTGATTTTAAGATTAAATATGTGAATATTGATTAGTGTATATTATTCTTTCTTTTTGAAAAAAAGAACAAGATCTTTTCCAAAAGTTTCATGGCCTTAAAATAGTACTCCCCTCGTCCAAATTTATATGATAGTATTTGGATTTATGGAGAATTAAATAATTTTTTTTCTTATGTCTTTTTAAATATTTTAAATTATTAATTATTGTAACTTATAATACTTTATACATAATTTTCAAAAATATAGATTATATTTATTTATTTTTTATTGATTTCATGTCAAAATTGAGAGATTTAACTCTCAAAATTCGAATTATGATACATAAGAAAATAGTAGTAGGTAATTGTTTCAAGCCTTGGAAATAACCTTTTGCAAAAATGCAAGATAAGATACATACAATAGACCCTTGTGGTCAGACTCTTCCTTTTTTTTGGGGGTTTCCTGAAAGTCAACTAAGCGCGTGGAGAAAAACAACTAAACGTATGGGTTCAGACTTTATTTCTTTGTGCTCATTGTTGGGTTATCATTTTATGAAACTTCTCTTTCCAAAATCCCACTAGCAGAAGGTCCATATTTACAGATATTTTTTGAGCTGATAATTATATATATATAAGTGCTCTCCCAAAAGCTTGAAGTTATTATTTATCCTTTGTGTTTTTTTAAACCATGGAAACTCCACCTGAGGCACAGTTCCCAAGAAGAACCGGAGGTTGGATCACCTTCCCCTTCATCATAGGTCTTTCCTCTCCTCTCTCTTTTCCGCTACACTTGAACCTTGTTCCTATATGATCTGATCAATTCGATCATACACTCGCTATGATGTTATCCGTGTACTTTGTTTTTTGCACATAGATAGCCTAAGTCTTTGTTATAGTAATTTAACATGTTATAACGAGTTATGATCTGTAACTCAATTTTGACATTAATTTTGTTATAAAAACAGCGAGCTCAGTAGGGTTGACGCTAGCATTTGGAGGTTGGACAAGCAACCTAATTGTGTATCTGATAAAAGAATTTGATGTGGAAAGTATTGATGCTGCTCAAATATCAAACTTGGTTAATGGTGCTGGAAGCTTAATTCCTGTCCTTGCTGCAATTATTGCTGACTCTTTTCTTGGTTGCTTCTCTACTATTTGGATTTCATCCATCATCTCATTATTGGTTAGTACCATTATATATTGTCGGTACCTAACTTTGTTGCTTAAATTTAGCATGAGCCTGTTTGGATATGAATATTTTAAGCTGCTTTTAAGCATAAGTTGTTAAGTTGGAGATCTCATTTTTTCATTTCTTAGCTTTTTTTGTTATTTTGGTTTAAAAAAGTGTTTAGAAACACTTTTTTTACCTTACTCAAACACTATAAAAAAAAGTCTTAAAACTATTTTGATTTAAAAACATTTAAAATAAGTCAATCCAAACGGCTCTCTGTCTTCTTTCTTAGAGGGCGTTTTAGTAAGTTTATTGCTGGTTAAACCAGCTCTTTAAACATTTTCATGACTTATTTATACATTCAGTAAACACAAAAACAAAAGATCTTATAAGTCAAGTGCTTATTATAAAGCAAAATCATTCAAAAGTCATTATTTATGAATTTTCAATATATAAGTACTTTTAATTTGACTCTTTTCTTTTTATTTCATCCCTAACATTGTTTTTTACTCCTCGAAGTACTCTATCCAAAATAAATAAATCTCTAAGAGTCTGGTTGGATTGATTTATTTTAGGTGCTTTTAAGCGAAAATAACTTTTAAAACACTATAAGCCAAAAGTCATAATCCGAACAGGCTGATCTAATTCTCTCTCTCTCTATTTCATTTCCGATGTTCATTCTTTTTGCTATAAAAATACTTTAATTTTATTTTTTTTGGTAAATAGTTTTTAGTGTCATATCAATCAGTTCAACAATCAAAGATACTGATGTAAAAAGTTCTTATTATTACCTTTTTTTTAATGCTAAGCACATCAATTACTTATCTTTATTAGATTAATACTTCTCTTCAATCACCTAACCATATATGTATAGAGACAACCAACTTTTTTTGTTAATACGTGTAGGGCACAATCCTTTTAGCTTTAACAGCGACACTTGATTCTTTGAGGCCTAAACCCTGTGAAGTTGGCTCAACCACATGTAGCCCTAAACCAAAAATACAATATGTAGTCCTCTATGCTGCCATTGTTCTGGCGACTCTGGGAAGTGGTGGTACTCGATCAACCCTTTCGACGATTGGAGCAGATCAACTAGCTGATAAGCCAAAGGATCAAGGGATTTTCTTCAATTGGTTCTTTTTCTTCTGGTATACTGCTTCTGTAGTATCAACCACAGCTATTGTCTATGTTGAAGATAATGTTAGCTGGAAAGCTGGATTTTTCATTTGTGTTGCGTTTAATGTTGTTGCTTTAGTCATTTTCCTATTGGGGACCAGATTTTACACCCATTCTAAGCCAGAAGGGAGTCCGTTCACCAGTTTGGCTCGCGTTGTGGTTGCAAGTATTAGGAAAAGACAAGTTGCACTCCCATCGACTATCGAGGATTTCTACCAAGGACATAATGTAGTACCCAAATCATTAGCTGTCGTACCTTCAAAGACCTTCAGGTGATACATACTCCCGCTGTTTCAATTTGTTTGTCTTAATTTTTTTTTAGTCTGCTTCAATAAGATTGTTTCTTTTCTTTGTAGCAACTTCTTAATTTAAACTTTCCTGATATTGAAAAATATTTGGTACAATATTTTACGTATTTTTAATTTAAAATCACAAAAATTAAAAATTTCGTTACTTTGTTAAACGCGGTATCAAATTAAAACTCCTTGTTGTAATTTCAAGCGTGTCAAATTAACACACAAAATGAAGGGGAGTACATGATTGTGGCATGATTAAAATTTTCAGTGGAGCTACATGTGAAGATGTCAGCATATCTTTATGTTGAAACATCTTTATAAATGGACTGTTTCGATAATGATATGAAGCACCTTTTTCTTTTTATATGGCTCGATATTATCTCTAAACTATTGGTGACTGAATACTTTATTGTTATCAATTTGGGACGACACGTACCCCCACACGTCACGAGCAAGTTGATTTATTTGGTTCAAACAAGTAAAACTATATATTTGTTGATGGTACGTAACTAATACTCACATGAGACCAAAAATTTGGAACTTTGCCTACTTTGATAGCATATATATTGATTTATATGCTTGGATCTATTATTGATTTGAGCTATTGACTTGTGAACAATATTAGTTTGGTGATGATGTGATATGCTTCGACTTGAAAGTATATTAGACATGCTCTTGCTTTCATAGAGTATCTTTTGTGATAATAATAGTATCTAGTCAACTTGCACACATCTTTAACTTTTGTAGAGTATTGAAGTTGCTTATATATGACTCAGGTTCTTGAACCGTGCCGCCATTATAAGTGAAGGTGATATTAAACCAGATGGTTCAACAACTAAGCGATGGAGACTTTGTTCAGTACAAGAAGTAGAAGATTTCAAAACCTTAATTAAAATCTTACCACTATGGTCAAGTAGCTTTTTTATGGGCACAACAATTGGCGTACAATCAAGTTTGTCAATCCTTCAAGCCTTAGCAATGGACCGTCACGTAGGACGCAAATTCCAAATCCCAGCTGGTTCTATACTGGTCTTCGTCCTAGTCTCAACTGCCCTGTTCTTAGCTCTGTTCGACAAATTTCTCTTTCCCGCGTGGAGGAATTTGACTGGCAAATCACTTACACCTCTTCAGAGAATTGGGGTTGGACATGTGCTTAATTTTCTGAGCATGGGTGTCTCAGCCTTAGTCGAGTCAAAGAGGCTAAATGTAGCAAAGTCCAATCAAGGTTCCAATATTGTACCTATGTCAGTGTTATGGCTTGTGCCACAATTAGCACTTGTTGGTATTGCAGAGGCATTTCAGTATCCGGGACAAGTATCATTGTACTACCAAGAGTTCCCAACAACCTTAAAGAACGTTGCAACCGCGATGATTTCGGTGCTTGTTGGTATATCATTTTACTTGACTACTGCTCTAATTGATGTTGTTAGAAAGACAAGTACATGGTTACCAGGCAACATAAATAATGGAAGGCTGGACAATGTGTACTGGGTATTGGTTGTTGGGGGAGTAGTGAACTTTGGTTACTATGCAACATGTGCTTGGTATTACAAGTATCAAAACCTCAAGGAAGTGGATCATAGTGCTTCTCCTTCTGATGAGTGATCCGCTGGTGAAATCAATGATAATAGCCTCATGTTGTAGTACTATTTTAGACAACTTTATATATGATCTATTTCAACTTCAGATAAAATGTCGGAGGTTTTGAAACTCTTACGTTGAATTTCAAACAAAAAAATCTGAAGTTTTTAGCCGCTAGGCTTGCTTGCTTTCCAATTATCTGAAGTTCACACTTCAAGTACGTATACCCGAACTCAAGACAAAATTTTAGAAATTCAATCGCGCATGATTTAAATTACAAGCCTACAGGGTCTGCACCCAAAATCCAACTCTTAAAACTCAATTGTACAATTTCACTTTGTATTTCCTTGTGGGCCCCTTTGTGATGATTATGATATACCCCTAGAGATAACAATGATATATTATATTTGACCATTGTTGTACACTATACCCGCCACTTCACAAAAAATCAAACCAAATCAAATCACGAAGATATGAACATCCCCTCGAAATGAAAATATTATTTACACTTTGGTATTTTGGAGTTATACTTATACCTAACATACTATTATTTTATTCAAGATTCCCCTTGATTGCCCATATATTATTGGCTTATTGCAACATAAAAGGAAATGGTATTGTGATTTTTGCGGCATTTCAGCTATAATAAATCATGCTCTCCTTTAATGGATCTTAAGTTATTAATTATGCCTATATGTTATGAGTACTAAATCCAATATTTAATATTGATGCACAAAGTGATACCACCTAATAATTCCCATCTTTGCCCATATATAGTACTTACTAAATTAGATTATCCTAACCAGCTCTTAACCTCACCATAGAACTTCACTTGGCTGCCTCTTTAAACTTTGCGTTTATCTACTGGAAACAGGAAGATTTACCTTATGTACGTTTAGTTTTTCTTTTAGATTAAGAACTAATTGAACCTTTCTTGAATTATGAGTTGGTGCAAATTTCCTAGCCCACCTTAGCACTACGTTTTCCTTGTTTGAAAAGAGCAAAAGATCATGATGAGGAGGAAACATTCTTGGCCTTCACTATCTAAATAATAGAGTATCACTTTCATGCACGTTATTTTTCTTGAAACACATTTTCCACAAAAGAAAAAAATGATTTCATCACTTTTAGGCCAAAGTCATTTTCTCAACCACTAATATCATATTATCATCATTAATGTAATGAAGTTACACAAAGGGATTTACATGAGATCTTTCCAAAAGAAAAATTGGAAAACTTTTGACAATAATATAATTTGGGTTAAAGTTTTACATACATGTCTTGCAGCATAATTGAAACAGAGGGAGTACTTGTTAGAAAAAAATTTAATTATTAACTGAAAAAGCAAAATTTGAGCCGTGAGAACGACTTTACTACAAGAAGATATTGCCCATATATGCTGATTGGGAAAAATACAAATAATCAGAGATCTTATGTTCGAGCTTTTGGAAATTAGAAAAATCTTGTTGGGAGCGTCACCTCCAAAAATAAATCCTGCAATATGCAAATTCAAAGTCAGGCTTTAATTTAAATATCGAACACCGAGTAGTGAAAAATCGGAAAAAATAAATAGAGACTTGTAAAGTCTTTAAAATTGACTTTTATCGCCCTATGTGTGACAAACTCACATTCCCTACTCCCATATAACAAACTATTCTTACATTAATTGCTTTATTTATTTAATTTGTCCGACCTTCCATTTGAAGTTTTTCTAAGAAATTAAATCACAGTGAAACCAAAGAAGAGAAATAAGATAATGAAATTTCTTACCTTAAACGTTGACAGTTTTAAGAACATTAATTAAAATAAAACATTCAAAAACTCAATTGAGTTTTCCAGATTGTACCTAACAAAATATTGTTGGATTAGTTCGAGATCGCACTGATCCTTTGTGAACAACTTATACGTATTCGGTATTAATTTATTTTAAAAAAATTTGGTGATACTTATGATTTAATTGCTTAATTAATTTAACACAAATATGGAAACATGTTTGCTTATCATCCCTCTACTTATCCTTGGCCCCTGTATTGCATTACAAAAGGAAAAAGTATTTTGATTTTTGTGCATGGCTTCCACTTTCCACTAAATCATGTTCCCAAAGTGGATCTTAAATTCTTATTATGCCTATATATGTAGTACTATTTTAATTAAACGAACAGTACGAGACAATGCCACATTGTCGCACAAAAAGCTAAAAATTAACATTAAAATAATCTAATATGTGAGGAGGGCAAAAGAACACACATATTATTTGCATTTTTTTTTTTTTTATCTTTGCAATATATGCATTTTCTGTGACCAACACAACACATTCCTAGAAATGCCGTACCAAGTTAGGAATTTGATTGTTACATATCAATCTTCTCCACTCTAACTATCTTCTGAAAGTCTCCTCTATATTCTTTATACAACATTTTAATGGAGCAATTATGATTGAGATTGACAAATGTATATATCATAGCTGTATCGAATCTTCTCAAGGTGAGCTTTAAGCCTTGAATATCTTCCTTACTATTCATGCATGATGCTGTTTTATTTGGTGACACTGTCCAAACTGTGATATTCTTAATAATAGTAACAGTGTATCGTCCACCTTATACATAGGCAATATATTATTGGGATAATTTCAAATACGTACAATAAAGTAATTAGTTTATAATAAATATAGTCAAGTTTTCTTTACAAAAAAAATAGCCCAAAAATGAACTAGCCACAAAAAAAAAATACAAAAAATATAGCCGGATGTATATGTGGTATATATGTGATGTATCGATAGTGTATAAAAGTTATGTAATGCATCAAAATTGTATAAGTAGAGTACAAACATGTATCGATATTGTATAAAAGTTATGTAATATATCAAAATTGTATAAATGGTGTATAAATATATATCGATATTGTATAAATAACGTATAAACATGTATCTATATTGTATGAATAATATTTTAAACGTGTATCGATATTGTCGTTTTGCTATGTCGATAGTCTTCCGATTAAGACAGGGATGATTCCGACGAAGATGATGATTCAGAAGACGAGACACCTAAAAAGGTTGAGCAGAAGAAGAGACCAGCTCCATCTCCTAAAAAATTTCAAGGGTAAGCAAGGAAGGAAGTAGAATGCTTGAAAGACATCATACAGTGAAGTGTGAAGTCTTTTTTGAGGAGCAAAGAGTTTTTTATTTTTATTTTTTATTTAAATTTAAAGAGGACATAGATGTCTCTCTATGCTTTAAGGTATTTTTTAGTTGAAGTAAGTCAATTTTTGGATGGATGTTTCTGTTACAAGTTTTGCTGCTAATATTCATTACAGTTATGAGCAAAAAAAAAAAAAAAGACAGGGTTGAGTAAATTTCTATAAGGTTGACATCAGTGTAGACATATTACCTTTGTCAAGTAATGAACTAATTTGCAACATTTTCTAGGAAGCATATAGCCCTCACATGACTGCTAAAACGGATAAGGATAAATCAAATATTCGTCAAAGGTAAGAAGCATAACATGGCTAGATATTGTCTCAAGAAGGGCACATCTGAAATTTTGATCTAGAGGCTAGAGCAGCATCATTCATAATATGTGTTTATATGTGTTTGGATGGCAAGGATAAATATACCAAAAAAGTATAACCTATTTCTGAAAGTAGATGGGTAAATATGACCCTTTTCCAAACCAAATTTTAATGAATGAAATGAGCTGAGCTGAGCTAATAATTAATCGAGTCAACTGTCAGTCCAAACTTAAACGGATTAAACGGTTATGATTTCATGTACTAATTTTACTATTTCTCTATATATGAGTGCTCTCCAAACAATTGAACTACTCCGTCATTTTGTAAATGCTGAACTATATATATTAGTAGAATAAATTCTATACTGGTGATAGCTGAAAAGTTGTTTTGTCTGTTTAACCATGGAAGCTCCACCATTATCGTCCGGTGACGGCGAGGCCCAGTTTTCAAGAAGAACCGGAGGCTGGATCACCTTCCCCTTCATCATAGGTTTCATCTCTCTCTCTCTCTCCCTCTCATATAGTATATTTAACTTGAATTATTTGGATGATTTAAACATGCAGCAACAGCAACAGGGTTAACCCTAGCATTTGGAGGTTGGACAAGCAACCTCATTGTGTATCTGATAAAAGAATTTGATGTGGAAAGCATTGATGCTGCTCAAATATCAAACTTGGTTAATGGTGCTGGTAGCTTAATTCCTGTATTTGCTGCAATTATTGCTGACTCTTTTCTTGGTTGCTTCTCAATCATCTGGATTTCATCCCTCATCTCTTTATTGGTACAAACTAATTAATTTTGTTGACTTTCAAAATTCAAACTGTGTCACATAAATTGGGACAGAAGGAGTATATATATATATTCCTAAGATTTGTTATGTTGCTTCTACGTGTAGGGCACAATCCTTTTAGCTTTAACAGCGACACTTGATTCATTGAGGCCTAAACCATGTGAAGTTGGTTCAATCTCATGTAGCCCTAAACCAAGAGTTCAATTTGTAGTGCTCTACGCAGCCATAGTTCTGGCAACTCTGGGGAATGGCGGTCTACGATCAACCCTTTCAACAATGGGAGCCAACCAATTTAATGAACCAAAAGATCAAGGGATTTTCTTCAATTGGTTCTTCTTCTTCGTTTATGGTTCTACTGTAGTAGCATCCACAGCTATTGTCTATGTTGAAGATAACGTGAGCTGGAAAGCTGGATTTTTCATTTGTGTAGCAGCTAATGTTGTTGGTTCAGCCATATTCCTATTGGGGACCAGATTTTACACCATTTCTAAGCCAGAAGGAAGTCCATTCACCAATTTGGCTCGTGTTGTGGTTGCAACTATTAGGAAAAGAAAAGTGCCAATCCCATCGACTAGTGAAGATTTCTACCAGGGACGTAGTAGTGTTGCACCTAAAGCAATAGCTGTTGAGCCTTCAAAAACCTTTAGGTAATACTACATTTTTATTGATTTAATTATATTTTCGACAGTAGTAACGTCTCTCTTTGGTGTTTACTGTGTCTTTGACCTCGAGCTTGGGACATCCGTTATTGTAGCTTAATTATGATTAATTAGCATCATTAATGTTTGTTCTATATTGTCTCAATGATGAATTGTTATTAAGTAAATCTTGACATTTAGTACTGTCATATGGATTTAGTGTATTTTTTAAAGCACCATGCATCTTAACAGTCAAATCCACTTCAAGGAAAAATAAACTTGTAGTTATCGTGCCATGATTGAAATTCTAGTGGAGATTTCACTATACCTTTATGTTTGTCTATCAATTTTGAAAGACCACTGTTTTTCTTTATTTTACTTTTTTTTTTGTAATAAAGAATTGGACCACTGTATATAATATTTATAAGCAATCATTACGTACTAGGAATGCTATTTAATATATATAGACTGTTTCGATGATGACTTTCTTACGCCCACTCAGATTCAAATTGATCTTTTTCCAGTTTAAATTACTCAATAAAAGCTATTTTGTTGGTGGATAGTGATGTGGGACTATTGAATCATGTGAAAGACGGGAAAAAATTCATAATTAGATAATGGACACTTTTGTAGTTATTTTATGTTTTACTTCAACATGTTTGATTACGTCGGATTAAGGATGGAGAATGGACAATTTAGGTTGAGTTTGAGCGGATCAAAATTGATTGAATTTATAAATTTGATTGTTCAACTCTGTTTAAAAGTCACTTGAGTTTAGATCGACTGGTCAAGATAGGTTAAACAATGAGTCATAGCCCGATCCACTAAAACTCTTATCAAATTTTAATTAATTTGTTTGTTTTCTTATAATACAGGTTTTTGAACTGTGCAGCCATTAAAAGTGAAAGCGATGTAAATCCAGATGGCTCAACAGCTAAGCGATGGAGACTTTGTTCAGTACAGGAAATAGAAGATTTCAAAGCCTTAATTAAAATCTTACCACTATGGTCAAGTAGTTTTTTCCTTGGCACAACAATTGGTGTACAATTAAGTTTGTCAATCCTTCAAGCCTTAGCAATGGACCGTCACATAGGACCCAATTTCCAAATCCCAGCTGGTTCCATACTCGTCTTTGTCACAGTCCCTACTGCTCTATTCCTCGCCCTGTTCGACAAAATTCTGTTTCCCACGTGGAAGAAATTGACTGGCAAATCACTTACTCCTCTCCAGAGAATCGGGGTAGGGCACGTGCTCAATTTCCTGTGCATGGGTGTCTCAGCGTTAGTCGAGTCAAAGAGGCTAAAGTTAGCAAAATCCAATCAAGGTTCCAACATTGTGCCAATGTCAGTGTTATGGCTTGTGCCACAATTAGTCATTGTTGGTATTTCAGAGGCATTTCATTTTCCTGGACAAGTCGCGTTCTATTATCAGGAATTTCCAACAACCTTAAAGAACATGGCGACCGCGATGATTTCTGTGATTGCAGGGGTCGCATTTTACTTGACCACTGCTCTAATTGATGTTGTTAGAAGGACGACTACATGGTTACCAGGTAACATAAATAATGGAAGGCTGGACAATGTGTATTGGGTATCAGTTGTAGGGGGAGTATTGAACTTTGGTTACTATGTAATATGTGCTTGGTTTTACAAGTATCAAAACATGAAGGAAGTGAATCATAGTGATCCTCCTTCTGATGGGTACTGATTCAAGAGTCAAAAAGAAAGAGAAAATAGATGGTCATCTCCCTGCATAACAATTCCTTTCTCCATTTCAATTAATTTGTCTGATTTTAACTTGACACAGAGTTTAAGAAAATAAAGAATTTTTTTAAATTTTATGGTATTAAACCAAAGATATATGTTGGTCTTAAATTAACTTATAAAGATATATAGAATGTATCAAAATGATCTTTAATCTTTGTTTTAAGTATGTCATGTGAAAAGTTAGAATGAAAGAGTTGAGTAATTCTTCTTTTTAAAACAGACTAAAAAGGAAAGCAAGACAAATGCATTGAAACAGAGAGTAACATTGTCGTCACTTACCTTAATTAATTTCTATTCCGTTGATTAACAAGCAGTTCAGTAGGCAATTATTGGGAGGATGATTGTAAATTGTTTGTGTCCCCATTGTCTGAAAGATCAACCACAATTGTTATGTGGAGTAAGCCCCCATTTTTGCTTATCAAAATAAACAGTAGAGGTGGAGGTGTTGTCAGGGATAACATGGGCAAGGTGCTGCTGGCATATTTACCAACACCTATGGGACCGGGAACTAGTAATTTGACTTAAGCCAGAGCACTATCTATTGTGTGAAATGGTCTCACAGTAATGGGCGTGGCCTTATTATTGGTGAAATTGATCCATTGGCTGGCTACCTAAATTTTCACTTTTATTGGAGGGTTCGATTAATAACTCCCCACCTTGACCTTAGTCATTGGTGGTAAATAAAGAGGGCCCAGGAAAGCATAACAATGAGAATGAGTATATCCTAACAGTCAACAAAAAGTGTGATTTTCATCGAGACCTACTTTATTTCTTGACCTCGTTGTTTGGTGTAACTGGTTTACAAATATATTAGTGCTCACCAAACAATTGAAATACCCATTTTCTAAATAGTTAAAGAAATTCTATTGTGCTGATAATACTTCAAAAGTTGTTTTATATATACTATATTTTTATTTTTATTTTTATTTTTATTTTTTTTAATATTCTATATATTTAGCCATGGAAGCTCCACCGTTATCGTCCGGTGATAGCGAGGCACAGTTGTCAAAAAGTACTGGAGGCTGGATCACCTTCCCCTTTATCATAGGTCTCATCTCTCTCTTATTATATTATGATTCAAAAATATTCTTTACCTTTTAAAATTTCATATCAAGTTAATTCTAAACAAACAAATTGAAAAGGAGGGAATAAATATTTATGTGTACCATGCATTACTTTTTAATACCCAGTTTTGCATCTCAATTTCAACTTAGCACTTGCTGGATAATGCAGAAAATAGCTGATTCAATTTCCTACATACTCAAAGTCTAATGTGAAATAGGGAAGGAAGATGTTCCCATGGTTTCATTTTATTTGTCGTTATATTATAAATAGATTTTTCTTTTTAGTTGTCCATGTTAGCAAATCAAGAGAACTTCAATAATTATCATTTTCTTTCAATACTATACTCTAATCATTAAACAACTATATAAAGTACTAATAGTCAAATTTAATTTTTCAAAGCATAATCAATAAAATTAATTTAGTAAAATAAACCCCTAACTAAACGTATATAGTATTATATTTATTTAATCGAGTGATCGATCCATGGATTTGTCTCTCTGCTCCACAATGTCGAAGGAAGATTTGTATACACTCATGACTCACCTTTGTTGTTGATCGATACGTGGATGTGAAATTAATGTGTATGATAATATGTGAAGTACTTGACTTTAATTATTTCCATGATTTAAACAGCGACAACAGCAGGGTTGACACTAGAGCATTTGTAGGTTGGACGAGCAACCTAATTGTGTATTTAATAAAGGAATTTGATTTGGAAAGCATCGATGCTGCTCAAATATCAAATTTGGTTAATGGTGCTGGAAACTTAATTCCTGTACTTGCAGCTATTATTGCCGATTCATTTTTTGGTTGCTACTCTATCATCTGGGTTTCATCCCTCATCTCTTTATTGGTATAAACTAATTCTTTTTTGTTTCACCTAATTAGTTAAATAGATTAATACATTAGAATATACTCCATCCAGTTCATGTATTATCTGTCCTTTAAAAATTTTATATACCTCTCGATATGAAAAATAAATAAAGAACGAAATTTGTTAATGAGAAAAATAGTTCATTAATCACTAACTGGAACAGTAAAGGAATTAAGAAAAAATGAGGATTGTATTATTTTTTCCAAAATAAAAGTTCAATCTAGGGGCGTACAAAATAAATAACCGGCAGCTTGCCTTTAATGAAATAAAGGTAATTAGACAAATATTCTTATGATAGAGTATTATAAAATGTATTTTTAAATAATGTACGAAAAAAGTAAAAATAAATAATATTTGTTTATTGGATAATATACTTAACTATATATATAAAACTGTGATCTCTCTAACAATTTAAGATTTTTAAATGAGATGATCACATTTTAACATGATATCAGAGTAGACTTCAATTTTCACCGCTGCACATTATCAAAAAGAGTCTACATAGCTTGGCTAATATGAAAAGAATTAAGCCTGCAGATAAAGGAGCGTGTTAAAAAATAATAATTAATCAAATAAAAGTGGCCTAATGTAACGAGTCTAAATAAATGCCTAGATATATACTAGTACTCATTTATGTAGTCAATACACATTTCTAAGATTTCTTTTGTGGATTTTACGTATATATAGGGCACAATCCTTTTAGCTTTAACAACACCACTTGATTCATTGAGGCCTAATCCATGTGAAGTTGGTTCAACCTCATACAGCCCTACAACACCAAGAGTACTGTATGCAGCCATATTTATTGCAACTTTGGGGAGTGGTGGTCTACGATCAACCCTTTCAACAATGGGAGCCAACCAATTTAATAAACCAAAAGATCAAGGGGTTTTCTTCAATTGGTTCTTCTGTAGTAGCATCCACAGTTATTGTCTATGTTGAAGATAATGTGAGCTGGAAAGTTGGGTTTTTCATTCGTGTTGCAGCTAATTTGCTTGGTTCAGCCATTTTCCTATTTGGGACCAGATTTTACACCATTTGTAAGCCACAAGGAAGTCCATTCACCAGTCGACTACTGAGGATTTCTACCAAGAACATAGTCGCGGGGCACCCAAAGCAATAGCTGTTGCGCCTTCAAGAACCTTCAGGTTGCCTAATTAATATTCTAACATATATACTCCCTCTTGTACGTTTCCCTTACAAAATATTACGTAACTAAAAAGGTAATTTGATTAAATTAACCTTATTTACACTTTGATTTTATTTAATACTACTCTCTGTTTAACCACATTAATAATTAATGTCTCTCCCCATTTACTGAATAAAGTAAAAGATAGAAACAAATAATTAATTATATCTTTAGTTTCCAAAATGATAATTATTTTGGATCATCTAATTTTAGTAAGGGCGACAACTCGATAAGTAAGTGACCGGAGGGAGTAGCATTTTGAAACAGAGAGAGTACCTCTCTTGGTGTTTACTTCTTTATCCTGGAGCTAGGGGCATCCATTGTCGCTTAATCATGGTTTATTTGCATCATTGTTTGTTATATATTGTCTTAGTGCTTAATTATTTGATATTAAATGTTGACATTTAGTTTTGTCTGTGATTTATTATTATATCCTAGATTGGCTTTTTCCCCCACTCAGGATCTTTTTTGGCTTACAATATAAAGCTATTTTACTGGTGAACTGTTGAACTGTCTCACATCGGATGGATGGGTGATCTTCTTATATGAATTTGGGCAATCTTCTTATATGAATTTGGGCAATCTTCTTCTCGTGAGTTAGTTTTTGAAAATGAGTCAAGACCCAAAAACTATTTCCGTACGTATACTAGTGATTGCACCCAAGTTTAGGACTATTGAATCGTGTGAAAGACCTCTTTTAAAACTTTGATCATTAGAAAATGGACATACTTTAGTGTAGTTATTCAAAGTTTAATTACTTCAATATGTGCATGATTACGTTGGATTAGGGATGTACAACTTGAGTTTAGTTTGAACCTAGCAAAAATGATTCAGTCAACAAATGGGTCATTGCTTAACTCTGTTCAAGACTAACTTGGAGTGAGATAGATTGGATCAATGAGTCATTTTTCCCTTCTTCTTAGAGATTGTAGCTATATACAATAACAAGAAAGTTTTTTACTTGAATATTTAACAAAGTTTCTCATGGTCCATGGATCAATTTGGGTTACATATAGCTCAAATTGATCATATTTTCACAAGCTAATTTTACCATCTCTTTGTTAGATATACAAGGTTAGTATTTCGTAAATCATGAATACATAGTCTACTAATGATGCATATATAATCCAGGAATATCTGAAGTTTCTTATGATGCAGGTTCTTAAACCGTGCAGCCATTAAAAGTGAAGGCGATATTAAATCAGATGGCTCAACAGCTAAGCCATGGAGACTTTGTTCAGTACAACAAGTAGAAGATTTCAAAGCCTTAATTAAAATCTTACCACTATGGTCAAGTAACTTTTTTCTTGGCACAATAATTGGCGTACAATCAAGTTTGTCAATCCTTCAAGCCTTAGCAATGGACCGTCACATAGGACCTAATTTCCAAATCCCAGCTGGTTCTATACTCGTCTTCGTCCTAGTCTCTTCTGCCCTGTTCCTAGCTCTGTTGGACAAAGTTTTTCTTTCCCGCGTGGAAGAAATTGACTGGCAAATCTCTTACACCTCTCCAGAAAATCGGGATTGGGCACTTGCTCGGTTCTCTCTGCATGGGTGTCTCGGCATTAGTCTGAGTCAAGGAGGCTAAATGTAGCAAAATCCAATCAAGGTTCCAACATTGTGCCAATGTCAGTGTTATGGCTTGTGCCACAATTAGTCATTGTTGGTATTTCAGAGGCATTTCATTGTCCGGGACAAGTCGCGTTCTATTACCAAGAATTTCCAGCAACCTTAAAGAACATGGCGACCGCGATGATTTCTGTGATTGCAGCGTGTCGCATTTTACTTGACCACTGCTCTAATTGATGTTGTTAGAAGGACGACTACATGGTTACCAGGTAACATAAATAATGGTAGGCTGGACAATGTGTACTGGATATTGGTTGTGGGGGGAGTACTAAATGTTGGTTACTATGTAACATAACATGTGCTTGGTTTTACAAGTATCAAAACATGACTTCTGATGATGAGTGATTCACGGGTCAAAAAGAATGGAAAACATTATTATTTACATTGAAAAAAGTCTATAACTAAATCATGTATATATGATCAAAGCATTAAAAATGTAAACCACTCGTTTTATACCTGTTTGGATGTTTGTAAATAAATGCGAGGATCAATTTAAGTTTGAGTTTTGTTGTTCTTTTCTACTTGCATTTGATATTGTTTAATTAGTTCATCACAGAATTTCTAGTGTAAATTGATTCCATAATCATTTGACCAGATCCATGTAATTATGCATTTTCTATTTGTCTCCCGACCTGAAATTTCTGGCTCCTTAGTTTCTTTTCTGGCAGGTATCTAGAACTCATTATTTCCCTTCTCTAAGGTCAATACTTATTGAACAGTAGATCTATCGAATTAATGCAAATTTGACTTTATCTAAGTGTTATTCTTTTCGTCCACTTTTACTTGTGCACTATACTAAAAATGGATGTTCAGTTTTACTTGTTCATTTTCGAAAATCAAAAGATAACTTATCATTTTTAGTTTCTAATTTACCCTGACAAGTAAAAATGGACGAAAAGAGTAATAAATTTCTCCAAAGTTTTAGACTACGAGTATCAAATGAGGAGGTTGGGCTGAGTTAATAAACGGGGCTGAGGTGTCATTAAAATGGATTAAACAATAGTCATAGCCAATTCGTTCAACTTTTATCAAGTTTTCTTTGTTATTTTCTTATAATTTATTTTAATCACTTAATAATGTTTTTCGCTTATTATGACTACATATATGATATGTCAAACAAAAAAAAAACTTTGTATGAGCATTTTGATAAGATTTCTAATTGGTCAATTTGAGTTATGTATTTGCATCAAATTAACAGCCCAACTTCTGAATGTGCTAAATTGATGGTTAATAAATGTGTGGGTTAATCTTGGACGTTTTAAACTGGTCGTGTTTTTATGAGCTACCATTTTAAACCACAAACTAAGGTCTAGGAGGCTTATAAATTTGATATTTTAGAGAAAATCATTCCTCAAATAAGTTAAGACACTCGCGCCTACCTATTTGGAAAATAACCATGTGGAATTTGTTCAAGTACCAATAAATAAAAGCCCAAATGGTATACAATGTGAATCCATAAGTTTTGCAACCCTAGGGCCATGTGAATAATTTCAGATACAAAACATAATTTTTCTGAGACGTGCAACGCATACACTTGTGGTGTGTAAGCCCATATATAGAGAGCTGTATTGTCCTATATATAGAAGATAATGTCAGTGTATGTTGCCTCATTATATGTGTAGCAACAAACATTGTTGCTTTTGTCATTTTCCTGATGGCCAGGAAAGTCTACAACAACCAAACTAGTTAGCTACATGCTGACTGATTTAGCTCGTATGATAATTGCGATTTAGTTAAAGAACGACGTACGACACTCTTATAAATGGCTGATTTAGCTCATGTCATAATATCAGTAGCTATTTTACAATCCCTTTTACAAATTTAATTAATTTTAAAATAAGAAACAAAAGTAGAAAGATAATAATCTTTTATAGAATTAAATTAAGATGAATAATCACATATATAGCTTAACAATTAAAAATTCGTTCGTTATATGAAAATATATTAATGATTGGATTAAAGCACATAATTATTTTAGTTAAATGTTGAAATATATTTAGTCAGAAATCTCATGTACCAAGATTAGAACTTATAATTAATTGAGAAAACAAAATACTCCATCCATCCTATTTTAACTATCACTTTAGCTCTTTTCACGCTCATTAAAAAATAATAAATACATGTTATAATTTACTAAGTTACTCCTGTTTAGTAAAAGTAGATTGCTTGTCAACTTTAGTCAAGAATTCCTAAAGCAATGGGACAATTTTTTTGAGCAAAAGTCACTACACCAAAAAAGATATTTAGCGGCAATAACTTAATTTGTCGCTAAATTATATTTTTAAAGGCAATTATTAGTGACAATTATATTTTAGCATTCTTTATAAATACCCCTTATAAAGCTTGAATCCAATGATCACAACAATTATTTTTTTCGCACTTAATATCCATCAACAAACTATTAGGGGTAGGCAGGTGAAATTATTTTTAACCAGCTAGCTGCTAAAAATGTTAAAATTCCCTTTTAGATATGTAGAAAATGCCGCAATATACAGCAGATTCAATACATAGATCATTGCTTTGGGCCGAAAAGAATAGTGCAAGTGTCAGATCAGATATAGAATACACACATACCGCAATAGGAAATTAGTGACTGGTGAGTTTATCCCATATATGACAGCGACAAAACATTATCAAGAGCGGATCTAGACTCTAGAGCATAAGCTTCTTCTCCGTAGATTTACGAAAATTCAATAACTTTTGCATATCCTTAAAAAAAATTATTAAATATTTAATTATGAATTATGTTAATCGTATATTATAATATCGAGATAGCTATAAAATTTCATAAGTTTAAAATTTTGAATTCGTCTTTAAATTAGGTTGGTTGGTTGGTTGCAGGGGCGGAGCCAGGAAAGAGTATGGAGAATTTTACGAAAAATTATACTCTATATACAAGATTAAAATTATTTTTTATGCACATATTAATAAATATTGAAACCCCTTGCTCTTCTTCTCTTTCTCAAGTATCACCGCTTTCTCTTCTCTAGTTGGAAATTCTGACTCCATCACCAGCCGTTGGTTGGTTGACTCTATTGGAGCATGTTGTCAGCGAGCATGCAAATGTTATATCAGCGGTGTTCGATCGGATAATATGTCCCATTTATAATGTGTATCCTCTTAATTTATGACTGGTGGAAGATAAAAAAGAATGTGCATGCCACTGCTCATTTTATGCCATTTTAAGAGAATGACAAAACATTTCAACAAAAGGATGCCTGACTTTATCGAGCAAAGAAGACCTATGTAGCTGGATCATAAGTGTTAATGTTGAAAAGCTTTTGAGTAATAAAGTTAATATTCTAACTAAATTATTGTGTGTTTAAATTTAAGTTTTGGAATTAATAATAATAAGCAGCTGATTGAAAAAATACATATACAATTTTTTGTTTTTGTTAAAATAATTTAAAAAATTGTTTACGAAAAATAGAAATAGAATAAATAATTTATCTTTACCAGAGAAAGGCCGAACAAGGAGTTCTGTCTTGGGAAGCGTATCCTCATAATTATAAAGGATCGAGATAAAATAATAAAAGTAAATTGGAAAATCATAAGTTTTTTTTTTTTTGGGTTGGTTTAGCTTATGCTTACGGTAGATTTAAATTTTTTAGTCCATTATAATTTTTTTTTATAGGGGGTTTCATTTCATAGTTGGTAATTTAACTTTTATTTTATTGCATCAAAATTACTAAATTACTTTTTATTGTAAGATCAACCTAATGTTTACGGTAGATTTAAGTTTCTTAGTCCATTACAAATGTTAATTTTGATATATGTTTCTTTATAGGGGGTTCGTTTCATAGTTAAAATTTAACCTTTATTTTATTGCATCAAAATTAATAGATTACTTTTTATAATATAAAATTATTCAACTTTGCTCAAATATCGCAAAAGAATTTTTAACAAACTATCGTTCACAACATTGCCGAAGCTTTTTTTAAAATCAAAGTCATTTAATTTTGTCTAATTATCATATAATATGTCTCGTATATTTCCTCTTATTAACTTTTCGTGATATTTATTGATAAAGTTGAGTAACTTTTGAGTACAATAACTAGCTAGTTTAGTGACCATCATGATACTTAGCTCCCATTTGACTATATATTTTGAAGTTAAAATTTAAAAATTAAAATTTAAGTTTTTCAAATTGTGATTTTTGAAATTTTAAGTTGTGTTTGGACATGGACTTATTTGGAAAAAAAATTAAAATTTTGTGAGTGAAAGTTTTATAAATTGGTCTGAGCCAATTTTTGAGAATTTGAAGATCAATTTTTCAAAATTAAATCAACTTCATGGTCAAACAATTATATATTGATAAATTTTTAAAATTTGATCTAACATATACTGATCAAACACTAGCTTAGATAAAATCAAAAATTTGATCAATTTCATAGTCAACAGATAATTGAGCAAGATAAATTTTTAAATTTTAATTCAAAATATGTGGTCAAACACTAACTTAGGTAAAATTACTGGTCAAACGCTAGCTTAGATAAAATTAAAAATTTGATCAATTTTATAGTCAACAAATAATTGATCAAGATAAATTTTTAAAACTTAATTCAAAACATATAGTCAAACACTAGCTTAGGTAAAATTGAATAGTTTTTACCTTACAAAAGTTCAATGACTCTAATACAATAAATTGAACAATAATTTTCAAAATTTAATTCAACACAGGTGGTCAAACACTAACTTAGGTAAAATTGAATAGTTTTTACCTTAGAAAAGTTTAATGACTCTACTACAATAAAGTGAACAATTAAATAATCATCTATAAGATCAATTCTTTTTATAAAATAAACATAAAAATGTTTATAAAATTATTTTTAATTCAAACTTAAAAAATACTCCACACAGTAGCATCTTTTGTCGTATGCATTCAAAAAAAATACCGATAAGATAGTGTACTGTTCAACTTATATGTTTAATTTACCCCCAAACATTGGAAACAGAATACAGTATTAATTAATTTTGCAACATATATATATCCGAACCCAACAAGCAAAACCCAAAATAAAAATAAAAAAGAAGGTATAGTTCTAGTTGTAGTAGTATATATCCAATATCGTCCTAGAGAAACTAAAAGAGAGCTTAATAATTAATGCAGCAATGGAGAAATCAGTCCAGTTTGTTGATGAAGGAGCACCAAATCATGTCCACTCTTCTTCCAACAACAATAACAATGGCGGTTGGATTTCATTTCCCTTCATCATAGGTACTCTTTCTTCCCTCCTCTCTTCTCTTTTAAAGTTATAAATTTTATTACTCTCTCCGTTTCAATTTGTTTGTCATACTTTCCTTTTTATTTTATTTCATAAAGAATGTTTCTTTCCCTTTTTAGCAACTCTTTAATTCTAACTTTCCACGTGACATGTTTAAGACCATAAGATTAAAGGACATTTTGGTACCTCTCGTAAATCTTTAATTTAAGACCACAAGATTCAAAAATCTTTTTTACTTTCTTAAACTTCGTGCCAAGTCAAAGTCAGATAAACAAATTAAAATGGAGGAAGTATAAGGTAACAATCTGAGCTATCTGAACTCATCGTCAAAAGATTATATTGTATATAAGATCAAAACAATTTGTTTATATGTATATATATAATAGATGTCGATTTCTCTAACTTGTTCATGTGTTTATTCCTTCATAATATTTTAAATATTTTTAGTGAAAATTTTGTCTCCGTTAACAATCAAGGCAGAGCTATTCGATCCCGTCGACAAAATAAGTTTTATCTATGCTTAATATATGTTGATTCCTCTTAACTTTCTTGAAATTTGATTAGGGAGCATGGCAGGATTATCAGTGGCAGCAGCAGGATGGAATAACAACTTGATAGTGTATTTGATAGAAGAATTCAACATGAATAGTGTGAGTGCTGCTAAAGTGTACAACATGGCTAATGGGTGCAGCACTATTTTCCCAATATTAGGGGCAGTAGTTGCTGATTCATTTCTGGGCTGTTTCTCTGTCATCTGGATTTCTTCTTTCATCTCTTTGCTGGTATAATTACTTTCTTTCTCCTTATTTTCTTTTTTGAAAAGATATTTTGTCATTTCATTTCCCAAGAAAAAAAGAAATAGCTTCTATCTTATCACTGTTTTGTTATGATCGTTTTTGTGGGAAGCCGGCTTAGTGATTCTTGGTTTGAATTTTACTACTTTTGGAGAATTTTAGTTTTATGCATCAGCCATATTTATTAGGTAATTTTTTAATATTTTCATCGGTCCTTTTCAGTATGATTATTTTTCATGCATATATTGTTGGATCGATGTTTGTCAACATAATCATTGGCTATAACCGCTCGACAACGAAAGCTACTTGATTCTCTATCAAGATTTTAAAAGGCTTTGATATCAATTTGAAGGAAAATATTTTATTCAAAATTTCGTAACCTTTTTGAATGTGTTCTACAATTCTCTATTATTACTCTATTACTCTACGGGCTACATGAAAATAGCTAATAACACATTTATTTGACAAGAGAGAGTTACACAGATGGCAAATACCCTCCTTTTCAATTCGAATGTTGTGAGTTCGAATCACTAAGGGAGCAAGAGCAAAAGGGATGGGAGCTCCTGTTAGGGGTGAATACAAAAACGTTTATTATTATTCAAACTAAAGATCTTATTTAGACTTGAATTAAATAAATATTTAAATTTTAAATAAATTTAATTTCTTACCCCAATTTTAAATTATTCTTCCACCACATATTCATAAGTGGAAACTTTATAAAATTCTTAGTAGTATATCTTTAATAATACCTCTGAGAGACATTAAAAATTGGATAAGATGAGCCTGAATAGTCTTTTTTTTTTCAAAGAAAAAGAGTGGAATAGTAGAGCAATTTTCTTTAGGTTGATAGAATCAACTCAATGTTCCAAGTGGCAGTTGTAGAAAGAGACGCGCGTATCACTCAGAGTGCGCCACGTCATCATTTTTCTCTGGTTCGTACTTGGATCTTTTTTGCTGCTTTTTAGGCCATTGCTGTGTAATAATAGAGTATAATTTCTAATTTAATGCTTTCCAACAGAGTTATCCATCTTTGCTTAGGTGGGGTAGGGGGGTCCTACATGACCCTATTTAGCTAGCACAATATCTATGTTGATGTGTATATATATGGAGTAGAGCAATTTGTTACAACAAAAACTGACACAAAATTCAACAGAAAAATGATTCAACGACCAATATTCAGCCTTACCCTTTGACAAATTTGTACGATCAGAATTATATTTCTTGTGTATGACACACTTTACAGAAGATGCACTAGGATTTGAACTTCGTGTAGACACTAATTGAGTGTTTGGGTAAATTTAGAAAGTGCCTATAAACATTTGATTTTACGCTAAAATGGTAAAATGAGTGTTAAATGAGCCTATTGAGTCAAGTTAAAATAAGTTGAATTAATAAATAACAAACCATTAATTCGTCGTAATGTTATTGAGTCAAGTTAAATAAGTTGAATTAATAAATTAACGAATCAGTAATTCGTCCAAATGTTATTTGTGCATAAACTAATCTAATGTACGATATTCTGTTTTGTTTTTTTTCAAATTGGTTTGTAGGGAGTATTGCTTCTCACTTTCACAGCAACCATTGACACATTGAGACCTCCAAAATGCCTTGATGGTTCCAATGACTGCAGAAATGCATCAACATTCCATCTTACAATCTTATATGCAGCTCTAGCTCTAGCATATTTGGGAAACGGAGGAACACGTTTCACTATCGGATCAATGGGAGCGAACCAATTCCATAAGCCAAATCATCAAGCGATTTTCTTCAATTGGTATAGTTTCGCGCTCTACACGTCCAATGTCGTTGGTAGCACTGTCCTTTTGTATATTGAGGACAATGTTAGTTGGGTACTTGGTTTCGCCATCTGTGTCGCCTTCAACATCCTTGGATTGGCTATATTCTTGTCTGGACGCCGTTTCTATCGCCATATTGAGGCACAACAAGAAAGCCCTTTCATGAGTTTGGCTCGGGTTGTCGTTGCTGCTATTAGGAAGCATAGAGAACCATTGTCATTAGGAGGCGAAGATTATTACCGTGGCATGAAAAAACAGGACACTGATGACCTTACAAATCCTAGCAAATTCTTCAGGTAACAACACTCTCCCTAACACTAAATAATGATTCAAAGCATATATGTCTAGCTATTAGTAGTAGGGGAGGAGCTACAAAGCTCCCAAAAGGGGTCCAATTGAAATTCTTGGTCGAAAAATCATTTTCTTGAATTCCCTTATTAGAATTTCTGAACTCCTCACTAACCAAAATTCACTACAACAAATGGGGATTAGCTACGAAATTTGTTGCTAATCTGTCACAATAGGATTAGTGGATTAGAGACGACCTTCTAATTCCTTTTTTTTAGGTGATTTAGAGTCCTGGCTCTTAAGATTCTAAGTGAAATCACATCCAGACATGGAAAAATGAACGTGTTCTCTGTTTTAATAGGTTCCTGAACCGAGCAGCTTTGATCACGGAAGAAGATAAGAAACCGGACAGAGTCGCTGCTGAGCCTTGGAGACTATGTACAGTGCAACAAGTAGAAGATCTCAAAATCTTGATAAAGCTTTTTCCAATATGGACTACTGGTTTGCTTCTATGCACCCCACTGGTCATACAAGCCAGTTTAGCAATCCTCCAAGCCCTGAAAATGGACCGGCAATTAGGATCAAATTTCAAAATCCCAGCTGGTTCTGTCATAGTCTTCACGTTGATCGCCACATGCATAACAATTACCTTCACAGATCGAGTCCTATTCCCCTTGTTGAATAAGCACATCCGTACTTCTCTGACACCGCTCCAACGGGTTGGGATAGGACACGTGCTGACGGTTGTCAGCATGGCGTTATCTGCCCTGGTCGAGTCAAAGAGGATAAAATTGGACAAATCCTACCACCAAAATAGTGTTGTGGTGCCAATGTCAGTCTTCTGGCTGGCACCACAACTAGCTATTACAGGCATCGGGCTAGCTTTTCATTCTCCAGGGTATGTCGGATTTTATTACCAAGAATTTCCAGGGTCGTTGAAAAGCACGTCTACAGCTGTTGTGGCAGTGTTTACGGGCGCGGCATTTTATCTAGGGAACGGGGTGATGGATTTGGTACAAAGAGTTACAGGATGGTTGCCGGAGAATATAGATAATGGTAGGTTGGATTATGTTTTCTGGGTGATTTGTGTTTTAGGAGCAGTGAACTTTGTGTATTACCTTGTATGTGCTTCCTTGTACGAGTATAAAAATGTTGAACAGGAACTAAATGATTCTATCGATAAAGTAGATAGAAATTAGCACAAATGAGATGGGCCTGGATTCATTATGTAAAATTGAACAAGTAATGATTTTCAATTCATGGCTCTTCAAGATTAAAAAATAAAATTGCTGACATTGCCCATTGGTACAACTATAATTCAAAATTTGACTAGTTTTCTTCTTTTTTTTCCCTATTTGTTGACGAAATTGTTGACTTTTTGCTAGAGACAAACATGTTTTTCTTCTCCATTAGTTAATGTACAGGACAATGCATTTAGGCTAACAGTCCATTTTGTTCCCCAAAAGGAGACAAACAAATCAAGATAAGCTTTATCTGAAAATATCCATTTTGTTTCCCGGTATATTTGGCAGGTGAATTTTGCCTGGAGGGCGGTATCAGCCGTTACTTATATGGGCTGGGTTAGGTTTGTCGTTGAGGAAGTTTCATAAAGTATGCTAGTATAGGTGTTAATTACTCAATACAATGATAGTTTCAATAGTTTACATATCTTGTTCGAGTACGCGTCTAAACACATTGTATTGGATGAATGTCTCTCGCTCGGCTCTCTCCCTCGCTCGTTCCTCTACTTCTCTATATATGTGTTTCACAATTTCATGTATCTGTATATTCAATATTAAATATGCACTGATGTATCCAATATCAATTTCATCCCATGTATTCAATTGATTACACAATCACACGCTACATCCTAATTTCCTAGCGGATTGCACTACACTCTCTCTCTCTCGCGCGCGCGCCTCTCCTCCTCTCCCCCCTTCAAAATTGGACATGTACTAACAATCCTTAGCATGGCCATCTCCGCCATGGTGGAGTCAAGGCAGTTGAGCTCGTGAGAACCCTCCATCTCCAAGGCCAAAGTGATGCCATTGTTCCAATATCAGTCCTCTGGCTAGTGCCACAGCTAGCTTATATGGTATTGGAGAAGCATTTCAATTCCAGGACATTTGGGGTTTACTTCCAAGAATTTCCTGCATCCTTGAAAAGCACCTCAACTGCAGTAGTTGCAAAGTTCATTGGTATCAGATACTACATGGGCAACGCTCTAATTGATCTGGTTCAGAACATGGTTGCCAGACAATATCAATGATGGAAGAATGAACGTCTTCTGGCTCTGTTGTTTCTTGGGACCAGCAAAATTTCATGTAGTAACTGATGCACCCAGTGAATGATAAATACTACTTACTAGTAGAATTCAAGAAGCATGGATACGATAAGTTCTGCAAGAGATTTCCAGGCTTCGCTTATGTTTTGGAATAAAGATGCAAGTTTCCATGAATGAGATATTGCTCTTTACAGGAAAGGAAAATAAAAAGGAATCCTTTAAAGTGGATGTAAAAGAATTACATACAAAAGGTATAAATCGTGTGTCTTTGGAGAAATGTATCAGTTAGCAGCTTTTCTTGCAAAGCAGTGTCAATCTACATCAAGAACATGTTAGGTGGTGAATAAAAGAATTTGGACGAGACCAAGTTTAGTCAATATGAATCAAGACTCAGGAGGTACATTGTGGTGGTACTTTGTACAGTCATAAGGTCCAAGTTGATTGTTTTTCTTCTTCACCTGTAAGTCAAAGAAAGATAACAGCTTAAGAAACTAGTATGTAATTGGCAGAACCAGTCAGGATAAATTTATGCAACAGCCAGCTATTTTTCCATTTCTACTGGTCAATGCGCCCAATGAATATCCCAAGCAATGACTGCTATAATTAAAATATAAACATAGTTGAAAAGGTCCTAGCAAAAGCTACCCTCTTTTACCAATGTTACTTCAAGTGATGAATTTAGGACAACTTATGATAGTTTCTAGTGTACGCTATACCTACCGAAAGCTTTACTCCTGAAACATATAGAAAGCATTGATTTGACTGTAATACTTAATTACTTTTACAAGATAAAAAAGAATAAACGCCATCTAAAAGATCAGTCGAACAGGATCACAAGTAAAACAAGAAATCCCACGGATCCTGTTGTCTTCCCAGCATCCAGCTTTGTTTTCTTCCTTTTATTACGAAATTTGTAACACGTGTATTACAAACCCCAGTATTTTAATTAGTTCTGGAACAATTAGAACAACATTATAGCTCATAATTGTCGCATATTCTCCCTATCTGTTTGTCTAATAATTTTGTTCATGTTAGTTTTGCCAATTATTTTAATGGCCGAAATGTAAGGTTCTTATTTTCTATCTGTTTGTCATTGACTGTCAAAAGATGTGTGGAATTGTATAGAAACTTGTATATGATACATTACATCAAGCTTTTGTTGGTAACTTAATGTGCTTTTATTATTTTGTTGTTATTTTAACAAATTTCCCGTTAGAGGACTACTACATCATGTCGAGGCTTGGTTTATAGTATAACATTCAGCTATTAGTCTATTACAGTATTTTTAGCTGAGGAAGAATCACAGTGTCATAACTGTTGTGAAAGGTTAGTCGTAGTTCTCAAGATCCTACAATCCTATGATCAAGTCCAAATAGGTTAAGGACCTGGGTGATGATTTTTTCATTAAGAAGGTATTCTTGTATTATATAGGAAAAAGACAAAAAATGTTTGCACAATAACATTTCACTTTCACTATATAATCTACCAATTGGAATTAAGATGCATTTCCGTAATAAAACACTTTCTAACTACAAACTTCATTGTTCATCACTTTTCGATCAAGAATTCTAGTTAAAGAGACAAGTGAGATAAAAACTCCTCCAAGAAAGTACCAAAATGTATCTATGTGGAACAATATGGTGCAGTAAGCTCCTGTTAAGCATGAGGTCCACGGAAGGGCCGAAGCACATAGGGTATATTGTAAGTAGCCTTACCAAAAGGCATTTCTAATTTTGCAAAATGATTACCAGTACCATTTTCAATGTCAAAAGTTAAAATGAACTAAAAAGTGAATATTATCACTTAATTGGTAGCATATGCCATAGAACCTGTTTAACTATAATAAGACGGGATAAAGTTGAATGCATTCTCATTCTAGCTTGTAGCATACATGTTAGATATGGCATAGGCTACCTCAAACAAGAAAAGAAGCATCTATAAATAGTGACATACCGGAGACCATGGGCTTGGCTCAGGCAAGGATTTCTCTTGGGGTGAGTTCTGTACAGCACCACCTTTCATCGTTAATATGTCCTGTAGAATCAGAACAGAAGAGTCAATTACATAAAACCTGCAGACATTTTATCACCATCAGACATTACTCAATTACTTTCTAATAAATGGTGCTCCGACAATAGATTTAGAGCAGTAGAGCTTGACACTCGAGCCAAGTTTATCTCACTGCTTAACCTAAGGTTCAGAACACAACTTTTAAGGATGTCAAGTTTGCTGACTGTTCTGGACCTATTACTGGATGATAGCTTCTTTCATTTATGAATAGAGAAGTAGCTCACTAAAGGAAATATGATGAACAGTTATTATCTCATCAGTTGTTCCTTTAATAAATAATACCACCTGCTATAAGTGAAAGTTTTGGATAAAGGTGTGGAAGCAAACTGCTCTTGAGGAAACTGAAGATTAGTGGAACTAATTAAATATGCTTCAAAATTAATTATGTTTGGCTTCATTCGCGTATACAGCTCATTTTCCAAAAATAAATTACCTCCCCTGCAGCTTCCATTGCTGCCAACCATTCATCAGAAAATGGAACTGCATCCCGTGGGGGTAATATCAAAAGATTGCCGTTCTTCAGACAGCTCTCTGTATTCTTGCTGCCATCAACAAAATGCATTTTAGCAATTCTCCGAAAAATCGTAATTTGTGAAAGGCCTAGTCCACAAAAATCAAAGGAGTTCTTTGGGATGAGAAAAGTTTATGCAATACTTACACTGGCAAAATGGTGCCGTCATTTGTGCATTGGTCAGTATCTTCCAGCCCATGGGAAAGTTCATTTTGAGAACTCTCACTTCCACTAGGTTTTCCAGTTTCAGATTCCTTCACCACAATATCTTGATTCAACATGTCAACTACCTTCCTTCTAATTCTTGATGAGGTCTGATCCCCTTCAACGAGATCTATGCAATCAGTTGTCACACTTGCTGTATGGTTTTCACTTGGCCCCTCAGATAAATCAGCTTCCAAAGATAAAGATTCAATTGCCGCCGGATATGATAGTCTACCCGCAACACAGTGGATAACATCCAGTTCATCAGCATCATTGCCACTCCCATGAATTAAAGGTGACTCCTGGTTCAGAAAACTTGGGCTTTCTAATCCACCTGCATCAACACTCTTTCGTGCTGGAAAAGCATCTCGAAAATTCTCAAAGGCGTCGCTGCTTTCACATTCTTCCACCACAGTGCTAGGGCCTTTTCCAGGCAGCAACTGAGCATCATTGTCATGTGTCTCCACGTGTGCATCTTCCATCTCTAAGATATTTGTTAGGGCATTTATTTCCTTTCCAACTTCATGTGCTTGTCTTGTATCTCTGGGTTTTGGAGGAGTATGAAGACTCTCCAATACAACCTTATGATACCCCAGTTCTGTTGGACTGGAAGGGATGAAATCTGCATGGCTGCACATGTGTGACTCTTCAACTTTCAAGCTTTCCGGAGACAGCATATCAAGCTTCAACTTGATTATCTGATTACCATCATTAGGCTTGTTTGGTGAATCTTGAATTTCAAACTCATCCATTCCTTTGAGGAGAAACACGTCTTTGATCAGTTTGTTACCTTCACCCACTGAACCATGTAAACCAGATCCAATTACATTTTGTGTTCGCCTGGAAGATGAACCAAATTCCATAGAGAAAGTTAAATTGCCCTCACTGTGACAGATCAATGAATTGTGGATTTCAGTTTCATCCACCACTTCCAAGACAGACTCATTAATTGGTTTTCTACATTCGCCAATTGAACCAGGTACATCTGATACCATTTTGTCTCTTGTTCTATTAGACAATGAATCAAATTCCAGACAGATAGTTGAATTTGCAAGAATCTTATTACGATTGAACTCTTCATCTGTTGAATGATTGCAATTTTCAGGAAGAGTAATTTTGACAGGGCTAAAACACATGATATCTGCAGGATCTTCTCCTACCACTGTAATTCTATTACCCTCTAATTCTGTATGTGTACTTGTTACATCAAACGTATCAAAACCACTTTCACCTGGTCGATATGGCAGAGCAGATAAACCAGTTTCAGCAATCTGTACATCTTGGCTTTGATCTATGCAAACATGCTTACTAAGGGACTGACCACTTGAATGCAATATGTTACCACCCTGGGACTTGTGTTCTGAGCAAATTGAAAGCCCACCAGGATTAATCTCGCAATTTTCATCAGATAAAGTTTCGCTTGAGACATCTGCTACTAAACCTCCTGTTTGTGCTCTATTTGTGATCTGCTTGCTGGTAAAAGCTTCTTTCAGATTATGAGAATCTTCATGCTGATATGCAACTTCTGACTTTTCCATCTTTTCTTTACTTAAGTTTGAACCTGCGAGATTCAAGGACTCACAATTCCCACCTCCATTATTCGTTAATTCACTTTGGACTTTGCTCAAATTGCTCTTAATCTTCAAAATGTACTTATCATTATCAAAGATCCCGTCATTTTCAACTGCAAAAGGCTTGACCTTTTCAAAGTCCCCACCAGGTAAATTATTGCAGCCACCTTTGTAACCTTCCTTCATCACCTCCTCACTAAAATTAATCATATTCCCATACTGCGAGTTACAAATCAAACCATCAATTACTGAAGAAATGCCAGATTCTTCTGCTTCATTTGGATTGCCACCTTCCAGTCTACGTAGAACTAGAGATTGTGTATTGTAGCTAGCTTGTGGAAACTGAGCATCTGTAAAATCTGATCCAGCAGAGGCTTTATTTTCTATAAAACCAGGGATGGAGTTCATGAGATCACCATCTTTGTTTATATGTTCATGTTTTCCAGTTTGTGGTGGATGTTGCTTACCATTCATCAGCAATTCTGCATCCTGAAGCTTCTTTTCTTCGTGCTTGATGCGATCCGGTACTTTTTCATCAAAATTACCAACATGATCTCTGAACTTATCACTTACTAGATCAATCTTCTTAATAACACTTGGAATATTCACTCTTTCTACACTGTTTCCTTCCAAGCCTGTTTTGATTACTTTGCAGGATGCCGTTGAGCTTTCTGATTCAAATCCTAGTATCTTACAGTTCTTGTCCTTGCCTTCTTGCCTTGCTAGTGTCTCTGGTGGCCTCAGATCACCAGACCTTTGCAACGGGCACATACTAGACTTGGCTTTCAACAAGCAACGTGTATCTGAAGCTTTTGTCTGCAATCAACATATTGGTTGTCATGTCTTTAAAATAAAATGCTACAGCATGAGTGTCATGCAGCCTATGCACCTAAAATAAAAGAACCTAATGCTTTGCCAGAATAGTGCTGGACTGCTGGTAATACCTGACGAAAAAATCCTAAAGAAGGTGAAGGCCTCCGCAAACCCGATGGTTTCATGGCTTGTGCAGGCAGGTATGGCATACTGCTAACAGCAGTATGAGTGCTGTGAGGAAGACAAAGTGCAAATGGTGTACATACATCATGACTTTCAGATGAATGTGCTCGGCTAGATGGAAGTGTGGCATCTGGATTCATCTCCACACCAGTATTGCTAGCTTTATTAACTGGAGAAGATTCAGTTGATGCCTGCAATTTTGATGGTGATTTCTCCTGCACAAATTAGAATTCATCAAAAAGGAAGGGCTTTGATTTTGTTGGTTAACTACCAAAATATATTGAATGTTAGCTAAATTCTTAAGTGTTGTATTCTTGAAGTTTGAACAGTTCTTAATCAAACAGAATTTTTCTAAAATAATGAGCTCAAAACTTGAACCAACTCTTATGTCATTTCTCCTTAAAAGACATGATAAATATTTACCTTTGAAATTTAAAAGTTCTTTTAAGTTCTTAACCACACACAATTTTTCTAGAATATTGAGCTTAAACTTGACCTGAAGCTTACATCATTTCCTCTCAAAATGCATGACGAAGATTTATCCTTTAAAGGTTCAGCATCAGCTTTTGCTTTCTCTTGGCTATTTCTCAATTTTCTAGAGGAGTTCATTAATCCCAAGTTGTTCTGAATACTAACAGCTGCATGAGAAAGGAAATGAGAATATAAATGATGTACTCTCTTAATCTATGATGCAAATACAAAAGTTACTTTCGCAAAATATATTATTACAACACAATTTGAATACATTCATTTCCATGATAGAAATGGAAACAATCACACTCAGCAGAAGCCAGAGGAATAGATAATGAATAATAAAGAGATTACCAGAATCAGTTACTTGATGCTTAAAATGACTTGCTCTTGGTATACTACTCTTAGAGCTTGTAGGCAACGAACAAGAACTTGGCTTTGAAACTTGACATTTTGGTAACTTGGAATCCTTGGTCGCAGATTTTCCATGATTCATGTTTGCAGGCCTTTTCAGTCTAAAATGATATTAAGGCTCATCATCTGTAAAACCTCCAAATAGAGCAAAATAAAAAACTACTAACATTTTCTTTGGAAATAGTTGAATCTCAAATATATCTAACATTTGGAAGGATATGAAGCTGAAGATAAAGGTCGAGAATTGCCACTAGATTTGGAGATAGTTCTACCATTGTGAGACGCTAGCACTTTACTTGAGGCCTGAGAAACCACGGAAAAGACTAAGTAAACAATAAACTGAAATAAGATGAGTATCATCACAAGTCATGGCCACATTTTATGAGCTGAAAAGTCACTGCTAGTCTTAAGCTGAGATCTGACCTTCCGGTTTTCTTCTTTTAAAGCTACAGCTCGAATTCCTTTAAGCGTACTTTTTTTGTTCGATTTCAAATAAACTGAACTAGCATCATGTAGAGAGTCATTTGAAGTTGGATTTCGCCCTTCTTCATTGATGGTGAAAAAGGCCTCTCCGCATGTGTTAACCAATGAACCACTAAGCAGAGAAAGCTCTATTGGATCCAAAACACCTAAACAGAAAGAATAAAGAAAGTTTTTCCTGAAATCAATTCCTGAAGTATCTAATAATTTTTTCTGCATTGATACATAGAGATATTGTACCGTAAAAATTACCTTCTTCAGTTGAAAAAGCTCTATCCCATGCTAAACTTTTCCGCAAATTGCAACCACCACCCCTCTTCTTCCTCTTCATGTGCAGCGGCTCCACACTCAGTTTAGGCATTTCTGCTTTGTCTGTATTGATATTTTCTTTATTGCTGGAACCTCTACGAGAGGAACATCCAGATTTTACTGGATCTACACGAACCTCCATCCCTCCTGCAACATGATGAAATCTGTAAATAATTACCAATTATATAACGGAAATATAACTATAAGCTTCCCTCGAAAACTGTTCCCTCTACTTCAAGGCACCAAGTGTCTCAAATTTCAAAAAGAAAACTTAACAGCTTCAAGCTGGAACATAGGCATATGAGAACCAACAAGGAAAGAATATAATGCATATCATCTCCAACAGAAAATAAATGTATGCTACAACAAACAAAAGAGAAGAGCTGCAGAATACCAAATGTAAGGACGAAAACATCAAAATTTCTACGGACAGAAGTAATAATACTCCCTCCGTTCCAAAAAAGTTGTCACGTTTCACTTCTCGGGAGTCAATTTGACGAATTTTCAAAGCTAAATTAGATAAGATTAATTCAATATTTTAAAATTAAAATTTGGATATTCAAAAACTTACGGAATATTATAAGTTAGCAATTTTTCTCATATCAATATGATGAAAAAATACATCTTAAAATGTTGGTCAAAATTAATATCGTCAAAAAGGAAATTGTGGCAAGTATTTGGAACAGGAGGAGTATAAATCAATCAAATTCGCCTCAACCCCTAGTTAGGATCTTTGGCATCAATTACGTGCTACTTAGTTCCGTTTGATAGTATTCATAGTCAACCCATAGCTAATCTCCTCCTTTATCAGCAACAACAATGAAGTTATTGAATAAACTGCTGAAACATTTTAATAAGGCAAAAACTGCAGAACCTAATTAACCCTACAAACTCATTACGACCTATTTCCATATAAAACGTTTATTTAAACGAGATGAAACCTCCGAAACTTCTAGGAAAAAAAAAGCATTCTACGGTATCTGAACACTTCCGAGACTGCTTACTGCAACGGATCCCTCAAAGCAATGAATGAGGGAATTGGCGAATCGAAATAGCAGGGCGACTTGGAAAGTGACAGTGAATTGAAAAATGGAAGAGAAAAAAGTAGAAGAACTGACTCAATGGGGAAATGAAATTTGAAATTGAAGCGAAATCTTTGGGATTGGTGTCCATGTCAGTGAGTGGCGTGAGTAGAGAATCTCCTTCGCCGGAGATTTCAAGGAGGCGTAGATCCGATTCCATTTTTCTCCGGTACTTGAAATCATTAAAGAAGTAGGAGTGATTTGTTTGGTTAAAGGGGATATGGGGATTTTGTTTGTTGGTTTTGAAATGGGGGCAAGCGGGAAAGGGTCCCTAATGTAGGACTGAGGAGACAAAAGACACGTGCCTTTGTTCACTCCAATGCCAAATCTGGATTTATTTATCCTTTTTTTTTTTGGTCCATTCTTTTCGTTGATTCAAAAATTGACCTGACGAGTAAAAATTTGCCATGAGTATTTACACTAAACTAATGATGACTTGATATGTGCCTTTTGCATGCTCTTCTATCACCTAAATATCATTAGTAATGTGCATTTTTACCTCTTTTGTCAGTTAATCACGATAAATATTGCCCAAGTTTTTACCCTAAAATAGGTCACGAGTAAATGTAATGAAAGTCGTTGCTACCACTATTATAACTTGGAAGTCAAATACTTTTCATTTGTAACTTTTTATCTACTTCCAGTGTGTGTAAATTTACTTTTGAAAGAATTAAACCATTGATATTAATCGTAAAATAGTAGTAACTGAATAGTTTGAAACCATTGACTATCAGATGACTATAGAAACACTAACTACTATACGAAGAGAAAATTTATCTTCTTTTGCTTACAAACGCCATATGTTCGTGCAAATTTTTCTTGTTTGACGCTGTCAGTTGCCCGATATAATATACCAAAACGATATTCTCAACTTGAATGTAATAAAAGAACTAACTTTTGAACCTATTGACTTCTTGATTGGGTTTCATTATTTAATGAGAAGCTTAATCCAGCTCAATCATGACGTCAGAATGTTTGAGACCAGTTAAAGATACCAGAAAATCTATCGAGCTCCACTTGAAGAATAAAAATCTTGACTGTTCATTTCTGAAAAGTCATTTTGGACTATTTAATGAGGAAATTTCATAGAGATGAAGCATCAGGACTTCTGGAGTATGACACCATAAGTGAGGCTGGATTTATTATTACAAAACTGAAACGAAAACTGCACCTTCAAAATGAAAACGAGTTGTATGTATAGTTCTAGTATCGGCAAGTTTTCCTCCAGAAAAAGATGTGAAACTCAGAAGATACAGTGGTATAAAAGCCCTCTTCACAAATTACTATGACTGAATCCCGGGAGAATGGGATAAGGATATAACAGTTAGAAAACTTTACAGATCTCTTCCTCAACAGCTAACTACGACCCTCAGAGCCCTTTTCGTACTGCTATACCAAAAGATTCTGTGCTGCAACTTTACAATTCTATCCTACGTAATCCAGCTGCTTTCATCCAAATTATATGTGTACAATGTACCAGTCAGTCAAAATTGGGTTCTTCCGAAATTCTTGTCAGGCTTCTTCTCTAGATGGGAAACTCTTATTCTCGACAGAATTCCCCCAAAAGAAAAAAGAGAGAAAGAAAGGCTATGTACTAATCGTCATCATCTGCTAATAAGGCAAAGGAGAATGGCTTGAACTTATAACCATCCCCATGATAAAACTTGTTTTGGTATTCCACCCAATGAAGACGCAACGCATGAAGGAATGCACTAAGAGTCTCCATCATGAGTAGTATAAAAGCTGTCGCAAAGGCAAAGACTGCCAGCCCCACTAGTCGTATGATGATGTTATTATACCTGAACTTAGAATGATAATACTCAGATAAATTCAACACCGGAATACCAAGAGTAAATTAGGAAGAAAATCAACTTCTACAGATAATCATAGCTATAATTAGCTTCTTTTCTTTGTTTTTTTGTAAAAGGAAAATCATAGCTATAAACTGGAGAAACCTGAACGGCCAGTGAGAAGAAAATGAATAGCTAAATGTCACATGAAAACTTACCCCCAAGCAAGGAGGAGAACTTTCTCATAGAACACAGTAGATAATTCAGAGTGAGCCAAACTGCACCAATATACAGCAAATTATAAAGAAATATACAAAACCCAATAAAAATAAGTAATTGATGGATTTACCTCAAAGCCCAAAGCCGAAGGTATGATGCAGTGTTAGAAACAGCACCAAGTACAAATTCAATAGAGTGTATCATTTGGTGCACAAAAACCTCACTAAAGTTAAACTCCTCGGCGTGCTCCCTGGCAGAGTCTGGTTGATCATCAATACCCATCTCAGATGTTCCAAGTATTCCATATGTCCGACCTTGAAATCTCTGAGGATCATCAAAGATGCAAGAAAAATCAAGCCTTCATGCTACTAAGTCTATCTATTGATAGGCAGTACATGAAATTGTGAGAAATTAAATATAAAAGTAAATAAAGAGTGATTTTGTCCATAAGGCTCTCCCCCCTCCCCCAAAAGACAACCCTCAGATCCTGTCAAAATATAAAACCATAATGCTAATTCAGGTACATCAGTAGACACCTAAACAACTTCTACAAGGGAACAGATGACAACCGTTTGGTGTACAGAATGAAATTCCTTCGCTGTTCATTTTTGGTGGGATCTCGACTGAATAAAAACTTTGTTGGATTCTCATATTTGGTTAAAACATGGTAGAAAACAAAAGCAAAAATGCAGTCTAATTGGAAGGGAATTGCTAAAGAGAGAATACTAAAAGGTACACTAGAACAGGGTTTTCTAAATAACAAGCAATTAGGTATCCCACCTTTTCCATAATTCCGAAAAAAAGCGGAGAATAAACATTTAGAATAGGGATTGCAATCTCAGCAATCACCTAATGGCACGAGTAGCTCTCATAATGTAATCACCCTACCTACACTGTGCATGTTCCATGCTGAAATTTTCCATTAAGTAGCTTCATATTAGGACATGAGAAGCTCAATGACACAAACCTCCATTTCAGAAAGCCTAATATCTCTTGACAACTGAAAGCATTAATACCTCAAGTATATCAAACTTACATTTCTGGTTATTCCTTTTATACCACTATTTTTAGATGAAATCTGTACTCCCAAAACTTAAGGGCTAATTAGTTTAACCGACAATTGGAAAGATAGATATAGAAGTTCATTCTAGCACCATATAAGAGTGAAGTCATACTTAAAGAGGAGAAGTATATCTTCAATAAAGTAAGATATTCAATAGGAGTCTCCTCGACTATTTATTTTATGGCGTCCCAACAGGACCCCTCCCTCCAAGCAAAAATAAAAAATAAAAAATAGAAATTAGAAGGTTTCTCCATTCTATGCCACTAAAATGTCTCTTAAGAGCAACCAAACTTATTTTCGGAAAGGGTTCCGGGGTTCCACTACTTCCATCCTTTCTCTGAATCAGAAAAGTCAACACAGTGTTCTATCATCATTAAGGAAGATGAGAAAGCAAAAAGAAACAGATATGGTACCTCCATGTGAAGTCTCTTCAAAATAAAAGGTTTTGGGAAGAGCATCCATGGAACAGCAATGAGTGCCAAAAGCAGCAATATTACCTGCAACAATAATTGTTAACAGAGGTACAATGAAGCAGATATATTCTTAGGGGTTGTTTGGTATTGAACTGTGTGTCGGACAAAGGAGAAACAAAACTCCATTAATGCTTTTGCTTTTCATATTTCTTTATTAGTTACTTATTCTTTCTATTAGTTGCACATCACGTTTTTAATGCATGCATACAATACATACATATATATTGAACTAATCATTACAAGTTATTTATCAAAATTATGCCATAAGGCATTTTTATTAAAAATTTAGACCCTTCTCCCCTCCAAAAATCCCAAACGTGGGATGCAAGTATTAGAAACCCATATATAATTCATTAGTTGATATACTCTCACTATAATTTAGTGGTAGTACAATTCTACCTTACCCCATTTATGAACCAAACAACCTCTAAGAGCACATGTTCCAGAAATAGAAGGGTACCTCATACCTGAAGCACACTCTGGCCCCAGAACAACCTGTTTTCACCAAGAGCCTCAAAAGGGCCTAAGAACATATAAATCATAACATGATATAGATCTGCTTGAGAACCAGTGCACCATTTGATAACAATGAGAAGAGAAAGGTATCCAAAGAGGCTGTTGAGAAAGATTATTTGTGGAACAAACTGATACCTGACAAGAATCAATCACAGAATAAATAACAACATACAGGATAACCATGAAAAATAAAGAAGAGAAAATGATTACACACTTAATATCAAGAGAGCTGCTGAAGAAACGTGCATTGAAATAACTTATAATAATTCCAAGATTCATCTGGGCCACACCCAACAAAATAGACATCTTCATCTTCAGAGAATTCAAGAAAGGAAGTTCCGAACGGCTGCCTCGCCAGCTTGGGTCCACACCAAATGGATACGGATCCTTGTATTTTATTAAACCAACTGTTTGTGCATTACTGTAATGTACACACAGTAATGTCAAGATAGTTGTAGAAAAAATACAAGAGAATAGAATAGGTACCTAGAAAGCTGCAATAGAGCTCATTCATGATCAACATGCACTCACAGATCGGGATGTAAGAGTAAAAGCGCAAATGCAAAAAAATTAAGAGAAACCCAGACTGCCATAAACATTATTCTGAGAATATCTTACACTGTTCATGAAAGAGAGAGAAGATAATGATTACCTATTAATTAGCTTGCTACACTATCTAGTGTTTGAGAGCATAAAAATAGATGCTACTTAAGTAAATATATAAAATCTAGAGGAACTTGCTGAACTTCACCAGAAGTTGTACATAATTATAAAAGCAACCAGACAAGGGTTTTAAGATAACCTGTGACGTGGTATGATACTGCAACTGTAACAACCAACACACAGATAAAAAACTGTGCAGAAACGGAAAACAAACAGCATCCAACCCTAAATATTACTAAAAGAGAAACAGCAATTTCTCATCCAAGAGGGATAACATGATTCAAAATCCATCAAAGCAGCCATATTTTCACTCTTACAATCAGCATTTAATTCTACTCCAAAACTGAAAAACAATAGAAATATGTTCTTTCCACGTAATCAGAAATTGTAGTCTATTTCTATTTAGAAATTGTAGCATGGTAATTATTCTATACCTGCATGTAGCATCTCGACATTTGTACGCTGAGTCACCAAATATGTGAAAGGGAACTGAGAAGAATTCATTATATATCAAGCCACAGTAAATTGAAAATATTGACATCAACAAGAGTACATAGCGACCACCAAAGAGCATCTCCATGAAGCTTCCTAGTTTCTGTCAGGAAAAGTTATTTGATTCACAAAAGAAACACATAATTATATGATTGCTTTTCTTCCAAACCTCCAAAGAAGCTGCTTAAATCTATAGGAGGACTAACCTGAGAGCTAAGTTTGTTTTCCCTTGCGATAAGAACTAATGCTCCCAAGAGCAAGCAGATTCCATGACCCCAGTCCCCAAACATCACAGCAAAAAGGAAAGGAAATGTAACAATGGTATAAACAGCTGGATTTGCCTCCTGGTATTTGGCAACACTGCCAAGAAAAACAGCACTATAAGTGTTTTCTGTTTGGACCAGCATAAGTGCACAACAAATGCATATTCATATTCAGATATTCTTTTGAGAAACAAATGGAATTGAAATATATCTGAAGAGCTGAAGCATTGCTAATTTAAAGCATTATCTAAGGAAGACCACAAACCATGGCATCCCTTAGGTTGAAAAGTACTCTCTTTTGATTAGGTTTTATTTTGCCTATAGAGGCTTCAGGCATATGAAGAACACTTTTGTAATAAGTAAATGTCTTACTGCGTAAACGGGTGAACGCGTAAAATGAAGCAGCAAATTAAAATAAAGTTACTGTACCATCTATTTGAAACTTCAACAAACATGCCTATTTCTTATCATGACACTAACAAGTAACAAAATAAATGTCCATAGGGGACCAACTTGGATTATGCTGAAGTAATTTCAAATGGACATGCTGTTATAAGTAGAATCAGCGAAAATGATGAAAAAGAACTAGGGCTGTCACAAAACATTTTATATCCATGACCTAACTGCATCAACTAAACCAATACAAGACAATATTGTGTCTACATCATTTTCTTCACATAAAGAAATGCTACTGCATGTTTAACTTACCCATATGCATCAACAATTTCTTGAAATGCATTTGTGAAACAGTTTGTCCTAAAGTATGTTGGAGGTGACTCCACGGCATCCATCACATGAAATATAATGCCCACTTGTGAATTGCTATCAAATGTTGCACGTTGCAAAGCCTCTTGTATCTAAATTTTCATGAGTCATCACTTGGTATTAATATCATAGAACAGTGCACGTTGAAGCTCCGTATATTTAACTGCTAGAAAAAGAAGCAAATGAAAAATTTACCTTGGTCTTTGCAAATATTGGACACCAGCCCTCACCCACTAGACACTTCTTTGTGACATCGAAATTCAGCATATTTAATGTGTCATACACGGCCTTTTGTTGTTTAACCTAGAAAATGGAGTTGGAGAAATTAACTCACTTGTGAAGACCATAAGGTGCACTTGTTCCCACCAGACAATAATATACTGCAGTATATAGCAATCACTCCAACTATCCTGTTCACTCTTAGTCTCTTACCGTATTTATCCATTTTGTAAGGTGATATCCGATGGAGGTCAAAGCCTTATCTCTATGGCGCAGTCCAGCATCCAGAGTGGTCCCTAATTCAGATAGCCGAAACAAAACCTACAATCAAGAAATTTATCTCAACCAGATATCTTACTTTAGTGCACTCGAGAATGAATGATCACAAACAAAATAATATATGTACAGCACAGTATGCCTAAGCAGATTTGGGATTAGGACTCATTGAAGTGGCAAATGTGGCACATCAGGCTAAGGTGATTGTGGAATAAATGTGAAGGCAATCAGACATAGCACGAGCGCTAGTAAGGAAAAGCAGAATATTGGCCCTTTTTCTATGTATATTATGGTGTTGAATGTCAATCGACGCACAAAAAGAGGGCAACTAAAACTTAGCTTGCTTACTGGGTAGAAATACCATAAAGATACGGATTTCCTGCTAGCAATATAATCATACATTGATAATTAATACACAAAAAAAAAGTCAATTTTAATGCCGATGAAACTCTTCTCCATTAGAGACATACTTCTTGAGTTATCTGCCTCCTCTTTGTCGTGTCTTCAGGAACAGGATAGCAATTTGCACCAAATGCCTCACAAATTTTCAGTATTTTAGTTCTCGCCTGCTCACCTGAAAAGAATACTACAAAGACTATTTTCTCCACCTGCAGAAGCAAAATCTATGTTAACCATAAGATGAACTTTATAATCAGGCATCGCCTTTCAGCAAGGAGCCAGCAAAGAAATATAACAATAATAATAAATAATAGTAACAATAATAATAATCACAAATAAAAATAAATAAAAAGATATAGATCATTTAAGAAATCGCATACACAGAGGAAGTTAGAGCTTGGTCATTACAAATGGGGATAAATGCTTCTCCTGTTTCCCTATTTATACGTGACACATGAGTAAATCTTACACATTTAGCATTTTCCTTTATTTTGGAAATGTTCTTACTGAGCTAGTTGCTTTTGTGCTTACCCACGTTAGAAAGATGGCAGTGGAAATGTCCAATCAAACATCATTGCGTGGGTTCAATTAGACGAAAAGTTTTAAGAGAAAATTACAGCCCAATACCTTTGGGCCATCTAGTTTACAAACTATATAAACAGTGTATAGGTAGTGTATACCTTATAATATATACATATAATATACATACATATAAATGTATTATATATACTTATATATATAATACACATCTCTCTCTATATATATATATATACACACACACACATACCTATACCTTTAAACTAAATATGTATACACAATATATAGAACCGAGTATATATGTAGTGTATACTTCGGCCGATTTTGGTAAACTAGATGGTCGAATGGTATATATTGGTAACTATCCCAAGTTCTAAAGAAAGAGGATGACCATTTCGTTTGACGAAGGATCCAGTATTTCATCATCAGCAACTGCCTGATTGAAAAGCATATTACCCCTTGTAGCACGAAATAGCATTCTTTCAAATTGAAGAGCCTTGGACTTGCAGATAATTCCACTAATAAATCTTACTCCAGACTGATTTGACAGTTCAGAACGCATCTCCTGAAGATTGAAAATAACTTTGCTGAGAAAATTTTAAGGAACTTGAATGTATAATTAATGATATATATAAAGCTACTCTACAAGAAATAACTTTTGTTTTTCCAGTTACCTGCTCAAGTAGTGATGCTGTATCTGCATGGTTATCATTGGAGTACACATTTTCATCCAATTCTATTTCCCGATCAGTTGTATGGCTACTACTTGAAACAAGGAACCCACTAGCCTGGAATTGTACAGAGATAGTGACCAAAAAAATAAGTATCTCTGAAAGGAACGATTACATCTTAAACCCAAGAAAAGAAAAACTTTGGTCCTTCAAGTAATTCTGCTAAAAAAGTGATCTAAGAGGCGTCTAATTTCAGTTCACAAGTTCACACTTGGAAGAAAATATGATTGGTAAGGACCCAGGTAAGCAAGCTCAGTGGTAATAACACCAAAGGAAAAAGGGCAGGGCAGCCCGGTGCACTAAAGCTCCCGCTATGCACAGGGTCCGGGGAAGCGCCCGACACAAGGGTCTATTGTACGCAGCCTTACCTTGCATTTCTGCCAGAGGCTGTTTTCAAGGCTTGAACCCGTGACCTCATGGTCACATGGCAGCAACTTTACCAGTTACTCTAAGGATCCCCTTCAATAACACCAAAGAAAGTACTCAGAAAATTCATTTCTTACCTGGAACGCTTGCACATTAATAAAATGGCCAGAAATCAAGGAAGAAATGTACCTTCTGCAATACCATCTTAAACTCTAGCAACTCATTATATGATTGCCGCAATTTCTCACTATTAGCATTCATTTCAATCAACTCATGTTCATGCTCTGCAAGTTGTATCTGAAATTCGGAAGAACCACATAGTCCATATGAGCTTTTGTTGAATCGGAAAAGCTTTTGAAATAAATGCATAATTGAAGAAGAAAACAGAGGAGAGTTCACTTATCAACAAGTAAATCAAAACAACTAGAAAGGGACCTCCAACAACAACATACCCAGTATAATCCTACAAGTGGGATCTGGGGCAGTGTTGTGAATGGCACTCGCCACGTCGCCAATGGCGAGAGGCGAGGCGAGGCGAGCCTATGTCGCCATCTTCCTTCGTGGCGATGCCACCTTCGAAAGGCGACGCCATGGCGTGAAAGGCGACGAGGCGACGAGGTGACCGTGGCGAGAAAGGCGACGCCTTTTGTTTTTTTTAAAAAAAATTAGGGGCAATATAATGAAATGCATGTTGGGCTTGAAGATTATGAAATCTTGAAGAAGAAGAAACTTTTAGAGTTTTAGTATTGCTTGTTTTATGGATTATTGAGTCATTCAAGTTTTAGACTTTTAGTATCTACTATCTATTTTTAGTTTTTGAATTGAAATATTTGCTAATGTATTATTGCTATTGAGATTTTGATTATATATATGCAATTAAATATTTTCATTTATTGGTATTAATTGGCGCCGCACTTCAAAAAGGCGAGCGCCTCGCTGCTCGCCTCACCACATGGCGAGGCAGAGCCTTGTCGCCTTTCGCCGTCCAAAACACTGATCTGGGGAGGGTAGAGTGTATGCAGACCTTACCCCTACCCCGTGGAGGTAGAGAGGTTGTTTCCAAAAGACCCTCGGCTCAAGTGAGGGATAGGGTCGGCTCAAGTGAGGCATAATAAATCCATAAAAGAAGGAAATACAGGAGTAAAGAGGATATAGCAACTAGAAGGGAAAGCATTACAAAGCATTCAGAGATCAAGGAACATTAACAGAAATCGTAGAAAAAACAATAGGTAGTAAAAAGAGACCTCCATTTCTTCTAATTCTATATCAGGTTGGGAAGCAGGAAGCGGAGAAGGCAATAGACCGGCTTTGTGTATCTGATCTTTGAAATATCTTAGTTTTCTTGACATCTCCACGCATCTTTTTACCTACAAACGATCACCCAAAAATAGTAATTATTAAAATAAAAGACAAACAACTATGCACTCATCTCTAGGTTAAACAAAGGCGGGAAAGATCACTTATAAGCAGTTTGACTTAATTTCACAAAATTATGGACTAAAATTTGAGTACAAGGTAGTTATCTTCTCCCAATGAAGGTATAACGATGGTCTGGAAACTAGAAGTCATTAACAAAGAGGAGGACATCCAATAGGTAAGTCTATCGGAAGAGTTCTGAATTTTGGGATAGAACTTCATCATCAATCGAACTTTTTCAATACTCACTAGAATCTTCACACTAGATATCCTTGATACATGCCATAATTGTTTCAATAAAAATTACATTTATTGTTTAAGAAAAAAATCACTGTTCACCTTGAATATAGATCTGTAATTCAGAGGTGTGTAATTACTTTTTAGTATAGTTTCTAGCCAAAAAAGAGAGAGATAATAATAGAAGATTTTTTATAGGAAAAATGCGATAAAAACAGAAGATATTAGTCAACTACTCTATTACTTGGAAGCTGTATCCTTAGATATGAACAGAAAATATTCTCATATGGACTGCTGATAAAGATAAGAAATTCGCCATTAAAAGCTGCTACAGCCTCTGCACAAACAAGCAGATCATTGGGATTTAATATGGTTCTGGAAAATCCTTTAGAAAACACAAGCATCATCAAAAGTTGCCTGCATAACCCAGGATTCCCTACAGTGAAAAGGAATAGCTCTATGTAGCAGATACTTTTTTTATGAAGAAGCTCAAGAATCTTCCAGTCATCTTTTTTCTCATTGCAGGCAAATAGACAGGTTCTGGATATCTTTCTGAACATCTGTGGTATGCGATGGGTGATACCCAAAGTATCAGAAGTCTATTGGAACTGGCAAGTCAGAGAGTAAGAAGACTGAAATGTATCCGAAATACCATCCATCTTTGCATCATATGGAGACTATCTGGTAGAGAGGTATAAGCAGTGCTTTGAAGGCCAAAGGGGCCATATTTCTGTTAATAAAAATAGATATCTGCTAAATTTGTGTTTTGGTGTAAGAACAGCATGATCGAAAACATGTCACAATACTTTGAATCCTGGATATGCTAGGGTGTGTACTGTTGCTTTTGTGATTGTATTTTGCAGCAACTTCTTGGTACTCCTTTAATGAAATTTACCTTTAAATTACCAAATAATAATAATAATAGTAGGCTTAAAAAAGAAAACTGAATTGGATTACTTGGAAGAGGTCAAGACAATAACCGAAATCATCTTATGTTGAAAGCTTCATATTTAGCCATCTGGTATTCAAAATTAGCAGCACGAACATGGACGCAAGAATGTTTGAAGAACTTAAGGACAATTTAGTGTGTTGGAACTTTAGACACAAGTACAGATATTAGTCCAACTTAAAGATAAGAACACACAGAATGTCTTGCTCTCTTCTCCATTTCAAAGAAGTTTCAGCAGATCAGAAATTTCACTTGTTTGACATTTACTTTAAAGTATGATTGTAGATATCACCAGATGTGCACATCTGTTTTATTTATAAGGAATTGAGAGGGAATTTATTAAAAATCAACACCAATCTGATGGTGAAAGCACAGCAGGAACTTGTTAGTAACTGTTTAGTCCTAAGGGTTCCGATAACAATTCTATACAAAATCCTACAATTCTATTAGACAATAAACTTGGATACGAGTACTTATGTTGACTACGGCAACTAGCTTTCAGCCTTCTGTTTTTCTTTCTTCGTCATAAGGTAACCCACCCACCCCAAACATAGGAGGCAACAGTGGTCATTTTCACGCTTAACGCCCTTGGTGAAAATTAGATTCCAGCCTCTTGGTTGGAAGTAGAATGCTCTTTCACCAGAACAACCTCAATTGTCTAGAGCAACTAGCTTTCATTTGCTATCAGAGAGCACATTTCCAGCAAAAGTTGGCAATGATAATGGTTTGTCAAAAATACAAGCTCATTAAAATTTGTCAACAGTTCAAGCTAATTATAGTGACAATTCCATTGAAGTAAGTAGTAACAACAACATACCCAGTGTATCCACATAAATTCATAGATACCTGGTTTACGAATGTTCTCTGAAAAGGACTCTTTTCGGCATTTAGCTGTGCAAAAGAAGTTAGGTAGTCAGTATATTTGCTAGAGGATGAAATTAAAGAAGGTTAAATGGAGATAAAAGTCTAGGTAGGCGAGATCATAAAAACATAATAATACTTAAAAGTTTGCCACGTCCCCTTGAAGATGGCAACAAGTTACAAATAACATTCAAAATGTTGAAAGAGACAACATTATGATAATCATGAAAAAGTTGACTGCATCTCATCTTCAGGCACGTGGCTAGTTTCCTCCGGCCTTAACCCCAACCCAAAAGAAAGAACCAGCACGGTAAATATATGGCATTGAAACCTCACCTCAATTTGCACAAATTGTAGTATATTGAATTATTAGAACAACACTATTAGGAGAACAAAAATAAGGTCCCCTCAGTTTAGGTACTCTTTGGCACTTGAAGAACATGCACTTAAAAAGTCCTTCCTTGAAAAGTGATTCCACAACGACAAACCAACTGGACTAAGAAAACTAGTCTGATTCAGATTGATTGTTACTAGATTAACAAAATCATCAACTAACTTTCAAATCCTTCACAACATAGACTAATAAAACTAGAGAATCGTTACTTAAGTCAACAACAGCACTTCCCTGTTACATTGCCTCTACCATAACCGAGATCACTCTAAAAATCACACTTCCTTGTTACATTGCATCTACCATATACGAAATCACTCTCGAAGACCAAGTATTCAAGTTAAAATCAAGCCAATTAATCACACACATATATAGTGACACCTCAAAATCATAAAACCCGAAATCACTCTAAAAACAACACTTTCCTGTTACATTGCCTCTACCATACACGAAATCGCACTCGATAGACTAAGTATTCGAGTCAAAATCACACAAATAAATCATATACATACCGTAACATCTCAAAATCATACAACCACATTATCAATCATGAATCAACAATCAAACTTCAAACAAAAAAAAATCAAATTCACTGAGAGAGATGAGTACATCACGGAATTGGAGAAGTCCGAGTTGGCCAAGGTAAGTGATGGCACAATGAGCGGACTCAGCAGGAATAATAAGCTGAACAAAAGTCATCTTCTCCGAGCGCATCAGATCCATTGACGGTATGTTGTCTATGTACTCCATTTTTTCCACCAAGTAGACAGAGAGAGATCTATATTCAGATCTGCTCTCTGAGAAAGGGAAACCCACGCTCTTCTCTTACACTTCTCGTGCCTAGCACTCGATTTTTAGTTTATTTGCGCTTTCGTTAACAGTGGGCAAAGGTAACTGCCATGGGAATGAATTCGCTTCGCATCTCGCATATTTCGCTCTTTTTTCTACTTTACTTTTCATTTGGGATAAATATAAAAAGGTATGCGCATAAATTTCTAATGCACGCTTACTTTCAATAAATTAAAATACACGTTGACTTCTATGGTTATTGTGAAGGTATAAATTATAATGTGATATGAAATTATAATATAAAATAATTTAAAATGTGATACAAAATTACATATAAAATAATTTTAGATAAAGTTAAAGTATTTTTTAAATATGCAATTTTGATTTCTTAAATTATATTTTTTATCACAAATATAAAAATTTCATAAATTGTGAAAATTATCAAAATTTTCCTAATCTTATCAAATGAGCAAAACTTCATAACAAAATATAATACGTTATTACAAAAAAAAAAAAATTATATACAATATTTATTAATCGAATTTTAGTTCAATAAAAAATAAAATTAAACATGAGTTGTCGTGTACCACTCTTTAAGATAATCCTCTTGCATAGTATAACAGTCTACTCATATTGAACATGTATTTCTTGATCAGATGATCGAGAAGACGAATCAACATTGTTACTTCGAGTCGTTTGTTAGTCAATATCATTAGCAACTGTATTATCATCTTCATATTCCGTGAATTTTTCATCACACACTTGATATTCTCACAAAAAATTATGTAACATTATATAAGCTATGACAATGATCACTTATGTGTCAAATATTATATGATTCATGTCCTATTTCAATGTTCTGAATCTATTTTTCCAAGTTCTAAAAGTTTGTTCAATCCATTGCAAAGATTAGTGCCTAAAGTTAAACAATTCTTTAGCGTTTTGAGCCTTCCTTTCACTTTTTCTGTAATCTTGCAAATGATACCACAGTCTCTTATATTGAGCTAAAAATACTTTCACATTTCAAAGGCCAAATCAACAATATAATATTTGTTTACCAACAAAAATAATATAGTGTAAAGATTTACCAACAAAAATAATATAGTGTAGAGAATTATTAAAGAGACTTGCATGAAGATATACTAAAAAAAATTCCCACACCCACAAAGAAAAGAGACAAATTTGATGTATCCTTTTTATAAAATATGGTTATAGTGTTATACCATCACATAAATATATCTACTAATTCATAAATCAACTTTTACAAAACATTAATTTACGAGTCAATTTTTATATCATAAAAAAATTGAAATTGTGATTTAAAATTTTAAATCATATTATTTTTTATTTTTTAAAAATTTGAGATTGAAGTCATAATCTCAAATTATGATTTTAAATTGTATGTCCAAACACTGGTTTGAAATCATGACCTGAAATAGTAACATAAAATCGCATGTCCAAATACAAGTTAAGTAATTTTAAAAAAGGATTAAGAAATTGCCAATTGAATTTTTTTTAGGTGACCCAATTAAAAAGTAACAAAAAATTATCAAGGAGATAATTTCATTAATCATAAAGTTACAATGGACCTAAAAATATTAAAGCGAGAATTGAATCCAACAATGTTAAAATTGAGAAAGTATTCTTTCCTCCAAAGAAAATATGTATCAAAAGTAAATAGAAAATTATGCTTTACGTTTGCCGGGAGAAAAAATATATTTATATTTATGTATAAGCACTCTTATAAGTTATTGTTTGAACATGTGATGTGATTTGAAATCATGAAATGAAATTTCAAATTCTCAAAAAAGTTATGATTAAAAATCATGTCTTCAACTTTTTTAATTTTTTTTTTTTTTTGATGACCCAACTTTTTAAAATAATTTTTGACTCATAAGTTTATATTTTGTAAAAAAAATAATAATTATTTTAAATTTTATAATAAGAACTCATGCTAGACATAAAGAGATTATTCATACCATGTGAAAACATTATATTAAAGAATAATTAATCACTACTATTATTGACTAGCAAAATTTTATAAAATTATGTGTAGTTAAAAATTTATAATCACAAATATTTACTTATAAAAATAATATGAAAATATGTGATTTATTAATATGGTACCTTAGGATATTTCAATAACTTATTTATGAATTAAAATTTGTTCATTCAGCATAATTATATAAAAAATATTTTTTTTTGATAGTTTTCATAATGGAAAACAAAGTAACTTAAAAAATCTAAAACTACCAAACGAGACATACCTCCTTACCATATTTACTAACTCTCCCACTACTTTATTTTAATTACTTAATATATCACATGTAAACACCTTGATACATCGCTCCAGGTCGTGATGCATCGCCTCACCTCGTGATACATCGCCCCAATGTATCAAAGGTAATTATCCAGAGGTGAGGCGATGTATCACGCCTTGGGGCGATTTATCATAGCGAAGTGAGATGTAAAAAAGAGTAATTAGCTTTCAAAGATGTGTGTTTTATGTAAGTTACTCATAACATATCTAAACAACATTTAACTTCTTATCATTTGAAACGGGCCTTTAAGTATACATTTTTATGCAAGTTTGACTCAATTATTTATAGGGAAAAGAACACTTATACCCCCCAAAAAAAACTATTTATCCTTAAATGCCCCATTATTTTCATACCCCTTTTATTCTAAAATTGTATTTATTTTAAAAATAAAGAAAAACGCGGGCTGACGTCAGCGCCCAATCTTTTTTCCTTACTATGATGGTATCAAAGATTAACTGGACAATGTCTTCATTGAAGAACTACTTCTTCCTCCTTGATACCATCAAAGTCTAATATACTCTGGTGGTATTAACAAGTAACTGAATAATGTTTCCTTTATGTTTGCTTCAGTCTTTCGATGAAATTACTCAATCATCCATAATACCATTATGGTATATCTATATACTGTCATGGTATCGTTGAGGTATGTTTCAATTCTTCAATATTTTAATTTAAAAATAGTTTAAAAAAAAGATCATAATTTAGATACAATTTGTTTTTAATTTGCAAAAAGAGAAAAAAAAAATATAAAATATATTTTCACTAATTAATAAATAAGCTTGTGACTTTAATAATTTTCTCTTAATTGTTTCTTATTTATTTCTTTTAAAAAAAGTTCAGCACTATATGATATCGATATGGTATCAATATACCGATGAAGTATCACAGAGGATTAAACTCATCCCTATATGATATACCGATAGAGTATCAATATACCGACAGAGTATCACAGAAAATTAATTCATGAAAGTGATGCTGATATCATGCTGACATCACGCGAAATAAAAAAAGAGAAAGTGGGCAAGTGGGTAATTACTTTGGGTTGAAGTTTTAAGGGCAAATACTTTAGGTTTGGTCTATTTTAAATAAATAGTTTTATAATTGGGTCCAATTGGTGTAGTTTTACTTGTGTATAAGCACTCCCTTTTTCTTCTTTCCCGTTTCTTCCTTCCCTTCAAAAGAGCAAAACCCTCCCTCGTCTTCACTCCGCCAGCAACTCTTGCAGTGTCTTCAGCCGCAAATTTCAGTAAGTTTCTCGAGTTCCACCAAGAATTGGTTTTGTTATATTTTCTGATTTTCTGTAAGCTTTTAAAGTACTGGTAAAAAATAGTTTCTTCCTTGAAAAGATCTAGCTTTGTCCCAAAACTTACACTCTATGGCCATTTGCATAGTGAAGATTTTGTAAAAACCTCTGTATTCTGTTAGCGGAGCTAGTGAAATTGACATATAAATTAAAATAATGTACGGAGTGAACATAGGAAAAAAACTTTTACCTATACAATTTCAGTAATTAACTAACTTCAATACATTTTTTCTTTGTTTGAGCATTTTCGTAAAATGTGGTGCTAAAAGGTCCATGTCATCTAGTTATTATCTGAGCTTCCATTCATGGCTTGATTTGTTGTCCCATTATTCGACCGTTTTGTTATTCTTTCTGAAAGTTAATTTTTTGGGGCTTCTGAAGTAAATTATGCTTGTGTATTTGCTGAATTTTTCAAACTTTATGTTGAAAAAGATTTGCTTTTACATTGTGCCTTTGAAACTGTCTTTCAGAGAACTTATTGGAAACACGTATCCTTATTTCAAGCTCTGTTGATTAGTCAATCAACTATGCCTCAATTCCAAACTAGTTGGGTTTGGACATATCAATCTTTATGTAGTTATACCATTTTTTAGCTAGACTCCTCTTTTATCCGGATGTTGTTTGGCTACACTTTTTAGGCCCCTATTAGACTGCCAAATTGTTACAGGGTGATGTGAAAATGTCCTTACTGGGTTGGTGAGATGTGTGTGTGATCACAGCAGTTTGGAAAATATTTTTTATGCTTCTTATGTAGTTGTCTTGATTCATCTGCATATAAGCATGTACTATAAACTACATGTATCTTGGCCTAGCAACTCAGAGATGAATCTGGACACATATCTAAGGGTGGGAACTTGAAAGATTAATATTCTGAATTAAGAATACCAAAAGGGAATACTGTGATTACAATCCGAACGTAGAATGAGAAAATATTTCGTGTTACTGATGTTTAAGGATAATTTGGTTATATGAATATCTATCAGGTTCAATAATATTGCTTTCGTTACTAAACTTGGATTTATCAATTGTTTTCTGCTATGGCCTGATAATAATCTAATGATTCTTGTCATTGGCTTGAAAAATCTCCTTTATTATTTTGCCATTAATAGTCTGTTAATATCTTATAAGTCCATATATTTCAGACTTCAAATTTGTCAAGTAGATAAACATTATCATTGTGTTACTAAACGTGCGATGACAGTGTGACGTGGCCTGTCTAAGTTTTTGAAGGTTAAGTTATGAATCTGATAACTGAAAACAGATAGCCCCAAACAAATAATTTTCCACCGAGTTATAGAAGGGACTGCTACATTATGTAACTTTTCCCCTTTTTGATTTTCCTATGGGAAAGAAGAACAAATCAACTATAAACAAAATAAGAATTAAGATAACTTCACATGGTTGGGTTGAGGTTTTGGCAGTACTTCCCCTTTCCCATTTTCTGTATATATTGACCAACCATTTCTGCATGTCTTGCTTGTTTTATTATAATTTCGAAGTTCAAAACCTTCATTCTCACTGAACAGCAGGATACTAGGGTTATGCATTTTATTTGAATATGAGATTTTCTTGCATTCCTATGGTTGGATAATCACTGGTTGGTAAGGCTATTGCTAAGACATCTGATTCTATAGAATGGCTGCTGCCAATGGCTCAAGTGACTTGTATTCAGAGATGGAGGTGGACGCATTTAGACGTCTTTTCCCTTTGCGCTATCATGAGAAGCATCTTCTTAAATCTGTTCGACCTGATGCCCGAAAGCTTGGAAGTGCTAGAGATACAACACTTGCACTTGGTTTGTCTAATCATTGTTTCAACTTATTAGTTGTTATTATATTATCTTTTCTCAGGAGTTGTCCAAACTTACATATGTATTTTCACTGCAGGTGCCGTTGCCTCTGCTGATGGATCAGCACTGGCAAAGATTGGCTCCACTGTAAGTGTATCCTTTGTATCAATTGCTTCTTTTTGATGTATAGGAGCTTCCGTTTTCCACTCGAATTGCTTCTGAGTTGATTGGTTATCTTGCATCAATCGCAGACGATGCTGGCTGCCATCAAAATGGAAGTCATGACACCAACTGTGGAATGTCCAGATGAGGGATCCATAGGTAAAAAAACCTCTCATTTCTCAGCTCCTTACTATCTTATTACCCGTATAGTTTCTGGTTATATATATGATTATATTGTGATTGCAGCTATCGAATTTCACATGCCTTCCATTTGTTCTCCCCTGGTTCGGCCTGGCAGGCCTGCGGAGGAAGCATCAGTAATTTCAAAGCAGCTGTCAGACACTATCTTGAGGTATGTAATAATAGCTTGCAGATGCCCAATACTTGGAGTCTAAACATTCTTTTTTTAAAGAATCTGAACTTGGAGTCTAAAATATTCGTCATCATATAATTAGTTATGTTGGGTATTTCTATACTGACCATGCCGTATGGTAATTACTGTTTTGTTTTAATAATTTTCTGAGCTTCTGGTAATCCAATACAACAAGTCAACAACACAAGTTATATTTTTAAGGTTCAACTAGACCCACTTATGATCTCGCAGCAAACATAGTAATCTGATCAGGGAAAACCTCCTGCTTCAAGCATCTTGGCCATGTTTCCAGTCTTTGTGGGAGGTTATTACTTATTGATGAATAAATTGTAGTAGCTATTATTACCTGAAGTAGTTTCTGAAAGAACTTTATGTCACAAGAGTGAAGGTTCTTCTCTCTGGCTACTCTGTGCTATTGGTAATAATAGAACAGTTCTGTTTGTAGGAATAAAGAGAAGCAGATTTATTATATACTCGATAAATACCAATATGCAATGGGGTACTGCGACTTCGATCTTGTTCAACAAAATTATGTCTCTTTCACCTTCAAGCATCAAAAATCTAGAAGGGTTGGCTTATAGTTATTCAAGTATAGATACCTCCCTCTCCTAACCGATCCTTACTAAATACTGAAAAAAATCCCTTTTTTGTAAATTCCTTTGAACCTTACCTTTTCTTATTATTCTACCTAGATAAATCTAAATGGACAATGAAAGTTTGCTGATAGCTTACCCTCTTAGTCCGTTCTTGTCAGATTGGGAGCCTACCTAATCTTTAAATTTTATGTTTTTTAAATAAGATTTCCTCTCCTCGGTCCACGGAGACAAAATGTAGGACTGGTGCCAACAGTTCATCACGGAAGAAAGGACTCACTAAGTCGGGACCACACCCCTAAAGAAGCTAGAGCAAGGCCTAACTGAAAATGAAGTGAATTGTTGATTGTATCACGAAGACCCTTATGTCCACGTCCCAATCGTCCCCCCGAGGAATATGTGCATCTAAAAATCTTTCATATTGTGCGTCGGTATTACCAGATAACCAGAAGCACCTGCTTTTGGAAGAACTTTACATTACAAGGGAGAATAGTCTTCTTCTGCTTTCTCCCATGAGAATAACCTTGCATGAATCCCTGCTCTCCCCAGAAGTTTTTGGAACTTAATGATCATTCGATCAGCCATCCCCAGACCCCACTTGTGGGATTACACTGGGTATGTTGTTGTTGTTGTTAATCATCATTCGATTACCATGCCTCAATCCCACATTAGTTGGTGATCGGCCTTATGAATGATCTGACTCCATTTGCTCTGTTTGGAACTTAATCATACCTGTTAATACTACTACTACGAAAAGCTTTCTACCAAGAAGTATCTCTGGTTGTGGAGCAAGTATAACTTTTCTACTGTTTTCCTAAAGGTAGAAGTAAGAGAGAGATACCTTGATTGTTAGCTTTGTAGCTTTGTTTCCTTTCCTATTGTAGGTCCTTCCTCTTGGTGTGTCTTCTGAATATTTGTTTTTTCTTCACTTCCTGATAAGTATGCTTGTACAATCTCCTTATTAAGCAATTGAAATGTTTGCAGTTCTGGCATGATTGACTTGAAAGAGTTGTGCTTGGTTGGAGGAAAAGCTGCATGGATGGGCTACCTGGTAAGTGGTAACGAATGTGAAGATCTTGTTTTCTTGCTTTTTCCCATGGTCGGTAGAAGAAGGAAAAGTTTGTTCCTTAATTATATGTTAATTGAAGAGTTAAATCATCAGAATATGAAACAATGGAAATCCTTGGCGTATCTAGGTTACCAATTTCAAATATATTACTCCGCAAAGCCGTCCCTCTACATGTAGATTTGGACCGTATGTTTTTCACTTATTCATCTTTGGTCTTTGAATCTTTCCCTCCTTTATTTCTTCATTTTATGCTAATACAAACGCTTTTAAATCGTAGGCCAAGTTGTTGGTATTAATTCCTATGGCATATAATTGATACAGGACATATACTGTTTGGATGCTGACGGTTCCCTGTTTGACGCTGCATTACTATCTGCAGTTGCTGCCTTTTCGCATTGTAAGTTTGCTATTGTTTGGATTGTCTCAAGTATTCCTGTAATCATTACTCGTCCCATGAGAGACAACAATATTGTACTTTATATCCCGTTTTTGGTTTTGAGATTGGAAATGGACCACATGTTGAAACGAAATTTGGGAAATAAGATTTTAGAAATGTCAAAGTTGGAAAAGGGTAAGAAAGAAGATGGTTTTTGTGATTACAGAAAATATTTATATTATCAACAGGCGACGGCAAAAAGAGGACCAGCTGTCTGCACAAGTTCTTAGAGCAATTAGCAATATGTTCAAGGAGCAAGTATGTCTGCAACAATCTGGCTTGTATATGTCATGTAATAAACCTTAGAGGAAGGCCAGTCTTGAAGAGAATAGAAGGAAAGAGGAGATGACCTGTTCTTACTTCAAGCAATACGTCAAAAGAGCAATCTTTACACTTAGCTTTGGTTTGTTAAAGGAATATCATGCAATAAATTTATGAAGCCATTATTGAGAAAGAGATGAAGGGATGAAGAAGAGTGCACATGTTAGGTGCAGTCATGTGATTTTATTTTAAATTTTCTCAAGGTCGCAACCATTCCAGGTCCCAGGAGGTAGTAGCTCTTTTTTTTTTTCGGGGGGTGGGGGGTGGGAGGAGATGACATAACAGTGTTTTCCTCTGAAGTGTTCAATATTATCTGCACAGAGTTATTTATAGCTGTACGTATCAGTTTGGAAAAGTTTATTAAATGCACGGAATTTTACAAAGGAATTGGAATTTTTTTTGCAGTGAACATTCCAGTGGTGTCTTTGAATGAAGATGGGCGAATAGTTCTTGCTTCTGAGGACAATGTCCAATTGAAATTGGAGAAGCAGCCTGTCAATACAGAGAAAAGAAAACTAAAATTGAACTCTCCACCATTCTCCTTAACGTGCTTACTTCACAAGAATTACATCCTAGCAGATCCTACAGCAGAGGAAGAATCTATAATGGAAACGGTTGTAACTGTTGTATTGGATTCGTCTTACCAGCTTGTTTCACTTTATAAACCAGGGGGACCAGTTCTTGCCCATACATCAGTTATCCAGGTTAGTTTGCATCATAATCCTAATGCTTTACTAAACGGACAGCAAGGTTTATTTTTCTTTCTTTTCTTTATAAGGCACATTTGATATTAATCTTAGTTCATAGCTAAAGGAGATAACTAGTTATCGGAAAACTTTCTTAAGGGGACATTAAGATTTCCAATTGTTTTGGGTGCGTGTTTCGTAACTGTCTCCCCTCTCCCCACTTTTGAGAAAAGAACAACATAGAAATATCCGGGCATGCTATTTTTGGTTCAGGTTTGTATTAAAACTCATTAAAAGTTGGGTGACTTATATGTAGTCCAAATCGACCCTTGAGAAACTTTGTCAAAAAATATATATATGTTTTCGTTTAATATGTTTATATTGCAATAATAAATAAGAATTTTTTTTAATCAGTTCTGTTTGGTAGTTAAACATATCATAAGAAAACAAACAAGAAAACTAAATTTTCCCAAACCTGTTTCAAAAATTACTTTTCTTGAGCCGAGGGTCTTTCGAAAACAGATGGGGGTAAGGTCTGCATACACCCACCCTCCCCAGACCCCACTTGTGGGATCTCACTGTGTATGTTGGTGTTGTTTGTTTTAAAATTGCAGAAATAATGCTATTTTCCTATGTCATCCTCATGTGATTGTGTCCAGAAAAGTGATGACACGGTGAACGCTATGTATTGTTACTTTGATATTTCAAGTCACTCATTGTGAATACAGTAGGATAGATAAGTAAGGGAGGGTTTATTCCTTTTTCTTTCTCTCCCAACACTACCTCTCCCCGAAGTTTTTATTTCGGAAGTTTTTCGGGTTGTGGTTTCGAAGGGGGAATCGTGGACTGGATTGCTAAAGTGTTCCAATTCATGTCCTTTGTCGTCTATCTCCCAGCTGCTCTCTGTATACTGGACGAATAGTAAGTTTGGCCACTTTTGCTGATAGTTGATAATAAGGGAGTTGATGCATTTTAGGTGTTTTATCCCCTTTTCTTTCTCTTTTTATTATTGGTAGTAGTCAACATTACTGGATTGTGATGGAATGAGCATACAGTTGGACTTCAAATATTGTTTTGGCATCTGAAATACTCCTCAAGTTAACTGTAATGATTTGGAAGAGCTATATGTTGCTCTCTAACCATGGGCCTGAAATTGTTTTCTGCATTGTGCTACAAAAGGTGATGAAACCCACTAATGGGACATCATTAGGAGGAAGAGTTTCAGTTTGTTTATCAGTTTGTAGCAATGATAATGGATATACGCACTATAATTATGTAAGAACTAGTTTTATTTTGGTTGACTACATGTTAACATCTTCTGTTTGAGTTGACTATACACTTCTATTGGTCGATTATCTTTTACTTTGCAAGTTTTATGTCATAATCTCTCTCTCACACACACAAATGAAGGGGATGGAGTGGAGCTGGGTTGGGAGAGAAGTCAGTGTTTGGTGATATGGTTCAGTTTCTATACCTAGTGCAATTATAAAAGGGAAACTGCTGAAACTTGCGTACTGTTTCAAAAAATTCTAAAGAAAAGGAAAAATATCCCTTGAACAAAAAGTTCCGTACTTTGGAAGATAACTCATCTGCATAAAGTTAGCAATTGATCTTGGAAACATTTTTTAACTTACATTCCGTAGTTCCTTATTGATCATCTTCACGATCTGCAACGGTTCCTAAAATAATCCTGTAAACTTTAGTTTAGAAGATTAAATCTTCACCAATTTTTAACAATAAATGTCATTACATCTTCAGGATTGCGTCGCACTGGCAAGAGGCAGAGTGAAAGAGCTTCAGAATGTCTTGAATGAAGCTATTTCTGATATGGAGGTAGACTGAAGGAAGATTTTCCTTGCACCATAGCATTCAGCAGACACATAGGATTGAGTACCTGAACAAGTGAACTATTTGAAAAAATGCATTAGAAAGGTAGCTCTGGTAGCCATTGCTTGCAAATTCAGTTTTGGTTAGCCATTTCTCAGTGGGAAATGCATATTATTTGTTACTAGTGAACTTTTTTATCAGGTAATATAACATATCATTTGTTAGTTTTCTTAGTTGTTTCACTTCTACTGTTGGCCTGTAGCGCGATCGACAACTATACTATAGTTGTTTCCTGGTGAGTACTAGTGGTGGAATATCGGCGGAATGGATCGGATTTGGGCAGACTGAAAATAGATTTGTTTGCAGTCCACCCATATGAATATGAGTAAAATGGTTTGATCTGAAAGATTTTTATCATGAAACTCATTGTATATTTAAAATTATGCTCGATTTAATATTTGTTAAAATTTTATAATCTCTCACATATAAATTTATATGTCACATTAAAGGTACTTTTGAGTCGATAGTTTATTGGAAATAACCTCTATGTCCCACAAGGTAGGAATAAGATCCGTGTATATTTTACCCTTTTCTGATCATACTTGTGAAATTTCACTAATTACACGAGTCTGCAGTACATTCTATTTTTTGCAAATTTCACTTTATAGGATTATATTAGGTATGTTAATGTTAGTTGATATATTATTATTATTATTATTATTATTTATTTTAAAAATATTAAATTCAAATGAACCCGTTATAATATTTGTCCTTGGTCAAAATTGAAATAAATATTTTGTGACATAGTATGACAAAAAAAAATAATCAAATCCTGTATATAAATTTTGTCCAACGTAGCTATATTCTTTACTTGAAGAGGGAGAAGTAGTAGGTGGGGTCCAACATCCACTGATGATGATTCATGAAGTGTCTGAAATGGAGAGAGTATGCTTCTTCCTTGAAACTGAAATATTCGTCCCATTGCCGCGCCGCGTGTTTATATCTGCTGGGCCCCTTTTTCCACCGACCAAGCCCACTCACCCTTTGGCCCCCTTCCCGCTATTCATACATTCATATTTTCTCCGTTTCGATTTATTTGACCTACTATTCTTATTAGTATGTTTTCAAAAAAATATTTTTTTTTAGTAACTCTTCAATTTCAATTTTCAGACAAGGACATTTTGATACTTTTGACATATCTTTCATTTTAACTACAAGATTTGAAAGTCTTTTTTACTTTTTTAAACTCCGTGTCAAGTCAAAATAGGCCAAATAAATTGAAATGGAATGAGTATTTCTTTATTTTTATTTTAGTGGCACTAGTATTAATTAAATAGACAATATATTGAGTAGCTAGCATTTGACTATAGATTTAATTGAAACTTGAAAAGATTGAATTTTTGAAGTTATGTTTAAAAAAGAAATTAAAAATTTGAAATTGTGTTTAGACATACATTTTATTTTGAAAAAAAATTAAATTTTTGTGATGAAATTGAAATTTCACCCAAAATTAATATGAGTCAATTTTTGAGACTTGATATTTTTTTAAGATAAATTTTCAAAAGATAGACGAAGTTTCATAACCAAATAATATTTTTAATTTTTTTTCAAATAAAAACACTCTCTCAATGGCCAAATGGGAGCTTACCCCTTTGCAACTTTTTCATACGACAATATTTGATTGAATATATAAACTATAAAAATTTATAATTATTTAATATATTAATGATAATGGGAGAAATAAAATCAGTAGAGGTGATACCAATTAGTTACAGTATAATAAAATTTTAATCATATTAATATATTAACTTTATGTTGAATATTTGTGAGTAGTCTTTTGGAGTCATTAAAGATTCATTTTCTAAAAGGAAATTTGGGGAACTTATAGGGATAAATAAAAAGATAAATTTAATATTCTTGTAATGAGATGAGTTCAAATAGAACGCCACTGATATTTGGTATTCATATAGCTGATTAAATCGATCTTGCTTGAGATAATTTAGCTCAACAAATGAATGATCGAAGTTTTTAAATGTAAATAATTAAATTAATGACATTTAATTATTTAAAATTGTAAAAGTTGAATAAAAATCGAATGACAAACATTTTGGAGGTAGAATAAAACAGTTTAATTAGAACTAGGAGAGTAGGAGTCGTAATGATTCGTTTGACTATTTATTTTGAATTTTAACAGTTAGTTTTAGTTGTAAAATGATAACTAATCATTAATATAACAATTTTAGTTGTAAAATGATAAAGTTACTCTAGAAAAAAATAATCTAAATTAAGTGAGGCCAGAGCTGGACAACTTACTAACCTCTAGTTATTAGTCAAACAAATGTCAAGGTAATGGCAAACAATGACATTTTTCTATTCTAAATATGTAGTAGCTTGTTTTACGATGAAGCATGGCATGTGACAAAAAAAGAGTGACCATATAACCAATCACTTTTAATAGATAATTACGACTCTAAGCAATGAGCCAACTATTTTACAAAATATGTATGTTGTATATGTTATATATGTATATATATTTATACACAATATATTGTGTATATTTCGATCATATTATAAATTAGTTAGGTCAAACGGTATATATTCATAATTATGGACAAAAACAACAATAATAACAAAATACTCGGCGAAATTTCACAAGTAGGGTCTGGAAAGATAGAGTATATGCAGACTTTACCACTATCTCGTGGAGATAGAAAGACTGTTTTCAAAAGACCTCGGCTCAAATTATTTCAATGGACACACAAAAAAAAGTCATAAAGAGACCTAGCTGGACACTTGATTTGTCTTATGATTACACAAAATGGTTGGTGAAACTTAACTTCCGTGTGAACTACTATGATTGCACTTGTCCTTAATATGTTTTTTTTTTGGCATATGTGAAATCATATTATTAAATCATACTAACTTCGGATTAGAATGATTTTACTTTAATCGTATAAAATTAATTATTTAATTAAGTAATCAAATCAATTAAAGTTGATATGATTGTGTAGTTGGAAGTAGGGGGACACTTGTAATTAAAATTCTTGGAATCCAATTGGTTTTGTCTTTTGCTTAATCAATTTCAAGTCAATCTTTGTAGCTAAGGTTTGGGATAAATGAGAATACTTTGAGTTGAAGGAATCCACTGAAAATTGCTCCTTCCTTCAACTAACTTGACCACATAATTTTATGTTAATTAAAACAATAAATGTATGATTATGTACATATTTATGTATAATTTTATTATAATAATTAATTAATTCATATTTAATTTATTAAATTATGATGAACTGAATTAATTTGGTATAATATTCCGTGCGGTAATGTCTTTTTACGGAGAGAGCAAGGAAATATGAAGTTACTCTATTAATGGGGAAAATTGAACTAACTTTTTTTTTCCTGCATATGGGCACATCTTCAGTTTATCGAGGACATGAGTTTAGATAAGAGGGTGTGAAGATTGCAGATAAAGATAGAAGATCAATAGGTAGTTAAGCATTGTCTTATTATTAGCCTATTCATGTATTTGGCTTGGTGGTAGTGTAGAGCACCGGGTCTGTCATAGTATTATAAGTTGTAGTCTTTGGTTTTTGGTATCTGATATCATATGTTGTTTATTTATTCAGGTGATCACACCTTGTTGTTGATGTTATGGTTCCTTGCATATATGCTCCGCACACTGCCGTGCTTTGCTATTAGTTGTCATGTTTTTCTCCACTATACTTTGATTTATTTTACTTGGGCCGAGGGTCTTTTGAAAACAATTTCTTTACCTTCAAGAAATAGTGATAATGTATGCGAACACTTTATTCTTTCCGAACACCGAATATGTTGTTGATGTATGTATAGACTATTAATTAAAGTAACTAATAGACCTAGGACCACATAGTTCAAAATAGGATAGCTAGCTAGTAGCCGCAGCACAAGCACTGAATTATTCCATGAATTAGTGTTGTTAAGCTAATCTAATTAGCTAATTATTTTAAAAGGTAAAGCAACTCATTGCAATATGAAGGGTGTTTTAAAAGATTCGAGACAATCATAGAGACTTGATTTTCTAATATTAATCGAATAATTCTCTGTACGTCTTAAAGAAACCGTTGCACATCTTTTATTATTATGTATGTACTATGTACTACGTACATGCATTGTTATGCTTACACCATTAAAGATTGAGGTGGAATGACAAATACTTCTTCATTTTTAATAAGTTTCGGGTTTGAGTTTTGGATATCAGGTTACCTTTGAATTTTGATAGCGAACACTTTACTCTCCAATGTGAGACTTTGCAACGCGAAACCAAATTAATTAGGCCCCAAAATGGGTATCCAATATAGAGGGAAAAACCAAAAAAATTTATCATACTAATTACATTTTAGATTAATTTCAAGAGTTGTGTCCAAGCTAAAAACACTAGTACTACTTATTTTGAAACAAAGGAAATAGTAGTTAAATGAACGAAAAACAACAATCTAAAACATTAATGAAACCTGAAGTTGTTACTCCGTCAGACCACTTTATTTATCGTATTTTTGATTTACACACTTCTTGAGAAAAATATTAAGTAGAGTGAAATTTGATTAAATTATTTTTATTTATTACTTCTCAATATTTAATACTTCATTCTTTTGTATTACATTAATTTTTGTTCATATTTATGACTAAATGTAAATGTGAAATCAAACAACTAATTATAATTTCATTTTCTAAAATAACAACTATATTTTGAATCATTTATTTTTAGTAAAGACGACAATTAAAGTGGTTCGGATGAAGTAATTCGATGGATATGATATTCTCAATTAGCAGAATATTTCTCCAAACTGACAAAGTGAAGACAACGTTTCCCAATGAGCACGAAACACAAGGCAAATCTTGTGTTTGATTTCCTCATCTGATAATTAGAACGTTCTCTTCAATTAATTTCTTTCAACAATCCAGACGCATGCAGATTCTTTTCTTCACAAGAAATGCTAAAGTTGAACTAAACTAGTCATATTTGCTAGCATTATAATGCAAATGGAGGGCTCTATTTTCTATACATTCCACAACAGTACTTCCTCCCTACTTTCACTTTTGAGTCAGTTGTGTGTTTTGTTTTGAATGAAGCCAAAATTTTGACCAGTCAACTAACTTGACTGATCCCCATGTCTTGTTCAATTCTTCATCATCAAACACCCTGTCCCACATTTGTTCCATGTGCCCACCACTAGAGGGGAGTTGTTTAATTACAGTATTCTCTCCGTTTTATTTTATGTGGCATCCTCAAACATGACACGATATTTAAGAAAAAGAAAAAGTTTTAAAACTTGTGGTGTAAAACAATTCTTAGATATTTGTGTGATTGTAATTCATTTCATTAAGAGTAAAAAGAGAATTTTAAAGATAATTAATTATTTTTACTTATAATAAAATGACATTTTTTTTGAAACAGACTAAAAAGGGAAGTGTACCACATAAAAGTGAGACGGAGGGAGTAATAAAATATCGAGGCCTCATATGTTGGTTCTAAGTTGAGATGATTACTAAAACTTTTATTCCCTCCGTTTCAATTGATCTACTTTATTGTTTACTCTGTTTCGAAAAAAATGACTATTTTTATTTTTAGCTAACTCTTTAATTTCAACTTTTCATGTGACAATCACAAGATTAAATGACATCTTGATATATTTGACATATTTTTAATTTAAGGTCATATAGTTTAAACGTCTTCTTTATTTTCTTAAATTCTGTATCAAATCAAAATAGGTCAAACAAATTAAAGCGAACGAAACGAAATCAACATGTTTTTGAAATATTTCTTTATTGTCCTTGTTTTACTGTTCCACTTTACTTTTAGAATTTACAATTTATGAATTTTTATAATTATTTCAAGTTATAAATATAAAATAATTGAATTCACAATCCAATATACGTAAAATTACTCGGCTCCTATGAACCTATAAATTGTGCTCTATAGCTCCGCCATTGATATCTTCATATTGTTTTGTAATAGCTTTTCTCCAATCCACTTTTATTAATCCAATAAGACATATATATAGAAATTAATTAGTTATTTATGAAAAAATAGGAATATTTTAGTCAAATAGTACCTTTTATGATAATGCCATTAAATGATATTTTTATTGTGTGTGATAAAGAAATACTAAAAAATAGCGTGAGGGAGAAGTATGTATTTTGAAAAAATGAAGGAGGCAAACTACTATATATGCAAATTTGGGAGGGAGTGTGAAAATTTTGAAATGAAGAAGGAATTAAGCAAAAAGAAAAAAGAAAAGAAAGGAACATTTTCTTCATAGGATCCGAAGATAATCAATGAGTGGTAGAATAAATGATTGATTGATAGTTTTTTCCATGATATGATTATTCATTGTAAATGCTACTACTGACAGATGATGACAGGTTATAATATTACTATTTGCTGTTGGTGTTGGGTTACTTTGGTGACAAATACTAATGCTACAACTATTCGCTCCTTCAATTTTTACTTCTCAAATATTGACTTGACACACTCTTTAAAAAGTAATAAATAGAATGACAATTTTATTACTCTCTCCATTCTTAAATAAATCTCCAAGTAAAATGAAACGGAGGGGAGTATAACTTTTTCTATATAAATCATACTATTTATATCGCTCTAGTAATTACTCCCTTTGTTCCTAAATACTCGTCATACTTATTAAAAATAGATGGTTCATAATACTTGTTATTTTAGAAAACCAAGATACATTTACTTGTTTGTTTCCATCTTTATCTCCAGTCATAAATATGAAAAAATATTAATATGATACAAAAAAGAAAAATATTAAATAAAGAGGACTAATCAAATCACCCTCTAGTTAACGCTTTTCTTAAAGGGTGTGAGAAATAAAATATGACAAGTATTTAGGAACGGAGGAAGTAATTAACTCGTCTTAGGGTAATGAAAAAAAAAAAAACTTGAAGAAAAAGAATTGTGGTGTTGTCACTTGTCAGTATATGATGAACAAGAAGTGCTTAAGGCAGAAGATGAAGAACAGTATTTGTCAGATAGTGCTGATTTTAGGTGGACAACTAACTGTCCTTGTTGTCCTTGTTAGATTCGCCATGGCTTGTTTTCACATGAGTATATTTGTGTCAACACATTCCTTCAAGCACAAATTAGCTCACACCTATATAGCACCTAGCTAGTGCCACTGACTGACTCACAACTTATCACAGGAGAATACGTGGCAGTCATATAACGTAAACTTTGTGTTTAATTAAGAATCAACTCATGAGGGAAGCATAAAAGAATGAAAATGATTGATATATGGAGGAACTTAACTTATACTGGCCAACAAGGTTGGGGTGGAGTAATAAATAGTATTCTTTCATTTTTAATTAGAGTTTTGGGTTTGAGACCCTCTGAGTACGGAGTCTCTTTTATTAGGAAGCGCTTTAATCTTAATGTGAGACTTCACGGCTCGAATTTGGATTTAGTCGGGCTTCAATATGAGTACCGGCGAACATCGGATGGAAAACCAAAAAAAGCTTATACTGGTAACAATGAGTAAACTTATCATGATATGTGAAAGCATTAGAGATAATACTACCTTGAGCTCGAAGCCTTTAGTATTGTACCCATAGGCAGATTCAAGATAAGAAATCCCAAGCCTTAAAAAGATCTTGGAGAAGGTAACTAATGAGCTAGTTTTAGTGTCATCATTTGGATTTAATACTAAGTAGTATAGGCAAATTCATGATTAATATAATTGTATAATTTGTATAATTCTTTTTTTGTTTGTTTGTTTGAAAAAAAAGTACACAATTCGACTCACTCGGTCAGTCAGTTGAACTCACAGAAGTCAGCCAAAATCCACATCCGAGTAGTTGGTCACAATTCACATGTAGGGGGTGAAGCTACAATATTAAGTACGCACTCGGACGAATTCGGTTACTTCTGCTTAATCGAGTCTATATTTGTATTAAAAAATCCATCAAATATATATAAATATTTCATTAAACTAATTAGGGTAATAAAGACAAGTCACTTGCAACCAGAGTACTTTGTGTTTGGTGGCAAATTAAAGTGGTTGCAGTACTTAAGCATGCAAAATAAAGGTGTAATACTCTACCTGTTCCAAGTGACCACTTTTCCCTCTTCGTATCATCACTTGTCCATTTCAATTATAGCCTTTAACTTGTAGCCACTCGACATATATATAGCCACGGTTTCTGTTGTATGTTGGGTCCATATGTATGCACCCAACATTTTCTTCATCTTCAAATTGCCAACATCAATAAATATTCTGATTTCTTTTCATTTTTTATTTGGGACCAAAACGTTATTCCATTTGTTTGTGGGGTTATTGGAGCCAAGTTTAGGCAGATCATTCAAACATATTTTGTACTTGAAAATGAAAACTAAAAGAAAATTTTAATAGAACTCAGTTGCCTTTAAAAACAAACTGCACCCCATTTATTATTTGTTCATTTTGATAAAGTTTAAGTATAACCGAAATGACATAAGCAGGTACAGGACAAGGTGAGCTTGCATAATGGGACAAAGAATGAGATCAACATCAATCATATGCCCATTTATTTTTTCTTTATAATTCTTTTAAGAATTTCTAAAACTCTTCGAGACATCTAAAAACTAATATATTTTTTAAGTTTTGCGGACTCTATTTTTTATGCTGCACTCATGTCAGATTTTTCAGGAGTATATTACTTTTAGAGAATTCAATATGCACCGGTTTATTAATATTTTTAAAGAGTTCAAACAAAATAAATATACTTTTACATCTAATACACTCTCACTATCTAATCTTAGTTAAATTAACAACATCTACTATATTTTAATTTACCATTAACTTCGATAATAGTATATAATACCGTTTAGAAATAGATATTTATTTCAGATATTAGAAAATCATCTCAAAGAAGTGTTTGTTTATCAATTTATTATTTAAACTTCAAACTTAAATTACAGAAATTGATGTTTGAAAAATATATAAGTTTGAGGAGCAATTCGTGTGAGTCAATGATTTCCATTCACAAAATTTAAACTTTTCTTTAAAAGTGAAATTCATATCCAAACACCCCGAGGCGAATCTCGAGGATCTATATGTGTTCAAAAATTCACTAAATATCTTTAAATTTTTGACTATAAATCCATTTATTATTGGACTATTAACTTAAAATCATTATAGAAATTCATGAATTTTAAATTTTGAATCCGCCTCCACGAAAACCAACCTTATTTTTTCAACTTCAACATTAGATACTTTCTTGGGAAAAAAAATCAACCAAACAACGTCCAACTTCTTAGGGTAAAATTGGAGATTATAGGTATATATATAAAAGTATAAAAGGAAAAAGAGAGAAAAATAGAATGATAGAAATGGGAAACTTGAAGCAAGAAGGGACCCATGTGGGCATATACAGTTAGATTTTCCACTGCGTTATGTCCCAAATAACAGACCCTATGCCTTACACGTATTTCCTTATCCTATTTCTCTATTTTCCTTTTATCTTTCTCTCTCACACAATAAGACATGTACTGAAGCAACACCCTCCCACCCCTCTCCTTCTCTACATTTATATATATATTGTGTTTTTTGAGAAAGAGGCACTCACAAGTTGTTCTCTCTTGGCTTTTGCATCATTTCCTCTTCTCTTTGCAATTCCAATTTCCCTTTTGCTTTTTAGTCAAGAGATCAGTTTTGCCTCTCGTCTATCCCAAGCACCAAAAAAGTATTGAACCATCTTGGTGGATTAAGTTTTAATTAAGCTCTTATAAGATTTATATTGTTTCTAGCTGTACTACTCAGTGATGGATCCCTCTAGTGCACAGCATCATCATCAGGTAAATTTAATGAAGTTGTATTAGTAGGAGTAATGATGGTTTAGTTTCTTTCTATGTTGTGCCAATTTCTTTTCTTGGAGATGTTCTGCTTTTCTTTGTTGTGTCACTTGGCTTTTACCTTCTTCTTTTTTCTTTTTCTTCTTCTGTGTGTGTGTGTATGTGAGTTTCATTTTCTATTTCCTTTCTCTGAGATGATTTTGAAATTTATTTTCTTTCTTGTAAAAGCTAGAATTACTAACAATCTTGATATGAAATGAGTCTTTTTAAGTCCTTTGGTTCACATTAATTAGGAATAGTTGTTATTCCTTTGGCTCTTATTTGAAAAGAAATTTATGAGAATACATTTTTAACTTACCTTCCAGCTCAATCGTTTGAAGTCTTTAAGGAAAATTAAAAGAAGATATAAGTAACATTTATTAATCTCACTTTCCAAATCTTCATTCCTCAACTTATATTTTCATCTAACGATTAATTAATCTTACCAGCTTTAGCAAATCAAAGTTTTACTTTCTGCTATTATCTTTTAACTATACATACGATATCTATTTACCCAAAAAAAAGTTTTCTCTATGAATTAAAATATCCCTTAAAAAAGACCTACTCTATGTGCCTAACTCCTAATTAGGTGAGTAGTGTATACTCTTATACTTTTGCTAATTTTTGTAAATTCCTTTTCTTTCACGACTGTAGCTATATAGCCTAAGAACAAATGATGCTAGCTGACCCTTTAAATTTTAAAGTCACTCGTTTGTTTAAGAAAATTATGTTGCTTTCCAAGTTAAAGATTAATTGACTTTTGAATGTAAAAGCAATTAGGCATTCACAACATACTCGTATAATTCCACAAGTAGAGTTTGGAAGAGTATGATGTATGCAGCTAGACATTACACTTACCTTTCTGGGGTAAAGAAGTTGTTCCAATAGATTATCGGTTCAAAAGAAATGTATTCTAAACAGGATAACAAAAAAAATACGACAACAAAATATTAAGATACAAATTAAGCTATGAAGCAAAAATATATTACTTATAGTTCTTTACAAAATTTTGCAATCTTTTTTTTTTTGGTGATATATATCAAGTTCTGATTTTTATAGTTAATTGTGTTGTTCAGGATTTGTCTTCTCAAACCCTAGAAAGCATGTTGGTGAGCACAAAGCCACAACAAGATCAAAAGAAGCCAAAGCCACCAGAGCAAGCAATAAAATGTCCAAGATGTGACTCCTCCAACACCAAATTTTGCTACTACAACAACTACAGTCTCTCTCAACCTAGATACTTTTGCAAATCATGTAGAAGATATTGGACCAAAGGAGGAACATTAAGAAATGTTCCAGTAGGAGGAGGCTGTAGGAAGAACAAAAGGTCATCATCAAGAAGTAGTAGCCAAGATCAACATTCCATCAACAGTACTCCTAATTGCCCTACTAATCCATTTTCCTATGATTCTAGTGATTTGAGCTTAGCATTTGCTAGGCTCCAAAAACAAGGAAATGGGCAATTGGGATTTGAAAACCATGGTAATATTTCAATGATGTGCAATGAAAATCCAAGTGGATTTCTTGATGCACTTAGGGGTAGTACTGGATTTCTTGAAAATAATAATAATCCAAATGGATTAATTCATCACCAGAATTTGTACTACGGAGTTGGGAATATTGTTAATGGGGACATGGGATTACATCATATGGAAAATGGTGCAATGGGGGTACTGAATAATAATGTAAGTGATCAAGAAATGGGATTAATGCACAATTATGATCAAGAAATTAGCAGTGGTGTAACAACAAGTACAACAGTGACAACAGTTAAACAAGAGATGTGCAACATGGCTAAAGATCAAGGTGACAACAACAGAGTTTTATGGGGATTTCCATGGCAAATTAATGGAGAAGGAAATAATATGGCTGATTTTGATTCAACTAGGAGAATGTGGAATGGAGTTGGTGGCTCTTCTTGGCATGGACTTCTCAATAGCCCTCTCATGTAGATGTTAGTATTTTATTTTATTTTTGCTTAACTCACTGGTTGATTAATTTAGATTCACGTTGAGCAGGGTCCATTAAAAAAGTTTTTATTAGGAATTTCTCTATTTTCAGCTTTGGAGTTTGCTAGATTAAAAAAAAGAAGAATTTTGTTTTTAGATCAAAGTTGAAGGTTAACTTAATGATCTTGAGTTGTGTAAAGAGATTTGGTTCACTTGAATCATTTCTCTCTAATTTCTTTTACTTTCTTGGGATGTCTTTTTTAGGTCTGTTCCTTGTGGATTGACAAACTAATTAATGAAAGTTGATTTATTTTTCTTCAATAATCTATTAGTACTGACAGACATCCAGCGATATGTGTTGGTTTATTTAAGGAAAATGACTTTGATTGATAGAATCGGACTGAAGATATTTCATAGTTGATTAATGAAGTTTGAATTCTTTCATGAAGGTGGGTACTATATTATTTTGTCTGCACATGATGTTACATTATTAATTAGTAAAATGTATCACTTGTTTTCAAGATATGCTATCATGATTGCTTCTTATTTTTAGGTGGATCTTATTTAATTGCTTATTTATAACGGAAAGTATATTACTCAATCCGTTCACTTTTATTTAATTATAATTTTTTTTTTATCCTTATTATCAATTACTCATTTTAAATCATTCGCAATTCTATTAAAGACTAACAAATGCTTAATATTGTGGATAAATAAAAGTGAACGAAATGAGTATAAGATGAAATAATTAAATAATAATGTGATTTGGTGTGTTATTCTCTTGTTTCTGAGCAATGGAATTTTAGTGAAGCATGAGCACCAATCTCGGGGTAGATTTTCAGATTTTCGATCTCTATTGCCAGACCAAATCAACCCTGAGATTTCAGCGTGACAAAGATTATCAATATTTTAATATTGTAGTAAATTTAAAACGACCAAGATTTTGCGGCCAAATTTAATAGTGTCAAGAATCATTTTCCATTTTAATATTTCATTGTATATTGGTATATTTTTTGGAGTTGTACCCCACCACAAAGATAAGAGTATGGTCGGCCTATATTTTATCCTTTTCAATTTGTTTGTCATGTTTTGATTTGGTACGAAATTTATAAAAGTAAAAAAGATTTTTGAATCCTGTTATCTTAAATTAAAAATATGACAAATGTACTAGTCCTTTAATCTTGTATTCTTAAATATGTCACGTGAAAGTTGAAACTTAAAACTAAGGAGTTGTCAAAAAAGGAAAAAGATATTTTTTTGAAATGGATTAAAAAGTAAAGTATGACAAATAAATTGAAACAGAGAGAGTGCTGTATTTTCCCACATGAATGATCACTCATAGTACGATAATTTTACATCTTCAGAGGTTCTTATAGGAGTTATTTTTTGTGTTGTAATCATTTCCCTAGTTGGGGTTATGTAAATCTGAAGCTGAAATCAGCTAAATCTACTTGAGTTAATTATTCGAGGATTGACATTATGTGACGATCTCATTGTTATCAATCATTAAATTAGATGAGCAAATTTTTGCTGGATCTGGGATATTCATCATTTGACTCTGCACCAAAATTGAATCTTGCAAACTCTTCTTTTCTTACATAATTTCAGCGTATGATATTTGACAATTCATTTTCCTAAAAATAGTACGAATAAATATTTAATTTTCATACATGTCAATTTTCACTCTTTTTCCAGCAGCATTTTTCTCTCTTTTTCAAATTTCCACGTGCATATATATTTCGGAGGCGCAAAAAGAGGCATTGGTCAACATAGAAAGGACAATAATATTGTGGTTTGACAGAATGAATTAATTGAATTCTGCCCAAATTCATTGCTTCTGAAATTTGTGGTAGGAGGAAAATATGTTCCAGCAAATTGCCGCCCAGTTGAAATTTGATACAAGAATGATGCAATCTTGAACAGTAATAAATTGGTGAAAGGTCGTCATCATGATGGCTTTCACATCAGTTGAATGTGTAATTTATTCTCATGCAAAATATATGGAATGTGGAACACACAAATATGTTCAATTTTTTCAGATTCTGAGAAAAGAAAAATAATAAATCAATGAATTTTGAAAAAATAAAATAAAATCAAGGCTAACACTCAGGTTTTGCAATTGGCATGCCAAAATAAAAAGAGTTTGTAGTGCGTAATTTGCACAGTTGATAAATTGTGTGAGGCTAAAGTTCTTGGAAACATAATTTACCTCATAAGTTTGGCACAAAATTATCATTTTTATAACAACACGATATTTTAATAAAAACTACTACTAATAACACAATTATTCTAGCTACTACAATTCATCAAATATTACAATTAATTGCAATGATCCATCAATTAAAGTAAATAAATGATAATAACAGTAGTAACTAGCTATTTTTAATATTATATTCTACAAACAATCTCCTCATGACAAGCATGCATTTTCAGATCGGATAACCAAAAGGAATAGATAGGAATTAGTTGAGGTCATAAATAGATGAACTCTTTTTTATAAAATATAAAAGTTTGGAATAAGTTTAAAAATTTGAAAAGAAATCAACAGCTATTTTTTGGCCTAAAACAAGTTTGTAGCAGATTTCGGAATTTTGTGATTTGGTTTCCAAAATTTCTCAAAAATTAGACAAATTTTATGACCAAATAGATTATGCCAAAAAAATATTCTCAAAGAGTACTTTCAAATTTTATGGTCAAAAGGATCCAAAATTCAGACTTCTAAAATAGGATCTTACCATAATCTTTGGGCTAAGCCCAATCACATAATCTGACTATACTTATTGCAGTACCATATCCGTTCCTAGCCCACCCTACTATTTAATCCCACATCGACTTCCACATAAACAAATAATCTCCTTATAGTTTGAAGTTTAGGGGATTTTAAGAAGTTTATGGGCATATGTATAGCATATGTATGCGCAATATATAAATCGTGTATATATGATATATAATTATGTATAGAAAAACCTTATGAAAGGTGAAAAAGAAATGAAGCAATATACCATTTTTTGTAGTAAAAAATAGTGGGTTACTTTTTGCGTAAAATTTTTAACTCAAAGGACATGTTGTCTAATTTTCTCTGAAGTTTATCTACCACGAACGCCACCCACCAAGGGTGATTTAGCTTTACAAATCAATCGATGGACATTTGGATATAATATAATGATGTGATGTTACTAACTTGCAGGGACACGCCGAAGCAAGCATTGTAAGCTAAGTGGATGAGCTAATCTTTTTCTTTCTAATTTCTTTTTTTTTCGTAGAATATGAATACAATCATTTTTAATTACATTGTAACCTTAGGAAGTGTTAGTAAACTAACTGTGAGTATTTTTTTCCATTTAATTTGGTTTTTGGTTTACCCAATTACCCAATTAGCCGCTTGAGATTGAACCAAAAATCGAAGTAAAACCCCATAGGGAATGAGGAGCTCAAGACAGTTAATTAAGAAAGACATTTGATTTAAGTCGATCAATTAGCATTCAAAAAAATCCTAGCTAGAATTACAAAGAAACTGTAACATAAATTCCATTTGCAAGAGAGTTTTCAGCTTTATAAATACAGAATTTTTTCATATTGAAATAAGGCGTGTCAAATGGGATGATTGAACTGTATTTGAACGGGAACAAGATGAGCTGAGTTAATAAATAGACGGATTATTAACTCGTCCAAATGTCACTTGAGCTTAAATGAATTGGGTCAAAAAGAGGCTAAACAATGGGTTATACCCCATGATGGAGTTTAGACATTTTAATATTAATTTTATTATATTAAATTGTGTCAATATTGCTAAGTCATTTGGGCAGTTTCTCCATTTGTCCGTTTCTACAATGCATTGTTATGCTGCTGCTTTTCCATATTCTTGGTTGGCATTATATGTCACATTACTCTTTTGGGTTAGTGGTCTTTTAAGACATAAGAATTGTAACTCTTTTTCCCACTAATGCATTTGCTTCTTGTAACCTCTATTCTACTTATCCACCCTCTTTACTATACAATTTATTCTTCCTATTCAATACTAGGATGAGTAGCTCAACTATAAATAGAAGTGGTCTTGTATTTTTTTTAGTACAAGGAAATATAGAGTGTAAAAGAGTTAGTAAAAAAAATGAGTTTTATTAGTTGAAGGAAGGTGTTCTTGTGTTGGAGTTTTGGACTCAACTCTTGTCCAGAGTTTTGTTGAGTTATACTTTGTGCGTGGGCTGTTGTATCCTGGAGGGGACAAGTCAAGAAGATTACTGTTGGACCGGTGAAAACATTTGCTGCAGTGGGCTTGAATCTCCTTAAAGAGAGCGAGATATCCGCACCTCAGCCAAGAAGATAATTTATTTTCTTTGTAATTTTTTCAATTGTAATTGCTATTGTTATTGTAATTTTCACCAACACCCCAACCTGCACAAGGGTTATCAAGTTTTAATTACTTAATAAATCATTTATTTTCTTTATTATGGCTACATATAATTTATCAAGTAAAAAAAATTCTTTTAAAAGACATTTTTGACAAAGTTTCTCACTGATCAATTTGGACTACATATTATTAGGTGGATCAACCATGGTTGAGTTAATAAATGAATAAATCATCACCCGCTTAAACTTAAACGAGTTATATTTGGCTATGAAAGAATGGGGTTTTTTGGGCAAAGCCAAATATCACAATGTCGCCTTCAGGGATTTTACAATATCCCACATCGATCTCGAGCAAACAAATAAATCACTTTAATAATTGGAGATTATCAAACGTAGAGCACCACCCACGACGGGTGTGTTAGCTTTACATATTGATGAATATTTGGCTTTGCAAGCACCAAACTCACTTGCAAAGTCATCAAACACCACCCACTATGGGTGTGTTAGCTTTGCATGTAAGATAAATTGGTGCATCATCTTCCAGCAGGCTCACACCAGTGATTGCTCAACCACAATGGATGAGTTAAAAAAAAATTACTGTTGAAATGTTTTTTGGAGCATGAGAGTATGACTTTCCAAGTACTTTTTAAGTGGATCAACCTCAATTGGGACAAGTCATGTTTTACCTGTTATAGAGGTTAATGCATATAATTAAATGATATATGTGACATAATATATTAAGTGGACACTTGAAATGAAAGTATTTGTGCTCAATTAGAACAATGTCGTAGTTCAAGTGTCTACATGAAATATTATGACAAATTTAAGAGATTATCGACATGGAAGATTTAGGTAATTATGTTTGGGTTCCCAGAACCCAATAACTTTTACGCTAATTTTATTTTTATATTGAAATATTTATTAAATATATAAAAAATATTTGTTGAAAATCCAATAACAAAGTAGGCTTTTGATACGGTGATAGTAATGAAACTTACATAAGTTTCGGTGGCCTCTTGGATGATGGTTCAATTCTCTTGGGCACATATAATAATTTTCTAAAAAATTTGAGATTTATGCTCAAATTTTCCCTTTTAGGTCTTCATTTAGATGTTTTTGGTATGAAAAATAAATAAATTAGATGTTGTTCCTATTTTTAAAAGTTGTGTAAATATAATCTTTAAAAAATTATCATTTCAGAAAACATTAAACTCGGGTCTAATGATTGCTTATATGTTTCTCAATCTTACAGACAAAATATCTGATTGTCATCTAAAGTTTGAATAATTTACAGATCTAACGTTTTCTCATATGATTTTCAGTTTGCTCAAAAAGAATTTTTAAATCATGTTAGAAAAAGTTTATAGGTATTAAGAAAAGTAAAATGATGGTCATTTACTGAACAGTTGTCCATAAAGAGATAACGAGTGAAAATTTCTCATTTATAAGAATTGTCTTGGAGACGGGCGGTCCTAAGCTTTTAACCCCCCTCTTATCCATGGGCAAAACTTCAAGGATAACAATTTTTAACTTTTGAACTTGAAGGTTTACGCACGAATTAAGCGGTGGTTAAAAGTTTAAGATCTCTCTCCTATCAACTTCCTCTCGGCCCAATTTATTCTTCCACTAATCTTCGATTGTTTAAATACCAGGCCGAACAGTTTTATTAGTCCCACATCGGTCTTCGGTTACTGAATACGTTGTTTTATTATCTATCGAGCTTAATTTGAAGGTAACCACTCACCATGGGTGTGTTAGCCTTTCAATATTGAAATTGAAATTGCATGCAGCATGGGGTCTTCCCCAACATATTTTCATCCACCATGGATGAACATTTTTTTCTTATGAACTATAAAGATCCACTGCAATTTATATTTAAAGTTTATCGAATAATATTATTAATTGTATATTACAAAAACTCCAATATTTTTTGTCGTGTGAAATACTATGTTCACTTCTACCTCTACAAAAATAAACTAGAATCAGCTATGTACGAACTTTGTTGCTAAATAACTCATAGCTAACAGATTGTTTTGGTAATTTGTGACAAACCAATGTATATAGGGACAATTAGCCGCTTGAGATTGAACCAAAAAATCAAAGTTAAACCGCATAGGTAATGAGGAGCTCAAAACAGTTAATTAAGAAAGACATTCGATTTTAAGTCGATCAATTAGCATTCAAAGAAATCCTAGCTAGAACTACAAAGAAACTGTAACATAAATTCCACTTGCAAGAGAGATTTCAGCTTTATAAACACACAATCTTTTCATATGGACATACGTAGGCGTGTCAAATGAGCTAATCGAATTGAATTTGACCGGATCAATAGATGAGCCGAGTTAATAAATAGACGGGTCATTAACTCGTCTAAATGTCACTTGAGCTTAAATGAATTGGATCAAAAGAGGCTAAACAATGAGTTATACCTCAACCCGCACAAGAGTCTTATCAAGTTTTAATTACTTGATAAATTATTTATTTTCTTTATTATGACTACATATAACATATCAAGTAAAAATATTCTTTTAAAAAATATTTTTGACAAATTTTCTCATTGATCAATTTGAATTACATATCATTAGGTGGATAAAAAATGGTTGAGTTAATAAATTGACAAATCATTCACCCGCTTAAACATAAACGAGTTATATTTTCATGGACTACGAAAGAATGGTTTTTTTCCGGCAAAGCCAAATATCACAATGTCGCCTTCAGGGATTTTACAGTATCCCACATCGACCTCGAGCAAACAAGTAAATCCCTTTAATAATTGGAGATTATCAAACGCAGAGCACCACCCACCACGGGTGTGTTGGCTTTACATATTGATGAATATTTGGCTTTGCAAGCCGTCAAACACCACCCACTATGGGTGTGTTCGCTTTGCGTTTGTGATAAATTGGTGCATCATCTTCCAGCAGGAAGCGCCGGCCAGCGCGGCGCACTCCATTCAACCTCTGTGGATGAGCTAAATTTTCTACACTGTTGAAATGTTTTTTGTTATATGTGACATAATATTTTAAGTGATTAATTTATCTACGTAGAGGACACTAGAGTACGCGCAAATTTTGATCAAATTTTAAAACGTAAGTATCTAATAGAACATTTTATCAGGTGCTCAATTGGAACATATTATTGTAGTTCGAGCGTCTAAATATAATTTACTAACTAGTTTAAGAGACTGTCAACACGGGGCGGAACTAGATAATTAGGGTGGATCTAATGATTGCTTATATTTTTCTCAATCTTACAGACAAAATATCTGACTGTCGTCTAACATTTGAATAATTTACAGATCTAATATTTTCTCATATGATTTTTGTATTAAGAAAAATAAAAAGATGGTTATTTACTAAACAGTTGTCCATTAAAAGATAACGAGTGAAAATTTCTCATTTATAAGAATTGTCTTGGAGACGGGCGGTCCTAAGCTTTTAACCCCCCCCTTATCCATGGGCAAAACTTCCAGGATAATAATTTTTAACTTGTGACCTTGAAGATTTGCATGTGAGATTAAGTGTTGGTTAAAAGTTTAAGATCTCCCTCCTATCAATTTCCTCTGGGCCCAATTTATTCTTCCACTACTCTGCGATTGTTGTAATACCAGGCCGAACAGTTTTAGTAGTCCCACATCGGTCTTAGGTTACTAAATACGCTGTTTTATAAGCTATCGAGCTTATGTTGAAGGTCACCACCCACCATGGGTGTGTTTGCCTTACAATATTGATATTTGGAATTTATTGGATGTTGGCTGCATCGTGGAGTCTCTTCACCAACATAATTCATCCACCATGGATGAACAATTTTTTCCTTAAAAACTACAAAACTTCACTGTAGCGACAACAATTAATTCCTTATGTACAAACTTGATTTCTTTTGATAATTTGTGATTAATTCGTCATAGAAATAACGACAATTCTTTGCTGTTTAGCTACCGAATTTGGCCGTCGCTAATTTTAGCTTAGCATGTATTTTTGCCAATTTAAAGATTGAAAAGAAAATTCTTCATGTGCCTTTAGAGTGTCATTTCTCAAGGACAGATATATGAATTGCCAAAGACAATATATATATATAGACGATGATGATAGAGCTAAATTATAATTGGGTTAGATGCTGTCATAGTTAATATTTAATTTACATGCACGAAACTTTCTCCATACTTTTTATTGCATATTTGAGTCTCATTAACAACTCGGGAATTTGTTCTAGTTCCAAATTTTAAATAAAAAGGATATACCACTACGCAAAACTAGTCCTTTATGATAATGGATATGGACAATGGACTTAGCATGAATATGTTTAATTCAAGTTGCAAGAGAATTACTATACGTAACTAGTAAATCTTGATATGACATGAGATGAGTTTAATTTTTAACTAAATTAAAGTTATAATCAGTTTTAAGGTTCAAATATTAATTTATTACAATAGAGGACTTTGTACTAAATTCACCAATACGGTTCCGCCAGAGTTCAAAAGACACCATAAGTAGCTTATTGACTTTGATCATGATGCAAGTCTTTGTTCAACTTAATTAATCATTTAAGTCTTCACTCAACCAAACACGTTCATCTATGAGGTCAAGAAAAAGACTATCAATTATCTCTATAAATCACCTATACATACTCTTTTTTTTTTTTTGGGGGGGGGGGGGGGGGGGGGGGGGGGGGGGGGGGGTTGGAGAAGGACAAATTAATGTTCGGCATCCTTACGTCTATGTTACAAACATGTCACATACTCGTCGTTATTTCTAAACCGTCCTTTAAGATAATGTTCAGTTATATGCTAATTATAAGTTTTTGCCATATATCACTCCCTTTTTTGTCCAAATTATTACCATTGTTGTTTTATTCTTATTATTGACTACTTTTAAAGGGTTGTTTGATTATTGCTTGGAGTTATACAAGTATTAATAAAATTAAATTAAATTAATTATGTATAATTTAGTTATGCAAAATTTAGTATAATTATTCTTTTATTTTTTATTATATCATATATAAAATAATACATAAACTCTTTTATTACTTATACATATATTAATTATATAAAATTAAAAACTAATAACCAAATAATATCATATTTGGTATGTCAAATTTTATACATAACAATTAGGGTTCGTTTGGTGTGATGGATAAGAGAAGTTAATCCCGGGATAAATTTTTAGTACCATTTAATTTCATGTTTGGTTACAAAGCATGGGATAACTTATCCCAAGATTAATAGTTAGTGTTGGGATAAGTTATTCCTACCTTTGGGTGGAATAGTAATACCGGGATAACTTATCCCGGGATAAAATAGGTAAAAAGACAAAGATATCCTCTTAATCTCTTTTTATACCTCACTTTTATATCCATGTATATTTACATCATTTTTAATAACATGTATAATAACATTTACAACCTTCATTACTTGATATTTTATGATAATTCTTCATATTTTTTCATTAAAAAATTACACTATATAAATATAATTTTTATTTATGAATGTATTATACGTTGAATTTATTTGACTAATTTTTATTTTATTCATATTTTAATTTCTCTAACGCCGAATTACATATTGAATTTATTTGACTAATTTTTATGTTTATTCATATTTTGATTTCTCTAACGCTGAATTACATATTTTTAATTAAATATTCTTTTAATCACTTGAAAGTTTGTATTTTATATATCAATTAAAATGAAGATAACCTTAAAGCTTACAATATAGGAGTGATATGTACTTAAATGAAGAGACATAAACAATAAATCTTCTTTTACTTTAACAATCTCAAGATGAAAGTTTTATTTTTAAACTAAATAAGATGGAAGTTTTATTTTTAAACTAAATAAGATGGAAGTTTTATTTTTAAACTAAATAAGATGAAAGTTTTATTTGTAAATACACACGGGACAATCATGGGAATGCATACACAAAATATTTAAGTTAAATAAGATGAAAGTTTTTTTTTTAAATGAATAACTAAAGCTTGCAAGAAAATATAAAAAAATAAAATTAAATAAGGTGGAGGGTATTTTTGTAAACAAACAACTTATTCTTAAAAATTATGCAATGTATATTATGTTGAATACAACAAACCAAACACTCAATAAGAAATAATCCCAAAATAATTTATCCAAGCATAACTAATCCCAGCATAACTTGTCTTCAAACCAAACAACCCCTTAGAGTATTAACAAATATGATAGTACTAATTATGTTGGTACCAAACCACCCCAACAGACTTAAGAAGACCACTTATATTTATTTATTTATTTAAATATTATAATCTCATTTCCTCGAAAAACATAGTGGCATAATACATAAATACTCATTTTAATTTGACTTTAACTATATTTATACCCTCCAATTTTGAGTGTCCACAAATAGACACTTAAACTTGTATAAAATTGAACAAGTAAACACACGTGTCCTACATGATGTCTTACATGACAATTCACGTGAGACGCCACGTATGACATGTGTGTTTACTTATTTAATTTCATATAAATTTAAATATTTATTTGTGCACATTCAAAATTAAAAGACATAAATATCAATCGAAATCAAATTAAATGACGCGTTTACGTATTACGCCTAAAATTATCCACTCATCATCTCAACTGTAACAAGTCGTCAATGCAGGGACTAGGTATAGGATGCTGACAAATGAAGAGGGTGCTTCTGTCACTTCACTTCACACACTTACCCCTTTAGCTCACCATGACTTAATAGGAAACACCCTCCTCTTTTCTCTGCTCTTTCAACAAAATTCCCCCCACACCCTCCACCTCCTTAAACTTATAAAGAAAAGACACTTCCTTTTTCTTCATTCAAAACTCTCTTATCAAAACAAAAAAGAAAAAAGACTTTCAAGAACCCAAAGAAAGTTCATAAAAAAAACAGAACTTTTTTTACACTATGAGAACCAGCAACCATTTAATAGGTCTATTAAATTTCTTCACATTTCTTGCATCAATCCCAATCTTGGGTGGTGGGATATGGCTAAGTAGCAGAGCAAACAACACAGACTGTTTGAAATTCCTTCAATGGCCTTTAATAGTTATTGGGGTTTCTATTATGGTTGTTTCTTTAGCTGGTTTTGCTGGTGCTTGCTATAGGAACACTTTCCTTATGTACCTTTACCTTTGGGCTATGTTCTTTATCATTGCTGCTTTGATTGGATTTGTCATCTTTGCTTATGCTGTTACTGATAAAGGGTCGGGTCGACCCGTTATGAACCGGGTCTACTTGGAGTACCACTTGCAAGATTACTCTGGGTGGTTGGAAGAAAGAGTTGCAAGTCAGAGTTATTGGTCAAAAATCAGTTCTTGTATTAGGGATTCACATGTTTGTGGTAAGATGAGGAGGACTTATAATTATGGAATTCCAGAGACTGTTGAGATGTTTAATCTTAGAAGGCTTAGTCCTCTTGAGGTAAGTGCTTATAAAGAAAATTTCTTGTTATTTTTCTCCATATTTATGGTATATGATTGAGTTCTAATATGAATAATGTTTTAAGAGGAAAATATAATTTGTTTTGCTCCTAATGATCTTCCTTTTGTCAAGAAAAGAAAAGTTTTTTTTGCCTTGTGAATACTATATTTTTCATCAATATGAAACATGATTAGCAGCTAATGGATAAATATGAAATATGAGCTGAGTCGGATATTTTATCTGTTTATGTTTAACTCATTTTTTACCAACTCATATTCGACTCGACCCGCTCATTTGACACCCCTAGATTAGCTTATAGGAGTGCTGATAGAATAGCAGGCTAATAGCGAGACAGTCCAGTTGTGCACAAGTTAGCTAGCTTTTGGCCATAGATTTTCAAATATTTTTGACAAATATTATTTGGGGGAAGATTTAGGTGAAATTTGATCATGTATTTGGCCATAGTATTTGGGAAACATATTTCACTCTTTTTAAGAAATATGATTTATACCCATACGTTTTAAAAACTATCAAAACTAATTATAAATTTGTATTACATAGCAAGACAAAAACGTCGACGTAACAAGATTCATGATTTCTGCAACAAGTCAGTTGGATCTTCGTTGCAGCAAATAACAAGTAGTGAAGCACGACTATTGTTCCTTTCAAAGATAAAAGTTTGTGTAGAATTTGAATAAGTAGAGAGTGTTTTTGTAAAAGATAAAAGTTTGGTGTAGAATTTAAATTTTTAAAAGCTCTCAAATAATGAGATTTGGCCCAAATACTAGTTTTTTCTAGTATTTGGAAATTTGAGTTATTTGCCAAAAATATTTGCTAAATAATGGCAAATTATATGGACAAACACTATTTGCTAATTTTCCCCCCAAATATTACTTGGGAAATCTATGGCTGTGGATACCTTTAAAAAGCATGACTAGTAAACTGCATAGGATTGCGGGTGTGTTTGATATAGAGGAAAATATTTTCCAGAACCTATCTTTTAAATATTTTTATGTTTAATTGGTCGAAATATTTTAGAGAATATTTTTTCAGAAAAATGACTTTGCTAGTGGCATAAATCTTGAAAAATCAGAAAGACTTTTTTTTAATGGCATTCCAAGTTTATTGTCTCATTCCTACCCTTCAACGCTCCCAACATATCCACCCTTTGACCATCACACACACACACCCTCCCCCCGTGGCAGAGCCATGAATTTGGTAAAGTGTGTGCAAAATTTTTTCTTAGTTGTGTTAAGGGTGTGTAACATATAAATGCTCTTCCAATAATTTTGTTTTGCTCACTCACCGAAAATAAGTAAAAGATTTATTTATTTTTTAGAAAATATTTTCCTTCGAACCAAACACACCCTGCATGTACATCTATTTTTAGGGAATTGACGCTAATGCCCCAACTATACAATTATTTTAACATTTTCCATGTTTAGATTACAGATAAGTGACTTGTGAGTTGCCAACAGATACCTCTTGTCAATTTATAACCTACCAAGAAGGAAACAAAACCAAAAAAGAAAAAGAAAAGCAACCAACTTCAACTGATTGAATTTAGTATGATTTTTCTATTGATAATAAACCGTGGCCACATGAATAAGCATGCTTATAATGAAATAATTAGCTTCATTAGTGACAAAACAAAAAAAGTGGGACACTTAAAATTAACATTCTCGAGGGGTTTTTCTTTTCCTTTCTTGGCTTTTCAATGTGGTTAGGGTTATCCACTTCTTTTTTTAATCTTTATTTATATAATGACGAGACATTTTACCAACTTTTCTATTGTTGTCTAATGAATGTTTCCACAATTTTAAAAGTAGATATTTTTTTTTTGCTGCAATAATGTGGTGCTTTTGACCTGTGACAAAATGCATGTTTTATGAGTTTGGAATCTTGATGGTAGCTGTTTTGGACTGATCTTGATTTTATTCATTTTGTTTTACTTCTCTTGGTGGAATATCCCCTTTTCAAGTGGTCCAAAAGTAAAAAGAAAACAAAAGACAAACTTTTCTTGTTTATATGTCATCATCACTTGTAAGACTTGTACAACCAAATATTTTCCTGATGTAACATAGTTCAGCATGTCAAAAAAAGAAAATGTATATGTTGTCAATCTTAATTTGCAAGTTGTACTATGTAAATATCGGATGCGGATAAGTTTTTACTGTTGCAGACATTGGTGTTAAAAACGCTTATTGCTTCAATCAGTGCCTTATATTAAATGGTCTTAAAGCATCCATCACTACTAAAAGAAAATAGTGTTTACAAGGTTGATGTTGATGTGAATGACTATATATTTGGTTGGAAAAAGATGGGAGCCTAACTTTTCCATCAAGCTCCAATAATTAGGGCCCCAATTATTGACATCACATATGTGCTCTTTGAAGAGCAAGAGAAGCTAGGTGTTCTAGATATTTAAATATCTAACACCTTAACTCTGTCTGGTTGAACTCTGCTAAATTTAACCAGTGTGCTAAACCTGGATAAGGCGGAGAATAGTTTTAGGTTGATGAACAAAGTAAAAATAGTCTTATCTTGATGAATCATTTGATCTTAAATAGAACGAGATGAATACACAAGATTCATATATTCGATCTCAACTAATTTTAGGATTGACGTGTAGTTCACTGACATATTTACACCTATCTCGATGTGTATCTTCATTTTCTTTCCTTGTGTCGGCCTCCTCCTTGATATAATCCCAAACTGTTGCTGCTTGATTTTCCTTATTGGTACATGGGTATAACTATTCTTGCTCTAACATTATAGAAGCCCAGAGTGCTTAGGTAGTCGGTCACCATTTAGCTAAGATCCTTGATGACTGATTTACTAACCACTAACGCTTTCAGTCGTGTGTTAAGTAATGCATGCAGCTTAGGCATCCTAAATAGGCGGGTAGACTTGAACCTTGTTCCTACGTGACCTGATCAATTCCTTCAGACAGACAGACACTCACCATCTATTTTCACTGTTCAAATCTTTGAAAATTATTATATGACAATCTTTCTGACAAAAGTCTTGTACTTTTTATACAGTCTGGTTGCTGCAAGCCCCCTACAGAATGTGGCTACACTTACCTGAATGAAACAGTGTGGAACTCAGCAGGCGGGATCGTAGGAGGTGACCCTGATTGTGCGAGATGGAGCAATTATCAACAGCAGCTCTGCTATAACTGCAACTCTTGCAAAGCTGGTGTTCTGGCAAGTCTGAAAAAGAGTTGGAGGAAAGTGTCTGTCATCAACATTGTCATATTGATCATTCTAGTGATCATGTATATGGTTGCAATAGCAGCCTTTAGGCACAACAAACGGATCGATAATGACGAGCCTTATGGAGAAACCAGGATGGAGAAATCTCAACCTAGCAGGATACACTTCTAAGAGCTTCCCTATGACAAGACAGTAAAGCTTGAAATGTATTATTTCCCTATGTTTGTCATTTTTATCTTATTAGAACAGAATGCTTTCTTCATACTTCATGTGCCCCATTCCCGCCCCACCCCACAAGAAAACTGACCATAAAAAATCTTGTATGAGTTGTTCTGTATATTTTTAAATTAATTCTCCAAAACTTTTTATGCCTGCGTTCTCTTTGAACTGGTTTCTGAGACATAGTTCTTTCCCAATGCAGCAACTTGCTATAAGTAAAATAGAAGGCATTTACTATTTCTGCTGGGCATAAAGTCAGCCTAAAATGCCTACAACAAATAGGGTGATTAAACACGGTTTACAAAGTATAAATCGTTATACAGAGTACTAATCGTAGTGCTTTAAAATCACAATACTGTAGCTAAACTAGTGTACAAGATAAAGTAGGAGGTAATCTTGAACCAGTCAATCTACTTTACACTTGGGTCAGTTTTAACTTTTTTCTCACGGCCTTGCTCTGGACTCCATCTTGCGATTGTTCTCTCTTCAACAGCATAGTTATTTAAGCACGACGGAGAAGTTGCACAACTTTGCTGTTGCTCAATGTCGAGAACTAATAATGTTTTGGCCACACTACCACAAAGGCGAAGAGTGCAGTGGAAGTCGGACCAAACCCTCAAGCGACCATTTGCACTACCATCTTGTGCTGATAAAACGAGCACAGCATATTCAGAATGTACCAAAGCAGGATGATGACGATAAGCAACAAAGTCTACCCCATACTGGGAGCCCGATCTAACCACCCAGTTCTTACTTCTAAGGTGAGAAAAAGCTTTGAATAAGATAGGAAAATTTTCCTTCATGGATGTCATATGCTTCCATAACTCCTCGTCGTTCAGCTCAGTATCATTTTGGTCAATACCCTTAATGCATTTTAGAGAATATCGAAGATAAAAAGCTTCTTCCATGGAGAATTGAAACCATTGCTCATTCTTTTCTGATGTTACCCTAGGCCTACCAAAACACGCACGATTGAGGAGGTCAGTTAATTCTGCATCTGCTTTAAAAAGCACACTTGCACCAGAAAGCAGTCCTCTAGAATTTGAGCTGATCAGAGAAGATTGGAGCTGGCTGACTATTTCTGAAATGGGATCTGCGAGAGCTTTAACTTCTGCCCCTTTTCCTTTCCACCTCGGCCCCATTGTTCACGTTCACAGCAAAAAAAGGAGCTTTAAATTCACAATATTCTGATTTACACCTGTTTGGACAACACATGATCATTAGAAAAATAGACACCAGGTACAAAATTTCAAAAGTATAAATGAAATTGCATTTTGCGACAGTAAACATTATGCCTATGAAGTCTTTGCTAAAGTTACAAGTATTAAGAGTAAGAAACATCTTATAGTATTATAGAATTCATGAAATGCTGTGTCCTATTATCTCCAACATACTTCAACTTAAATCTATGAAATGGTTGTTCCAAGGTCATGCTGTTAAAGCACTTTGTCATACAAGTATTGGCAGCATGAAGTAGTAAAACAACCGAAATGACCCAAATAAAGAATTCATCAAGGAGAGCATGGCCTTGTGGAAGAAAGCGAACATACTGCACATTCATTTCAGAAAAGGTAGCAGTAAAAGAAGAACTCAGCCCTCCATAAGCCCAGATGGAGCTCTTCAAGGATTTCTCACACGCAGCCCTCCATATATGCATTAATGGTTTAGCTGTGTCTATATTGCTGAACTACTTCGAAGAGGTGTACTAAAGTGCTGGAAATAGTCATAAATTATGGAATGGGATTATCTTCTACTTTTAGTTCATGCATTTATTTTTCCCACCCTCTTTAATTATTTTAATTTAATAAAGTCAAAGTGAAAGGTTGAACGAGTAGGTTGCAGACTCGATTAATAGTACTAGCTTGCTCCTCTTAGAAGAAATATATTCTATATGACGGGGATTTTTTTATTCTCTGATGATCGTGCATTAATCATATGAATCTCATTTGCTTTCATAATGAAAAGGAAGAAGTATTTAGTGCACAACAAAGGCTAAAACTGAAATCTTTTGACTGTATAGATATCATTGTCATCAATAAGCCCAACCTTAGTTGTGTACCTAATTAATATCATAGAAGACCAATTAAATCTGTTGAATTGAAGTTCAAATGACATATATATACTCACAGTGCTTATCCTCCATGTGTAAAATGTAGAAATCATGAGTCTCATACTTTATTCACTCAAATTTATGTGTTGTTATACTTTGCAATGATACTTCACCAGTCAATAAAAAATTTAAAGAGAATTTAAGTCTCTTACAACATTAACAAGAAGCATTGTGCTATAAAATTTGTGACTGTCTATAGAATTTTAGTTTTTTTTTTTTTTTTGACAACTGTCTATAAAATTTTGGTTTAGTAACATAAAAGTTGCATTAATAAGTAACTACTAACTATTAGTGCTAAGTATTTTGCTATAATCCTATCCCTTCAAGTTGTTGGGAAAGGCAAGGCACTAACAAAGAATGCACAACAGGGTAGCAGCGGAAGAATACCCAAGTCTAAACTTTCCCTTTCAATTTGAACCAAGAGAAGACAAACAAACCAAGCACAATGGTAATAAGGCAGCAAGTATATCAACCAAAAGAAATACGACAAGTCAAAATAAACCAATCACACGAGACACCAAGATTTACGTGGAAAACCCCTTCGGTGTGAAGAGTAAAAACCACGGGACCAAAACCTCCACTATAATCACCAAGAGTTACAATAATATTCTCCAAAATGGCCACCAAAGAAGTGCCAACAAACGAGCAACACTACATAAATCACAACACCAAAAACAAGAGAATAAAAGGAGCAAAAGCACCGAAAAACGCAGCTACTGTTCACGGATGCAAAACTGGAGCTACGGGATACCAAATCCAACTCTGTCAGTTTCTAATCAAAGATTGAGATGAGAGGAACAAGCTGTCCAAAAATCAGATCAATCGGATAAGAAACGAAGCGGGAATCGCAATTTGAAGTTGGCAATTTAGGGCTGAAATTGGGTGCGAAAATCTGCTCTTTCTCTCTATGTGTGGCTGCTGAAAAATATTATGTGGATTATGAAATAAGACCTAAAAAAAGGTCTATATATATGCCCCATAGAATTGGGCCTATGGGCAAAAGTGGGTTGGTCCAAATTGAGCTTTATTTATCCACATAGGAAGGGAAAAAGACCCATAACCCCAACAATTCTCCCCCTCACGACTATGTGGAGGAGACCGCCATCCCGGCGATCATGCAACAATCTTCAAATTTCCATCTTGGCAAAGCTTTAGTCATCATATCGGAACCATTATCATCCGTATGAATCTTCTCAAGTTCAAGCAACTTAGAATCCAACACATCTCGAATCCAATGGTATCTCACATCAATGTGTTTAGACCGACCATGGAATGTAGAATTCTTGCCAAGATGTATAGCACTTTGACTGTCGCAATAAAGCACATACCTCTCTTGAGCACAACCAAGTTCCCCCAAGAATCTCTTCATCCAGAGCAACTCTTTACAAGCTTCAACGGCAGCAATAAGCTCAGCTTCTGTAGTAGATAGAGCAACACATTTTTGCAACCTAGATTGCCAAGACACAGCTCCCCCTGCAAAAGTAACCAAGTACCCTGAAGTAGACTTGCGAGTATCAACATCACCAGCCATGTCTGAATCAGTATAACCATAAAGAATAGGCTTCCCTGTACCAAAACACAAACTCAGACTAGAAGTGCCACAAAGATATCTCATGATCCACTTCACAGCATTCCAATGTTCTCTTCCCGGATTAGAAAGAAAACGGCTAACAATACCAACAGCATGAGCAATATCTGGTCTTGTACAAATCATTGCATACATTAAACTACCAACAGCTGAAGCATAAGGAACTTTCTTCATATCTTCCTTCTCATCATCACTGGAAGGACACTCTTTCGTGCTCAACTTGAAGTGCATAGCTAAAGGTGTACTGACAACCTTAACATTATTCATGTTGAACCTTCGAAGTACTTTCTGAATGTACTTCTCCTGTGATAACCACAACTTCTTGGCCTTTCTGTCACGGACAATCTGCATGCCAAGAATCTGCCTTGCTGGTCCTAAGTCTTTCATAGCAAAAGACTTACTCAACTCTTGCTTCAACTTTTGAATCCTGCAAGCATTATAACCAACAAAAAGCATGTCATCAACATAAAGCAACACAATAATAAAGTCACCATCAGAGAATTTTTGCACAAAAACACAATGATCTGAAGAAGTCTTCTTGAAGCCCTGCTGACTCATAAAAGAACCAAACTTCATGTACCACTGTCTAGGAGCTTGTTTCAAGCCATACAAGCTCTTCTTCAATTTGCAAACATAATTCTCTTTTCCCTTGACTTCAAAACCTTCCGGCTGCTCCATATAAATTTCTTCATCTAAGTCACCATGGAGAAAAGCAGTTTTAACATCCATTTGTTCAATCTCTAAATCTAGACTTGCGGCTAAGCCTAGAACAACACGAATGGATGACATCTTCACAACTGGAGAGAATATCTCATCAAAATCAACTCCCTTTTTCTGGTTAAAACCCTTCACAACTAATCTAGCTTTGTACCGTGGAACTGGATTGCCATCTTCATGTTTCACCCTGAAAACCCACCTGTTTTTTAAAGCTTTTCTGTCTTTAGGTAACTTAACCAAATCAAAAGTATGATTATCATGTAAGGATTTAATCTCATCTTCCATAGCATCAAACCATCTTTCTTTTTCTTCACTATCCATGGCTTCATCAAGACTCTCAGGTTCTCCCCCATCAGTCAAGAGTACATACTCATTGGGAGAATAACGAGATGAAGGTAGTTTCTCTCTAGTAGATCTTCTGAGAGAACTCTCTGGAGCATCAATAGCAGCTGGTTGCTGGCCAACCACATCCTCTTGCACTGGAGCATCAACAACATCCTGGTCATTCTGAACATGATCATCATCTTCATTATCAACTTGATTTTCATTATTATGAAGATTTTCTTTAGGTGCAGTAGTCAAAGGAACTGGATCAATATCAACTAGGCTCTCACTACTCTGATAATCAACCTTCTCAGTTTTGTCAAAATCTTCAATTGTTTGGTCTTCAAAAAATACAACATCACGGCTTCTAACAAGTTTCTTCTCAACTGGATCATAGAAACGATAGCCAAATTCATCTTGACCATAACCAATGAAGATACACTGTCTAGTTTTAACATCCAGCTTTGACCTTTCATCCTTAGGAACATGAACAAAAGCTTTACACCCAAAGACTCTAAGATGATCATAAGAAACATTCTTACCAGACCAAACTCTGTCAGGGACATCACTATTCAAAGCAACAGCAGGAGATAAATTGATAACATAAGCAGCAGTATTAAGTGCTTCTGCCCAAAAGGAATCTGGCAGCTTAGCATCTGAAAGCATACATCTAACTCTCTCAACTAGAGTTCTGTTCATCCTCTCTGCTAAACCATTTAACTGAGGAGTCTTTGGAGGAGTTTTCTGATGCCGAATACCCTTCTCTCTGCAATATTTATCAAAAGGACCAATATACTCACCACCATTATCTGAGCGGATGCATTTCAATTTCTTCCCTGTCTGTCTCTCAACCAAGGCCTGAAAACCCTTGAACACATTAAGTACCTGATCCTTGGACTTAAAAGGACCACACAAATCAGAATGTACCAACTCCAGCAAATCAAGCTTTCTTGAAGGCGGATGACTCTGAAAGGAAACTCTTTTCTGTTTACCGGCTAAGCAATGAACACATTTCTTCAACTTTGCTTGTTTCACTCCAGAAAGTAAATTTTTCTTAGCCAAATTGTCAATCCCCTTCTCACTCATATGACTTAGCCTTCTATGCCATAATTCTGATGAAGTATCATTCTCCATCAAGTTTACTGAGTCTCTAGAGATGGAGCCCTGAAATACGTACAAGTTAGATAACTTGTCACCACGAGCCACAACCATTGAACCTCTAGTAAGCTTCCACTGGCCAGCACCAAGGGTGTTAACATAACCCTCATCATCAAGGTTCCCCACAGAGATCAAATTCAGGCGAACATCTGGAGCATGCTTGACATTGTTGAGAACTAATCTCGAACCATTGTTACTTTCTAAGCAAACTGTTCCAATGCCAAGAACTTCAACTTCATCATTATTACCCATCTTCAACATCCCAAAATTACCTGGAGTATAAGAAGAAAATAATTCTTTCTTGGGCGTGACATGAGAAGTAGCACCAGAATCCACAAACCAGCTAGACTCATCACGAACAAGATTAATGGCATTCTCACCACAAGCAACAAGAAGATCATCATTAGCAACAACAGCAACACGATTCTCATTATCGCCTTCTTTCTTTTGTCGTCTCATATCTCTCTTGTGCTTGTGACAATATTTCATGATATGTCCATTCTTGTGGCAATAGTCACATGTAACATTCTTGTATCTGGACTTTGACTTGCTTCTACTTGTACCTCTATCATTCTGACCTCTGAACTTATTTCTCCCCCTATCTTCAGTAACCAAAACATCGGAGTGTGAAGCTGAAGAAGATGAGGCCTGTGATCTTCTTCTCATCTCTTCATTCAAGACACCACTCTTAGCATATTCCATAGTTACAACACCACTGGGAGCAGAATTAGTCAAAGAAACTCGAAGAGTCTCCCAAGAGTCTGGCAGAGTATTGAGAAGCCAAAGTCCCTGAATTTCTTCATCAAACTTTACACCCATTCCGGACAGCTGGTCAAGGACACCCTGAAAATCATTTATATGATCAGAAATAGGACTACCCTCTTTGTACCTGATATTTATCAATTGTTTCAGCAGGAACAACTTGTTGTTGCCAGTCTTCGAAGCATAAAGTGTCTCAAGCTTATCCCACAAACTTCTGGCATGTGTCTCATTCACAATATGATTTCTAACATTATCTTCAACCCATTGTCTGATATAGCCACAAACCTGCAGATGCTCAAATTCCCAATCCTCATCATTCATAGATTCAGGTTTGTTAGAAGCAAACACAGGTAAGTGCATCTTCTTGACAAATAGAAGATCTTTCATCTTGCCTTTCCAAGTATGATAATTACTACCATTCAAACACACCATCTTGCTCATATTTGCCTCCATCATTCAAATTGACTATCAACAACAACCAATGCTCTGATACCACTTTGTTGGGAAAGGCAAGGCACTAACAAAGAATGCACAACAGGGTAGCAGCGGAAGAATACCCAAGTCTAAACTTTCCCTTTCAATTTGAACCAAGAGAAGACAAACAAACCAAGCACAATGGTAATAAGGCAGCAAGTATATCAACCAAAAGAAATACGACAAGTCAAAATAAACCAATCACACGAGACACCAAGATTTACGTGGAAAACCCCTTCGGTGTGAAGAGTAAAAACCACGGGACCAAAACCTCCACTATAATCACCAAGAGTTACAATAATGTTCTCCAAAATGGCCACCAAAGAAGTGCCAACAAACGAGCAACACTACATAAATCACAACACCAAAAACAAGAGAATAAAAGGAGCAAAAGCACCGAAAAACGCAGCTACTGTTCACGGATGCAAAACTGGAGCTACGGGATACCAAATCCAACTCTGTCAGTTTCTAATCAAAGATTGAGATGAGAGGAACAAGCTGTCCAAAAATCAGATCAATCGGATAAGAAACGAAGCGGGAATCGCAATTTGAAGTTGGCAATTTAGGGCTGAAATTGGGTGCGAAAATCTGCTCTTTCTCTCTATGTGTGGCTGCTGAAAAATATTATGTGGATTATGAAATAAGACCTAAAAAAGGTCTATATATATGCCCCATAGAATTGGGCCTATGGGCAAAAGTGGGTTGGTCCAAATTGAGCTTTATTTATCCACATAGGAAGGGAAAAAGACCCATAACCCCAACACAAGTCTTATAGCAAGAAAAATAACTCGAACGAGAATGCCAACAAGGATTTCTGGCAAATCTTAGTTCACAATCCAGTAGTATTGATTTTTTAAGATATAATACACAAGCTGAGTGACTTTATTGATACAAAATAAAACAAAGCCACTTTGCTCCATAATTTCCTTAACTTGAATGACCGTTTGAGAAATTAATTCTATCCTTCACAATCCGCGTTTGAATTTATCATATGTACTAGTAAAAAGCCTTTACGTTTTGATACAGAGCCCGGGGTAAAAAAACAAGTAGTATGGAAGAAGAATTCAAAGATTACCCATAAAACTTAGAGATGAAAGAGTTTAATCTCAACATAGTAAAGGCATCATAACTCAACTAAGCAAAAACTCAAACATCTTGTAGGCATGCGGCAAAGAAACATTCTACAAATTCAAGAGATTGCACATACATCAATTACAAACTTGAGGATATTAACAAGTAAAACTACCTTCATATGGAAGAGCATCAAACGCAAGGCTTCAGATACAGTTCGCTTTCAATGTGGTATACGTTTCTTGGATTTCCAGAACTAACTTGAATAACACTGGAAACTCAAAAAGAAAGGAAAAATAGAAACAAAAATTAAAAGGCGGGAAATTCAATCCTCGTCAACAAGGTAAAATAGTAAATCAACTGATGCCCTATCACTTTTATTTTACCCAAATATGACCTTAAGCTAACATCGCAAAAAGTAATCAGCTTTGTTTGGTTTTTCAAAAGAATTTCATGATTTTAATTTTTTTTATATCTAAGTGACATTTGAATATAAATCATGATAAGTTATACTTTGCTTATTTTAAAATCTGCCATTAAAAGAAAAAGGATGAAATCCTTTTAAGGAATAAAGTTTTTGATCGAAATATAAATTTAATTGAAAAATTATTAACTGTTTAAGGATAATAGAACGATTTACACTTTTATCATTAATCATATCCGCCACAATTCAATTATATATAGATACAATTTTTGTCGAACATAAAGATTGTGATAATCGAGATATGACAAGAAAAGGTCGTCAAAATTGCTAAAATCATAATATAAATACATTGTCGGATACTCAAAAGCTTTTTTGTTTAGTCTAACACGGTGGTAAACATAGAATAAAAAAGCAAAAAGAGAAATGAGACTTTTGTTTTGATTGAATTCTCTATTTCATATAATTATAATATTTTAATTTTCAAATTTAAATTTGTTGAAATAAAAAAGGTTCAATCGCGTACTGACCAAATCAAGCCGTGAGAAAAGGTTTTTCCGAGCAAGACCAACACAAAGAAAGTATGTTTTCTTTATATTTCTTAATATTTTAGCCCTTTTGAGCCCTCTTCTACTTTAGATAATAAAAGAGGGTAATAAAAGTTGTACATATCATTATAATATAGAAAGAAGGAAAAAAGAGAAAAAAGAAACTTGCATTTTTGTGTCTTTTGTACCATAGATAATGCTAGAATAATTCAATAAATCAATAAGCCACAATCTTTAAACAAACAGAGGTAGAATGTAACTGAAATTTTCTAATATAAAATTTATGAAAAAAAAACTTTGTGGCATGATGTATATAATTATAAAAATAATTATTTTTATATATTATTGTAATTTTAAAATCACAAGTTGCCTCCGTAGCATAGTGGTAGTGCGTTCGCTTCGTAAGCGAAAGGTCGCGAGTTCGATCCTCGCCGGGGGCTTTTTATTCTTGGCAATTTTCCTTTTTTTTTCTTACTATCATGTCGTTGTTAAGAAATGCTCTTTTTTTCTTATTATCGTGTTGTTGTTAAGAAATACGCTTTTTCTTTTACTATCATGCTATTGTTAAGAAATATTTATATTTCACAAATCAAGAAAATCATTTAAGCTTAAGACATAATTTAGAATATTAGATTTTTTATTTAAATATCTAATTAAATTTTATAACTAAATAAGATATACACATTATTTAAAAGGATATTGTAATAATTCAAATTTTAAAATTTGAAATTTTTTCTTCTATAATATAGTCAATCTAAATATAAAAGACATGCTAAAATCCAAGCTAGTGATTTAATAAAAATAGTTGTTAAAAGTTTAAGTTTAATAAATGGCATGAAGTTATGCAAATATTTGTATATATTTTTATTTGAACTTATATATAATATAATGATATTTGAGCCATATTGCACACATCTCTATTATTCACAAAAAATATATGAAATATTGCAGACAATAGCAAAGGTCACTGTAATAATTTAATTTTAACCATCAAGTAGGTGCCATTCATCATACATCATAAATAGTTTAAATATTTTTTGAAGTAAAAAATTAACAATATATTTTTGTTCCCCTTCAAATTCTCATATCATGTAGTGCTCTCAAATTTTCATTTTCATTGCTAAATAGAATGTCAATAATTTCATATTTGGAGTCTGTTTGGATAAAATTTTAATTTGGTCAAATCAGATTTTAATATCTTTTTTAGCTTAATTGAGTGTTTGGCAAAACATAAAAATAATTAAAAAACCCCTAAAAGCTAGACCCCCCCCCCCCCTCCCCCCCAACTTTTTATTTTTAACTTAAATTTTTTTTTAAATTTGATCAATATATTTATCCTTTTATCCCTTATAATTTTCCCAAATTTCAGCCCTAAAATATATAAAATTACTCTCTTTTCTCTCATTCTCATCCCGCTTCTCCATTTTTTCCTTTTTCCTACAATAAAAAAAGCGCGCACTTGTTTACCAAACACATTAACAATTTTTTTTTTAATTTCAACACTTTTTATCCAAACACTTATCTACTTATTCATAAGCACTTATTTTCAGTTTTTAATCAAATTGCTTAAAAGCTATTTTTTTTTAAGCAAATCCAAACAAGCTCTTGATCCGCTGGGGATATTCCATTTTTGATGCTCTAAGGTTAAAACAAGTATGTACTTTAGTGCTTTTAGGCTTTGAGCTAGCCTTGTCTAGGACTAGGACTTTTAACAATGATTGCTCCAACTCCAACTAAGATAAACGCATACAGGGTTATTTTTTGTGCGTCTAATTTAGTTTAAATTAAAAAATTTCCTGTTAGTTATAGTCAAAATATTTACTCTGATAGCTAATTCTATACGATTTTCTTAGAATTAAAACATGGTAAGTTAAGTTATTATTCTAAATTTAATTTATTAAGCATCTATAAATATATTTGTTTTAAATTTGATAATGCGTGACATTTGACTTTTATCAGACTCTACTTTGTGGAAATACACTAAATTTATTATTATTATTGTTGTGACATTTGTCTTATAATAACATCGTATAGAATGTTGTTTTCCTTTGATTTTTTTTTCTCAAGAAAAAAATAATATTTTGTTTTAAAATGGAACATGATAAAAATTTATATTGATGAAAAAGGTAGATAGACGAATGGTTCATTCTTATTTATCAAAATTTATAATTTTGCTATAGATATTAAAATTAATTATTAAATATTCGAGTTGATCAAATAGTCATCATATTGAGAATAATTTTTCTCTATTTTATAAAGTTTGAATAAGATCTACGTACTTTTTATACTCAAAGACTCCATTCATGAAACTATATTGGATATGTTATTGGTGTTAGTTTTCATTTTTCCAATTTTATTTCTTCCTATTTAGCTCAAAATCTCGTTAATGTAATCCCTGCCCCCCTTTTTCTTTTTCTTCTTTAGTTATTTATGTTTTCTTTTTGATGAGCGGATCTTAGTTAATTACCACTAGAACTTCTAAAACCCTAGCCTCAACTGAAACCCCATCTTCTATCCTTCCTTAACCACTCTGCTAAAAAGCTTCCTTTTTTCCATTCTGCTTAATTGCAGAAACAGCATTTGCCGAATCTACACAAAACCCAAATCGATTTTCTTGAAAAAGTTCATCAAGAATGGATTATTGTATGAATCGCTGTGAAAATGCTGCATATAGGCTCATCTCCGCTTCTTCTTCCTATGTTCTTCCACCTTCCAGAATATATTCATCAAGAACTCAGCTTTTCCCACTATTCCCCCACAAAAGGTCCTCTTTTTTGCACCTTCAATCTAGGCCAAGCGTTTTTGGGAACACCCATTTGCCTAAAAGTGTGAATTCCATTGTTAATGAGCAAATCAAGGGCATTATTGGAAAGGAGAAATTGGGGAAAAGAACTGATATAAAGAAGATTTTGATACTGGGTGCTGGTCCAATAGTGATAGGACAAGCTTGTGAGTTTGATTATTCAGGTACTCAAGCTTGTAAGGCTCTTAGAGAAGAAGGGTATGAGGTTATACTGATTAATTCGAATCCTGCTACTATTATGACCGACCCTGAAACCGCGGACAGGACTTATATTGAGCCAATGACACCAGAACTTGTGGAGCAAGTGTTAGAGAACGAGAGGCCTGATGCATTGTTGCCAACAATGGGTGGACAAACTGCTCTTAATTTAGCTGTAGCGTTGGCAGAGAGTGGCGTGCTTGATAAGTATGGAGTCGAGTTGATTGGGGCGAAGCTTGATGCGATAAAGAAGGCGGAGGATAGGGATTTGTTTAAGCAGGCAATGAAGAATATTGGGATAAAGACGCCACCTTCAGGCATTGGTAATACATTGGAGGAGTGTTTTGAGATAGCTGGTGAAATTGGGGAGTTTCCATTGATTATTAGGCCAGCTTACACATTGGGTGGGACTGGTGGTGGAATTGCTTATAACAGGGAGGAATTCGAGGCAATATGTAAGTCCGGGTTAGCAGCTAGTTTGACATCACAGGTTTTGGTTGAGAAGTCTTTGTTAGGTTGGAAAGAATATGAGCTTGAGGTTATGAGAGACTTGGCTGACAATGTGGTTATCATCTGTTCAATCGAGAATATTGATCCTATGGGGGTCCATACAGGGGACTCAATCACTGTGGCTCCTGCTCAGACTTTGACAGATAAAGAGTACCAACGACTTAGGGATTATTCGATTGCCATCATCAGGGAAATTGGAGTTGAATGTGGTGGTTCCAATGTGCAATTTGCTGTAAATCCAGTTGATGGCGAAGTCATGGTAATTGAAATGAATCCCAGAGTTTCAAGGTCTTCAGCTTTAGCCTCAAAAGCTACTGGATTTCCAATAGCTAAGATGGCTGCTAAGCTATCCGTGGGATACTCTCTGGATCAGATTCCTAATGATATCACAAAGAAGACTCCAGCTAGTTTTGAGCCATCCATTGATTATGTAGTTACAAAGGTAAGTTATATTTATCTTTAACTTTATTGCTTCTCTTAAGTTCCAATTTCCTTGTGTAGTATGTTTCTCTTATGTTTCAATTTTCTGCTTAGAATTTTGATAAGCTCTTTCTTATACAATAATACTATAATACTATAATACTATAATATTCATTTGGTTGTCTGACTCTAGCTCTGTTCAGTTATTTAGGAGTAAGAATGGTATCTAGTTTCTAGTAAGTTAAGAATTAAGGCCCTGCATGAAGGTGTCTATTTATAGCCTTTACGCCTACTCATCTACATACTAGTGTTACTTAAAAGAATGCTATAATATCCATTCGCTTGTCTCAGTTTTTCTGGATTCAGTTTCTTAGGAGTAAGACTGGTATCTAGTTTCTAGTAAATTAAAAATCAAAGTCCTGCATGAAGGTGTCTATTATGGTCTTTAAACATCCTCATCTCTATAACATGCTAGTGCAACTTGACAACACGAAATATTCACCACTTCTTTCCATTGGTACAGTGAATTGGTTCCTAGTGATGACCAATATGTGCTAATATTCAACCTGGATTTTGTAGAGACAGTGTATGATAAAAGAAACAGGAATACGTGATTCTTACCAACAGAAATGACCCGTGACATCTTTATCATCAGCTTGATTCCTATAACTCGTTCTTTGAATTATGGTAGCATTCTTATTGCTGCTGGCAAGTTTTTTGCTAGAGTCTATGCAATATTGTTACAATCTTGATACAATTTTTCAGAATCTGGTGGTGGGATAATATTCTAATTGGCATTTTTTATTATTTCATGATCTGGAGATGCTGTAAATTGTTGTTCTGTTTTTTTTCTTCAATCGCCAATATTTATACATCTGCAGTTTGTTTACTAAACAATATAAAATTGTGCAGATACCGAGGTTTGCGTTTGAGAAATTCCCTGGATCTGAGGCCATACTGACAACCCAGATGAAGTCTGTTGGTGAATCCATGGCAGTAGGTCGCACATTCCAAGAATCCTTCCAAAAAGCAGTCCGGTCTCTGGAATGTGGGTATTCTGGATGGGGCTGTGCTCAGGTTAAGGAATTGAGTTGGGATTGGGACAAATTGAAGTATAGTCTTCGGGTTCCTAATCCCGATCGCATCCATGCCGTATATGCTGCAATGAAGAGGGGGATGAAGGTAGATGACATCCATGAGCTCAGTTTCATAGACAAATGGTTCCTCACTCAACTAAGGGAGCTTATAGATGTGGAGCAATTCCTTTTGGCTCGCAGTTTGTCTGACTTAACAAAGGATGACTTCTATGAAGTGAAAAAGAGAGGGTTTAGTGACAGGCAGATAGCTTTCGTGAGTAAGTCCAGTGAGAAGGAGGTTCGATCGAGGCGTTTGTCTTTGGGTGTGAAACCAACATATAAACGAGTTGATACATGTGCTGCAGAATTTGAGGCTGATACACCTTATATGTATTCATCTTATGACCTTGAGTGCGAATCAGCTCCTACACAAAGGAAGAAAGTGTTGATTTTAGGTGGAGGACCAAACCGAATTGGACAGGGCATTGAGTTTGATTATTGTTGCTGTCATACGTCCTTCGCCCTTCAGGTTTGTGTTTCTTGATAATTGATTTAGGGTCCAATTTTTCTGCACTGCTTTTTAGGTTATACTTCTTCAACTACCAATGAGTAACTTGAATAAAATCTGAGTAGATGCGCAAGTTGTGATAAGGTAGCTTCCATATAATGATTCAAATTATTTGATTATGCTTCAAAACAACTGAATTCAAAATATACAGTTGTTACCAAAACAACTGGAATCCAAAAGTTGATAAAATTTGGGAAATGAATGGCATGTTCTACAGGTTCCTTTGAATATAGAATATCACACTGGTAGAATGGATTTTTATACTTACAAGATTACTAATCAGAACATAATTTTAAGTACTAAATAAAAATTAAATAATAAAGTACAAGTACATACAAATACTGAATATAATCATTAGTTAGTGACTTGGATAATTTAGGCTCAAATAAAACACATGGATAAATAAAAAATGCTCATAGAAGAAAATGTTGCATTCCATGCAATGTAGAAATTTCCACAGAAATGGTCATTCACATATCATATGTTTCGATTTCGTAGTTTTTAGTTTCCATGACAACTTCTATTCCTAACTTACCAACATTTTTCTTTTTGGTTTCATAGGGAATGCTAATAATTTTTGGTTAGTAAGATCTTAGAAAAATTATACTGTCGACTTAGAGACCAATTACATGGCTTTGGGAGAGTTAGAAACGACTAAAATAATTCTTTACTAATTAATATTACAACCATTTAGTAGTGAAAGTGCAAAAGGTTCTCAAGCAAGGAAAATAATATAACAACAAACAACAAGAAAAAGTTTCAAGCCTTATCACTATGCAGTAATGTGTTGATAAAATGCTCCAGCAGATAGTCAGATGAATAAATTTTTGATTATATATTGGTTGTTGGTTTACTTACTTTTCTTACATTTTTTTTTGTGCTTTCGTTTCTTTCTCATTTGTCTTTTGTCCGCCTGAAATTCCTTCTTTGTCAAGTTTAAAATGTTGAAAGATATTCCATTTAAAAGACTAAATGAACTTGAGTGGAATTAGTCCTTGAATCAACTCGACCATAAATGCATACAGTAAGTGAATTCTCTTATGAAATAATGTTTGGATCACATATGAGCAATTAAATATCTGCATCTTTCTTCCTAGAATGAGTATAAAGTTATTGTTTTTGTTAGTAGCATTATTATTGTAACATCAAAACTAAGAAATCAGAAATATAACGACTTTCCCCAAGCAGAAACGAACCTTTATCATTAGTAGCTCCAAAACGAGAAGATCAAAATATTAAAGGAGAGCAAATTAATTTTTTTGAGAATGAAAAGAGCAACTTAATGAAGGAAAACAAATAAACAGAACTCATGGGAAGTACACATTATGAAGAGATTTTCTTAACATAGTATTGAAGAACATACCAGAAATTGTAAATAAATCAACTTAACTATGATTTTCAACTCTACTTAGTACATAAGATAAGACCTGATTGTCTTCATTTGCTACTCTTTTAACCAAGCAGGTCGGTGTGCTAGCTTAGACATCTCGCGCTAATTTTACCATTCTAAACTTAATTTTCTTCCTTGTCAGTTGTCACTTAAAATCATCTTCCATATTATCATTTGCAAAGGTTTCTCCTCCTTTAAATTCTTCTTGTTTCCTCATTGATGCAAATGGTCTTTTAGATGCATGCTTTATAATTTTATTTTATATATATATTTTTGATAACTGTGGTGTCCTGGCCAGCTTGCACGCACCTCGACTAATTCCACGGGATAAAAGGAGAAGGAAGAAAAAAGTTTTAAAAAATATGTAAGCTAAAGTTGGAGAATCCGAATGCTTCGACTTCGGCAAAGCATGTTTAGATATTTTCTTTGAAACTCCAAGCTTCATCAACTTAATCCTACCTGAGTTTAAACTTTAAAGTGTGGATCCTAACGTAAATTAGAAGCCGTGGAGGACATGGGCTGGCCTAGATAAGTTCACGAGATCTTTGACCTTTTAAATCCATTCAGAAATTTAATTAGCAATTACTATATATTATATATAGTTGACTTTCTTGTGTTCAAAGAACTAAATTACTATTTATATTCTTATTTTATTTAAATTACTCAATTGAATTGCAATTTTTGTAGGATTACTTGAGTTTAAAGGGTTTTGGTAATTCAACTTTTAATTTGGAGGTTCTCACTTTTAGAATAGTATAGATAGATGAATTTCTGATTACCCAATGCAAAAAATACCAAAAAATCACTATGATGAGTAATTTTCTTCTTGGCATATGAAGTATCTGAAATATAATGTGTTGGTCTTTCTTTCTTTCTGTCTTGGTTCTCATAATTGGCATTTTATGGTTACAACTTGCTCCCATGTTGCTTTTCAACCTTGAAATTTGATTTTTTTTGGTTTATGCAGGACGCAGGCTATGAAACAATTATGATGAATTCCAATCCTGAGACAGTTTCTACAGATTATGACACAAGTGATCGTCTCTACTTTGAGCCTCTGACAATTGAGGATGTTATTAATATCATCGACTTGGAACGACCTGATGGTATCATTGTGCAGTTTGGAGGTCAAACCCCATTGAAATTGGCTCTTCCGATTCAGAATTACTTGGATGAGCAAAGGCCTAAGAGCAGAAGTGGAGCTGGCTTTGTTAGCATTTGGGGTACATCACCTGATAACATTGATGCAGCGGAAGATAGGGAGAGGTTCAATGCCATCCTGAATGAACTACAGATCGCGCAGCCAAAAGGGGGTATTGCAAAGAGTGAAAAGGATGCCCTTGCCATTGCGGCAGAAGTAGGATACCCTGTTGTCGTCCGACCATCTTATGTCTTAGGTGGTCGGGGAATGGAGATAGTTTACAACAATGACAAATTAGTGAGATACCTTGAAACTGCTGTCGAGGTAGATCCGGAGCGCCCTGTCCTGATTGACAAGTATTTAACTGATGCTGTAGAGATTGATATTGATGCACTTGCTGATTTGCATGGTAATGTGGTCATTGGTGGAATAATGGAGCACATTGAGCAGGCTGGGGTTCACTCAGGTGACTCAGCTTGCATGCTTCCAACAAAAACAATTTCAGATTCATGCTTGGAAACTATTAGGTCATGGACTACAAAATTGGCAAAGAGGCTAAATGTGTGTGGCCTCATGAATTGTCAATATGCCATTACTGCTTCTGGTGAGGTGTTCTTGCTCGAGGCTAATCCCCGTGCATCACGAACAGTTCCTTTTGTTTCCAAGGCAATTGGGCACCCGTTGGCTAAATACGCTGCTCTAGTCATGTCAGGAAAATCACTATATGACCTAAACTTCACCAAGGAGGTTATCCCCAGACATGTATCAGTTAAAGAAGCTGTTCTTCCATTTGAGAAATTCCAAGGCTGTGATGTGCTTCTTGGTCCTGAGATGCGCAGCACTGGTGAGGTAATGGGTATCCACTATGAGTCATCAATTGCATTTGCCAAAGCACAAATTGCTGCTGGACAGAAAATGCCACTTTCAGGTACTCTGTTCCTCAGTTTAAATGAAATGACAAAACCCCACCTTGCTACAATTGCTCGAGCCTTCTCGGGACTTGGATTTCAAATTATTGCCACTTCTGGAACTGCACGTGTACTCGAATTAGAAGGCATGCCAGTGGAGCGAGTGCTTAAAATGCATGAAGGTCGGCCACATGCTGCTGATCTCATTGCCAATGGGCAGATTCAGTTGATGGTTATCACAAGTTCAGGAGACGCACTTGATCAGATTGATGGACGGAAGCTGAGAAGGATGGCTCTCGCATATAAGATACCAGTAATAACAACAGTTGCAGGAGCTTTGGCCACTGCTGATGCAATTAAAAGCTTAAAATGCAACAAGATTAAGATGACAGCTCTTCAGGATTACTTTGATGTCCAGAAAGTAGCAGCTGAGATAAAAAACCTTCAGTCTGCTTCATCTATTTCTTCTAGTTGAGTTGCTATTGGGTGAATCAGCTTCATGTTTGCTTGTTAGTTTTTTTTTCCTTTCGTTCTCTATGTTATAAGTGGACTTGTTGCTTTCTGGATTCGGAGAATGAACCTCATTTTCTCCAATATTATTTATTCCTGAACACTAGCTTAACAAATGTACTGGAACATCAAATCTACTTGTAGATTAAAATAGGTGATGATGGTACTAATTTGTTAATGCAACTATGATCGGTTGTGTTGTTTCTTGAATCTACTATCTCGTGCTGTCAATGCACTTCTAGTAAGCATTCCTATTTCATGCTATTGGAAACAGATTCACTGTCCCACAAAGGTAGGAGTCTACTTACATCTTACCCTTCCCAGACTTCATACTTTTGTGCTAAGAATTAAGATAGTTCAATAACAAACATTTAAACAGTCGAGTTGTCGACCACTTGAGTACCTTAGTGGTGTCACTCATATATCAGCAAATCTGTAGTTTTGTCGTGTATTTTTTCTGCCAACATGCTTCAGTAAAATTCTTAATATTGAAGAGGAAAAACACTTTCTTTAATGGCGCTTTTCGTATTCAAAATTTATGTTACAGGTTGCTTAATATAATTGTATAGGATCTAATTATGGAAGCCAAAAGAGCCAATTTTTTCTTCTATAACAACATATCCGGTGTAATTTCACAAGTGGGTCTGGGGAAGGTGGTGTATATGCACCGTTACCCTTACCTTGTGAAGGTAGAGACTATTTCCGATAGACCTCCGGCTCAAGTAACGAGGCAACTTTTTTTTTCTTAGTCATGCATTTTCCAAGTTAAACATATGAAATAAGTACTTCTATTTGTTCCTCCTAGAAAGTAACGTTAGCATAAAATTCATAGAAAAGTTGACGGCTTCGGTCAATTCTATTCCCAAAGGCGAATCTATTGTATATAAAATATATTTTATACATATAGATTTATTCGATTTGGTACTTTTTCAATTTTTTTAAAATGTAAAAATAAAAAGAATCTATCCTAACTTTCGATACGGTTCTAAATTTGTATCAAAACCTATGGGCTTTTATTTTTAAAAAAATCTAATAATATAACCATTGACACCCTATTAAGTGTAGCTCAAGTTGAACCTAAGTCCACTAGTGTGTCAAGACTTTCTCTTAGAGAACTAAACAAAGGAGGCATTTTTCTCTTATCTTTTCATCTCTCTCTTCATTTTCTTTATTGGTACTCCATATGAATGTGACAACGGCTAGTATGAAGGCTAGAGACAAAAAGGTAGTTATTGACTATATAGTTTTCAACTTATTAGGCTCCAAGTAAAGAAAAAAAAAATTAAATTGCCTTTCAACTCTCAGAAAGTACGTCCAGATTAAAATAAGGCTAACTTTAGCACTGCTTTATAATCAACACTTATTATATAGCTAAAAATTTAGCATGATATGAAATTATATTTACATCATTATATTTTGGAACTTAAATTTTTTTTCTTAGGTGGACATATTTCTAGCAGTATGGTCCCATAGAGACTTACAACTTCTACAATTGTGATCCATCTACTCATTAGACCGTGTCCACTGATTCCGCTTCCTTTTAGTCTTTACATTGAAAAGTAAATTAACTCATATATAATTGGTTTAGTATGTCGACGGTTCCTTAAACTTGTCCGTATATTTTATTTAGACACTCGAATTATGATATGTTCCGATTGAGCACCTGAACATATAATAAAGTGTTCCTATTAGACACTTTCGAGTTTCGATTCAAAGTTTAGAAAAGCTTCTACGCGTGCTCTCAAGCGCCTATTACGTGAATAACTTAACCACTTAAAATATGTCACATCTATTAATTATATATATCAGCCTCAAAACCTCAAGCTTATTTCAATTAAGGCTGGTGTGTATAAATTGATGGAGGTGACATCTTTTAACTGATTAACTCATCTACGTAATAGGCACTTGACAATATGCGCAAAAGCTTTTCTAAAATTTGAGCTGAAAATATGTAATGGAAACACTTTATCAAGTGTTTAGATGCTTAATCAAAATAGATCGTAGTTTAAGTATTTAAATAAAATATACTGACAAGTTTAAAAGGTTGCCGATGTATTTCGCCTATATAATTTGAAACCAGAAATATCCAAGTTATAAAGAAAATTTAGCATGACTTTAAGTTGACGCTTTGCTTTGATTAAGTTTATGTGTTATTTTCCAGCGACCTCAATGGGACACTGGCTTAACTTTCCTACTCTTCCCTTTATTTTTTCCTCTTGCTTTTTAAAAGTCAAACTACAGGGAAAAAAAATTAGGGTGTGTTTGATAGGGAGGAAAATATTTCTGAAACATATTTTTAATTTTATCATGTTTGGTTGATCAAAATATTTTATTTTTTTCTTAAAAATTACGAAAATGACATTTTCTACTTACTTACCAAACATCGAAATAAGTAAGAAAATTACTCATTTTTCAGGATAGCATTTTCCTTTCTGCCAAACCCACCCTAATGTTGTATGTAAGACTTTAAATCTCATTAAATTTTGATTGAGTGGTGAAGTACTATTTTAAAGTATTACAACACATGTAAATTTGAGTGAACAAAATTAAAGTTGCTCTATAACTACAGTGTAACCATAGGATCCTCTAGCATTCCATCATATAGGAATCTAATAATTTCTACAAGTAGACATAGAGGATAAGCACAGAAGAGTATATACAAGTCTTTTCAACTTCAACAGAGAATTTTATTGGTCTCTGAATCTCCTCATGATATTAATTAGGTGCACAATTTAGGTTGGGTTTATTGATGACAATGATAACTATACAGTCAATGTTTTGGTCTTAGCATTTGTTGTGCACTAAATGCTTCTTCCTTTTCATTATGAAAGCAAATGAAATTCATATGATCAAATATCAATGCAAGATCTTCAGAGAATCAAAAATTCCAAGTCATTTAGTATTATGTTTCTTCTAAGAGGAGCTAGCTAGTAAGTAGTAGGTACTATTAATTGAGTCTGCAACCTATTCGTTCAAACTTTCATTTTGACTTTTTAAAATACAACAACAACAACATATATACCCCGTGTAGTCTCACAAGTGACGTTCGGAGAAGGTGGAATACTGTACGCAGATAGATCTTATTCCTACTTTTGTGGGATAGAGAGATTGTTTAATTCGATAGAAGTTTGGCTCAAAAGAAGTGTAATCAAAACAGAATTGAAATGCAAAATAAACAAAGTAGGAAAAATAAATGAAACAAAGAACTAAAAGTAGAAGATAATGCCATTGCATCGAGTGTGACATTCTTTTGGTTGGTCAATTTATGAGTATGGATATAATTGAGTAAAAAAGTGGCAAACAGCATTAAAGTACATCTCTTACAAGTAGTTAAGCAATATAAACTCAGCTGGATCATTAATGCATATATGCAGAGCTGCGTGTGTGAAATCACTTTTCTATATTACGTGTTGGAGATATACTATATGTAATATTATAATATCCACATCAGATATTATGAAGGTGTGGATCAAGCTATTTTCACTCATTTTGTGTGTTAAAATTTACGTGTTCTGAATCTTATTATATGTATATATTTAGTAAGCTTCTCAATAAATATAATAACGTTTGGACCAAAATTTGTGAGTTCTGCGAAATCCGTGCTTTTCAGGCTAGCTCCGCCCACGTTGACAAGTCATGTGTATCTTGAAAAAAATACTACGTAGTTAAGAGAAAAGATGAGTGCTTGAAAAGGAGATGTTAAGTACAAAAGAGGGCATTCTCCTAATAGGGCATTTGTCACCTGTTCCAGCTATTTTGACCATCAATTCAGTGTTATTATTATATATATTGACCATCTTTGTCTTTTGAATATAGGTTAACATCTACGTTACGCACTTTATTCATTTATTAGAGTATTTTTCCTTTACATAATCGTGCAAATTATTGAGTATTGGAATAAAACGAGTTGAATTGAAGTATACTAAGGCCTCTTTGTTGTGGATGAGTCCTTTTACATAGCAGACGAGGCCTATTTCAATTCAAATTTTTGGAAATTTACTCGAACATCATCGTTATAAAAACAACAACTAGATTTAGCCAAAGATAGATGAAAATGGCATTCTTTTTCTAACACATGTGCCAGACGAGCTGACCTTTTTATTACCACCTTAACCAACCACAAATTTTAGCATATGATCCCTCTTTCTGTCATTCTCCAATTCTAGACACGTAATGTAGGGGTGGTTAGTTTAGTAGGAAATATGAACCAATTTCTTTAATGATATCAACCTAAAAAGCCAAACATGATATCAGTATGACCCTAGCTATCTTCCTATAAGGAGTGACATTACTTTTTATTTTAATGATCTTAAAAACATTTAATCTTCAATATTAAATATCTAGCTTTAATTCCTTTCCTAACAAACTAATTGTATAGATTTTTAATTAAAGAATTGCACTAACATTGATTATTCAGATTGATAAAATTATTTTCAATATCAAATAACTTATTTTCGTCTTTGGTAAACTTACTAGTGGCAAGGGCTATAGTCATAGTGACCCTCATATTCCATTACTTCGATTAATTTTCGAGCACCTCATAATTTTTCGGAACAACAAAGATTAGATCATTTTTGTATGATTTTTCTTGGACTGTCCTTTTCAATGAGTTCCGAAGATAAAAATTCCTTGTTAATTAGTCCATAAACTGATAAAATACAAATTCCTGTATAAGATAATTCAACAATAAAGATGCATCCTTCAGTAAAATTCTTAAAAAACAGAATTTTGAAGAGGAAATACACTTTCTTAATTTAATGGCGCTTTTCGTATTCAAAATCTATGTTACAGGTTGCTTAATGTAATTGGAAGACGATACTTTAGTTTCAAAATCTTGTCATATTATTGGAACTTTGGAAGCCAAAAGAGCCAATTTTTTCTGTAACGTATTTTTCTAAGTTAGACTTGTATAGTTTTGACTTCTCATGCCACTTTAAGTGCAGGAAAGTTGGAGAAATTTTTGTCCCAATGGGCAATTCTGTTTCAATGGTTACTTGAAGACCACCACTTTTGTCAATTTTTTTTATGAAATTATCATAAAATTTGGAATTATAGACTATTTTGACAACATATAATTCGACTATTCAAGGCTAACAAACCAACAACAACAACAACAAAAAAAGGCTAACAAACTATGTGTTCAATATATCAAAATTTTTATCTGCATATATTATAGTTTTGCGACTAAATTTGAATTGGCATAAAGAGAATGATCCTTGAAAGCAACTCATATTACACTATGCGATAAATCAAAAAAATAATTCTTGAAAGCAAAATCGGTATAAGAGAAAAATCCTTCCTTGTCTTGGAAGAAATATCCACTTGCCTCTAACAAAGTTCGATGTAACATTTTAACTTAATGAGTTAGATTTTTAAGTTATAATACAAAATTTCTTCGGTACTTGTAAGATTTTATATATTAAAACTTTTATAGGTTTTCACATAAAATAAAATCTTTACTAGGCGTTGAAAATATTAGATTCAAAATGATCTGATCAGAACCTTAAAGGCAAAAATCTTTTACATCATTAACGTATATAATTTAAATATTAAGCATTTTAAATTGTGGGGTTAGGGGGAACGAAAACTGAAAGAGGAGAATTTAAATACAAAAGCTTTTTCTTAAGAAAATATTATGTCAGATTTTCTAATTATGATGTCATCCCCTCCCCCCTTTCCCCTGCCGCTCATTTGTTGGCTTATAAATATTCACTTCACTTACTCTGTTTTAAAGCACCCCTAGTCCCTACTACTCTCCTCTTTCTTAATTCCTTGCACGTACGTACACTTTTACAAATTATTACTAGTAGAAAATATGGAGTCTAGCAACACGACAATCACCACCACAACGCCGCCGTCTCCTTGCTCCGTGTCACCGCCACGTAACTCTCCATCTCCACCGCGAGTGGTGGCCACACCTTGTGCTGCCTGTAAGATATTACGGCGGAGATGCGCTGAGAAATGTGTGTTGGCACCTTATTTTCCTCCCAATGACCCCATCAAATTCACCATTGCTCATCGTGTTTTTGGTGCTAGCAATATCATCAAGTTCTTGCAGGTACATTTTTACACTTGTAATTAGTTGTTACAACTTGCTCCTGTTTTTGTCAATTAGGTCAAATTTCCCACTTATTTTGAAATTTAAGTGGATGGAGTTTATATATGTTATTATACGTCCTATTTTAGTACTGCTAAATTGTTAGCTTTAGCAATATATAAATATGTAAACAAAGGGACAGAGCTACAAGCCAATTTACTGAGTTATTGTCTTTTATAGAATCTAAATTCCATAAACTCGAAATTCTAGCTCTCCCTCAAGTAAACTCCTTCGCGCCATCTAGCTCTGCCCCTACATTTAATACTAGTGTATTTGTTAGTAGAAAATATCAAGAACAAAAAATTGGTCAAAGTTCAAGTAGGCAAATATAGGGAGACATGAATTAACATGTACGATTTAGTTTATTTAATGGCCGGACCAATTAGCTTGTAGTATTTAATGTAGTCCAAAGCTGCAATTTCAAAAATTAGAGTCCTATGGGCTATGGCTATATAATTATTTTATTCGAACTGACATAATAATTGTTGATAGTGAAATTCTAACTCTTCGAATTGTAGAGGAGGGAATTGATTTTTAAGGCCAACATGCTTTCAAATCATTTGGATATACTATAATGAGTACCAACAACCACATCTACTTTTTAAATTATTGGAGAAGAAACTTTTTCCTGTTGGCATCCTCCTTACTGTTCTTTTCCATGTTGCTATACATTTTCATTTTTTGCTTGTGCATTGACTTCTCTCTTAGTTTTCCAGAAAAAGAAAACATCATGGCTTATTGCTACCAGCTACTCATTGCTTCTTGTGTCAAATAATGAAAAAAACATACACATCTCTCCTCTTCCTCTCATGGTTCCATTTGTTGTATAGACAAGTAATAATTTTGGACAAATATTGTTACTGAAGGGAGGCGTGGAGCAATGGTAAAGTTATTTTCGTATAAGCTATAAATTACGAGTACGAGCAGTAGAATCAACTACTGTTGCTTGCGTCAGAATAGACTGCCTACATTACATCCCCTTGGGGTACGGCCCTAGTTGAACACATGATGCTTCGTGCACCGGACTGCCCTTTAATTGTTACTAATTCAGGGCTTAATTGGAAAATCTAAAACCATTTTTTCTCAATTTCATAATCAGCCACATAATCAGTCACTGATGTTTGCGTTAGAGTAGACTACCTACAGGCTACATTACATCCTTTTAGGGTGTGGTCCTTACCCATGATCGACCCTGTGTGAACGCGAGATGATTCGTCCACCAAAGTACCCTTTTATTGTTACTAATTAATTCAGTGCTTACTGAGGGAATCTGAAATCATTTTTTTTTTCAATTTTGATTAGGAATTGCCGGAATATCAAAGAGCAGATGCTGTAAGTAGCATGGTGTACGAGGCTAATGCTAGGGTGAGGGATCCAGTCTATGGTTCTGCTGGTGCAATTTGTCAACTTCAAAAGCAAGTAAATGAGCTACAAGCACAATTAGCCAAAACACAAGCTGAGCTTGTCAATATCCAATGCCAACAAGCTAACCTCATGGCCTTTGTTTACATGGAAATGGGCCAATCTCCACCAACATCACCCCAACAATCTTTGGACAAGTTCACCAATAGTACTGTACATGGCACCATCCAAAATAACATGAGTTTCCTAGATGATAACAACAATTATGGGACCTTATTGGAGACTCTTTGGACATGATTAAAAAGGAAGATATATATGTTCCTCAAATCGGAACATTCATCATCGAGCAGATCTAGAACTTAAACTTGATCAAGTTTTAAGTTCTTATTATTGCATTCAATATTACACTTTTGAAATATCTTATAGGTTATGTCAAAATTTTATATATTATGTTTCGTGTCAAAAATATTGGATGCAACTGAATCGAGTAAAGCGGGGTCCATCAGCCTCTGTGTTTATATATAGTCATGGGAGCCGATTTAACTCCCTAGAAGATTATAGATTTATAGTGGAGGGTAACAAAATTGTAATATAATATGAACGAGATCTTGATAGATATTTTTATAATGCTGGTTTAATTTATGTTTAAAAAGATAGACGTTCTTACATTTCTTCTTTGGGTTAAGGGTCGAAAGTACACCTAATTATCTCAGTTTTTTGAGTTTTATACATAAACTATTAGGAGTGTGAGTTTCCTATCTGAACTATCACTCAATGGTTAGGAAAACACACCTAAACGCCGACTAGGCCAAATATTTGTCTACAAGCGCTTCTAGGCGTTTTTGCGATAAAATTTTCGTCCACATGACATATATAACAACTCTATTAGCTGACACATTTTTTTTTTAATACTATATATTTTTCAATTGATTTTCTTAAAACTCTAAACTCTCTCCTTTCAAGCCGGATATATCGACGCCACGATTGAGACAAGATCATGGCTAAAAAGTTGTAGAAGAACATGTCGGATATCGGGGTGGAGAATAAATTATTTTTATAATGCTAGTTTAATTTATGTTAAAAAGATAGATGTTCTTATATTTCTTCTTTCTTGCAAGTCCATTCCCACTTCATATTATGGAATCTAATTAAGCCAATTATTTTGGTCACCTAATAGCTTACATCAAACTGATTTTCCATGTGAATTCCCTTTCAAAATGAAACATTTGACTCTCTAGTTATCTTGGCTTTGTTGAATGTCTTTTAAATCCACAGTGCCTGTCCACATTTGAAATGTTCACCCCTGTCTTGTCACTTAACCGACGATCATATCACACCAATTCAAGTTGCTTTTTCTAAGCCTATTTTTTGTAAATAAAAAATCCCGTAATTACTCTTCTAATAAAATAGGCCCACGTGCCTAATGCTTTAATTAAAAAAAAAAAATAACTTTTCATATTTTTAGTACAAAATACGTATAAAAATTCGGGTGAAATTTATTTTTTAGTTAATTTGGGCAAAATTAAATGATTTTATGTGACAAATAATTATTAAGGGCATAAGTTTTAAAAGTTTCATAGCTACAATATTACTATACATGTTTACAACAACAACAAGAAGTCAAAAACAACATACCTAGTATAGTCCCACAAAATGAAATCTGAAGACGGTAAAATGTATGTTGACCTTTACTTCTTCTACCTTAGAGAAAAAAATATTATTTTCCGATAGACCCTTGGCTCAAGAAAACACAATTAAATATTACTATACATGTTTAAGTCCATAATTTTTTTATTTTTTTTTAACTCCATATCAATTCAAACTATATAATTAACATAAATGGGAGAGAACGATCAAATAATAAATGATATCTAGTTTGATGACTTCTCAACCAACGAATGTAAACACAGTCATTTCATCAGTTCTTCTTATAAGATCTATTATTGGATTAATTTACTTAATTCAATCCGTAAGTTACATTTCTGCAATACCTATACATATACTGAAAGAGTTGTAAATAAATTACACAAGTATTGACAAAATTTGAACTAGATATATAGAACTTAGAAAATATGAAATTTTCTTAGTTTTCTTATTAATACAAATGAAATATGAGAAATTCCTACATTATTTTGAACAGTCTTGCTACTTAATCTTTAGATGAAAATTGAAAAATCAGCATATATCAAATCTAGAAAAAAACTGCCAATTTTGTCGGATTCCTAGCTAAACACGTATATTTGCTTAAAGTTCTGGCGGCTAGATCCAATTCTTCTTCTACTCTGTCTGTTTGATATTTGTCCGAACACCAAGTTGAAAGGTTTTCTTTTCGAAATTTGTAATCTAAAATAACTCATAAATATTATAAAATTATTTTATAAAGAGGTATGAAAAGTTTAAAATTAAATCATATTTAAAATAATGATATTCTTTTTTGCGATAAATTTTTTAAAAGTGTGATACACAAAATAGGACAGAGAAAAGGAGTAATTTTTAAAGAAAAAGAATGTATAGGTCAGAGGTGTTTGGTATAGTGTATAAAAATAGTACTGAATATGGTGTATTAGTAATGTTGAGATTAATAATAATATATTATTTTGGAGGTATGATTAAGGATAAGATGGGAAAAAAGATTTAGCTGTCAACCCCAAATCGAGAATGCACGTTCCCTTGTCCTGCTTTTTGTTGTTTCTTTTTTAATTTAATCATGGCTTATGTTTCCCTTAAACGCGTATTAACATTATCTCTGCTTTTTTCTTAAAAGAAGTAGATGATAAAACTGAATATTAGTAGAAAACTCATGTGCTTCTACAGAGACTAATTGGCAAATTGCATACAAAGTGATTAATTAATTAATTAATTTCCTATTTTAGTAAGTGCTGATCTGTGAGTACTGCAAAATGAAACACATCCTTCAATGATAATCAGAATGTTTATATCAAATCAAATAATTTAATTTTATTAATTAAAGTGAAAATGCATATCAATTAATCATGGCTTAATATGTACAAACCCCTTAAATTTATCAAAAAATTTCATTCAATTCTTGAGTTACGACTTATTCCAATTGAGCACCCGAACATATGATAAAGTGTCTTTATTAGATTTTTTTAATTCAAATTTTGAAAAATCTTTTTCGCGTATTTTCAAGTGTCGATTATCTAGTTTAGTTAACCATACACAACAATTACGTCATCTTCTTTAATTATATATATCTGCCTCAAATATACTACTCCCTCTGTCCGATTTTATGTGGCACCCTTTGACTTGGCACGATGTTTAAGAAATTAAGGAAGACTTTTGAAACTTGTGGTCCAAAATAATCCTTGAACATTTGTGTGGTTGTAAATCATTTTATTAAGGATAAAAGAGGAATTTCAAAGTTAAATTTTTTCTAATTATAGAAAGGTGATATTTTTTTCGAGATAAACTAAAAAGAAAACTGTGTCACATAAAATGGGACCAAAAAAAATACTAAAGAATAATCACTGTGGCTGCAGTGGCCTATCACTTCAATGAAATTATTTAAATCTTTTCATGATCTTCATCATGCAGTATGTTGGCAAATGGCAATTCTTGGTTTGTGTGGCAATATAGCCTTTCAGCAATATTCCTTTTTACTTATGTCATGTGTATGTCCCTTCTGAATGCAAATGTACATGCGCAGTCTTGTGAAAATAACAAAAAATGATTCATAATATATTATTGAATATATAGTTTTGGTTCATGATTAAGTTTGTCAAAGGTGAGTAGTTCTGAACTCCCTTAAACATTTAACAAATTCTATCAATTAAATTTGATGGAAAATGACAAAAAAGGGTTTTCGTGCAATTTTTGTGTTGCAATTTCTTACATTTGAGAAACTTTCTTACTGTTTTTGGTTAAATCTTCTTTTTGTTTGTTTTTTCCCCACAATTTTCATTACATCTAATAGAAAAATTGCATGTAAAAAACGTATTTAACGGTAGCTAAAAATAATTATTTTAAATAAATTCAAAGGATCAAAACTCAAGTATATTTAAATAGTCTATTTTAAATCTACATTATCTTTTTGTCATTTTCTTGCAGTCTTGAAACATAGTATCTTTTTAGATTTTGCAACTCAGAACATTGGCATGATGCAGTTAAATGTAAGTTGACTATCTGCCAAAATTTGTAAGTTGAATGTTACACACATTAAATATTTGATCACACTTTATGTCTTCTTCCTTGGCCGACTATTTTAAATTATTTTTGTATATGTTTTTTCATTCTTCGTGTGGTCATCTTTTAGCTTAATTTGTCTCTTCTATCAGTCGACATTTTTTTACTTTTTACTTTTAGGTTTTGACACTTTAAAAAGTGTGTACGTGGATGCATGATCATTCATTACATTGTTACATCATCAAAATGACACAATGACTTTTCACACAGCTCGTGCAATCACATAAAATATTTCTCTTTTATGTTATCTTTAAGAAGAGAAAAAAATGGGACAATCCCTTTCTGTTCCTTTTTTTTTTTAAATGTTAATTTAGTTCACATACGCGTAAATATAAATCATCTATGTTTTGTTCTGGCATCAAGAATCTTAAAGCGAACTTTGGAAAAAAAAAGAGTAGCATTCAAGTATGTTTTGAGACACTGACTAATAACAAAAAATAATTGTATGCACAAAATGAAATCCAATAAAAAATAGTTCTCCTGACTTAGTTTAAGTGTCTTAGTTTGACTGGGCAAAAAACTTAAGAAATAAATGAAGATTTTTAAATTTTATGGTCTTAAATTAAAGATGTCTGTAGTTTTTTAAATCTTGTGCTCTTAAACTTGTCATGTAGAATGTTGGAATTGGAAAACTTACTAAATATAGAAAAAAAAAATAAGACACTTAAATTGAAATGAAGGGAGTATAGATAATCACCTTTTTTTTAGCAAAACTAATACTATCTTTTTAATTCATATTTTGTTTGATTTGCTTAATGTTCAGAGGGTCCACTATAAGCTCGATCATTGTTGTTAGTTTTAGTTTATGAGGATTTTAACCCACATGACGATTTATGAGCTCTAATTACATTTTTATGTCGATACTTTTTAATAATTAACCTACACACAAAGACTTTTTATTTTGTAGCAACTTAAGGAAATATGTGTATCGTTGGTTTTAGGCTCCAATTTTGGTAAAACTCATCCCTCACATCTTCTCACTTGTAAAATATGAATTTTATTTCGTATGTCTCTACAAATCTCCTGTAGTTTATTGCTGGGCTGGGTCAGATTAGTATGGGCCTGTGTTCGCATGTTTCACTTTGGGCCCTTAGTTGGTCCAGTTCATTATCCATGTGGCCCATAAAGTGGTGATAAACCTGTTCACTGCACAGAACATGCCATTTTATTTGGTAACATCATAAAATTTATTTTATTTAGACAGAGGAATTGAGAATGATAAAAAATGATCAAGTGAGTATACGTGTAGCATATAAATAGAACCAATAATTTCAAAGTTCTAAATAATAAAAATGATCAATGTAAGGACAATTATACAATGACCATCAGACAAGAAGAAAAACGAGACACCAGGTAGAGCTAAACAAAGAAGAAGAAAACTCTACTAGTTGGTCAACTCTCTAACGTTTGTTTTAACAAAATTAAATTATTAAGAGAAAATAAGATAAATTAGTGTGTTCATCATTGATTTATTAAAATTAGCGTAGATACACATATTACATACACCTTAGATCCTTTGTTTTATTGCGTTGAAATGGTCATCAAATTGAAATTTCGCTGCATCATTTGGCTCTGTATACAAGCTTCGACGAATAAATTTTCTTTGGTTCAACCAATAGTTTTCAGGATCTCAACGTTTATAGTACACCAGAAAGAAGCCTAAAAATCATGCATGGTTGACAACATCTCCCCATCAAATCTCACAATTCACTCTATATAAACCACAGACCCATGCACCTAATATACCAGTAAACCAAAACTGATTAAAGAGAACCTGCTTTGTGAAACATAAGTTGAAAATGGAAAATAGGAGGACATTGCTGCTTCTAGTACTTGTACTTTTCTCTGCACTAGTGGCCTCTGTTTGTGGCTATGAATATGAAGGGAGAAAGAAAGAAAGAGAGAGTGAGCAAAAGACTCAAGGAGAAAAATGGTTCTTGTTGCGTCGGTTACATAATGTCGTGAAAACTGATGCTGGATCTATGAGATTGGTGAAGGGTGGCTACCGAAGGGGTTCATTTCTCCATAGTCCAATGCATATTGGTTTCATCTCCATGGAACCCAATAGTCTCTTCATCCCTCAATATCTTGATTCCGATCTCGTCCTCTTTGTTCACCATGGTAATTAAGCTTCATCTTCTCTCTCTCTTTTTAAGAGTCTAATTCCTTATACACTGACATTGTACTAAAAGTTTCATTATCGAGTTACCTAAATGATAACTACTGGTAGTCTATCATAATAACTTGGAAAATGTTACAGGTTAAAATACATGCCTAGTGTAAAGTTAAATTATAAGCCAGGATATTCATTTTCTATGAATTGAATACAGGGGAAGCAAGAGTAGGACACATCTATAGGGATGAATTAGCGGAAAGGAGTTTGAAGCAGGGAGATGTGTACACAATTCCTGCTGGATCAGCTTTTTATTTGGAGAATAGAATCGAAAACCAGAGACTTCAAATTATTTGTAGTATTGATATTACCTCAGAATCCATGGGATGGAATGCTTTCCAGGTATCTTAAGAAAAATTGGTATTTTAATCCATTTCTTGTCTCAGGTTTATAGTCCTATATTCTTTTCTTCCCAAAACATTGTAACTTGAAATATGTTGCAGTCTTTCTTCATTGGCGGTGGAATTCATCCTGCATCCATTCTTGCTGGATTCGATCAGGCCACATTATCAACTGCTCTTAATGTAAGTGTTCAAATGAACTTACCATTTCTTACTACATTTATCAGTGAAAAAAAGTTGAGTTAATATCATGTAAAATGGCAGGTCTCGAAATCAGAATTAAGAACGTTCTTGACCAAGCAATCTTCCGGGCCAATCGTGCATTTATCTGGTTCTCATAACACAAACACTTGGTCCAAATTCTTAGACCTAGAACCCCACCAGAAACTAGCTCACTTGAAGAGGATTGTGAATTTCGAGGAAGAAGCTAGCCCCAAAGAGGAGGAACCAACATGGTCATTGAGGAAAATTCTATTTACTTTATTGAACAGAGAAAACGCTGTCAAGAGAGTGGGTCACAGAGCTCCATCAGCGTACAATCTCTACAACAGGAACCCCGATTTCAAGAACGACTACGGATGGAGCAAGAAGTTGGACGAGTCTGATTATTCCCCTCTAAAACAATCAGGCAATGGCGTTTATCTTGTCAATCTATCTTCGGTAATGATCATTTGCACCCATTAACTCAAATCTTCTTGCGTGAAAGCAAATCATAGTTAACCTGGTCCATGTATATATAGCAACTTTTATGTTTCTTTTCTTGCTTACATGTTATATCTATGTTTCTTCGTTAATGTAGGGATCCTTGATGGCACCTCATGTGAATCCAACAGCAATAGAGTACGGAGTAGTGTTGAAAGGGACTGGCAGAGTCCAAATTGTGTATCCAAATGGGACTTTAGCCATGAATGCAAGAGTACGAGAAGGGGACGTTTTTTGGGTGCCACGATACTTCCCCTTCTGCCAAATTGCTTCAACAAATGGCCCATTTGAGTTCTTCGGCTTCACTACATCAGCAAGGAGGAACCATCCACAGTTCTTGGTGGGTAGGAACTCATTGATGCAAAGCTTGAGAGGGCCAGAATTTGCAGCTGCATTTGGAATTGGTGAGAAAAGGCTTAAGAGGATTGTCAATGCGCAAAGTGAACAAGTTATCTTGCCCTCATCATCAGCTGCTCCTGGTCACTTGGTCTAGTTGAGTTATGCTCGAAGCCAGTTTTGGAACATTTTTTTTTTGTCTTTTTTTTCTTTCGTGCGATCTGATTTTGTTTCCTCGGTAGTCTTGTTGCACACAAGACACATTGCCCTTTTGAGTTGTGAATAAGACGGATTGGTTTTTTGACATGATTTTGTTCGTGGTTTGAACTCTGTTACTATTAGTTACAAGAAAATTTGAAATTTCAGTTATACCTGTGGTGGTATTTCTTGGGTTACTGAAATTAGTTGAAAACATACAAGATTTATCCCTACAAAAGCGACTAGCTCCCAAAAGCTATGAATAAATTTTTAGTAATAATAGCACAAGTACAAAATGTGAAATTGATAAATTTGAGTTTCAGGTGCATGATCAGTTTCTTGAGAACTGAACATATAAATTTTATACCGGAAAAGCTGCTATCCCACCATTACAACTTTGAGAAAAGCTATTGTTGAAGCTCAATTTTACTCATTGTATTTGAACTGAAGTTGCAGTTTAGTTCTTATGCATTTGATTACTGCAGTATCATTCAAAGTAATCTTCCCAAAAGTTAGCTCTATGAGTAAATCAAACAGAAAGTAGGCTTTCATAAATATCGAGATTAGATTGTAACATCCAACATGCTGGGGAATGTTAGTAGTTCAGTTGGTTGGCTAGCTGAACTTTCTGACTCAGTTGCTTCAACTTGATGAAAATTCCCTCCCCATCCCCTTCCCTACCCCCAATTTTCAAAAAAAACACACACATGTTTTTCGGTCCACAAGGTCCCTACCATTTTCTTTGACAAGTTAAGGTGGACTTCCATTTTGTGCTCAAGCATGTCCAATAGGTTCTTGTTGTTTATGTCCATGCTGCCTCCTCCAGCAAAACTTGAAAGATTTCACATTTAGTATTATTAGCAAGCTTTTGATCGAAGTAACCTCTGGGACAGTCTAACAGTCTAGACATATTCAATAGGGCGATACCAGAGATGCACACAAATGAAGAAGTAAGGATCAATTGATAGAGTACCTCTTAGTGAACTGATCACTCAAGACAGAGTTGACAGTTTGAAGCAGCACCACACGATCAAACCCAGACTCAGGAAAGAAGTCACAGCTGTGATGATCAACAATGTTTCCACCTTCTTCCATCAAGTTTTCAAGCACCTAACATACCTGGATAAGCAACATCATGCAAGTTATAACAAAACATTTCCTTAATCTTTCAAAGGAAACTAATTTCCCCAGTCGAGACCTGGAAATAGGAAAATTTTGTATGCGAAAACTTCAAACTGTAACAATAAAATAAGAAAGTTTTCTCCCCTGCCGCCCTGCCTTCTTTCCCATAAAACATAGGAAGTGCAGGATGGAGAAACAACACAATCACCATAACTCAAATTCCATCTCACTTGATTATCCTTAGTAAAAACCACTTTGAAGAGTAGAAATCAATTAATCAATCAACTATACCTCAATCCCGAATTAACTTAGTTGGGTATATCTATATGAATGCAATGTCAATTCAACTCAATTCAGTTCCATTTTATTCCGATACTAAATATGTTGTTGAAGAGCACAACTTAAACAGAATTCACATTAATACAGCTGTCTAATCCTTAAGTCTCACCTATTGAATGTTTACCATCAAGCTTTAACTTTTCTTGTGATCGTGTCCATTAAATCCAAAACTTCCCCAACAATCTTAATCGGTTTACATCCCAAAAGGTAAAAAAATTTAATTAAGAAATCTACCTAAAATTAGATAATTTTGACCTGTTAGAGCTTTGGTTCTTTTAGGAAGAAGGAAAATGTTTAATCAACAACTAAGTGTTGAAATAATATAGAAACAGAGTTGAGCTAGGTCAACTCTTTAACGTTTGTTTCAACAAAATTAAATTATGAAGAGAAAAAAAAAGATAAATTAGTGTTTTCATTATTGATTTATTAAAACTAGTGTGTTTATATACATACATACACCTTAGAGATCATTTATTTTATTGCGTTAGATTAACCCTTTGAAATGGTCATCAAATTGCGATTTCACTACTTCATTTGGTTATGTATACAAGTTCCTTTTTTTGTTCAACATATATTTTTCAGGATCTCATCGTTTATAGTTCACCAGAAAAAGCCTTAAAATCATGCATGGTTGACAACAACTTCCTTCAAATCTCACCATTCACTCTATATAAACCACAGGCCAATCACCTAACACATCAGTAAACCAAAACTGATTATAAAGAAAGCGCAGAAAACATTCTTCTTTATAACAAGTTGAAAATGGGAAATAAAAGGACACTGCTGCTACTAGTGCTGGTAATTTTCTCAGCCTTTGTAGCCTCTATTAGTGGCTATGAATATGAAGGGAAAAGGAGAGAAAGAGAAAGTGAGCAAAAGACACAAGGAGAAAAATGGTTCTTGTTGCGTCAATTACATGATGTTGTGAAAACTGATGCCGGGTCTATGAGATTGGTGAAGGGTGGCTATCGAAGGGGTTCATTTCTTCATAGTCCAATGCATATTGGTTTCATCTCCATGGAACCCAATAGTCTCTTCATCCCTCAATATCTTGATTCTAATCTCGTCCTCTTTGTTCACCATGGTAATTAAAATCCATCTTCTCTCTTTCACTAAATCTGTTTAAGAGTCTAACTCTTATACATGGACATTGTTTAAAGCAAAATCATTAAGTTATCTAAATGATAACTACAGATAGTCTTTCATAAGAAGCGGGACTAATAACCTGGAAAACACTAACAAGTTAAAATACACCGTTAGTGTAAAAATTGAATTATAAGCCGGAGTACTCATTGTCTATGAATTGAATACAGGGGAAGCAAGAGTTGGACACATCTATAGGGATGAATTGGTGGAAAGGAGTTTGAAGCAGGGAGATGTGTACACAATTCCTGCTGGATCAACTTTCTATTTGGAGAATAGACTTGAAAACCAGAGACTTCGCATAATTTGTAGTATTGATATTACCTCAGAATCCATGGGATGGAATGCTTTCCAGGTATCCTAAGTCAAATTCTCAAAAATTGATCATTTGATCTATTTCTTGTCTTTGGTTTATCGTCCTTTTTCATCCCAAAGCTTCGTAGTAACTCGTGTAACTATTTTTCAGTCTTTCTTCATTGGTGGTGGAATTTATCCTGCATCCATTCTTGCTGGATTTGATCATACCACATTATCAACTGCTCTTAATGTGAGTATCCAAGGGAGTTATTTGCCCGTTCTTACTAAATTTGTCAGTGGAAAGAACTGAATGAAAATGATGTAAATTTACAGGTCTCGACAGAAGAATTAAGCACGTTCTTGACCAGACAATCTTCCGGACCAATCGTGCATTTATCTGGTTCTCATCACACAAACATTTGGGCCAAATTCATCGCCCAAGAACCCCACAAGAAACTAGCTCACTTGAAAAGGGTTGTGAATTTTGGAGAAGAAGCTAGCCCGAAAGAGGAGGAATCAACATGGTCATTGAGGAAATTTTTGTGTACTTTATTCAACAAAAAAGATTTTGTCAAGAGAGTGAATCATAAAGCTCCATCAACATACAATCTCTACAACAGGAAGCCCGATTTCAAGAACAATTACGGATGGAGCAAGAAGTTGGACGAGTCTGATTATTCTCCTCTACAACTATCTGGCAATGGCGTTTATCTTGTCAATCTATCTCAGGTAATGATCGCTTGCATGCACTAATTTAATGGTACATTCGCCTCAGGCTACTGGTGACCTCTGGTGTAGAATCTGAGTAGACATGTCCAAGTATAGTAACTTGTATGTTTCTTTTCTTGCTTACACATTTTATCTATGTCTACTTGCAAATGTAGGGATCCATGATGGCACCTCATGTTAATCCAACAGCAATAGAGTATGGAGTAGTGTTGAAAGGGACCGGCAGAATCCAAATTGTGTATCCAAATGGGACTTTAGCCATGAATGCAAGAGTACGAGAAGGGGACGTTTTTTGGGTGCCAAGATACTACCCTTTCTGCCAAATTGCTTCAACAAATGGCCCCTTTGAGCTCTTCGGCTTCACTACATCAGCAAGAAGGAACCACCAACAGTTCTTGGTGGGTAAGAACTCATTGATGCAGAGCTTGAGAGGGCCAGAATTTGCAGCGGCATTTGGAATTAGTGATAAAAGGCTTAAGAGGATTACTAATGCTCAACATGAACAAGTCATCTTGCCATCATCATCAGCTACTCCTGGTGACAAGCAATTCATGAATTTTGATTAGTTTAGTGGAAATTCTAGTACATCGTTGGTCTAGTTGAGTTATGGCAGAAAGCTCGATGCCAGTTTTGGAACTTTGTTTTGTTCTTCTTTTCTGTTTTCCTTTGATGCAATCTGATTTTGTTTCTTCGGTAGTACTCCTGTTGGACACAAGACACATTGCCCTTTTGAGTTGTGAATAAGACGGATTTGCTTGAGAAAAATTATTGTTGAAGCTCAGTTTTACTTTTTGTGTTTGAACTGAAGTTACAGAAGAAGAAGCCACAACCAAATTGTCATGCAGACTTTGGGAGCTGGATAAGAAGAAGCCACAACCAAATAGTCACACAGTTTGAAGTTCTCGTAGGTAAAACAGAAGAAGAAGCCACAACCAAATAGTAAAACCGTAGAACATAACTCGGAGCCAAGATTTTCAGTAAAGAGATACAAATATAAAGACGTGAATACACGAAAAAGCCAAGCGGATATAAAATCTATTATATATACATAAAGTAATTTTGACCTTTATCTATACAATGTAATTCTTCACGAAGGGGGTTCCAAACCCTCTTGTGGCCCCTATCCCCGCCCTTGCCCCTGAATAGCCTTAACATGCTATAGTACATCTCTTCTAATACTTTAATCACAAGACGGGGCTCCAATTACTAATCCAACTGGTCAGTGTCTCAACATTTTTGGTAAAATCTTCCAGAGAATCACTTCTTAGTATGACCACCATATCCTCTGGATAGTTCTCTTTTGCCTCCTCCAGCAAAACTTGAAAGATTTCACATTCAGTATTATTAGCAAGCTTTTGATCGGAGTAACCTCTGGGACAGTCAAACAGTCTAGACATATTCAATAGGGCGATACCACTTACAAGAGATGCACACAAACGAAAAAGTAAGGATCAATTGATAGAGTACCTCTTAGTGAACCGATCATACAAGACAGAATTGTCAGTTTGAAGCACCACCACACGATCTAACCAACACTCAGGGAAGAAGTCACAGCCGTGATGATCAACAATGTTTCCACCTTCTACCATCAAGTTCTCAAGCTCATCACATACCTGGATAAGAAACATCATGGAAGTTATAACAACACATTTCCTTAATCTTTCAAAGAAAACTAATTTCCCCAGTTGAGACCTGGAAATAGGAAATTTTGGTATGTGAAAACTTCAAACTGTAACAATAGAATAATAAAAATTTCTCCCCTGTGGCCCTGCCTTCTTTCCCATTAAATCAAGGATTTTATTGTGAAAACAAATACTGTAATAACATAAAAGCACATTCATGGTTTTCATGTGATTATAGGTACTATTTTCTCGATCATATGTGGTATTCCCCAATATATTGGTCATCTGACAAAGGAGCATCAGGTTAGCCCTCTCACTTCGTTCGAGCTGAATTACATCCTCCCTCTCACCTGAACTGATTGAGAGACCGCACCACATTTTTTCGAATCGAACTAACTAGAGATGGAATCAATCAACTACGTGTGTTCGCACGACTGCCCCTACTTTGGGTGATAATTTTTGCCCCTCAAATAGGTGTTCTTTGATTTTTGCCCTTCATCACTTTAAGTAATAAAAACATCGAAAAAACCAAAATAAATATTCGCAAGGCAAAAGTTTATATTTCCGTATAAACTTAGTTCCTATGGAACTCATACGGACACAGGCATAAATTCAGTTTCAAAATCCACAAAGTTATGCCTTAGGACTACAAGGGCTCAAAATTTGAACATAAATATTCAAATCCTAAAATTAGATAAGAGACTTCCACACTTGCATCCCCTATATACTTCATTGATCCCCAATTGCTTGGCATCATAGAAGTCAAAGAGTAATAGGTAAAAAATTTGAAATTAAGAAATCTACCTAAATTACATAGGTTTGACCTGTTAAACTTTTGGTTCCTTTAAAGACTTACGAGGTCTTCGTTGATGTAGTAGCAATCGAAGGTGTCATCCCAGCCGTTTGTCAAATTTTTCTCATTAGCGAAGTCGCCGACGTTGATGTGGCGGAGCTCCGTCACCTCCGCCAGGGCAGCCGCCGTAGTCGTCTTCCCTGTGCCTGGAGTTCCGGTGATAAGTATATTAGGTCTCTTCCTGCAGCTGCTATTTTGCGCCATTGCCGTTTACTGTATATGAAACCAAGTTGAGTTTTTTTAATAATATAGAAACAGAGTTGAGCTAGGTCAACTCTCTAATGTTTGTTTCAACAAAATTAATTATTAAGAGAAAATAAAATAAATTAATGCTAATTGATTTATTTAAAATGAGTGTGTTTACATACATGCATACACCTTAGATCCTTTCTTTTATTGTGTTAGATTAGCCCTTTGAAATGGTCATCAAATTGCAATTCGCTACTTCATTTGGTTATGTATACAAGTTTCTTTTTTTGTTCAACATATATTTTTTAGGATCTCAACGTTTATAGTACACCAGAAAAAGCCTTAAAATCATGCATGGTTGACAACAGCTTCGCTCAAATCTCACCATTCACTCTATATAAACCACAGGCCCATTGCCTAACACATCAGTAAACCAAGACAGGTCAAAGAACAATTTAGAAACTTCCTTTTGTGTAACGAGTTGAAAATGGAAAATAGGAGGACATTGCTGCTACTAGTGCTGGTAATTTTCTCAGCACTAGTAGCCTCTGTTCGTGGCTATGAAAATGAAGAGAGTAGGAAAGAAAGAGAAGAGGAAGAAAGTGAGCAAAAGACACAAGGAGAAAAATGGTTCTTATTGCGTCAATTACATGATGTTGTGAAAACTGATGCCGGGTCTATGAGATTGGTGAAGGGTGGCTATCGTAGGGGTTCATTTCTCCATAGTCCAATGCATATTGGTTTCATCTCTATGGAATCCAATAGCCTCTTCATCCCTCAATACCTTGATTCTGATCTTGTCCTCTTTGTTCACCAAGGTAATTCAACTTCATCGATATCTTCTCTCTCTTTCTCTAGATATTTTTAAGAGTTTACTTCTTATACACTGAAATTATACAAAAAAATTCATAGTTATCCAAATGATAACTACAAATATCTTTCATAACCTGGAAAAGACTAACATTCTAAAATGCATGGTAGTATAAAAATTAAATAACAAGCCAAAATATTCATTTTTTATGAAATGAATACAGGGGAAGCAAGAGTTGGACACATTTATAGGGATGAATTAGTAGAAAGACATTTAAAGCAGGGAGATGTGTACACAATTTCAGCTGGATCGGCTTTCTATTTGGAGAATAGAAATGAAAACCAGCGACTTCGCATAATTTGTAGTATTGATATTACCTCAGAATCAATGGGATGGAATGCATTCCAGGTAGCCAAAGTCCTCACAAATTGATCACTCAATCTATTTCTTGTCTTTGGTTTATCATCATTTTTCTTCCCAAAGCTTCGTAGTAACTCGTGTAACTATTTCTCAGTCTTTCTTCATTGGTGGTGGAATTTATCCAGCATCCATTCTTGCTGGATTCGATCATACCACATTATCAACTGCACTTGATGTGAGTATTCAAGGGAATTATTTGCCCATTCTTACTAAATTTGTCAGTGAAAAGAACTGAATCAAAATTATGTAAAATGGCAGGTTTCGACAGAAGAATTAAGCACTTTCTTGACCAGACAATCCTCCGGACCAATCGTGCATTTATCTGGTTCTCATCACACAAATATTTGGACCAAATTCATCGCTCAAGAACCCCACAAGAAACTAGCTCACTTGAAAAGGATTGTGAATTTTGGGGAAGAAGCTAGCCCAAAAGAGGAGGAATCAGCATGGTCATTGAGGAAATTTTTGTGTACTTTATTAAACAGAAAACGTGTTGTCAAGAGAGTGAATCATAAAGCTCCATCAACATACAATCTCTACAACAGGAAGCCCGATTTCAAGAACAATTACGGATGGAGCAAGAAGTTGGATGAGTCTGATTATTCTCCTCTACAACTATCTAGCAATGGCGTTTATCTTGTCAATCTATCTCCGGTAATGATCGCTTGCACACACTTACTTAATTGTACATTTGCCTCAGGCTACTGGAGGCCTCTGGTCTAGAATCTGAGTAGACATGTCCAAGTATAGTAACTTGTATGTTTCTTTTCTTGCTTACACATTTTATCTATGTCTACTTGCAAATGTAGGGATCCATGATGGCACCTCATGTTAATCCAACAGCAATAGAGTATGGCGTAGTGTTGAAAGGGACTGGCAGGATCCAAATTGTGTATCCAAATGGGACTTTAGCCATGAATGCAAGAGTACGAGAAGGGGACGTTTTTTGGGTGCCAAAGTACTTCCCTTTCTGCCAAATTGCTTCATCAAATGGCCCATTTGAGTTCTTCGGCTTCACTACATCAGCAAGAAGGAATCATCAGCAGTTCTTGGTGGGTAAGAACTCATTGATGCAGAGCTTGAGAGGGCCAGAACTTGCAGCTGCATTTGGAATTGGTGAGAAAAGGCTTAAAAGGATTACTAATGCACAACGTGAACAAGTCATCTTGCCATCATCATCAGCTACTCCTGGTGACAAGGCAATTTATGATTTTTTATTAGTTTAGTGGGAATTCTAATACGCTGTTGGTCTAGTTGAGTTATGGCATGAGAGCTCGATGCCAGTTTTGGAACTTCATGCGATCTGATTTTGTTTCCTGGATAGTCTTGTTGGACACAAGACACTTTGCCCTTTTGAGTTGTGAATAAGACGGATTGTTTTTTTTGACATGATTATGTTGGTGTTTCGAACTCTTTTACCATTAGTAAGAAAAACTGAAATTTAGGTAGTTTAGATATGTTGTTTCCTCATTATTAGCATTCACAAGCTCATCATAGTCATTAAAATAAAATAATGCACTTGACACAATAAAAAAAAGCATCCCACATATCAGCACCCAGTGATATCTAGCTTTCCAAACAAACCACATTATGTATACAGACAAGTTCAAGAATCTCATTGATTCAGGCCAAATTACTGGACTCATTTTCAAGACTTCTATAGACCTAAGGACGCCAAAAGAACATATATTCTAGTGATTCCTGCTCTATACCACAAACAAAACAAAATATCTTCTTGCAAATCTCCTATGTTTAACATGAATTTCTCAAAAAATATTTAAGATTATTCCTAATATTCATCAACCACAAACAAGACCGGAATGATAACTCATTCCAGCTCTAACTCCCTAAATAGTTTCATCGGCACTTTTGCAAGATGGTAACCCGATCTAACTTCATAATCACCTGATTTAGTGAAAGCCAAACCAACCTATCCCTTCCTTCTACCTGGCCAGGACAAAGAAATGGATAGAATGTTTTTACATCATATTCAGAAAAGAGATTCGCCGTTGATTTATAAAAACCATGATGTCCTTCAGTACGTAAAAGCTACAACTCTTCTATTAAACTTTGTTTGCATTAGATAAACACTGTGACGGAGCCAGAAATGTATATAAGGGAATTCAAAATATGCTAGAAAGTTTTACTTGAGATTTGCACATTCACTTAAATCAAGTTTGAACCCCTTTTACTACTATACTAGATTTTTCTCTAGTAGTGACCGAATTCAACTGTTTATATATATAACACAAACAATCCATTTTACCGTATATCTATAATGTAATTTTCGATAAAGGAGATTCAAATAAACCCCTATACTATTACTGGCACCGCCCTGGATAAATGTATGATTCAAGTAATCAATAGATTAAAAGGTTCAATATCGTTTGCTAATATTTTACACTAACTTACCCTGAGGATAACATTTTATTTTAAAGTTATTGCTATTATTCTCCATGGAGTCAACAGAGGGGAACAATTGACTAAGTCAAGTCGAATCAAATTGGCCAAAACGTTGACCCCAAAAACCAAGGTGAGCTAGCTCAACTTAGCTACGTTTGACCATAGATTTCTAAATAATGTCCCGGCTTAGTTAGAGGAGATCTTTATTTCCAATAAAAACAAAAAAAAATGATAATAATAAAGGGTCCTTCAATATGCTAACCGATTATTTCACGGTAATTGGTCATTGATATAATTCAAATTCGCTATCCGAGTAAATTATTTTATATAATCAGTTAGAACAAATTGCTTATGTTATTTTTTATCGTGATCAATCCACAATTAAAGCCAGTCACATCCATTGGTTATTAAAAACTTGACATTGTTAAGAAAATTACAAGACATAATCGACACTTAAATTTGGCCTCCATTGGCGGTTGAACGCCCCAACTTTTATTGTGACCATCTAGACACAATTAAAGGTTTATTATGAAGTGTTTATACTAAATGTTGATTGGTAGTAGCCTTAGTACAAGTGTAAAAATTAGGATATACATCTTAAAAGTTAAATACATTCTTTTAGTGCGCTAGAGTAGCCCTTTGAAGTGGTCATCAAATTCTACATCATTTGGTTTTGTATACGAACTTCACGAAATGAAATTTCGTTGGTTCAACGATTTTTTTTTAGGATCTAAACGTTAACTACACAAGAAAAGCCTAGAAATCTTGCATGGCAGACAACAACTCCCCTTAAAATCTCATCATTTTCATCTATATAAACAACTACAGATCCTTCACTCTCCATTGTACCAAACTAATTAAAGAAAACTTCGAAAAACATTCTTCTTTATTACAGGTTGATCAAATGGAAAATATTAGGACACTGCTACTTCTAGTGCTTGTACTTTACTCTGCACTAGTGGCCTCTGTTGGTGCCTATGAATATGAAGAAAGCGAGCAAAGGACACAAGGAGAAAAATGGTTCTTGTTGCGTCACTTACATAATGTTGTGAAAACTGATGCTGGGTCGATGAGATTGGTGAAGGGTGGTTATCGAAGGGGTTCATTTCTCCATAGTCCAATGCATATTGGTTTCATCTCCATGGAACCTAATAGCCTCTTCATCCCTCAGTACCTTGATTCCGATCTTGTCCTCTTTGTTCACCATGGTAATTAAACTTTTATATTCAAATGTTTATCTTTAATTAAAAGTGGGATCCGTAACTTGAAAAATAATAAGACAGATTATCTACTACTACATTTTGAAGTATAAGGATAGCGTAAAAAGTTAAAATCATTTCCTTTAACGAGCCAGAATATTCATTTTTTATGAAATGAAAACAGGGGAAGCAAGAGTTGGACACATCTATAGGGATGAATTAGCGGAAAGGAGTTTGAAGCAGGGAGATGTGTACACGATTCCTGCTGGATCAGCTTTCTATTTGGAGAATAGAAATGAAAACCAGAGACTTCGCATTATTTGTAGTATTGATATTACCTCAGAATCCATGGGGTGGAATGCTTTCCAGGTATCCTAAGCTAATTTCTCAAAAAATGGTCTTTTATTCCGTTTCTTGTCTTAGGTTTATTGTCCTATTTCTTCCCAAAACTATGTAGTAACTCGTGTAATTATTTTCAGTCGTTCTTCATTGGTGGTGGAGTTCATCCTGCATCTATTCTAGCCGGATTCGATCATCACACACTATCAACTGCTCTTAATGTAAGTATCCGAGGAATTTACTTATTCTCGATATATTTGCTAGTGGAGAAAACTGAGTCAAGATTATGTAAAATGACAGGTATCGACAAAAGAATTAAACACGTTCTTGACTAGGCAATCTTCCGGGCCAATAGTGCATTTATCTGGTTCTCATCACTCAAACATTTGGTCCAAATTCTTGGCCCAAGAACCCCACCAGAGACTAGCTCACTTGAAGAGGATTGTGAATTTCGAGGAAGAAGCTAGCCCCAAAGAGGAGGAATCAACATGGTCATTGAGGAAAATTTTGTTTACTCTAATAAACAGGGAAGACGTTGTCAAGAGAGTGAACCACAACGCTCCATCAACGTACAATCTCTACAACAGGAATCCTGATTTCAAGAACGACTACGGATGGAGCAAGAAATTGGATGAGTCTGATTATTCTCCTTTAAGACTATCCGGCAATGGCGTCTATCTTGTGAATCTATCTTCGGTAATGACCCTATCATTTTTCTAGATCATGGATTTTCCCTTCTTACTTATATGATTTTTTCTTGCTCAGTTGTTTTATCTATGTCTACTTGCAAATGTAGGGATCCATGATGGCACCTCATGTTAATCCAAGAGCAATAGAGTATGGCGTAGTGTTGAAAGGGACTGGCAGGATCCAAATTGTGTATCCAAATGGGACTTTAGCCATGAATGCAAGAGTACGAGAAGGGGACGTTTTTTGGGTGCCAAGGTACTTCCCCTTCTGCCAAATTGCTTCAGCGAATGGCCCGTTTGAGTTCTTTGGCTTCACTACATCAGCAAGGAGTAACCGTCCACAGTTCTTGGTGGGTAGGGATTCATTGATGCAAAGTTTGAGAGGGCCAGAATTTGCAGCTGCATTTGGAATTGGTGAGAAAAGGCTTGAGAGGATTGCCAACGCGCAAAGTGAACAAGTTATCTTGCCCTCATCTTCGTCGGATTCTCCTCTGAGGATGAACATGGGTTTTTATTAGCTTAGTGGAAATGCTAGTACGTAGTTGGTCTAGTTGAGTCATGGCGTGAGCTCGAATCCAGCTTTTGAAACTTCATTTTTCTTTTCTGTTTTCCTTTTATCCGATTTGAGTAATTCCTAGTCGTCTTGTGGCGCATTGCCCCTTTGAATTGTGAATAAGACGGATTGATTTTCTTGACATGGATTCTATTTGTGGTTTGAACTTCATTAACAAAATTTAAATTTCAACTGATTCTACGGTGGATAAAAGTGGACCATTTTTTTCATCACACAAGTTTCACTTTCAGCTTTCAGGCACATGATCATTGAAATGGGCTTGTACTGGTAAAAACTCAAATAACATGCAAATCTCATTAACAATTGCTACAGATTTTTCTATATAGGCAAGCCAATATCATTATCCATTACATGGTCACTAAAGGGATTGAAAAAAAACTAATAAATTGAATTAAAAATCGTCCTCTATGTAGAGTTTATCTCCTGCAAAAAAAATTTACGGAAATGAACTCTATTCCACACTTCGTGATTAATTTTTGACAGTCTCCAACCTTGATTTCCTTGTTGATTTCTGCTGTCCAAGTTTTCAGAAGGAATTTTTTTTTTTGGGAAGCAATAATGTCGTGACCAAAAGTCAATCGGTTGCCGCGCAAAACCTTTAGGGGTCGTTTGACGTTTGGTAACTAGTTAAAGTTATGTAGATATAAGTAACTCACTTCCAAACCAGCTACCAAATGACTCCATAGTGCTGACAGAAGGGTCGTTGCCAATACTTCCATAGCTACATTTTCGTGGCGACATAAATAATCATCCAAAAAAGGTGTATCGGATCGTTGTCAAAAGTTATACAAGTTGCCACCGAATATACCAAATAAGGGTGTTCACGAGAAACTGAAACCGAAAGAAAAAATAAATCTCTTTTCGGTTTGATTTCAGTTTTGATTTTTAATTTTAAGAAAATATTGATCTAATTTTGATTTTAAACAAAAAATAACTAAAAGCCCCCAAACCAGACAAACTATATAAATATACCTATTAAAAAAATTATAACTACATAGATGTGAGTTTTATATAGAACTTGTACAGTTTAATGGTATCTATCTTTTATCTTTGCACTCTTATTTTATAGTCTAGTTCATTGTCTTGGAGTAATTTAGTTCTTGACATTTACATTCTAGTTTGATATTTTGATAAATCCAAGAATTTATTTCATGTTAATTATAACTTGTCTTTAGCCAGGTCCTTAATTCTTCATCACTACTTAATTTAATTATCATCAAGATATCTTGGTAATGACAAATTTTCTTTAAAAAAACGAGTGTTTTGTTAGAATATTTGTTTGCCAAAAAACCCAAGAAGAGCGACAAAACTAGAACCAATGAAAAGTTGACTTAATTAGTTTATTTGGTTTTAACATTTGAAAAACCATCTTCATTAGTTTGATTTGGTTTCTTTTTAAAGGAAAATCGACTCAACCGAACCATGAACACCCCTAATACCAACAATGTGTTCCAGAAAGTGGTCGCCACAAAAAGAAAGCTATAGTGGGGAGGAAATTACAAGTGATTAGCCACAAAAGGCTTTTAGTAGCAATAATAAGTTGTCACAAACACTTGATAGGTTCATTGGGAATACACGCAATCTTGATTGCGGCAAAAACTATTTTTTAAAAATAAATTGGTATTCTCCCATATTAGTTGGTCAGCTTACTAAATCAAGAAAACATTCATTAATTTTTTTTCATACTTTGCAATTAATTCTTTTTTAAAGTGTTCATACTTGTTTGTAAAGTTTCAAAGAAATTTCTTAAGGGGTGAATTAGTAAAAGTATCTTCTTATTTATGATTTAATATGCGTATAAAAAAAGAAAGTTGTCAACTAATATGGGACGGAGGGAGTATATACATCTTATATCCATTCTTTGATTGCGCTACATTAGGCCTTTAATTTGAAGTGGTCATCAAATTGCAGTTTCACAACATTTGGTTTTGTATGCAAACTTTGACAAATAATTTTTCGTTATTTCAAACTAATTATTTTTCAGGATCTCAACGTTCATAGCACACCAGAGAAAGCCTAAAATTCTTGCATGGTTGACAACAATTCCCCTCAAATCTCACCATTCCCTCTATATAAATCGCTAGAATCTGCACCTAAGTCATAAGTGAACCAAAACTGATCATTAAAGAAAACTTACAAACTAAAACTACTAGTAACTTTTCTTTTCCGAGTTGAAATGGGAGATAGAAGGACATTGTTGTTTCTAGTGCTGGTACTTTTCTCTGCACTAGTGTCCTCTGTTGGTGCCTATGAAGAGGAAAAAAGCGAGCAAAGGACACAAGGAGAAAAATGGTTCTTGTTACGCAACTTACATAATGTTGTGAAAACTGATGCTGGGTCGATGAGATTGGTGAAGGGTGGCTATCAAACGGGTTCATTTCTTCATAGTCCAATGCATATTGGTTTCATCTCCATGGAACCCAATAGCCTCTTCATCCCTCAATATCTTGATTCCGATCTTGTTCTCTTTGTTCACCATGGTAATTCAACTTCATCTTCTCTTTCACTAGATTTTATTTTTAAGAGTTTAACTTCAATGTTTAAATATTTATCTTTCATTAGAAGTGGGATCAGTAACTTGGGAAATAACAAGACAGATTATCTGCTACCATAATTTCGAAGTATAAGGATAGCGTAAAAAGTTAAATCCTTTCCTTTAACGAGCCAGAATATTCATTTCTTATGAAATGAATACAGGGGAAGCAAGAGTTGGACACATCTATAGGGATGAATTAGCGGAAAGGAGTTTGAAGCAGGGAGATGTGTACACAATTCCTGCTGGATCAGCTTTTTATTTGGAGAATAGAATCGAAAACCAGAGACTTCAAATTATTTGTAGTATTGATATTACCGCAGAATCCATGGGATGGAATGCTTTCCAGGTATCTTAAGAAAAATTGGTATTTTAATCCATTACTTGTATTAGATCTATTGTCCTAATTTTCTTCCCAAAACTTTGTAGTAACTCGTGTAATTATTTTCAGTCGTTCTTCATTGGCGGTGGAGTTCATCCTGCATCTATTCTTGCTGGATTCGCTCATCACACATTATCAACTGCTCTTAATGTAAGCATTCGAGGAATTTACTTATTCGCGATACATTTGCTAGTGGAAAAAAACTGAGTCAATCTTATGTAAAATGGTAGGTATCGACATCAGAATTAAACACGTTCTTAACTAGGCAATCTTCGGGGCCAATCGTGCATTTATCTGGCTCTCATCACTCAAACATTTGGTCCAAATTTTTGGCCCAAGAACCCCACCAGAAATTAGCTCACTTGAAGAGGATTGTAAATTTCGAGGAAGAGGCTAGCCCCAAAGAGGAGGAATCAACATGGTCATTGAGGAAAATTATGTTTACTCTATTAAACAGGGAAAACGTTGTCAAGGGAGTGAACCACAACGCTCCATCAACGTACAATCTCTACAACAGGAATCCTGATTTCAAGAACGACTACGGATGGAGCAAGAAATTGGATGAGTCTGATTATTCTCCTTTAAGACTATCCGGCAATGGCGTCTATCTTGTGAATCTATCTTCGGTAATGACCCTATCATTTTTCTAGATCATGGATTTTCCCTTCTTACTTATATGATTTTTTCTTGCTCAGTTGTTTTATCTATGTCTACTTGCAAATGTAGGGATCCATGGTGGCACCTCATGTTAATCCAAGAGCAATTGAGTATGGCGTAGTGTTGAAAGGGACTGGCAGGATCCAAATTGTGTATCCAAATGGGACTTTAGCCATGAATGCAAGAGTACGAGAAGGGGACGTTTTTTGGGTGCCAAGGTACTTCCCCTTCTGCCAAATTGCTTCAACGAATGGACCATTTGAGTTCTTCGGCTTCACTACATCAGCAAGGAGGAACCGTCCACAGTTCTTGGTGGGTAGGAATTCATTGATGCAAAGCTTGAGAGGACCAGAATTTGCAGCTGCATTTGGGATTGGCGAGGAAAGGCTTAAGAGGATTGCCAATGCGCAAAGTGAACAAGTTATCTTGCCCTCATCATCAACGGATTCTCCTCTGAAGATGAACATGGGTTTTTATTAGCTTAGTGGAAATTCTAGTACGTAGCTGATCTAGTTGAGTTATGGCATGAGCTTGATGCCAGTTTTTGGAACTTCGTTTTTCTATTCTGTTTTCCTTTCATTCTTATTTGAGTTTCCTTAGTTCTTGTGACGGATTGCCCTTTTGAGTCGTGAATAAAACGGATTATTGTTTTACATGGATTTATTTGTGGTTTGAATTTCATTAACAAAATTTCAACTAATTATATTGTTGATATTTCTTGGGATATCAAAGATTCTGCCGCACAAAAGCACTAGTGCCCCAATGCTACAAAAGAAAGTAACTCTAGTATAAAAGTATACCTTCAAATTCCAAATGTAAAAGCCTGCAATAGTGAAGAAAAATTGACCCTTTTTTTTCATCACACAAGTTTCAGTTCCGACTTTCAGGCACATGATCATTTAATTGGATTTGCTGGTAAAAACTCACATAAGATGCAAATCTCATTAACAATTGCTTAGCCAGACGTCCAGTGGTATAATTTTTTTTTAAAATGCTATTGATTTTTTTATACGGAGAAGCTAATATCATTATCCATTACATGATCTCTGTGTATAGAGTTTATCTCCTGCAAAATTGTTTTAAGAAAAAAAAAACTGTACTCCACAATTCGTGATTGATTTTTGATAGTCTCCAAACTTGATTTCCATGTTGATTTCTGCTGCCAAAGTTTTTAGAAAGATTTTTTTTTTTTGGGAAGCCAAAAGCTGTGAAAATAAAAACTGAGAGAAATGAGTATACCGCACTACAGGAAACGAGGCCTTTGTGGCAATAACTTCATCACCAAAAGTCACTAGGTCGCCACACAAAACCTTTACTGGAATCTTTGGTTAAAAAAAAAAAGGACTTTAGTGGTGACAGAAGAGTCGTTGCCAATGCTTCCATAGCTACAGCTTTTTACATAAATAGTCATCCAAAAAAGGTGTATCGGATTGCTGCCAAAAGTTGTACAAGTTGCCACCAGATATATCAGTTACGGGTGTTCACGAGAAACCAAAATTGAATCAAACCGAAAGCAAGAATCAATATCTTCTTGGTTTGATTTGGTTTTGGTTTTTAATTATCATCAAGATATATCAGTAAATGACACATTTTCTTAAGAAATATAGTAGTGTTATATTGGAATATAGTAGTCCGAATATGTGTTTGACAATGTATTCACATATTTATAAAAAACAAAAAAAAACTGAAAAGAAATCAACAAAAACGAAACAACAATGAAAATCGACTTAATTGGATTAATTTGATTTTAATATTTGAAAAATTGACTTAATTAATTTAATTTTCTTTTAAAGAAAGATCGACTCAAACCAAACCATGAATACCCCTAACACCATTGTACCAACAAAGTGGTCGACACATAAAGAAAGGCTATAGTGGTAAGAAAATTACAATTTGTGATTGCCATAAAAGGCTATAGTAGCAATAATATGTTGTCACAAGTTCATTGGAAATACATAATTTTTAAAATAAACTAGTTCTTCCGCACGTACATTGCACGTGTATATCAAGTCATGTAATATACAGTTTTATAAAATAATATATCAATATTCTTAACACAAAAATTTGAGTAAATAATTATTCATGAAAAATAAAGTACAAATGCATGATGAATAAACGGGTGATAGAAAACTATTCCAACAATAAAAAAATTTCCTGGATAAATAAATTACGGTAATCAATTCAAGCATAATCGATTATATTACTTCTCTTAATAAAGTTGATCCCGGTGAATGTATAGTCAAACATACACAACAAATATCTAACAAACAATTAAAGTTTGAACCAAACTATCAGTAAGTTCCTCCAATAATAGGATTGAAAATAAAATTAGAGAATATTACAACCCTGAATCTGAGTATGATTTACTCTTAATTGTTTCTTTACTCAAAACTCTAGTTAGTGAGATCCCCAGGTTAGGATAGGAAGAGAGGTAATAGAATCCTAAACCTATAGGGTTTTCCAAAATTCTAATCCCGCTCCTCATGAAATTAAACGTCTAATTTCTAAAAGTTAGAACAAAAATGATGCTTAATCTTGATAAAAATGGGAGAAATATAGACGCCTAATCTTGATTAAAAAAAAAGAAAAGAAATATAGGCGCCTATTTTTTCGTCCACAAAAATAGGAGTTCTTTGTTTCAACCCCGCTAGATGACGTTTGGATTAAAGATTGACGCTAAATTTTTTTATCATATTTGCATTTTTCTTCAACCATAATAGGTGCTAGGTGCTTAATGTAGCGCTATTGATTCTCAGTTTTTTTTCGTCAAAATTGATATGTTAAACCTAGCCACTACACACCTTTATCCACGAAAATACTTAAATCAATACAAAACACAAATTAGCTAGGGCAATAACCAGTGTTTAGTCTATATGCATTCCTCTTCAATAACCGTAGGTATTAGGCGCATAGTGTAGCGCTATTTAAACTCGATATTTTATAAATTTGGTGTGTTTAATCTATTCATTCATGAATTGAGTAAATCAATACAATCGTGAAGACAAATTTACTCATAAGAAATGTACTCATCACACAGTCAAACCATCTTACCTCGCAAAAAGTGCATCAATATGTGCATTATAAATACTAAAAAGATAAATTTACTTAGGCTAAATTGCTAATTTGCTTATTCAAAAAAATTATCAATCAATGCCACAAATATATCATCATCTCCAAACATCATAGAAACCGACTGGCCATAAATTGGTGACACCAAAAGTTGTTGGCATTGTATATTAGCACGACTATAGCTAATTTCTTTTCCAAAACATGCTTGCTCATATGCTTGTGCTAATCCCATTAGAAATTGGATTTCATTCTTAGATGTGAAGTGAGGTACATATTTCCTCGGTTTACTTTTACTTGTCATGTTTCGCTTCGTGAGAGTCAGCTTGACTAATCATTAGAGCTAAATTGAATCAGATTAATTTAATAATTTAAATTTATAATTTGGATGATAGAAAACTATACGAAAAATATTGTTGCAATCTTTCTCATATTAATACGATGAAAAAAAATATATATTAAGATATTGGTCAGAGTTCATACAATTTTCCTCTCTATAAACGGAAGATGAGAAAAAGTGAACTTAGGGAGTAACTACTTGCTACTACAACCAGACTTATGTTATGTCTCCTTTGCTTTCAATCAATTCTTTCCGTAATATTCTATTATAGGGAAATATAGAAAGCAACATGTTCTCCAATGATACCATTAATCACGTTCTACACAGAATCTAACTCAGGCCATTTTTAGAGAAAAGACCACTGCTCCCTGACTTTAAAAAGTCTAATAGTCCATGAAACTCACATACACAAAACAAGCAAGGATATCACCAATAATATATCGATCGGGTTCACAAACTTGTGCAGACATCTTTAATCAGAACAAAAATTGTTAGAATCTGGATAAACACAAGCAACAAACACGAGAGACAAAATAGTCACCTGTTCGAAACACCACAAAACCAGTCATGCATGCCGAGGCCAATCTTTTTAACTGGAATTATACCAACAGTTGAAAGTTGAAACTCCAAAAATAGCAAATATTGATAATCCAAGAACAAAACAGATGAAGGAGTTTGAATGAAGGAGTTTTCAGATTTGGCAGTGTGTTACAAAACTTTTCTGAATCAACACAACCACAAAAGAACTTTTCATGTATTGGTCGTATAGAAGCACCGACTGGAATCGTTTACCCGCGGCCAATTTTTTAAAAAATAATAAGGTAATTAGGTTTTTAAGTTAAGAAGGGTATTTTAGTAATTTCATTTTGAGTTTTTTGAGATGTTTTTAAGGTAGTATAGACTCTCTCAGTTCCTAAATACTTGTCATCCTTACTAAAAATTGATATTCCATAATACTTATCATTTTAGAAACCAAAACATAATTAATTATTTGTTTTCACATTTACCATTAGTCATAAATATGGAGAGATATTAATATAGTGCAAAAAAAAAGAGAAGTATTAAATAGAGAGTAGTAATAAATAAGGGTAATTTAGTCAAATTATCGTCTATGTAATGTTTTTCTTAAGGGGATGCAAACAAAAAATATGACAAGTATTTAGGAACGGATGGAGTATATACATCTTAAATCCATTCCTTAATTGCACTAGATTAGGCCTTTAGTGGTCATCAAATTGCAGTTTCAAAACTTTTGGTTTTGTATACAAGCTTTGGCAAATAATTTTTCTTTATTTCAAACTAATTATTTTTCAGGATCTCAATGTTCCTAGCACACCAGAGAAAGCCTAAAATTCTTGCATGGTTGACAACAACTCCCTCCAAATCTCACCATTCCCCCACTATATAAATCGCTTGAATCTACACCTAAGTCATAAGTGAACTAAAACTGATCATTAAAGAAAAAACTTACAAATTAAAACTACTAGTAGCTTTTTTTGTTCCAAGTTGAAATGGGAGATGGAAGGACATTGTTGTTTCTAGTGCTAGTACTTTTCTCTGCACTAGTGTCCTCTGTTGGTGCCTACGAAGAGGAAGAAAGCGAGCAAAGGACACAAGGAGGAAAATGGTTCTTGCTGCATCAGTTACATAATGTTGTGAAAACTGATGCTGGGTCGATGAGATTGGTGAAGGGTGGCTATCGAAGGGGATCATTTCTCCATAGTCCAATGCATATTGGTTTCATCTCCATGGAACCAAATAGTCTCTTCATCCCTCAATATCTTGATTCCGATCTTGTCCTCTTCGTTCACCATGGTAAAATTCATCTTCTCTCTTTCATTCAAATATTCTTTAACCGGTCAATTAACTTTAATACGCTGAGATCGTATAAGAATTCATTAATCTTGTTTGTGTATATGCGTCATCCTTTTCTTAATAAACTAGAATTTTCATTTTTTATGAAATGAATACAGGGGAAGCAAGAGTTGGACACATCTATAGGGATGAATTAGCGGAAAGGAGTTTGAAGCAGGGAGATGTGTACACAATTCCTGCTGGATCAGCTTTCTATTTGGAGAATAGAAATGAAAATCAGGGACTTCGCATTATTTGTAGTATTGATATTACCTCGGAATCCATGGGATGGAATGCTTTCCAGGTATCCTAAGCTAATTTTCGACAAAATGGTCTTTTAATCCATTTCTTGTATTAGATCTATTGTCCTAATTTTCTTCCCAAAACATTGTAACTCAAAATACTTTGCAGTCTTTCTTCATTGGCGGTGGAGTTCATCCTGCATCTATTCTTGCTGGATTCGATCATACCACATTATCAACTGCTCTTAATGTGAGTATTCGAGGGACCTTAATTTTTCTTACTACATTTATCAGCGGGAAAAAAAAACTGAATCAAAATTATGTAAAACTCCAGGTCTCGACAGCAGAATTAAGAACGCTCTTGACCAGGCAATCTTCCGGGGCAATTGTGCATATATCTGATTCTCATCACACAAACATTTGGACCAAATTTGTTGCCCAAGAACCCCACCAAAAACTAGCTCACTTGAAGAGGATTGTGAATTTGGAGGAAGAAGTTAGCCCAAAAGAGGAGGAATCAACATGGTCATTGAGGAAATTTTTGTGTTCTTTATTAGACAGAAAAGATGTTGTCAAGAGAGTGAGTCATAAAGCTCCATCAACGTACAATCTCTACAACAGGAGCCCCGATTTCAAGAACAATTATGGATGGAGCAAGAATGTGGATGAGTCTGATTATTCTCCTCTACAACAATCCGGCAATGGCGTTTATCTTGTCAATCTATCTCCGGTAAATCATCTGCACTCACTGACTGAAAAATTGTAAACTTGCCTCATGCAAGTGGTGACCTTTGGTCCAATAGTCTCAAATCTCCTCGCGTGAATGCAATGCTGATGATGTGAAACTTATTGAATGTTTCTTTTTCTTGCTTACTTGTTTAAATCTATGTTTCTTGACAAATGTAGGGATCCATGATGGCACCTCATGTTAATCCAACAGCAATAGAGTATGGAGTTGTATTGAAGGGTGCTGGCAGGATACAAATTGTGTATCCTAATGGGACTTTAGCCATGAACGCCAGAGTACGAGAGGGGGATGTTTTTTGGGTGCCACGCTACTTCCCATTCTGCCAAATTGCTTCAACTAATGGACCATTTGAGTTCTTCGGGTTCACAACATCAGCAAGGAGGAACCATCCACAATACTTGGTGGGTAGGAACTCATTGATGCAGAGCTTGAGAGGGCCAGAATTTGCAGCTGCATTTGGAATTAGTGATCAAAGGCTTAAGAGGATTGCCAATGCGCAGCGTGAACAAGTCATCTTGCCTTCATCATCATCGGATTCTCCTCTGAGGATGGACATGGGGTTTTATTAGTTTAGTGAATTCTAGTACGTCGTTGGTCTAGTTGAATTATGGCATGAAAGCTCGAAGCCAATTTTGTAACTTTTTTATTTTTTCCTGTTATTCAGTCTGAGTTTGTTTCCTTGGCATCTTGTTTCATTGGAAGCAAGAAACATTGCCCTTTTGAGTTGTGAATAAGACGGATTGGTTTACTTGATATGGATTTTATTTGTGGTTTAAACCTCGTTAACAAAATTTCAACAGTGGACTGTGGTTTGTATTTTTTTGGTACCTGAAATTAATTGAAAACCTATAAGATTCTGCACCTACAAAAGCGACTAGTGCCCCAGCAGATGAAAGAAACTACTCGCTCCTAGTACATAAACATAGTGATAAAACTACTCTTCCACCATTACAACTTGAAGGGAAAAATTATTGTTGAATGACAACTTTACTCGTTGTATTTTAATTAATGCTGCAGTGCAGTGCAGTTCTTATACAATTGCTCATTCAAAAATTGTCTTCATATACTAAAAGCCAAAGGCTAACTCGGTGAGTAAATTTAACAGCATACTATTAGGTATTTCAAGACTAGATTGTAACATTTCTCAACTCTGATGGAACCAAGTGGGGAGCATCCAACCTACTGATTCTCACGGGTCTCATGTCACTGAAATAAAGTGATTCCGTTCTGTCACTGGTTTCTTTTCGGATTCTAAAGAGGCATTGATCTATGAAAAAATATGACATCCTTCAAGTAAAAGCTACTACATCTTTTCTATTAGCATTTAACTACACAAGCTCATATAGGTTTCACTGGAGTTAGACATGAAATTTTAATCTTTGTCTGCATCTAGATAAATTAACGTACAATTCAAATGATCAACAAATTAAAGGTTCAGTTTCATTTGCAAATTTTTCACTTATTTTACTCTCAGAAGTAACATTTTATATCTAAGTTACCATTACACTACTCAACAGAGTCAATAAGCGAAGCAAAAGATGTCTCTAAAATACTCTTCCTAAAACACAAGTTTTAATTATTTCTCTATTATATTTCCGTCATTCGGTTTTTTTTTAATGTAAAAATACTTTTTAATTTATGTTTTGTGTAAACAGATTTAAGGACATTTCAGTCATTTTAACAAAGTGTTTATCAAATCTTTTGACCAAACAAATTAAAAGTATTTATTATCATATTCAATACTTCTATCCAAACACGTAACAACTAAAACAAGTGTTTTTAAAAGGTATATTTTTAGCCTTTCAGAAACTTAGCCAAACATGTATTAGTGTCCTAGCATATAACCAAAATAGGAACTCTTTTTATTTCGTATAACAACAAAAACAAAAGGATAATTTCAGAGATCTCCCTTTAGATTTAGCTTTGTCACTAACCTCTCTCATGGTTTATGATATTACATTTACCTTTATAATTTTAAGTTTTTTCCGACAATGATTTACCCTACTTATCATTAATACAAAATTTATGAATCTGACCAATTTACAGTCAAAATTCTTCAATCTAGTCATATCATCTGCCCTATTGTCAATAACCTCCCTCGTGGTTTATGATATTACGTTTACCTTTCTAATTGCAATATAGTAAATAATTTTGTTATTACAGGACATTAAAAGTTTTTATTAAATTGCTTATAGTAAATATTAAAGGCAATACAAGTGTAAAAATTACTCCGTTATATATATATACCTTAAGCCCTTTCTTTTGTTGCGCTATAGTAGCCCTTTGACATGGTCATCAAATTGCTATTTTACTACATCATTTCGTTCTGTATTACAATCTTGACAAACGTTTTTTCTTTGGTTCACCGATGATTTTTCAAGATCTGAACGTTAAGTACACCAGAAAAGCCTAGAAATTTTGAATGGTTGACAACAATTCCTCTTAAATCTCACCATTCTTTCTATATAAATCGCTATAATCTGCACATAAGTCATAAGTGAACCAAAACTGATTACTAAAGAAACTTACAAATTTAAAACTACTAGTAGCTTTTTTTATTACGAGTTGAAATGGGAGATAGAAGGACATTGTTGTTTCTAGTGCTGGTAGTTTTCTCAGCACTAGTGGCCTCTGTTGGTGCCTATGAAGAGGAAGTAAGTGACCAAAGGACACAAGGAGAAAAATGGTTCTTGTTGCGTCAATTACATGATGTTGTTAAAACTGATGCTGGATCTATGAGATTGGTGCAGGGTGGCTATCGTAGTGGTTCATTTCTCCGTAGTCCAATGCATATTGGTTTCATCTGCATGGAACCAAATAGCCTCTTCATCCCTCAATACCTTGATTCCGATCTTGTCCTTTTTGTTAACCATGGTATTTCAACGTCATCAATATCTTCTCTCTTTCTCTAGATATATATTTAAGAGTTTAACTTCTATGTTCAAATGTTTTATCTTTCGGGATCAGTAACTTGGAAAATAATAAGACAGATTATCTGCTACTAAAATATAAGGATAGCGTATAAAGTTAAATCCTTTCCTTTAACAAGCCAGAATATTCATTTTTTATGAAATGAATACAGGGGAAGCAAGAGTTGGACACATCTATAGGGATGAATTAGTAGAAAGACATTTAAAGCATGGAGATGTGTACACAATTCCTGCTGGATCAGCTTTCTATTTGGAGAATAGACTTGAAAACCTGAGACTTCGCATAATTTGTAGTATTGGTATTACCTCAGAATCCATGGGGTGGGATGCTTTCCAGGTATCCTAAGCTAATTTCTCAACAAAATGGCATTTTAATCCAGTTCTTGTCTTAGGTTTATTTTCCTAATTTTCTTCCCAAAACTTTGTAACTCGTAATATTTTTGCAGTCTTTCTTCGTTGGTGGTGGACTTTACCCAGCATCCATTCTTGCTGGATTCGATCATACCACATTATCAAAAGCTCTTAATGTGAGTACTCAAGGAAAGTTACCAATTTACCCTTTCTTGATGCATTCATAGTGGAAAGAACTGAATCAAGATTATGTAAATTTGCAGGTCTCGACAGCAGAATTAAACATGTTTTTGACCAGGCAAACTTCCGGGCCAATTGTGCATCTATCTGGTTCTCATTACACAAATCTGTGGTCCAAATTCTTGGCCCAAGAACCCCACGAGAGACTAGCTCACTTGAAGATGATTGTGAATTTGGAGGAAGAAGTTAGCCCAAAAGAGGAGGAATCAACATGGTCATTGAGGAAATTTTTGTGTACTTTATTAAACAGAAAAGATGTTGTCAAGAGAGTGAATCATAAATCTCCATCAACGTACAATCTCTACAACAGGAAGCCCAGTTTCAAGAACCACTATGGATGGAGCAGGAATGTGGATGAATCTGTCTATTCTCCTCTAAAACAATCCGGCAATGGCGTTTACCTTGTCAATCTATCTCCGGTAATGACCCTCACATTATTCAAGATCGTGCATGGTGTAATCACTTTCCTTTTATATATGTTTTTCTTTGATAACGTAGGGATCCATGATGGCACCTCATGTTAATCCAACAGCAATAGAGTATGGAATAGTGTTGAAAGGGACCGGCAGGATCCAAATTGTATATCCAAATGGGACTTTAGCCATGAATGCCAGAGTACAAGAAGGGGACGTTTTTTGGGTGCCAAGGTACTTCCCTTTCTGCCAAATTGCTTCGACTAATGGCCATTTTGAGTTCTTCGGCTTCACTACATCAGCAAGGAGGAACCATCAACAGTTCTTGGTGGGTAAGAACTCATTGATGCAGAGGTTGAGAGGGCCAGAATTTGCAGCTGCATTTGGAATTGGTGAGAAAAGGCTTAAGAGGATTGCCAATGCGCAACGTCAACAAGTCTTCTTGCCTTTATCATCTCCGGATTCTCCACAAGACAAGGCATCAGAGCCAGAGAGGAAGAAGAGGGCCAATTTTGAGAAGATTATTGGGAACTTGGGCAGTGACATGATCATGGGTTTTGACTAGTTTAATTTATTTAGTGGAACGTCGTCTAGTCTTTGGGCTAGTCTGAGTTTTGGCATGAAAGATAGACGCCAATCTAGAAACTACTTACTTCTTTTTTGGTCTTTCTTTTCTTTCTTACGGTCGGATTTTGTTTCCTTGGTTGTCTTGGAGACATATCATTTTGAGTTTTGAATAAAAGAGATTTTCTTTTCACGTTCTATTGATGGCTCAAACTCCATTAATTAGAGTTTCACTTGATGCATCTGGTTTGTATATGTCAACATGATAAACTAGTCACTGATAGAAACAGAATTCTGTCTCCAGATCATTTAGTCCTTTATTGTTAATATCAGATCAGTTGAAAAATAATCGGCTAGGTTGAATGTAACATGAAATCAAATCATTTTATGCTTACAAGCCTTACGTTCATTTCTTTTCCTTCAAGTATATAAAAGATACATTTATTTTGATTAGTTAAGCTGAGGGTCTATCGGAAACCTTATTGTCTGCATTAGATAAGTATATACAATAGTACAATTAAGTGATCAGCAGAGTAGAAGATTCAGTTTTGTTTACTTATTTCTTACACTGGTTTGTCATCTTTGTATCCATATAACTGAGTAAAGAGCTACAAGCTTTTCATGGATGATAATCTCACACACGATCTCTAGACTTTAGTATTACTAAAATAACAAAATTATATTTTGAGAGTGTTTGACTAAGCTTATAAGCTATTTTTTTTGCCGGCAATACCTTTTCATAACACCAACACCAAAAGGAATTACAAAGTAGAGACTAGAGAGTGATAATGAATACAAACCTCAATCACAGAACCATAGCTGAACACTTGAAAAGGGTCACTCGCATGAACGCCTTTATTTTGGTGTGGTTTTAATGTTTGCCCTTTAGATTTGTGATATTTAATTTTTGTTTTTCAACACTTTAAGTAATAATAAAGTGGTTGAGAATATCCCTGACATCGAAAAACAAACAAGAAATACACAAGACACAAGGTATATTTTACAAGGCAAAATTCGCAAGACATAACTTAGTTCCTACCAAACTTATATTGATAGAGACGTAAGTTCAGCTTCAGAATCTACAAACTTATGCTGGACAAGGCAAAAGTTTCAGAATCTTCTAACTTTTGCCTTGCAAAATTAGGTCATAATTAAGAATACTTTGGTCCACAATTTTTTATGGGGAAAGGACAAATCTGACACTTCGATGCAAATAATTGCCACTAAATGGCCAAGGAATTTAAATTCCTTTTTGTAGCCATTTCAATTCAATTCGCCGACTTGCCGTTGCTGCTACGTAATTTCTTTCTTCTTTTTTTGCGGCTATTGCAGGCTTTTTTTTGTGTGTGTGTTGCTTTATTTTTAAGAAAAAAGAAATTGCTATATCCTATTATTATTTTTAAGTCTATCAAAAAATACAATCACTCAAAATTTGTAGTTTTTCTTTTTCTTTTTAACAATTAAATATAAATTTATAATATTATAATTATTACTCTTTTTTATTAATCAAATATAAAAAGAATATATTTTTATTTGTTATATAAAAATAACACATTTTATACCATAATGATACATATAAATATTTTATACAATAATGATACAATTTTGATACACTGACTATACATATACATATTCTATGCAACAATGATATAATTTTATACACATTCTATACTATCTTTAGATGCAATTATTATTCAAATACGTATGTTATACAATAATTATATAGTTTCTATACACATTCTATACAGTTTTTATATATATATATATATATATATATATATATATATATATATATATTATATACAAATACATATTTTATACAATAACTATACAATTTTTATACACATCTTATATAGTTTTTCGATATATATATATATCTTATACATATATGTACTCTATACAATAATTATACGATTTATCTACAATTGTATTTAGTTTTTATTTTTTTTAAAAATAGATTTTTTAGCCAAAGACAATTGTAGTGAAACAAAAAAAAAGTAAAACGAACAATTTTAAAAAGAGGCCAAAACCAAAAAAATACTGAACTATTTAAAAAATAGGCCGAAATGGCCATGTAAGGAAATTAATATGGGGTGACTGATCAGCCCATGGTATAACTATAAAAAGGCCATTTTGAATGGAAATAGAATGACTTTATGGCCATGTGGTGTCCTTTTCCCAATTTTTATTTTACTCATTTGATTTTAGCTAGGGCCCTTTTGAATGAGCTTATAACTTGTGGCTTAAAAACATAAGCAACAAGCACTTTATTATTTTGGCTTAAAAAGAAAGTCTTTAAAAGCAATTTTTGTTTTATCCTAACACTAAAAAAAGTGCTTAAAAACTATTTTGGCTAAAATAAGCTAATAAAAAACGGCTTTTTTTAATTATTATTATTATCTCATTAATACTCCAATCTCCTCTCTATCAAAAAAGCTGCTCCCGGAAATTAGAGAAAAGAGAAGGGCATTTAGGTAAAAACGCTCAAACTGCACTCACAAACCCTACTCTTCACTTGTTTCGCCCTTTACTGGCGGCTTGTGTTCAGGAGAAGCTCTCTACTTTGGATCTCAGAAGGTAAGCTCCATTTCCTCTTTTATTTACTTTCAATTCTATGATATCCATGTTTATCTAGAGTAATACTTTCTATGAAACCTAGGATTTTGATGCTTCATACATATTGTTCTGTGAGATGTTTTACTCCAAAAAGATATTAGATCTATTTTTTTTACACTTCTTAAACCTATATCTCTTCTAGGTATAATATTTGTAGACCTAATTGAAAAATGAATCTACAATTTTCAAAATAGTTTGATGAATCAATGTTTTTTTTTTGGTAGAAAAGATACATTATAACTACATGGCTGGGAGTTTAACCCAGCAGGATTACACACTGATAGCATAGTAGTGGGAGTAGTAGTAGTAGTAGCAAAGACAGCAATCCTAGTTATATTTACAAGATTAGCATTTAGTGGACCTGGTAAAGTTGTTGTCATGTGATCAGGAGGTCACGGGTTCGAGCCGTGAAAATAGCCTCTTGCAGAAATGCAGAGTAAGATTGCGTACAATAGACCCTTGTGGTCAGGCTCTTCCTCGAACTCCGCACATAGCGTGAGCTTAGTGCACCAGGCTGCCCTTATTAGCATTTAGCAGACCTGGTTATATGCTTAGTATTACAATATGATTGGTTAAACTAGTTTCTTTAGAGATTGCCATATGCTGTATATATGAATGAGGATAAAGAAATCTACCTATCAGTTCAAAAAGGTTTGTTGTTTAGTATTATGTATTTTAGTAGTTTGCTACGGGGAACTTGCTTCATTGCTTAACAAAGTTATGATTCTAATTCTGTGCTTCATGTAACTGGAACTACCATTTCGTAGATTTAATTTTAAAGTATGCTGGACATAATAAGACACAACATTTCATGAATTCTATAATACTATTAAGATTTTTCTTACTCTTAATCCTTGTAACTTTATCAATGTCAGGAAAGACTTCATAGGTATAATTTATGTATACTGTTGCAAAATGCACTTTACTTTTATACTTTTGAAATTTTTGTACCTGGTGTCTATTATTCTAATGATCATGTGTTGTATAGCCCTGTAACTGGTTCATTGCATTTTTTTAGGTGCAATGTTGGTTGTCCAAACAGGTGTAAATCTGAATATCGTGAATTTAGAGCTCCTTTTTTGTTGTGAACGTGAATAATGGGACCGAGGTGGAAAGGAAAAGGGGCAGAAGTTAAAGCTCTTGCTGATCCCATTTCAGAAATAGTCGGCCAGCTCCAATCTTCTCTAATCAGCTCAAACTCTAAAGCACTGCTTTCTGGTACGAGTGTGCTTCTTAAAGCAGATGCAGAATTAACCGACCTCCTCAATCGTGCATGTTTTGGTAGGCCTAGGGTAACATCAGAAAAGAATGAGCAATGGTTTCAGCTCTCCATGGAAGAAGCTTTTTACCTTCAATATTCTCTAAAATGCATTAAGGTTGTTGACCACAATGATACTGAACTGACCAACGATGAGTTATGGAAGCATATGACATCCAGGAAGGAAAATTTTCCTATCTTATTCAAAACTTTTTCTCACCTTAGAAGTAAGAACTGGGTGACTAGATCGGGCTCTCAGTATGGGGTAGACTTTGTTGCTTATCGTCATCATCCCGCTTTGGTACATTCTGAATATGCTGTGCTCGTTTTATCAGCACAAGATGGTAGTGCAAATGGTCGCTTGAGGGTTTGGTCTGACTTCCACTGCACTCTTCGCCTTTGTGGTAGTGTGGCGAAAACATTATTAATTCTCGATATTGAGCAACAGCAAAGTTGTGCAGCTTCTCCATCATGCTTAGATAACTATATTGTTGCTGAGAGAACAATCACAAGATGGAGTCCAGAGCAAGGTCGTGAGAAAAAAGTAAAATGAGCCAAGTTAAATCTGTTGAGATGCAGCACAAAGCTCTTCAGGAAGTGACATGTTGGATTCAATGTGAAGTATGTTGTGGTTAAGGATCTCAAGCATGATTTTTTGGCTTCCAACTCCATGGATGCACTTCCAGGTCATCATCATGAACCATCCTGGCAAGATTGGAAATGGATATGCGTATGCCCCTGTCCTCGATTGCCACACCTCCCACATTGCCGTCAAGTTTGCTGAAATCTTGACCAAGATTGATAGGTGGTCTGGGAAGGAACTTGAGAAGGAGCCCAAGTTCTTGAAAAATGGTGTTGCCAACATGGTTAAGATGATTCCCACAAAGCCTATGGTTGTTGAGACCTTCTCAGAGTACCACCCACCATTGGGTCGTTTTGCTGTGAGGGACATGCGTCAAACTGTTGCTGTTAGTATTATCAAGAACGTTGACAAGAGAGATCCAACCGGTGCCAAGGTCACTGAGGCTGCTCAGAAGAAGTGAGGATGTTTTGATTAATTTCTACTGAGAGACAAAGAGTTGGTACGATTTTCTTTGTTGCTGTAAAACGGTTTTAGTGTATTGTTAGTCTTCATTCTCTTTTGTATCTTTATCCAAATGACACTTTAGAGGACATGAAGTTAAAGAGTGATCTCAAAAAAGGCCCATTTGTGAAAATGTCATCTGCTCATTGTTCAGATTTAACGTTTTGTTGTTAAGGAGCTATAATTTCTCTTTATCTTTAGATACCTATTTTATGAAAATTTTACCTTAAAACAGAAATAAAGCAGTTTACATCTTGTTTCTTTTTAAGCCAAAAAAGGAATGGTCAAATTTATCGTAGATAAGCAAAAAGTTCTAAACAAGTTGGAGTGAATGGAGTTCTTATTTTACATTGTGATAAAAAAAATTCCGTATTAATAGTGCGTGCTAGTCACTTTTCAGCCCAATAATTGAGTCATGAAGTTTTAAATTTCACCAATAAAATTTGACAATATCTTAGAGTTCTACTTGTAAAATTTGAAACTCCACTCAATGGTCATTTTTAATTACATGGGCTGAAAAGTAGCTATCTGTGATTTGTGAACTTTATGCAAGCTTTCCACCCTTGTTTCAGTATTAGACCATTCTAGTAATTAATGTTGAGTCTTTTAAAAAGAAATTTGGGGGTCGGGAAGGGGGATTACAAGGTGGGGAATCGAATCCTTATCAATAAGGTGAAAGTTTAAATAGTCAATCTACTAAGATTCTCCCTAGTAATGAGTCTAATTTGATCGTGATGGATTTGAATGAACACATGGCCTCTTTTGTTGCAAGATGGATTATTGGATTATAAATAGATTCACTTATATGCTCTACAATTTTTTTGACACAAAAAGTATTGGTAGCTTCAATAATGGTATATTTATGCAAATATCTGGCACCCAATCAAGTAGTAATAATTAGATAAGGTATTGATATGAGCAGTCAAATCAGTAATTTTTAGTCAGCTATTTGGACTCCTCCAGAAGAAGTTTTTCCCTTAATAGATTAGACCAGAGTCATATCAAAGTAATGAGAAGAGACTATAGATATCACACCTAATAAGAAGAAATAATTGTACATTACTATTCTTCTACCTCCTCCGTTCACTTTTACTTGTCATGTTTTATTTTACGACAGTCAATTTGACTAATATTTGAAGTTAAATTGAAGTAGATTAATTCAATATTTTAAATTAAAAATTAATGTTTAGAAACTATACGAAAAATATTATAAGTTGCAATCCTTTTCATATTAATATGTTGAAAAAATACTTACATCTTAAAATATTGGTCAAAATCCATGCAATTTGACCTTCAAGAAACGAAACGTGACAAATAGAAGTGAACGGAGAGAGTATTTCAAATTTAATGGTACCTCTCTATAGCAGTAGCAACAATTGGATTTAAAAAAAAAAAAAAAGAACAAAGTGGCATAGAGAAATATTTTTTGTTTATAATCTCAGATCAATCAATTGAGTATTGATTAATACATAATTGATCGAGCACTACTTAGCTTGAAAATGGCTCTTTTGTGAATACTGTTCCAAATGTTGCTGATAATTTTTCATTGCGTCATTCGTGTGTATATATGCATCTGAATCCCGATTCATGGATCTCCTTAATCGAAATGATGTGTGTCCATGTAAGAGGAATCAAGTGGAACAGAAATGACCGGTGATAGAATCATGATAATGCTTGTTAATTTCTTCCAATACCATTAAACTTGATAATAACAAGTACTCCCTATTATTAAGGGAAACACAATTGATAATTGAACCAACACTCAAATGAAAATTTTGTTGTATTCCAACTTTTCTAACAACTGCACTTTCTTTTAGTGCACTTGATTAGAGGAGTTGGATACTTGCCTCTAGTTAACGATTGCACTTTAATTTCCAATGCACTCTTTCTCTTTTGACTTCAAGACACAAAATTCTTCGTAAAAGATATACTTTCTTCATTTAAATTTATTTGTTTTACTTTTTTTTTAATCCAATCAGAAAAGAATATCTCTTTCCTTTTTTAGCAACTCATTATTTCCATTTTCCTCATGGCATATTTAAGAGTACAAAATCAAAGGACGTTTTGTTACATTATACATATCTTTAATTTAATACCACAAGATTAAAAAGTTTTTTTTAGCTTTTTAAATTATGTGTCAAGTCAAAATCAGATAAACAAATTAAAACGAAGGGAGTATAATAAAACTTACATGCTCGAAAAGTATGTTTGAACATTTTGAATATATGTATATACTTTGGACGACATTTTCCCCTAAATCTTTTAGTCAAAGGTCTACGATTATATAGGTAGGTTGGAACTAGTACATAACTACATATATAAGGGTCCTACAGATTCGTGGAGAGAATTAAACATGAGAATAAAAAATAGACCGTTGATTAACCCCATCCTATTTGTCTATATATCCTACGCCAATCAATACATATATGGACGTATGGTATTTTTCCTAGTCAAAATCGCTCCTAATTAATATGACGAACAATCAGGTAAAGAAGATTATAGAACAATATCGAATGTAAAAATTACAGGCAACAGTACTTTATGTTTCTCTTCTTACCCATCTACCGATCCATGTGAAGCAACGTCTTCATTATATAGTCATGTCCTTTTTATTTAGATACACACTGGAATATAACTAATCCTAAGTTAATTAGATTATACATACTACACGTTCTGTCTATATCATCAAGTACATGCATATCAGTTATAACACATTATTAACTCTATTTCCCGATTATCATATCAGACAATTGTAACAAATAGTTACAAGTTGACAAGTTATGTGTCAAATTAACCAGATATTTTAAATATTTAATTTACTGGCGGTAAAAAATTGAACTTTTCCGTCTAGAGTTTAACATGCATGTAGAATTTAGAATTTAACACTAAAGATAAAGCTAGCATATCTTATGTTGATTGTAATCTATAACTCCAAGGAAGTAAAAAATGTCAACTAGGTACTTCCATTATGATTATTTTGGCCAAAAGAGTAAATACCAATAATTCAAATGGTATCCAATATATCCAATCTTTTCGTCTATATATGTTTATTAAGTTGCATGTGAGAAAGAATTATTTTCCATGTCTTGTCACCAAACACGAGATACCAAACAAAAATAACAAAATAATATAAAACGTAGCAAACATGTTGGATTTTTATTAGAACATGGGACGGAATTGTTTCTCCTTTCGAAGGAATGTCAAGTTTGTCGTCTTATTTCAAATACACACATTAATTTTACACTTTTAACTTATTATATACGCTTAATGCAAAAGAAAAATTAAAAAAAAACCACACTGTTAAATTACCTAAAATATAAATTTTTTTTAAGTATTCTATCACATGTAGATTATACTGATAGAGTATTTTTTTTTTATAATTACCATAATAAAATATAATTTGATGACTTGGAAGGTATATAAACTTTTCACAACATTAGTTCATTTAAAAATCAAGTAATATTAATAACTTTCTAAAGAGCATAGTAAGTAACTTGCAAATTAAAACATTGTAAATGATATTCGTTACAAAAATTATACCGTCAATCTATATAACTTAAATTATACATGTTGATTGTGTAAAAAGTATTTTGTGCGATTAGTATATATAGCTTAAATTTAAATTTAACTGTATGGTTTGGGTGAGTGTAAATGTAGCTAGGTCATGTCATTTTCGTAATATACTTTTGGCTTTCCCAAGAGAATTTGGGTTAAGTAAAAGATCCAAAGAGTATGAGATTAGGTGAGGTTTGTTTGGGTGTCCCTCTCTTCAAGGAATTAATTATATATATGAAAATAAAAAGAATTAATGCATGTATTCCAAAATAGTAAACTCCGATAGCTTAATTCCAAAAGTGGTTGGGTAAACTATAAACTATGGTCCCCTTATATTCCATCATTTTTATTTTGAAGAGAAAAAGATAGAGATACCTTTGGTTATATAGATATGTGCAAAACCCTACTGCTCAAATTTCAGATTGCATGTGAAACTACTGTGTATTAAAAATCCTCGTGACTTTACTATTGTTTTGGTAGTGTACATTTGGTTCATTATATTAAAGTCCATGTTGGAAGTACCATGTCGAATATATATATATATATATATATATATATCCTGTAGAGGTAAATAAAATCTTAAGATTGGCTATTCCCAGTATAAAATAAAATTACTCCTTTTCTCCAACTTATATTTTAATATTTTATACATCCAACAAATTTTGACTCAAAAATTCATTTCTTAACATGATATTTGAGTTATTTAGATGTATCACAATTTATGATTTATCTGATGTTAGATTCCTATTTATATTGTCTAAGCTTTAAATGTCCAGTCCTAGACATGTATTGCAAGGTGTATCAAGTTCTTACATAGATGGGTAATAGATTATTTGTTCTCTTTATATAATATTAAATAATTATCATGAGCTAACTTTTAAAGTTAATTTAGACTTTAGAGCCAAGATTTATTCTTTTATCATATTCTTGTATGTATTTACAAAAGAGGTGAGTCGCCTATGTATCAATCTCACACGTGCATTGCCTTTTGGATATAATGAAAAAGATACGTGCGTGTGTAAAAGATAATTCATATATAAGATCTAGGTGAACTGAGCATAGACAAGTGTAATTACCATATATGGGAATAAATACAGTTATTCAATCTTGGATGATTTGATAGGGTAATATATATATATACTAATAATGTATTTTCTTAGTTTCGAAATATTTGTTACGTTTACTTTCTGAGTTCGAAGTTAAAATGAAAATTTAGATATATATTTGAAAACTATATGAAAAGTATTATAAATTATAATTTTTCTCTTATCAATATGGTGAAAAAACACATGTTAAGATGTTATTGGGGTAGGTTTATGAAAAGAAATTGGGATGGAAGGAGAATATCACTTAAACTCATTAATTAACTACAACCATTTAGTGATAATAACAGTGCATATTTAGTAGATTGGTAGACATTATTAGATGCAGATAAGTTTAATTTCTAATTTTCTTTTTGATTGCAAGGATAATATTATAATAATAAAGGATCAGGCAGGATCCATATCATTACAGGCCAGAGGTTCTTTTTCCTTTTTAGGTTTCCACCCGGCGTACGATATCTATATTGGAGTTCGACTAAATTCAAATTCGTATTGGCTCCACATTGATGGTCAAACGCTCCCTAACAAAGGCGATTCGGTACCCAGAAGAACTCAAACCTGAGATCTTTGGTCAAAAATGAAGGAGTCTTACCACTCCACAGCAACCCTTGTTGGTAGGAGTTTCTAATTAAAAAAAATGCCATTGAAGCTTAAGAGTTCCCTAACCTTTGGTTGCGCCTTTTGGCCAACAGCGGAGCTAAAATTTTTACTAAGGGAGTTCAAAATATGAAAAGCGAACACACGGAGAAGTCAAAGAGAGTAAAACATCTACTATATATATATATATATACATAAAAATTAATTTTAACCATATATAAATACACATAATATTTCGTCGAAAGGGATTAAATGAATCCCTCCGGCCTACCTAGCTCCGCCCCTGCTTTTGGGCCGGGCCTGTTGCCATGAACTTTTAAACCAAACAAAGGAATATAAGAGTAGTTATAGAATATAGATGCAAAGGGAAAAAGATAAAAAAGGAAAAGCAGTATATGAAATTGAAAAAAAGAGGGACGTGGATGGTCCATTAGCATTTGGCAGTAACTGGTGTTGTATACGACAATAATAATAAAAATAAAACAGGAGCAGATGGACCCTAAAACCGAAAGAGGGAGAGTTTCTGCCTTTCTGGTGAGGTGACTCAGTCAGATTATGCATTATTATTTATCTCATTTCAACAAGGGGAACTCTTTATAATTATTAGCTCAACATCACCATCCATCACTATTCTGTTTGTTATGAGAAAGGCTGTACTTGTATTACTATATATACTGCCTTGCGAGCCAGAGGCAACAATAACAACATAACACATTCAGTGTAGTCCCACAATGGAATCCGGGAGGGTAAAATGTACGCAGACCTTATCTCTGTCTTAGAGATGAGGTAGAAAGATTGTTTTCGAGTCAGGGTTGGAGAAGGACAATGACTCACTCTTAAAACCAGCATTCTCAAGACCAAAGAGGGGTGGGGGGGGGGGGGGTTCTTGGTTCTCCTGTAGGTGGATCCTCCGGAACCACAAGAATCCTTAATTAGTATGGGATTCCAACTCAACACCTTTTGAGTGAGATTTTGAGAAGAGTTGTTCTCTGATAGACCTCCCAGTTCAAAACAAAAACAGTTTAGAAAAAAACATAAGGGGAGTACAAGAGACAATATATAGTAACAAAAACAACAGATATAGTAGCAGAACAGTACTACAACAAAATAATACTACAATCAAACTGCACGAAACATTAGATAATAACAGAATTCGAAGAACAAGAAACTAAAAGAGTAGTCCTACGACTACTAGTAAGGGCTACAAGACAAAGCATTCCTACCTACTAGTATGGACACACTCCTACCTGCTAACATTTTACCCTAATTTATAGAAAATTCATCAAATATGTGATATTTAATTGAGAACTCAATAACTAAAATGAATTATAAGTTCAACGACAAACTTACAACTCATAAATTTTAAATTCGAATTCCCGTTTACGAAAAGGAAAGTAAGGGGACGACCAATATCTGAAAAAACGGGTGTGGCACTGTAGTTGGATATATAGAGTCCAATTAGCTACTGGACATTGCAAGAGACATCAGCCACTTCGGATCCTATTTCTCTCTTGTCTCAATATGCAACCATTTCTATTTTCTATTGTTAAAAAAAAACTTTACTCATACGAATATTTACATCAAATCAATATAATATACGTCTATTTCGGTACAGAACAACTCCGGTTACTTTGTATAATCAGATAATACAAAGTAACACTATATTGGATAAATTATAATGGTAATTAGCTACTAATTAATGCTACATTACTTTGTATAGTCAGAACTCAGAAGCATAATTCATACTGCTATAAATACATAGTCAGTGTTACACATTATCACCCTTGTTTGGTTATCAATATCGGGATAAATTATATCATGATTAGTACTCCCTCTGTCTCATTTTATGTGGCATACTTTGACTTGGCACGGTGTTCAAGAAAAAAAAAAGACTTTTAAAACTTGTGGTCCAAAATAATCCTTGAATATTTGTGTGGTTGTAAATCATTTCATTAAGGCTAAAAGGGGAATTTCAAAATTAAAATTATTCTAATTATAGAAAGGTGATATTCTTTTTGAGACGGACTAAAAAGAAAAGTATGCCACATAAAATGGGACGGAAGGAGTAACTATTATAAGGATATGTTATCTCTACCATAGGGTAAAATAATAGTATCGGAATTAGCTATTTCGTGATAAAACATTGAAAATGAAAAAAAAACACTTATGAGATCCTTCAAACCCTTTTTCTATAAATAAGGTGGAGGGTATTTGTAAACAAATAACTTCTTTTGAGAAAGTGTACAATACATGTTTAAAATTAATACAATAAATCAAATAGTCAATAAAAAATAATATTAGGATAACTAGCTAATCATAGCATAACTAATCATATCACAATTTGTCTACAAACTAAAATAATTCCTAACGATATAGTTAAAATTAATTATTAATTTTATTCTTAAATTTCTAAAGTAACAAATATTTGGGGATTATATTTTTGAGCTAAATAACTGTTAATTTGGGAGGGAGGGAGGGAGTAAAAAAGTAAGTAGGGGGATATAGTAGATTGTGGGGCCAGAGTGCAGCCACCTAATTCTCCCACTGAGTGCAATATAATATCTTCCAGCTAGGACTTCACGGGACGACATCGTACCAAGGGAGCATATGCATTATGCGCTCTCTCTCTCTCTCTCTCTTTCCTTTTCTTTATTATTTTTGGATTTTTCATCTCCCTTTCTCTTTAACCAAGGGTCCAAAATCCAATAATGGCATAATCATTTTCACCTTATCAATGGCTGTAAAGGCAACCCCCTTTTTCTCCCTAGGCAGATCTATGTTTTGATTCTGTTTTTTCTTTTTTTACTTTTCTTCATTATGTGTACGTTGTTATTGTTGTTGTATTATAATGTGACACAACTCTCAGCGTCACTATTAAAAGCCATAAAAAAGGAGCATAAACTCAAAAGTGGAACCTTTGAATTTTAGTTGAAAATATATTCAAAACATTTGCATGTAAAAACTACTGTTGCGCGCGCGCTACAATTTTCATACTGTACTTATTCACTTCACTCACCTCTATTCCCCAGTGTAATATTTCGTTGTATTTTTACTTATTGTATATATCGTGTTGTTATTTCAAATATAATATTTCATTGATTGTTACTTAAATTTTATTGTATCGCATGTCAAATCTCTTGTTATATATATAACTATGAGAAGTATTGTTTTATATACCAATCGATTTGGTGTGATCGCGTTGATTGTCACCTTTTCTTTTAATTTCCCTCATATTGCCCTTAGTTATTACCTTTTTCTTTGTACTATTATAAGTTTATTCTTCATATTCTTTGCGTGGGGTATTAATATATAACGGAAAATGATTCATAAATACTACGTAGTATGATACAATATAATAAAATATAATGCGATACATTATCAAACGATATGCGTAACAACTATCCAAACAAGTTGTTCCAGTATTAGTGTATTTCAACATATATACAACCTACCTTATTTTCTATCATTTTCAATTATTTTTCAAATGATGATGTAGTAATATAAGAAAAAAAAGATTATACTCCCTTCATTTAAATTTATTTGTCTTACTTTTCTTTTGATAACTTCGTTTGATTGGGAACAAGTTATCCCAGCATGTATATGGGATAGATAACTTATCCCATCACTATGGTATAAATGATGGGATAAATAATCTCGGTACTAACTAATACCTTCAACCAAACGCAAGATAAAATAATTTTGCATTTTATTCCGGGACTATTATACTTTATAAGTTATACCTCACACCAAACAACCCCAATTAAGTCTAATTTTCCACATGAAAATTTAAGGCCATAAGATTAAAGAACATGTTGGTATATTTTTAATTCCTAAACTCTTTTTCAATTAAAACCAGACCAACAAATTGAAACGGAAATAGTATTTCCAAATAGTGTGCATAAGTTAAACTCAACTTTTTTACCGGGGTTTTGGAGGGGTGGGGGTTGGGAGAGGGGGGGAGGGGAGGGAGGAAAGTGGTCCACTTGAGTCTATGTCTAACCGACTATAGAGAGAAAAGCCGTGTGAGATAAGGAATAAAATAGAGATAGAGATAGAGAGAGGAAAAATTATTGTAAGGCCATAATATTTTATGGTAGTAGTTTTTGCTGCTAAACATTCAAACACAAAGTGAATAGCAGAAAAACTTCTGTAAGAAAAGAAGAGGAGGAAGAAATATATAGTCTGTGGATGGAATCATGCAGTTGTAACCATTGTTTTTGTCTGGTTTTTAACTTTTTTGTTTCTTGGAAATAAAAACCTTATAAGTACTGTGTAATCTTGGGATTTAGCTGTTTTCAGCAAATCGTTTGGTTTCTTCTGAAAGCTGAGCTGTTTTTCTTTTTTTGGTTCCTTCTCACTTAAACTCCTCCTCCTCCTCCTTCTTCTCCAACTCTTCAGTCCAAAAATCTCAGCTCCAAAAATGATGTCTGATGACGGACTTTCCTCCTTAGCTTTCATTCAAGATCCAAACTCGAACTTGAACTCAAACCCTAGTAGTAATAATCCAAACCCTAATTCAAATCCATCTGCTAAAAGAAAAAGAAATCTCCCTGGAAAACCAGGTAATCAAGTTTATTTTATTATATATATATATACTTCTTTTTTCCTTTTGTCATAATTGATTTGCTATTTTTGTTTGTTGTTGTTGGTGGTGGTGGTGTTGTTGGTGTTGGTGTTGGTGTTGGTGATGTTTATTAACAGATCCAGATGCAGAAGTGATAGCACTATCACCCAAGTCTCTGATGGCAACCAATCGATTCATATGTGAAATCTGCAACAAGGGTTTCCAGAGGGACCAGAATTTACAGCTCCACAGAAGAGGTCACAACTTGCCATGGAAGCTAAAGCAAAGGAACAAAAATGAAGTGATCAAGAAGAAAGTTTACATATGCCCCGAAAAGACCTGTATCCACCACGATCCATCGAGAGCTCTAGGAGATTTAACAGGTATTAAAAAACACTTTTCGCGAAAACATGGCGAGAAGAAGTGGAAGTGTGAGAAATGTTCCAAGAAATATGCTGTTCAATCTGATTGGAAAGCTCATACTAAGATTTGTGGCACGAGAGAATATAAATGCGACTGTGGAACTCTCTTCTCCAGGTACCAAATTTATGAAGCAAACATTTTTATTTCATTTATTGCATTAGAGAATATATATAAATGGACTGTCCTAAGATTAGTCAATTGAGGAAATAAATGAAGTAAAATAAATCTATATGAAATTTAATGCAACTAACTTGAAAAAATTGAACAGAAAGGACAGCTTTATAACACATCGAGCCTTCTGTGACGCGTTAGCAGAAGAAAGTGCAAGATTTACAACAGTTCCATGTACAGCAAATCTGAATTTCAGAAATGAAATATTGCTGAATGGTGGATTTAGTAATAATCTTCAGCATAGTGGAAATCCCCAATTTGGTTCTAATTTGTTTAGGCCTGAATTTATGGGACTTGGATTGGACCCTGCAATAAGTCATCAGCAGCAACAGCAGCTCAATAATGTTGATGGACAAAAACCAAGGATACCACTATGGTTGGACAATAATATGAATCTGAATTCAGGTAATGATTTCTTAGTAGCATCGTCGAGCTCTACTACTAGCAACTTGCCACATCATGATTTGGTCCAAATCGCGTCTCATAACAATAATCAACAATGGTTCATTAATGGTGCTAGTGCTGGTGTTGGTGTTGGTGGTGGTGATGATTCTGGTATTGGCTCTTCCTCGTCTCAGCTTCCTTCACGAGTAATGCTAAAGGAGGAAGAAGAGAACAAAAGAAATTTGTCGGAGACAATAAGTTCAATGTACTACAACAGTCATCAGAACGAAACACCAGCTACTCATATGTCAGCTACTGCACTTTTACAAAAAGCAGCCCAAATGGGATCAACGAGGAGCAATTCGGCCCTATTTGGCACTGGATTCGGGCTAATGGGCTCAACTTTTTCTAAAAGCAATGGACAAGGACAATTTGCTGCTCATGATCAGAACTTTAACGGCTTAATGATGAACTCTCCATCAACAGTTTCATCTCTGACTACGATTATTAGTAATCAAGGAAACAGGCTGTTGTTCGGGGATATGAATTCGAGTTCATTAGAGGGTAATACAAGTGGAAAGAACTCCGATCCTTTTAATTTGATGTCGCATAATAACAAAGGAAAGCAAGTGAATCTGAGTGGAAACGAAGCAATTGAAGGCAGTTTAACAAGAGATTTTCTTGGGGTAGGAGGGAATGAAAGTAGGCCATTTTTATCAAAAAATGAGCTGGCCAAGTTCGGGAACATTTCTGGTTCAGCAATGGGCTTAAGCGACTATAGTGGAAGTCATTGACTGTAAGCTCCACTGAACCGGTTGCTTTTGACTCGAAATATATACACATATGCAAAAAAGTTAATGTATGCGTATGTAAAATAAAAGCACACTCATTCTGAAGCGAATTACTCAAAAGGTCCAAACTTGTGGGGAGCTATTACTTCAAGGATTTTCACTATAATGGAATGATACAATGTTCAGAGTGTGAAAAAAGTTGGAAGAACTAGGCCAAAAAGCTTCAATAATCTTCATGAGAGAGAGAGAAAGAGGAAGAAGAAGAGGGAGAAAGCAGCAGCAATTTTGAGAGATCTTGTGAATTGTCAGAGAAAAAGGGTGGGGACCACTGAATGTTGGAAGAGATTTGTTAAAAGGGACTTGACAATCACAAGTCAGGCTTTTTTTTCCTCCATTGTGTTACTTACTGCTTGTAGAAATATTTCTGCCTTTCTACATTTTCTTTTCTTTTTTTCATTTTGAGTGTTCAATTGCTTTACTGCATACCTGTGAACTCTCCAGGCTCACTGTCATATTCCGAATCTTTTAGACTTTTGAATTATTTTGCTTAGTATTTACCTCTTTTTGTTTCTAATTGTTCTCCTTATGTTGATCATTAGCAACGAACTTCATTGCGAATCTGTCGCTAGATTGCTCGTAGCTAATAGAATTTCTTTTGATAATCTGTTGCTAAATATGATTAGTGACGAATTTTGTTGTTTAGCTATATAATTTTTCTGTCGCTAATTCCTGTTCTTTTAGCAGTGGAAAGGGCGATCATCATAACTTGGTCTTTGGAGCTAGTAGTAATTAGTTTTTCTCCTTGATTAATCTACTCGTTAAGTTCTGGAAAATTAGAATATGTTTGATTTATGTATCATGTACTCATATTATTGAATCTCAAGTAGGGGTAAGGTACTGGTATGCGTATAAATTATCCTCCCCGGACCTTATTTGTGGGATTACACTGAGTTTATTTTTGTTATACACATATTGTTGAATCTATAAGGAATCATATGGAATAACTATATGTTCTAAGAAACCAAGTTTAACTTGTATAAACACTGGCATTATAAATGACTTTTGCACTATCAGTACTGTAATTTTTTACCTATTGTAAGTATATGTTATTTGTTATGTTTTGCAGGTTAATTACCATTCCATGTTTGAAATAAATAGTTACATATAATTGGCTTTTAAATAACCCACCTCCTAAATGGTGTCCATTTTGGATCGAACCCTTTGTCAGGCTATGTTCCCTCAAAGTTATGAAGTATTTAAAAGACCGATTACTAGCTCATTGGATGATTAGTGGGTTTTTTGTGTGTGTGTGGGTGTATTAGTCATCTGATTTGGCCAAATCATTTAGAGCTCATCAAGTTATACATTCTAATCCGGAAATGTTTATTTAGTTTACTATATTTCCTAATAACTACAGAAAATTACGGATCCCTTATCACAAAATATTCCATTTAATCTCATAACTTTGAAGGTTAAGGTCACAGTAACCGTAATAAGGGTTAAAATTACCACCGATCGAGGGGGTATGATGGATCAGTGAGATTTCTTTATTTTTAACCAGAGATCTCAGATTTAACGATAAAAAATAAGGGTGAAAATGTGGTCGTCAAATGAGTTGTATATCTTTTTTTTCTATGACCGTGGTGTCTGGTCAGCTTTTGCACACCTCGATTAATTTCACGGGATACATATCACCTCCTACCAGCAACAAATACCAGGTAACGATCTGTCCACAAAGGCTAAATTATATCTTGTGATTTGTCTCTCATAGAGATGTACATCTAAAGCTCATTAAAATTTCGAACTTGTTAACTCGTTTGTCTGTTGCTTTGGAAGCATGCGGGGATATATAGAGATATCAAAATCATTCCAGCTATTTCACAACCAGTTGAGCCAAAAGACAAGTTAATTTAATTATATTTATCAATAATTTATCTTTCTCTAAACTCCTAAACCCTTGTTTATATATAAGGTCATCATAAGGGCAAAATTAATCATTTTTCTTGAATGATGCAACTGTGCTACCGCCTTTTTAGTAATAAATAAAAGTGCTAGTATACTGTAATTTGAATAAATGATGCTCACTCTCTTCATCATAATCAATCATTTTTTTTAATTAATTAATGATGTTGGAGTAGCATAAATTAAAGTTATACTGTAATTTGACATTTCTTTCAACTCGGAGAATCAACATTTTTTCTTTTAATATATACTACGTTTTTAACACATACTGTTAGCGCAAGAATATGTACTTTATTTCAAAATTTTATGAAATTGACATTCAAATTCATACCTAAAAAGTAAATAACTCATACTCAAAACACAATTATTCTTTTAAGACAATTAATCCATAAATATACTTTAATAAGTATTTTATTGTTTGGTCCTCTATTTTTTTTTTCTTGGGGTAAATGATTAGATGATTTAGTAATTTGTTAAACGTGATTTTGCTTCTCCTTGAGAACGTGTGTGCATGGAAATCATGCATGGAGATCGATTGAAAATAGAATCTAGAGAGTGTGTGTGTGAATATCATAGTGAGAAAACCCTAGCCCCTACCTTGTAGCATATAATAATTATGACATTTTCTATCCAACTGCTTCGAAGTTTGAACTAATTGTCAAACTGTATATATTTAGGTAGTCAAAGCTAGGTAGTCTCGATATATTCACTTTCATTCTCCTGCCTAGGTTAGGTAAACAATGTTTGTACTGCCTCCATTTTAATTTGTTCATTTTAGGTTGATTTGATACGATATTTTAAAAATTAAAAAGACTTTTTAATCTTATAATTATAATTAAAAATATGTATGCATGATCTACTAAATAATTTTTAATTTTGTGATTTTACATATGTACGTGAGATGTTGAAATTAAAGAGTTATCAAATTAAAAAAATTATATTTTTTAAATTAAGACAAATAAATTGAAATTGAAAAGTATCTTCTTCTTTTTTTTCTCTTTCTTTTTAGATGTTTGATTCTTCCTTGTTTCTCTCCGTTCTCTTTTTCCACTTCATTTGTTGACGTGGCTCCTTAAATCACATAGTATGACAGTTTCGGTGGACAGCGACGACTAAGTCAAAGTAAGAGAAAAAGAATAAGGAGAATAACATGTAATTGAGGGGTAGAGCTCTAGGGTAATTACTTTGAGTTGAAGGTCTATTAAGGGTAAATACTTTGAGTTGGGTTCATTTTGGAGCCAAAATATTGATACTGGGAGATTGGGGATCGGTTGAAACACGGGTTTGGCTAGGTAACATAATGGAAACGTATCGGACTGCAAATCCTGGAATAACGGTTCGACCCCGGGTATAGGCTTTTCCGAGTGATTGGAAAGATTTTAGACTGCCAGAGATAAATAGTTTCAGAATTGAGTCCATTTTATATAGTTTTCCCTTTAATTTTTATGAACATCAAATTCTACAATTATCGAACTAGTAAGGTGTTCGTAAATATCATAGTGCATATTTTCATCTTAATCTACTCTTTTGAGCGATTGCAGATTCTAACCTCTCTAATTGGGAAGAATCTTTAGAGTACGGATACCTAATGAAGAGCTTGCAAAATTTGTAAATCGAAGAATAAAAATATGGCTCTGTTAGTAATGGGCCCAATTCTATTGGGTTCAAACCACCTTAGTCTTCTTCTTTCTTATTGGGCTTTTGTATAGTTGGCCCGCTTTTTTATTTAAGTCGGTTAGTATTGTATATAAAGGGATGTACATGTAACTGTAAAATACTTTTGCCATTTTGATTTCTCTGATAGAAATGAGAGTCTCACTCCTCGTTATTTCTCTCTCTTAAACTACTCATATGAACGAAGGTTTCCTGCTCACTTCTTTACATTTTCTTCTGCATTCAACTAAGTTTTCAGGGTCATCGACGATCGCTTTTTTGTGACTATATATTCTTTGGGCGAGAATGTCAAAATAAGATGAGTTAATAAATGAGTGAGTCATTAACACACTTAAATGTTACTTGTTCTGAAATAGGTTGAGCTAAAAACCGGGTCATAATTCAACCCGTCCTATTTTTACTAAGTTTTAAATTATTTGTTTGTTTTTTTATAATTTGTTTGAGTATCTAATAATTTTTTTTTTCTTATATAACATATCAAATTTAAAAAGAAAATTAGATAAAAGTTTCTCGTGAGATAATTTGAATAATATGACGAAACGTATATAAGAGCATGTAGAATAAAGTTTAAAAAAAACAGCCGAAGAGACGATTGAAAAGCATATAAATGTACACCACTTCAAAATTTGATTTCATATCTTACAGTTGAAAATCCAAATTTAAAAAAAAAACGATGAAACGAAAAAGGAGGGAAAGAAAGGGAAAACACAATTATTCAAATTGAGGGAAATCACAAACGATCACAACCGTCAAATCCAACTCTGCAATCATTATCATGATCCACGACCAATCACAGCCGTCAAAAATTTCTAACGTCACAACCAAACCGCGAACCAGAAAACTCCAATTCCCAACACCGCCGCCACGCCGTTCACGCTACCAGCACCCGATTTATCCGCCGGCGTATCATCTCTCCCTGAGCTCGGACTCAACGCTGCCGGAGACTTCTTCTTCAGATTCAACGTCGCCGGAGCTGGTGCCGGTGCCGTCGCCGGCGACGGAGAAGCAAAGATACTCATAGGCTGAAGCACTTTATCCACCTGATAAACCGCTAACTCTCCGTCAGTATAAATCGTATTACCAACAGTAGCATCCACAATTCCGGTGGACACATTCACTTGATTACCGGAAGTGGTTACATTTAACGGGAAATCGCCGGGACTCGTGTCTCCGGCTTGTGTCCTCAAAGGATTACTAACAGTTTGAAACTGTGAAACTGAAATAAAGCTAGGAAGTACATGATATTGCACTAGCTGAACTTGTTGTTGAGAACTTAGCGTATTGAGAGTGCCCGCTTTTAGGCTCGAAAATGCATTATCAGTGGGTGCAAAAACAGTCATTCCTTGGTTTGAGTTATTCAATTGTGTATTGATCTGATCACCGGCTTGAGTGGTTCCCAAGAGCCGGATAAATGTGGTGAATTGACCGGCTTTTTCAAGTATTTTTGTGATGTTGGTGGGGCCAGATGGAGCAGGAGCGGAGGCAGCACTTTGACCGAGGGTCAGGGTGGAAGAATGGAGGAAAATTGCTAAGAGGGAAAGAGAGAAAACAAGGTAACTCATCATATTTTGTTAGGAGTATTTTTTCTTGCTTCTTTTCAAGAATGGAAAATAGAGAGAAATTGGACTTGGGAATTTGAACTTTGAAAGATGATTGGTGCTTTATGATAGGGCAGAAATAGAGGGGTTTTATGGAGAGGAAAATAGGAAAATTTGTATGGTTGGTGAGAAGTTGAAACTCATATCAACTGTAGTATAGTATCCCTCAATTTGGTGGCAGGTTAAGATTTTATTTTGTTTGTTGGAGTTGTGCTTTAATTTATACATTGACACTGTAAAGATATTTTACACTTACTGAACTTTTAACATGTTATAACAGGTTAGTTACCATTTTTATTAGGTTATAAACAATGCTTATCATAGAAATTTACTTGTATTGTATAAATATCTTTTACATCGTCAGGTATAGAATTTAAAATATTACTCTACTCCCTCCGTTTCAATTTACTTTTTGGTTCTGACTTAACATGGAATTTAAGAAAATCGAAAAGATTTTTGAATTTTATTGTCTTAAATTAAAGATACGTAGAATGTACTAAAATATCTTTTAATCTTAAACCTGTCATGACTCATGTGGAAAGTTGAAATTAAAAAGTTGTCAAGAAAGAAAAGAGGTACTCTTTTTTAAACAGACTAAAAAGAAAAGTAGCACAAGCGGAAGGAGGTACTTATTTAGTTACAAGATGTAATGTGAATCTTCAAATTTTCTGTTATTGACCATAATTAGAAACATATGGGGCTGGGAGGAACTATTACAGCTGACAGATTGCTTGGAAACACAGGAAAATTGGAGAGGTCTGAAGTTTGGTTTGTATAAATATTAAAGTTTTCTATGCTTGCTTTATTTACACTCATTAGAAAATGTAATCATGAAGAGGAGCGCTGGAGTAACTGGTAAAGTTGCTGTCATGTGACCAGAAGGTCACGGGTTCAAGCCTTGGAAACAGCCTCTTGCAGAAATGCAAGGTAAGGCTGCGTACAATAGACCCTTGTGGTCGGGCCCTTCCCCGGACCCCGCTATAGTGCACCGGGTTGCTTTTTTATTTTATTTTAGAAAATGTAATCATGGCTAATGAGCTTGCCACAAACTTTAAAAGAAAGTTTTGTTTAAATTCAGTGTAGTTCTTGATCATGTGTGCCCATCCTGTTACTTATAAATCATCAACCTCTAACTAGAACCTCTTTTGTATTTTATCATTTAAATTGAATGGATATTTTAAGAAATAAAGGTGCACCAAACTCCAAAGAGACTGTTTCAAACTTTCCATAAAACTGTTTTTTATTGTAAAACAATGAATCAAAATCCTGAACAAAAACAGGAGGAAGACAAACTTGAGCTATTATGTACAGTAATTCAAACAGCAACATCTAGTGTAGGAATCAATGAGTAGGAATCAGAAACATTAGAAAAATATGGCTAGAATACTGCGATATTTCGTTATGATTTTCCTTCCTCTGTAGTAATTCTCTTTCTGCTATTGAAATATGGGAAGATCAATAATTGATTGATCGGTCTGTGAAGGTCAGATCCACAGACGGCGTGGAGACGATAGCAGAAGTTCCGTCTTCAATTTCCGGCACCATCTTCATGAAGTAACTGTGCCTGCAAAAGAAATGATGACATAATTGAATACATTATATATGAGCCATTTGTTTTAGCAACAGAAAACACTTACCACAGAGTATCTGCAGTTAACTCAGGATGAAAAGCAGTAGCAAGCAAGTTCCCTTGCTTTACAGCAACAATTACTTTCTTTTCAGACTTGGTTGACTCCTGAAGCATCAAAAGAAAATGATGCTTAGGTATTCCAAACAAATTGACAAAGTACCCGATCAAAGATTATGACAACGATGATACTAGAAACTTTTGATGTATTGTCATCACTATTCTTTTTTTAACATGTAGAAAGTCAGGTTAATCTGAGGTTGCAATCTAAGCTTGGCGTCTTAGCACATAGTACTGCCAACTAGCAGACTCCAAGTCTTAATGGCAGTATGAAACTTCGCCAGTGATAACAAGTTATATGGACATTAGAAGCTGTCCAATGTTAAAATATTTTAGACAAAAAAACCTTCGCACGAGATACCTTTGATCATAAGCATTCATAAATAAACCCTGGCTACAAAATTATCTCACGCAGGAAAGGAAGAACTACAAACACAATCATCGAATTCGTTTTAGCTTTCAATCAACAAAAATTACAGAACTACAAAGTCGATCAACTTGTTTCTCTTGGTCATAGCTACCTTCTGTACATGATGCATTTTTTAGTCTCCGTGGGAGAGATTGTAAGATATCAAAGTATCGGTCAAAATGTAAGATGCTTCAAGGTGTTATCTATGTTATATATCTGGAAGCACATTTTGTTTTACCTTGGTCCTAGGTCATTTTTGGGAAGTCACTGTAAGCCACAGGGCATTTGGTCAGACGGTGAAGTACTCTTTTGAATCTTTGAGCAAGACGGGGAAGGCTTCTAAATTCAGAAAATACAAGTTGGATGAGTCCTGTTTCTTGCCTTTGGGAGGGAGATGATTGAATATGATATAGTCTTTCTACAAATCAACTGCTGAAGCGTATTGACATCGGTATTTTATGGCTTTGTTCCATTCGGAATGTCTATTGTGTTAATAGTAATTGGTCTATTGGTAGCATGCTGTGACGGGAAATATATAAAAAATTGTTGTTTTGTTTTCACATTGCATGATCCTTTAGGTTGAATTTTATCTTTTCATGTTTTTATTTTCATTTAGCTGTTTCCTTGACTTTGGTCTATGGAAACAGCTTCTCTACCTTCACAAGGTAGAGGTAAGGCAGGGGTAAGGCTGCGTACATGCTATCCTCTCCAGACCCCACTTGTGGGATTATACTGGGTATGTTATTTCTCAACTTGTTTTCTAGGTGTTGGTAGTCTTCAGTTTCAGTTCCAGCCTTGGATAATAGACTGCACCATATCACGTATTATTGGAGTTCATTGAACATTAAAAAAATGTATCAAACCTCTTCAAAGAATTAACTTGACTTTAATGGAATGCACCTTTTCAGACCTAAGCTGGAACAAAAATTCTGTGTATGTTTGAAACTCTTTCAACTATAAAAGATACTAGTAATATTCTTGAAATTAACCATATCCTAAACATACTTATGTAAATAGTTCCACAAAAAAGCAATCGAACAATAGAAGAAAAAACTACTACTATTGTCAGTGTATAGAAGTTAAAACTCTTCTCATAATTCATCCTTTATGTTGCCAGGCTCCTTCTTGACGCCTACTTTAGAAGAAGTTGGTCTCTGAAGCTTGAAAGGAATAGCTGCATGTTTCTTGATGAACTTATACAATGCCACTGGAGTAAATTCAGTATCAACCGGGATCTGTAGGATCAAATTATAACAATAACTACGCCTCAGTCTCAAACAAATTGGAGATCTGTAAAATCACATAAACATTTGACATCTTGCTTGGTTCACAAAGCACCAGCACAAACAAAATAAACATCACTTACTGGATCAATGCTCTTATTCCCTGCTGGAAAGAACTGGAGACTTGGGAATCCTTTAAACTGCAAAGGATCATAAGTTAAAAGAATCTGTGATGATCAAGCTACTATATATTGTCTTCTTCATATCCAAACCGCATATTAGTTATAAACTACCTTAGCACGAGGGTGCTCGTTTCTTGTTCCATCCATTTTGGCTATAACAAGAGACTCAACGCCATGCAAGTGGTGTGCTAGTTTATTGAACATTGGTTCCAGAGCTTGGCACTGCCTACACCATGGTGCATAGATCTAACAAAAAACATGTTGAAGTGCATGCTAAAACGTTGATCCCTCAGTTGATTACAAAACCCTATGGAAGAAAATTCGTCTCTTGAACATACCTCAAGAAACGCGTCTTTTGACTCATTTAGAACGATTTCATCAAAATTGTTCCCGACCACGGTTTTCACTTCAGCATCATTCTGTGATAATTACAGATGAAATTAGATCAGCACAACTATGATGATTGATGAGTTACAGGCCAGAAGGAAACTGCAGCTTACTGTCTCAGGAATCGGATCTGATTTATAGAAAGGCTTGAGCTTGTCCTCTAGAAAGTCCTCGTTAAATGCCTGAGGAACAAAAGACAATAAACAAGTTAGTCCAGAACTTCCCAACCAAATTTCTTTGCACCTAACAACCATTTGTGACAATCTACCTTAATCTTCTCAAGTGTAATGTCCCCGTCAAATCTATATTTCATGCGATCATCTTCTTCTATGTATCCAATAACCTACAGGAATTAAATCAACAATCAGTAACCAAGTTTCCAAAAGTTCTTGTTGTGGCCATGATAATGTGGAATAAGTGTTACCTGTGGAGCATCTCCAGTGACCCCAAAATATTCTGATACTGGTCTTCCAACTTCGTCATCGTCCGTTTTCACAAAAACAAAGTTAAGCTTCATTTGTCAATGTACACATTATTAGTTAACTGATAGTCCCAAAAAGTAAAGGGATCAAAAAAATTTGGATGTTTAGGTGTAAACTGTAGGATAGATAGGTATTTATCTGTTCCTGTTACATAATTTACTTGATAAGTGCACACTAATGAACAGAGAAAAAACACTCAGACCTTAAGCCGAAGCCTTAGAATTCATGATCTCAAGCATTGATCAATCTACTCTAATATCAATCCATTATAAACTAAACAGGAGGATTCTACTAGTAAAAACTTACGTATTGGGTGATAGCGCCAATTCAGTGTACTATAAACCCCTTTTGGAACCCGTTCGAACTATATTTCTACTCTATCGGACTATATAGTAAAAACTATAACAATGTTGTTATATGTTTGAGACTGAATAAGGTTTCGTTACCTTTCCCTTGAAAAGTTTTGCAGCATCTTGAAATGTTGGGAACAACTTATCTGTATCATTTGCTGTGGCAAAAAGTAAAACCTACATATAGAACATACGGGACAATCAATACGTTAACCTTATTCCTAGATAAGGAAGATACACTTCAAAACAAAAGTCAAAATAGTTGTTAAACAAATGATCTAATATTACCTGCTTTTTGATTGGACTCGCGAAAATTGAAGGGGCGGTTTCTTTAGTAAAAGTTGTCACTAAAGGAAGCTTGCTGGCTGAAACAAACTTAGCTATTGCAGATTTTTTGAATTTACCATCTGAATGGCAAAATGAAAAAGATAATAAAGATGTCTCCCTATTGAGACAAAATTCATTTCCAGTATCTAAAAGAAAGAGGTGAAAGGAGCAGCTAACCATAATGCAGCACTTTCTCTGGCTCCTTTTTAAGCATGACTAAAGCTGGGCGTTTAACATTGACTATGTCGAATAGCTTAGCCACGTTAGGATTTGTCGTCTGGTAAAAGTTAACATCATTTTCAAGTTTTGAAGCAGCTGCAAGTTGATTAGTCGCAGAACCCTGTAAAATGTTTGGACATTAATGAACTTACGAAGAATCAAATCATAAGAGGGCTATTGACAACAATGTCAAGTTGCTGACAGTCAATTTGCGGCATACACAACAAAAAGAAGATATAGATGCTATATTTAGAGAAGCGAAAACACAACTACTTTCACTAGAAGAGAAGAATGATAAGCATCTATCAAGGTTCAAGTTCAAATAACACTTTAGTACAAAAGAACAAGAAATGATAGAGTGAGCAAAACATACCACCAAGGAGTCAAGGTACGCTAGAACAACTTTGTCCTCAGAGGTTAGTACACGCTCTGCATCCTCTGTTGTTGTTATATTGTAAACGCCGGGTCCTATCTTCTTCTTTATCCAAGTGACAATGGCATTTCTACAGGTAAAACTCCTCATCAATTTCACATCCAAACACAACTCAGATTGATATGCCAGAAGAGCTAAAGTCATAACTGTAATTGATTATGAGACACAACATCATAATTGATTGCCCAAGCTAGCTACATTAAAACATACATGTAATAATTCAAAGCTTCGAGTTTTTATCCAAATAAACAATTGTATATATACCAGTAATTATAACCGGTACCCATGAAATACATGTAGCATGTCATTGTTAATTAGTGCATCTCAAATTGGCTTACACACATAGTTATCAAATAAATATAAATATATACATATATCTGTCTGTATATGTAAAATGTGTGTGTATATAGAGCAGAGATAATGATGAATAAGACACATCACTGGTGGATGTAGTGTTCAAGCACTGGGTCAGATGAACCCAGTACTTCCAATAAAACTTAAATCATGGATCCGTCTCTGGACGACATACTTGGTTCTTCGGCCATAGTAAGGTTCAGGATCACCATCAACGAAGAAAAAAATCGTAGGGAAGCTTCGGACATCGTAATTATCAGCAAGCTCAACCTCCTTAGCGGCATTGATCTTCGCCAGCACTACATTCTCTGTTTTCAGCTCTGTTGCGGCATCGGCGTATTCCGGAGCCAGAGCCTTGCAATGTCCATTCCAGGGTGTGTAAAATTGCACCATCACATACTTATTATTCTCCACGAAATCGTTGAAATTCCTATCTGCCAATACTACAACGTCCTTGTCATCAATCTTAATATCCTCGTCGTCCTCTTCGGCGCGATCAAATGGCGCCGAAGGGAACTCAGGACCGGCATCATTCGCGATGTCTGGTTCGGCTGAATCCTCGTAGTCTTCGAGGAAACTGAGGAAATCATCGTCCTTGGCGAGTAGTGGAGCCAAGAAGAGAGAAAAGAGGAGCAAGATGATGATCAATCGACTCGGCATTATTCTGTTACAACTCTTAGCAGCAAAGCCAAGTGACTGATTTTGGTAACAAAGATCCGATAAAAACCACTTACTACCACACGTGTTTGCACTATGCTCCGTCCACTTTTACTTGTCTCGAAATATGACAAGTAAAATGAATGGAGGGAGTAATTTAATGAAGCACCAATTACATTGAGAATACATATACTCGAATATATAATGTGTGAGTTCAATTTTTATAAGTTGTCAAGGTAAAAAGAGAAAAAAAGTTACATGATTGAGTCACTTTAAAGGTTATTAAACATTTGTAATATATAAAAAAGGCTAGTAACGAGCTTTTACAAATATATCCTTAAACTATGCAAATTGAGCTGATATATCCATCGTTAATACTTTAGCACAACTATGCTCTTACCATCCAATTAACTAATTAGGTTAATTGCTCTTAAAGCATGCGAAGTTGAACAGATATGCGCTTTGCTAATAATTTTATATTTTTTAACATGTAATATTTAACTTTTTTGTTTCTACTCGTGTTAAACATCAATTTCTAAATCAAAATGTAAATAGTTCAAAATGCCACGTGAACAAAAAAGTCTACGTGGCAGGTGAGTGTATCCTACTCTTTTAAGATGAGATGGTGTGGGGGTAAAGCTATCAAATAGTCAAGTTCAGGGTAACTGATAGTTTAAGGAGATCTGAATAAAACGCGCCAAGTTCAGAAAGGTCTCTAGTTTATTATGCCTTTAAATTATTTCACGCATGCATAGTGCCGGTTTGAAAGAGCAGAAAGGAAACGTAATATTATATTCTTTTAGATGACCTGATAAAGAATAAAATTCATAGCTAAATGGATGAACTAGTATATGTATTTCTAACAACAAATACAAAGGATAGTTACATATCACATCCCGAATCATATTAACTCGAACAAGAACAAAACCAAAAAATAATGTTAAATGAGCAGAAGCATCAGGGGCAGGGTGATAAAAACAAATCTTCCTCATCAAGCCATCTATGACTTTTGAGGCGAATCTAAAGCGAGTTCAACGTGTGAGTTTAACTGATAAATCAGTGTGCTTCGGCTACTTTTGGCTCAACCTGTAAGTGCCCCATGCAAAAATTTAAATATATTAGACTGATTTTTAAGCCACTTACTATAAATCTTAGATTCGCATCTGTCTATGATCACACATCAATCAAACATCAAGCTGAGCGGTATTAGCTTCGCTCAAGTTGTGTTTCCGTGTGATGATCACAAAGAGAATCCCAACTCCTAAAAGAATAGCAAACACAAAACCGATAGGAATTCCAGTCATCCCACCACTTTCTAGTCGAATCCCACCGCCTTGTGGTGGTGATAAGCTTTCATATGCTAGATTTGACTGCACATTTGATGCTGTTGTAGTAAATTGATCAGAACAATCTGATTGTGAGTATTCTTTTGGTGTGAAGGGAAAGGGGCTTTCATAAGTGAGAGTTCTATCTTGACAATTAATAATGCATGGTAAGCAAAGAACAGCAACCAAGAAGACAGAAGTAGTTATTGGAAATTTCATTTTGTTTCTTAATTTGTTTTTTTTTGTTTTTTTTTGAGTAGGTTAGAATGAGGGGAAGTTTGGAATTTTGGTTTCAATTTTATAAGCAGATATTAATCATGATCAAGTGATGGTTGCTTGTACTTGAATGTATAGTGGAAAAGGAGGGTGCCAAAATGATACATAAATCATCGATGACAATTGCCTTTAGTAAAGTAACTATTGTTAAATTGTAGTGACCATTTTATCTAAAAGTCTAAATTGTAAAAGACTTGACACTTACGTGGTATCTGAAAAACATAAAGATTTGCTTCAATTAGTTCAATTGTTAACATGTCATTTTTGGATGAAAAGGTAAAGGTTTTGCTTAGACTATACACAAACTTCTAATTGACCTGGCCTTTGAGCGATTTCATTTGACTTCCAATCTTTGTATTTTCCCTGTCCTCTATTCCCTTTGACAATTGGATAGTTCTGCTTGTTGTTTATTTTTTCTTAGATTAAAGATGCAATCTCATCATTAATATTGATTATTTTCCTCTCCAGATGGAGTGGACACTTGGCAGGACCAATAGTAAAAGCAAAATGAGATCATTATGGAAAGCATATACTGTATTTAAGTCTGTTTTTAATGTGGTACTCCCTCTCTCTCATATTAGCTGTTCACTATATTAAAAATAATTGTCTTATATTAGTTAATCACCTTACTATATAAAAAAAACATTAATTAATTTTTTTTCATATTATCCTTGTAATTAATTCTTTTTGAAAGTATTCACATTAGTTTTAAAGTTCTAAAGAAGTTTTCTAAATGGTAACTTAGTAAAATAATCTTCTTATTTATGATTTCTTAATATGCGTGTAAAAAGAAAAGTGTGCAAATAATATGTGACGGATGGAGTATCTTACTTCTTTTTTTAGTTTATTTCCGAAAAAATGTTTATTTCCTAATTTGGCAATTTTTTAATTTTAACATGTCACATGGCATAATTAAAATCACAAGAATAAAGAATATTTTGATACTAGACATATTTTTAGTTTAAAACCTCGAGATTTTAAAGGCTTGTTTACCTTCTTAAATTTCGTGTCAAGTCAAACTAAAATAAACAAATACACGCGTAAGGAGTATTTTTTTAATCAAAACTTTATAATATGTATAAATAGTTTATTATGAACCTAGTTATTATTACTCCCATATTAATTTGAGAACACTATAAAAACTTATTATTATAACTTCAAATCTTAAATCTATCTAGCTCTACATTACTCGAATGCCTCGTAAGTCGTTTGTGAAGATCGGAGAGATATATAATCTTATACATGAGACATACCTAGGATTTGGACTTGATAAATTCAAAAGGTTCTTAGACTACATACATTATACTTACAAAATTGATTTTTTAGTAATTATTCACATAAAGAAAATTTATTGCACTAAATTGTTCTTTTTATATTTATGTTCCATATTAAAAATATTGAATTCATTGAGTCCATTGATGTGTTGCATCCATACAATGGGAAGTTGTTTGTGGTATAAGCAATAAATTGATGATTAAAATTCAAATTTCATAAGCATCGAAAGAAATTTAGAGAATAATGATTTTTAATCATTTTCTATACTGATATGATAAGCTTAATAATATAGATTCATCAAATTGAAGAATTACACGTAGAGACCAAATCCATGATTTTGTGGGTGCTCTCAATTTCTTTGCATGGAGAAAGTTATGCTTGGCTTAATCCACCAGCAAAGCTGGCCTTTAGGCATCAACGTGGCTACATTTGATGAGACCAGTAAATAATTAGATGGATCCAGTCAGAATTTTGTACGATATGGACAAATAAAATAAAAATATGCTTATTACAAAAATGGCATTTTTGGACCAAATCACTAGGAGATTTTTTGGACCAAAATATTAATAGCAGAGGCATTATTGGAACAAATTATTAATGGGAGATATTTTTGTTCAATTTCCAATAATTTAAAGATATTTTTTTACCCTTTTCGGTGATAAAAAATGCAATTATAAAATTCTAGTTAGCCCTTCCTGAAAAATCTACGTCATGCTGATAATCTATATCTATATCTATATCTATATCTATATCTATATCTATCTATCTATCTATATTATATTAAAAGTGTGAAGCACCTTATAATGTGATTTGAACTTTTTGCCATTCATTAAAAGAATTCACAATAGATAAAGTTGTCTTTTCACTTTTTTCCTTTAATTATTATATCATTATATTTATCATATTAAATATTGACTATAATAAGTATTTAAAAAATTGAATGAAAAAACTCCTAAATATATGGAAAGACTCCTAAATATATAAGAAGACTTTTATGATTATCTTTTTTTTGGCTTGTGTACGCCTTTTTTTTTTATTACGTACGCACAGAAAACATTAAAACACTTTAATAAGTTTTTGTTTACTAATAATTACTTCTATAAATATTTTTTAAGTTATAAATATATTTATTTTATTATAGTGAATGTCTACTTTGTTTCTTTTGAGAAAAGTTAGGAACCCTAAATTTAGGACCAAGTCAGTTTTCTCCTATAAATAAAGTGTTTTCCTTCATTATAATTAATTTCTCAAACGAAACAAGAACTCTTCTCCCTCTCTAATATATTCTTCTTCCTTCTTAGTTTATTATTTTATAATATTTTATTAATTTTTAATGTTTTCATTCGTTCTGTAATGCTTCTTTAGGTACATATGTATGGAGCCCGTCGCTTTACACTCATGCAATCATACAGTGAATGTAATATTGAGGTTAAAATTTATTTGTTTGTTTGATTTGTTTTATGTTTTGTTATGGTAAAATACTCTTTTACTATTAATAATTTTTTTTTAAAAAAAATAATTACATGTCCTGTCTTACAGGTTAAAGTTGATGGCCTCCGATCAAATCAGGGATATACTTATGTGTTTGGATTCATAAGGTTGGTAGAGTTTGAATCTTTTTTTTTTTTAATCTTTTGTTCTTTGTTAGTATGATCTAGGAGTTGATTTTTATTCTATAAGAAATTCTTGTATAGCTTTTGTATAAAAAATTTGTGTACAAAGTATTTGATATAAGTCTATCAAAAAGTTCTTAGCTACGAGCAGCAATTTAGTGATGAAGTTCGTAGTTAAATTCTATTTTATTCTTAGTATTTGTTGTTAAATAAGGTATATGTTTTGATCACGCGCAGACCGCGTACACTAAACTAGTTAAAAGTGTGAAGCACCTTATAATGTGATTTCAACTTTTTGCCCTTCATTAAAAGACTCCACAATAGACGAAATTGTCATTTACTATATTCCTAATATTTAAGACATTAAAATCAACTTAAATTTTGATTATTAAATCATTCCTTATTGAAATAGGTAGGAAATAATAATTCTTCCCCTTTTGTATTATATATCAAAAAAATAATAATAATTTTAGAAGCAAAAAAGGAAAAAATTCGAAAAAAAATTATATTTGAGGGAAAATGTAATGACCCTTCCGGTCATTTCCACGTTTAAGTTTGAAGTCAAGCAAATCGACAAAAGTTATCGTAAGTTCGTTAACAAATTTCCTGAACTTTGGGTCAAATGTCTCGGGGCTTTTCTCTCAATATATAAAGAGTTAGAAGTCCCCCGAAATACCAAATCGAAGGTCTACGAGTCTAGTTTCCAACGCACAAAACCTCGCGTCCAAATGATCTCGGAGTAAAAAGTTATGACTGTTTTACCGTGGGCTGTCTGGCAGAAAACGGGTTGAGAACCGGGTCGCGAACCGGGTCGGGTTAAACTCGATTTAAGCCTCGACTTCACGTTTTAAGACGCCATTTCAGTTCCGAAACAGTTATAAAAAATAAGGGAGGATCCCGAGAGAATTCTTGAGTATCGAAATCGTGCGTACTTGAAAATATTTAATTTAAAAGTTGAATTTGGTAAAAATTATATTATTATTGCCTTTTCAAAATATTTTAAAGGTTTATGGAAAATATTTTTGATACATTATAATTTTATATGTAATTATTTTATAAGGTTTTATACACCGTAATATTTTAACGGAGACAGTAAATTTAATTATGTTGAAATTTATTATTATAATATAGTAGGTTCTATTCGAAATAATTTCCTATCAATTATGGTATATTTAAAATATTATTTTTATTTTATCACGAATTTATTCAATACCCGAGTACGTACGTGGCGGGGATTCACCTATCATTAATTGGATAAGGGGAGGTGTAGTGTTGACACACACCCCCCACGTGGAAACCAATTGAGGGTGTAGGCAATTGCTGCCACTTATTATGTAATATATTCTATATATATACACTTCTGCAAACATAAGTTTCAATTGGGGATGAAAGTTATACATATACCTTCTGTAATCAATATATCTACGCACGCCAACCGTGAAGGAAATGTTAGTGAAAAATATATTTTGGTGTTATATTTAATCGCCAAAAGAAATTCAATTATCTACGTCGAGTTATTCAAGCCCGAGATCGAGTTTGATTTCGTGTTGGGGATTTTTCGGAGAGGTTCAAGCTTGTCGTCGGACGACAGGTAGGTTACAGTTTAATTTCCCTAGACTCCGCATATATAGAATAAATTGTATTAATGGGCATCCTTGGGTTGGTTTATTAGGTTGGTACCACAGACCTTGACCGCTTTATTCATATCCGCCTACTTTGTTTCCTCCGTTGCTTGTAGTATTTGCTGATATATTTTATTTACCCTTGTGGTCCTGTGAGGCCTTGTTGACTCTGGAACATAGAAGGTGGGATTTGGGGAATGTCCGCGAGTCCCGGACATAGAATTATCCTTCTAGGCTGGTTATGCTTGCTGAGTAGCTGTGGGCCTGTGCAGGGTCGATAGGTTGATTGTGAGCTGCGGGGCAGCTATTGTGTGTGATCATACCATTTCCATGCATATAAAGAGGTTTTATCCATGTGTTACTGTGGTTTTGGCTTTGGGCCTACTGGCACTGTTTTCTAAACCTTGCATGGCCCGGGGGGCCCATTTTTGATGGAAATGATTTGGAAATGGTTGATTTCACTTGTGGAGATTTTTGGGCAAGAAAGTAAAATTATGTTTTAAAACACCAGTTTTACTACTACACTAGACTCGGCAGGGCCGGAGTGCTAGTTGAGTTTTCTTGCTACTTGAGATGATTTTTAGCCTCGGTTGGACCGAGCACCTGAGATGACTTTTTACTGTTTAGACCCGGTTACGCCGGGGCACCCTTGGAGGGGTTTTTGAGATATTTTCCTACTATTTTTAGTCCTGGACAGGGTCTGGGCATGCATATTCGAGACTGGGTCTCTATCTTGATACCGGACTTGCTTCCGGACGACATGTTTTGATACTGAGTTTTAGTATGGGGTCTGGGACCTCCATGGACCTTGCCATCTGGGCCAGGGGCTACGGGCTGCGTGTGCCGGAGGAGGGGTATACGGTGGAGTAGAGGTATACGGGCAGAGTCCTTCCATGGAACCTACCTGCTGGGCCGGATCGGCGCCGGAGGAGGTACATACAGAGATACCATGGCACTTGAGATCTTCATGCATCATATCATTCATGGTTCGAGGTTCCACCCGTGTTTGTTGTTTGCTGATTGTACGCTCCGGTAGTATGGGATGCCGGAGGGTTTGTTTTCACTTGTTTGTGTTCCTCGGTTGTATGGGCGGCCGAGGGATTGTAGGTAGACTCTTTCTATTTACTTGTAGAATTATTCCCTGTTACGGTTAATTATGACATAGGTTACTGCTAGACTGTCAGTTGCTGGGTGTGAGATTGGTATGATTAGTTGGGCTTGATTCATGTCTCTGAGCATGCTATCATTACTCTTTCTCTCTTCTTCTTACACTTGAGGTTACCGGTATACCGTCCATTTCGTAAACTTATTTTGTATACACTGTTATTGCAAGGATCCCAGGTGCGTTATTTCTTACTTTCACCTGTGCCTATGGTGTGTATATTCTGCTGCTTACTAGCCTCATATGTGGTTCTGTTTGATTTCCCTCTGGGCTAGTTCCTGTGTAGCTTTTCGTTGATTTCTGTGACTGCTTTGCTTCTATTCTGTCTATTACTATGCTTTTATCTTATATGTGCCCAGTCGGCCTATGATACCTACTGGGTACCTTATGCTTCGCATTTGGTGCTCACCCCTACCCCCTGCATCTTTGGGTGCAGATCCTAGCGTGGGCCATCGCCGTTAGGTCGCTGCGATTCGTGCTTGGAGATCTGTTGAGGACTACTTCAGGCTGAGGGTGAGCTCTTGGCGATCTGAGCTTAGCTTTAGTTTATCTTTTGCTTCATGTACTCTATTACCATTCAGAGACATCTGTATATATAGTTTTGGTTTATTTGCACTCCATGTATGTAGTTTGGCTCTGTACTATGATACCAGGTCTTGGGGTTTGGTTTAATTTTCGCATATGTATATATTTATATCCATGTTATCTATTTTATTCGTCTTGTTCCCTTATTTGCTAGATAGTAGCCCATTACTAACTGTTCTGGGCTACGGGGGTTGGTTCACCTACCGGGGGTTGTAGGTGCCATCATGACTGAGAAATTGGGTCGTGACAGAAAAAAGGGGAAAAAATCGTATGTGAGGAATTCTTAAAAGGAAGTAATAAAAATTTAGCCTTTTATTGTTTATAAACCTAAATTTTTGTTTTGCTTTATGAATCACTTTAGAATTAGGATTTCTTTAACCAATTAACTAATCATACTTACATTAGTTGTCTCTGTTTATTTAGGTTTAGATTATTCTTTCAAAATTATCACGTAGAAAAAAAACAGGTTTAGGTATATAGAATTTTGTTATCAATTAAAATCTTGATAGTATCTGTGATTATAGAGATAAATTTGCTTGTAATTTGAGGTAAATTTTCTAAAAATTTAGTATGTTTTTTAAGTTTGCAATAATAAATTATCATGTATTCTTGATAGACAATTGCTAATTGATTTTTTTGTGTGTGAAATCTTGATAGTATCTATGTTTGAAGAGACACAAATTTGCTTATGATTTGAGGTAAGTTTTCTAAAATTTTAGTATGTTCTTGAAGTTTACAATAATAAATTATCATGTATTCTTGATAGAAAATTGCTAATTGAGAAGTTTTTTGGTGAAATCTTGACAGTATCTATGTTTGAAAAGACACAAATTTGATTATAATTTGAGGTAAGTTTTCTAAAATTTTAGTATGTTCTTGAAGTTTACAATAATAAAATATCATCTATTTTTGATAGACAATTACTAATTGAGAAGTTTTTTTATGAAATCTTGATAGTAACTACGCTTGAAGAGACACAAATTTGTTTGTGATTTGAGGTAAATTTTCTAAAATTTTAGTATGCTGTTGATGTTTACAATGATAAATTATCATGTACTCTTGATAGATAATTTTTAATTGATTTTTTTTATTATGATTTTCGTATGATTTTGAAGTTTACAATAATAAATTATCATATATTCTTGATAGATAATTGTTAATTGAGAAGTTTTTAGTGGAAAACAGGTTTAGGTATAGAATTTTTTTACCCATTGAAATTTTGATAGTATCTATGATTAAAGAGATAAAATTGCTGGTGATTTGTGGTAAATTTTCTAAAATTTTAGTATATTCTCGAAGTTTACAATGACAAATTATCATGTATTCTTGTAGATAATGACTAATTGAGATTTATTTATTCTTTTGTGAAATCTTGATAGTGTCTATGATTGAAGAGACAAATTTGCTTGTGATTTAAGGTAAGTTTTAGTATTTTAAAATTGATTACAATTTTAATTATTAAATCTTACCTTATTTGACTATATCACAAATCCTGAATAAATATTTATTTTATACACACTATATATAATTTCAACAACAATTGATTTCACGTTGGTGATAAAGGAATCCGTAACAAAGTCATTGAATAAATTCAAATTCGTCTAAGTTTTAACTTATGAAACACCTAAATCAAAATTTTAGTATGTAGAGCAAGGAAAGGAAGAAGGTCCAATTATGTTGTTTACTTAAGCCATTAAAATTTAGAATATTCAGATATGGTCACATGGTTCAAATTCGGATTAGTCGAGTTTCAATGTGGATTTCGAACACCAAATTTTAAATATTTATAGTATTCAAACAAAAAGACCAATTAAATTTAATTAAATATCGTTTATAGAACGATTAAATAGCATGTTTGACATCTCAACAATAACAACAACAACAAAATCTTATAAGTAATGTGCAACTAATTTAATCTTGCATGTTTACAAGATAGAAAATTTAGCTATTGTGTAATTACTAATTACGAAGTTTTGTTGTGAAATATTGATAGTATCAATGATTGAAGAGACAAGTTTGCTTGTGATTTGAGGTAAGTTTTCTAAAAAATTTAGTATATTTTTTTATGTTTACAAAAATAAATTATCATATATCTTTTAGACAATTACTAATTGAGAATTTTTCTTTGTGATTTTAGTATGTTTTTGAATTTTAAAATAAAAAATTATCATGTATTCTTGATAGATAATTGTTAATTAAGATTTTTTTTGTGATTTTTGTTTATAATGACTCATGTACAATTAATCATTTAAAATTGACTTCTTTACAATTTTGATCAAATTCTTTGAACCGTTACATTCTGTCACAAGAAATTGGTTAGTCATTCTAATTGTATATGAATTTTCTTTTAAAATTTAATTATATGCAACTGTTTCAATTATAAATAAACTATAAGATCTGACATATTATCATTATTTTTAATAATAAGTTCTAATGTTAACTTTTTTTTTTATAAGCTATATCATTTAGTAGATATAAAATTTATTAATATGTTCATAACACTACTTCTGCAAAGAAAACGCTTCATAAAGGGATTTTGAAGGAAACACAAAAACGTATTTGGTCCTTAGATTCCCTCTTTACCATCCTTTTTTAGTGTTTTTTTCTTCAAATTTTTTCTCTATGTATTCTGGCCTTTTTATTTCAAATTAGTGTTTTTTTCCTTTCGTTCTCCCTATGGTTTATTTTCAAATTTGTTGATCTGGCGTTTAGGCATTTAAATTTACTTCTAGATAGAAGTAAAATAATTGCATAAACGAGATGAAGAAGCAGATGAATTTTCATATCTTGAAAATTTATCGTTTGCTAGAGAAATTATTGGGCAAAATACCCTTGTAGCCGCACTTTAGGTAACCCCAAGTTTTATTTTATGTTTTAATCATATATTTTTATTAAAAATATTTTACTGAAATTTATTATGTGTAATCATATATATTTAGTACACGAATTATGATAGAAAGTTAGTTAGATAGTTAAGCGTGGTCTCACTTATCCTTATGTACTATTAGCCGTACAATTAGTCGTAGTATTATTCTTGTAGTTTCTTGTCCTTAGAGTTTGGTTATTAAGTTAGATAGATATTATTTATAATTATAAGACTTTTATCATAAAAGGTTCATAAATATTATTTGGTTGTATCTCATCAATCTTAACATACGCGCAAAGCGCGTACACTAAACTATCTATATCTATACTATATTAAAAGTGTGAAGCACCTTATAATGTGATTTGAACTTTTTGCCCTTCATTAAAAGTCTTTCATTTAGACAAAATCATTTTTTTACTATTTTTCTTATATTTGATAATTTGAAAAAAATCAAATTTTAACTTATTAAGCAAAAAGAAAAGAAGATAAAAGAAAGGAAGAAAAGTAACGTGTGGAAAAAAAGGAAAAAATTAAATCATGTACGGAAAAATCAATAAAACATTATTATAGAAATAAAATTTTAGTAGAATTGTTATTCATAGAGTCTAAGGTCTACTAATTATTGCATAAATAAATTTTACCTTATAGAAAATAATATTTAACACTTTTAAATCAATAAGAATTTTACCTTATAATGTGATTTGAACTTTTTGCCCTTTATTAAAAGGCCTTTCAATAGACAAAATTATCTTTTTCTATTTCCTCAAATAAAATTATGATTATACATAAATACTAATGTATATTAAAATATAATAATATTATATTCCACAAAGTTCAAAAAAAAAATTGTCGTATGTTTTAGTTCGTAGCTTTATTTTAGGGGGATTTTCCCATCTTTATTTGGTTATAAAAAGGAATTCGTAAAACAAAATATATAAAAGTTCCAAAATTAAATCCTTTTTGAAATATATATTACAACATTAATAATATTATATTCCAAAAAAACTACCGTAACTTTTACTTCGTAGCTTTTATTTGGAAAAAAAATCAGTCGTCTTTTGATTATAATAGAGGAATACCTAAAATAAATCATATAGGAATCTCTAGAATTATTGGGTATTTGACTCAATCTTCAATCTTTATGCACTTAACATAATTTTGATGGCTTTTTTGTATAAAGATTTGACTTAATTATATTATTTTAATATCTCAATTATTGTATTATTTTATTGTAATTTCTATTTTGTTACTATCTGTTATTTTTCTGTTTAATACTGGTTGTAGATGAATGTTCGATTGGATTTTGGAGAATTTTTTGTGAAAAGGTTAGGTTTAATTGTATTGTTCTGATATTTAGATATTCATATTATTTTATGATAGATACAACTGGTAGATGAATGTTCGGTTAGGCTTTGAGGAGTTTTGGTATAAAGGTTAGGTTTAATCATATTGTTCTAATATCTCGATTATCGTATTATAATTTTGTTGTAGTTTCTGTTCTGTTGCTATCTTCTATTTTTACTACTTAATACAGGTGGTAGATGAATGTTTGATCGGGCTTTGAGAATTTTTTGTGTAAAGGTTAGGTTTAATCGTATTGGTATGATATCTCAATTGTCATATTGTTTTATTATAATTTCTGTTATGTTATTATCTGCTATTTTTAATTTTATATATTTTATATTGATTAACAGTTTGACATGATGTACATGTGCAACGCACATACACTAAACTAGTTATATTAAAAGTGTGAAGCACCTTATAATGTGATTTGAATTTTTTTCCCTTTATTAAAAAACTCTGTAATAAACAAAATCGTCTTTTCACTTTTAATTTTCCTCAAATTTTTACACTTAATTATTTTCATAATATTTAGGACTTTAAAATCAACTAAAATTTTAATTTAAAGAAAAACCCTAATTTGAATCTTTATATATTTATACATACAAATACAAATACCGTATATCAATAGAATCTGTAAACTCTCATCAAAATCTTTGTGAGCACTCTGCCACTAACTCTCTTCTTCTGATGGTTTTGTTCTATTTTTCGGAGCTTGTGGTCGGTCGATTTTGGTATGTGCATTGAGAAGACAGTGTGAATTACATGGTGGTTGTTGGTGCATTAAAAGGTCATACAAAAGCAATTCTTTGTTTAATCCACGTTTCTGATTTGTTGTTCAGTGGAATTTGAAAATATATACACTGAATCTATGATAGGTGATTCAAACATTAAGTTTTATATTTATTTTTTTCAATTTTAATGCTCTTGATCGTCTAGGTCGTTAACTTTATTCAGTATATTATTATTATTAATTGTTTAGATTCCGCATGGGTGATTCAAACATTAACACGAAGAATGTCCTAAGATTCATTATCATTTTTCAGTAACTCCCTAGACTTCATCTCATACTTTCATTGTCATCGCAAATTGTCAAGGCTACTGGTGTTGTAACTGAAACAACATGGGCAGGAGGCATGAGCTGCTTAACCATGTAAGTGAAGTCTGAGCTCCCTGTTTGGTAGATGCTTCATTTTTTGCTAAAATAAGGCTATACAACATTAGATATTTATAGATACATATGCGGAAAGTCCTTTTCTTTTTCATTTCTCTACTGCAGTACATAAATGAAATTATGAAAATATCATGATTTATCTTTGTCACCGTCCAAGCCTATGGCACATATTTTCTGTTTTGATCTAACAGACCTCACAAATTTGTTCCTTGTGGTCACCATATCGAGCACAAACTGTATGGGCAGATCAGTTTCATATTATGTTGACTGTAAAGGAGTTCAAATTTGTTTTTCTACTTTTTCCATGAAAAAGATGAGTAGAAAGTTTCATATACTTAGTACTTAACCATTGTCTTTGGTGTAAAGCATATATGTATTGTGCTTTTAGGAGGAGATTTATTTTTTGAGCAAAGATTAAAAAATTTCTTCATTCATCCAAGAAATCGGCATTGCTGATTTTCGACGCGCGATCCTCAACTTTCTGAAAGATTATATGCAGCGCTCTAGAACAAGATCTTTCTACAAGCACTCATATTGGATAAAAAAGTTTTTCCATCATAATTCGCAATGCTCTTGCCTTGCTCATTGGCAATATGCAAGTACGTCTTCTCACTAACATTTACTATATTTTTGTGTTATAGGCTATTTGGCCACCACTTATACGTGCAATTGGTTTTATCCCATCAGAGTCATCTTTGCCTATAAACTAAAATAAGGTACAATGTCCTGTCAGTCCAATACACTAATTCACTTTCTCTGGCAGACGTACCTCCAATTGACAATAGTTAGATTAGACGAGTGGAGAATCAGGAGAATGGACCTGGATGCACCAGACAGTTACGTCAAGAATTAAGGCAATTAGTAAGGAAATATGATCAATACAAATGGATTACTACAAGAGGAGTTGATGAGGAATCTCTTCTAAAAGGACTTTTTCTGGATCTTCGCATCTGCTATGATTTAGTTCGACGAATAAGTTCTACAAGAATATATACTAGGAAATGTTCTACGAGTATTTGAAGGCAATACGAGAATATATACTAGAAAATGCAATGCACTTCATTCGTGTATGCTAGAAGTTCCACGGGATGGAAAAAGAAAGATAATATGCAAAATGATTGTATACCTTTTTTATCTATCTTTGAAAATTTGGTAGGTACCACTGTTTGATCTAATGGATGAAAGAATGCTAGATGCAATATGATAGGGGCTAAAACTTGTATTATGCACACAAGGCAGTGTAGTTTTTAACTTGTGTTGCTTGGACATATCTCTTGGTTGTCTTTTGGATATGATCAAAGAATTTGAAAAAAAACAGTCCATCATCTATAACTTCTTAAGGTTTGATTGTTTAATTTAGGTAAGAAATTATAATATTTAACGCTTCTGAATCAATTAGAATCTTATCTTATATAAAAAAAGTTACAATCTTATTTAGGTAATATTTGGATCAAAATTTACAAGAAACTAATTTTGATTAACGTCAATTGTTATTTTTCAACATTTTTGTATACATTTTATATTTATTACTGTGATGCACACGTGCAACACACGTACACTAAACTAGTTCCAATTAAAATCACCAATACACTACTTATCCAGAAAAAATGCAAGTGTTCTGGTAAGTTATTGTTGACACCTAATTTTGTCCCATCTTTCTTCCCGATTAATTCTTTATGCTTCAAATAATTTTGATAATTTAAGAATGCATACAAGTTATTTTATTATAATTAGAAATCTATGTAATGCTATCGTCCTTATTTTTGTGAAATTATCAATATAGTTCTACTACTATTATTATTATTACTTTATTATTGTTATTATTCTATAAATCTAGCAGCGTGCTCGTTTTTTTTTTTTTATTTAGCAAAGGACGGAGGCCGTCACCCCTAGACAGTGTTGCTCACCACCTTGACGGTCAATGTGACGGACCGTCACACATGTGACGGACCGTCACTCAGGCCGTCACTCTTAGGCAGAATCCTCTTTTTCTCGTATTTCCTTCCGTTTCCGTATTTGCTCCCATTTCCTACAAATACTTCTTTTGATTTTCTAACTTTTATAAATGTTATCGTAATTCCTACGATATTATTTTTGCCTAATATTTTTATAATTATTTTTTTTAATCATAAATAATTTATTTAATTGAATACGTTTTAATCCACGTGGATGCCACGTAAGCACCACGTAAGCGCCCAACAATCATAAACACACGCCTCCCACACTCCTCCCCCACTTTCCACACGCCTAGCCTCTTCTCCGCCACGTGTCGCTCTTTTATTGGTTGGTCAAACTCATCCTAAAACCCTAAACACCTTATTATGCTGAACTACCTAATTTGCCCCCACTTAATCTACCTAAAATACCTAATATACCCTCGAAACCCTAAAAAACAAAGCATCAGCCGCTCCTTATTCTCTCCTTTCCCTTTCCCACCGTTTCTCTTCCTCTGCACCATGGCAGAGGAGTTTTGGCATCTTCCCCCCATTTTTGACAAAACTTCATCCAGCCAAGCTAACATCAAGAAGCTTGTGTGCTCCATTTCGAGCAAAACGATCTCTCTCTCCGTCCTTTCTTGGCGTGGACATAGAGAGGACTTCCCATTTTCGTACCCGGATCTTTTCGAATCACTTGGTATCAGGATGAGGTACCCTATTTTGAGAAAACCTCGATTCCAATCTCTGCAAAACAAGAAGGATTTCAGCGAAGGTATTAAAAATCAGAGGCAAAATCGTATAAGACCACTCCTATCTCTCAAACGTTCAAAAATTCAAAATCCCGCCCAAAAATCCCCAAGAACCCTACCTTCACCCCCTATAAATACCAAGGGTTGGAGAAGCGTTTGGGGCCATCAGTTGACAACGAAGAATACACAGCAAGAAACTTCTCTCATTTCGCAAATATCTAGTCCCTTTATCCCTTTTGTTTTCTGGATTTTTTTTTGTGCGTGGTCAAGTTTGGTTTCGTCAAGCTTCGAGCATAGATCTTTGGTCAAGAACGCTCTAAGTTCGCTGCTCCGAAACAGGTAAAAATACGACCTTATTCTCTTATTTTCTATCGTTTTCTTTCTTTCCTTTGTTAATAAGATTTTATGTAGAAATCATGTTGTAAAGTTTTCTCTTTCCCTCTTGATCGTATGAAATAATGTTTGGGTATAGCAGAACATGTTTGTGATTCTTTCAAATCTTTTCTCTAAATAATCTTTTTAAAAAGAAATAGTGGCATCAATAAATTTTTTTCTTTAGTAATCTGCCAAGTATGCGTGCAACATCAACTACTTCTTCTCAAATCCTTGTCAACACTTTATTTAAATAAAAACGGATTTTTTTTTATGTATAGCTTTCATCGTGACATGTTGCTTGAATAGTTAACGAGAAAGGATTTTGTTTTTCCTCTGTTTTGATGAACATAGAATACTTATGTAAAGTTTGAGTATATATCCACTCAAATTTATAACGAGCAGATCTTCTTGGCCAATACATCGTTTCTTTAGTTAGTATCTTGGTTTAAGATTCACGTCCATAGAACTTGTTGAGACAAATTGGTAATTGTTTGTGAATTCCAATGACTCGTTGTTACATGACGATAAGTTGTAGGTCTAAGAATCATACGTTTAGCTATGACTTGGAAGTTACTTGAGAATTTATGTTAAAAGAATATGTTTTCTCTCTTAAGTAACGTATTCTGTTTTATGCTAAGAATGCTGTTTATAAGTTTGTTCTTTTCGATACTAGTATATGTTTAGGCTCTAATCTAGTTTTCATATTTATCATTCTTTTAAGATAAAGACTTTATGCTCTAAATGACATTACTTTTCCCGAAAGTATGAATGTGAGTTTTAATAATTTTCATATGTGTTCATGATAGGAATGAAGATATAAAGATAGTGATTTAGTATATTTTACATGTTTTAGCAGTAGCCTGCTCTTCCTTTTTTTTCTCTATTCAAATCAGATGGCCCTTTCTAATATCAGTTATTTTCTTATTTTCACATGACTCGATGGAGCTGCGGAGAGTCTCAAATGAGACTCAACATCATTGTAAAATGAGTACTCTCACATCTCGCCCTTCGAGCATATCTCTCGTCTTCCCGTTTGTGTCCGAACAGTGAATAGGAGAGAGGGGAAAAGGATCTGAAACGTTGCTTCCCTCATCGTTCTCTCTTTCTCCGTTCTCTCATCCGAACAAGAAGAAAAATGAGAGCGGGGAGATACTTCTTTCGTTTTCTCTTTACTCTACTTGTTATTGATTCTATTACGAATTTTGTTATGCTTAATTAGTTATTCTAACTCTTATTTCAATTTCTTTTTGGTTTCGTCGATAAGGATTTAGGCCTAGAGTATTTGAACCTTAGGAAGGGTAGTTAGCTATATATGATAATGGGAGTATGTAGTTAGTTCTTTTACTTCGTATATATACATTATGCGCATCTATGATATTTTTGAAGTATTAGAAATCAAGTTTTGTTATAACTTTTATTTCCCTCACTCTTTACTCCGCAAAAAAAAAAAATAAGAGAGAATCCCTTTGTTATGTCAAACGACTTTGCTTCCTAAAAGTATCTTCTTCAAATAGATTTTAGTTAAGTAAAAGAAAAACGCAGCTCTTTTAAGGACTTAAAACGAAGTTTATCTTAGTGTAAAAAATGCAGTTTTTCTTAAGGTAAAAAGTGCAGCTTTAAACGAGTTCAAACGTGCAGATTTTTTGGCTAAAAACACAGTTTTATAAAGGTTAAAAAATGCAGATATTTATAGGTAAATTATAGTTGTTTTAAAGGCTTAAAACAAAGATTTCTTGGGTGTAAAAGTGCAGATTTTTTAGAGCAAAAAATGTAGTTTAAAACAAGTTAAAAAAGTGCAGATTTTTGGTCTCAAAAAAGATGTAATTCTAAGGTAGAAGTATACCCTTTTGTAGAACTCAAAATTGCATATTTTGTTGAAAAAGTGTAGTTCTTCTTGGTACTTTAAAGTATAGATTTTTGAAGAACAAAATAACTTTCAAAAGGGTCAAAAAAAAAATGCATCTTCATAAAAGGCAGTAATATTTTCGTTATTGGAATTCTCTTTTATTTGCTTTAAGAAACATTTTTAATAAGATTTAAAAAATATCTTCCAAGTCTCTATTTTATCAAGTGTAGGCCTATATTTTAAAAAGGAAAGTTTTGCTTAGTAATTTATTTATTTTTACAATTATATTAGTTAAATTGCATATCCTTTAAATATTTTGGTCAACTTAATTGATACATAACCTTTAGTTATTATTTTTATCCAACATTTTTTTACTTAAATAAAAAATTATTTTTCTACATGCTTTTGCCTTCGTTATTATTAAAATCATTTATTTAATTTTCCTTCATTTTCATTCTTTAAGAATTTTCACAAGTTATTTCTTCTTATCACATTTAAAGTGTTATATGTATATTCTCTCAAAAAGAAATAGGAAGTACTTTAGATAATTTACTTGTTATTTATTTTAAAACTACGTCAAGTTAGTTAATTAGTTGTGGCAAAATTGGTTAAAATGACTAAGCCTTTTTTTTCCTCATAAGAATTAAGTAGATATATAATTTTTGAAAAACTTTGAAGTGCCAACATCTTTTCAAGATTTCTTTGAGTCTAAAATTTGATTATTTTGATTTGTTGATTAGATTAACCTAAGTTTGGCCGGTTAACCGTAATTTTGCGGATTTTAAAGAATGCTTAATACCTTCTCTTTAGAATAGTTAGAATCCTTACTTAGAATCTTAAGTTTAGTAGACCTTAAAATGAAGTCTTTATTTGCTTTAATCACATAGTTAATTATAGGTGTCCTAATTCACCGTAAGACTAATTAGGTGGCGACTTCCTTTAATTAATTTAGAAGTTTTCAATACGTTGTACACCGTTTCGACCTCGGTTAAAATGGGGTATAACAGTTATAAAATGCAATCCATTATAAGAGGAAAAATAATGAATTAGATGTATCATCCAAATAAGGTTGTTGGAGAATCTAATTCATATTTTTATGGATTCAAAGATGGAAGAAAAAAGGAAGGAATGGAGAATATTGAAGAAAACAGAAGTCAAAAGGTTTCGTCAGTGTCTGAAATGACAAAAGGTTATATGCGTAATTTAAAAACACAGATGGGCCAGCATCAAGATTACAAGTTGGCGTCCGTTTTCAGAATGCAACTACAAGCATACAAAGGCCCAAACATACAGATAATAAACATTGTACAAATACAAGTATAAAGAAAGAATCCTAGGAAGGAAGCTTCTAGGAATGTATAGGTGGATAATAGTACAAAGTTAGTTAGGATTAGTCATCATTATTTTTATTTATATTTACATCCTTAGTCCCTAGGTTATAGTGATATAAAACCATGTACAGATGAATACTTAGAATGCAAGGAAAATTTCTCAAAACACTCTCTTCAATTTTTTTCATGGTATCAGAGCAGTGAAGCTCGATCTACCTTTAACTTCACCTCAACTCGATTTTTCCTTCATCATTTAGTAAGCACAATGACTGATGTTACAGTCCAGACCACCAATGCTACTGATTTAAATTACCCGTATCATCTCCATCATTCAGACACACCTGGAATGAACCTTGTAAACACTGTGTTCGATGGCAAGGGATCTTCAAGCTGGAAGAGATCGGTGCTGATAGATCTTTCAGCAAAGAAGAAATTGAGTTTTATCAATAGGACTTGCAAAGCTCCAGATCTGACTTACAAAGATTTCGACATTGGACTTGTTGCAATGACATGGTCACCTCATGGTTGTTGAATTCACTGCCCAAGGATATTGGGGACAGTGTGCTTTATTCGAAGACTACAAAGGAATTGTGGGATAGTCTTGAACAAAGGTTTGGGAAGTCAAATGAAGCAAAACTCTTTCACTTGCAAAAGGAATTGAGCCTGTTAGTTCAAGGATCCACTGATATCTCTGGATATTTCACAAAGATGAAGCGTATATGGGATGAACTGGACTCCTTAAACTCTGCTATAGTATGTACATGTAATTGTACATGCGATGAAAAGAGAAAGCTGTCAAAAGCACTACAAGATTAGAGGTTGATTCAATTCTTAATGAGGCTTAATAATGTTTATGCTCAGGCTAGGAGCAACATCTTGATGATGACTAACCTCTCAGACATGGATTATGCCTACTTCATTCTACTCCAAGATGAAAATCAAAGAGAAATCTATGCTAATGCACAACTCTACACTAACCCTGCCTCTTTCATGGTTACAAATAAAGGAAGAAATTCAAATTTTCAAAAGCTCAATTTTCAAACTCCCAAAAGTGGGTATCAGAATCCAAAACCTAGCAATTTCCCACCGAAGACAGGAAATAGAATGAGAAGGTTCAAGGGAAGGAGAGCTAAATACAATCCCAATGTGACTTGCACATATTGTCTTAAGGTGGGACATGTGGAGGATGACTGCTTCAGGTTAAATGGGTACCCTGATGATTTTGAGTTCACCAATCAAAAAGGGTATCAAGGGAAATCACAAGCTAATGCAAGCTTTGGGATAGAAGAAAAGAAGGAGAATATAGCTGGACAAAATGATGAAAACAATCACAGTACACACTTCAGCAAAGAACAATCTAGGGAGATAGCTCATATTTTCAAGCAGATGCAGATGGGACTGTCAGGGTCATCTAGCACAGAGATAAATGCTAATGTCATTGCTCGTACTATTCTCAAATACTCAAGCTCTTGCTTTTCTGTGTATAACTCTAAGACCTGGATCATTGATTCAGGTGCTTCAGAGCACATGTATTTTGATTTATCCTCTTTTTCATCCTTAATTGCACTTCCTGCTCCTATACACATTAGTTTACCTAACTCTTTCAAGGTAAATGTCACACATATAGGAAGTGGACCTATTCTAGCCAATCTTACTCTTAAAAATGTGCTTCATATCCCAATCGGCCTGCATTAGCGGAAAATGGAACTATCGAATCACCATAGAATACGACCCAAATCGAAATGCATACATTTGTCTCATACACTATGGGGATGGTGAGAGGAGATATATTTTACATCCCAGAGGGACTATAATTGGAGATACCATTCTTTCTGGTACAGAAGTTCTGGTTGATCTTAGCTTAGCGTGCTAGCCGCTGCTTCATTTCGTGTAGTGATAATGCTTTCTCTTCTCTCAATCGCTCTTTGGTATTCGGAAGTGGAAAGCGAACTGCTGGTTGTGGCCGAATTTTTCTTACTAATATCATTTTATTATAAAGTGACTTTTTTATAGTCGAAATAAAGATAAAGTGAATTTTTTTATTAATTTTTTCTTGATTTATTTTATTATTGAAAATGTGAGTTTAAGTATAATCTGTTATCAGTAAACATATTATATATTCAACTTGACAGATATATATTTTTCACTTCTAATCAATGTCTGTTGCAGGACCATTTCTTGAAGAGGGTAGAAGTTTTTGGTGAAGTTAAGGATGACCCTTATCTACTCTACTGTAGCCTAGAGTTAGTCTTGACCCTACTCTTAATAAAAATATTGTTAATTTTCCAAAAGGAATTAATTCCAATCACTTTAATGTTTGTTCTTTTCCAGTTTCTACCAATGCTATTTCTGATGTGAAGCTTTGGCATGTAAGACTTGGGCATCTGCTATTTTCAGTAATGAAAAAGTTCAATTTCCTTCTAATTTTGAGTATGTGTGTGACATATGCCCTAGAGCTAACAAACAAGAAACTTTTTTCTTGTCAGTGAGATCAAATATAAAAGGTTGTTTGAACTCATTCATATAGACACTTGGGGTCCTTACAAACATGCTACTCATAATGGTTTCAAGTACTTCCTCACTATAGTGGATGACCATAATAAAGGAACAAGGACTTTTCTTTTAACCACTAAATCTAATGCTTTTCCTGTTTTGAAGTCATTTCTTATGATGGTGGAAAGACAATTTGAACTCAAGGTGAAATGCATTAGATCTGATAATGCCTTTGAGTTAGGAAGAGGAACACAAGAAGCAGCTTTTCTCAATGCTCAAGTTATATTGCATCAAATGGGTTGTACTGCTACTCCCCAACAAAATGGGGTAATAGAAAGAAAACATAGATATCTATTGAAATTTGCCAGAGGGTTGTTTTTTCAATCAAAAGTCTCCATCTCCTATTAGGGAGAATGTATTTTAACTGCCACACATTTTATTAATAGACTTTCTTCCAAAGTTCTCAAAGGAAAGAGTCCTTATCAGATCATGTTTGGTAGGAAGCCTAATTTTCATGTTTTAAAATTTTTTAGTTGCCTATGTTATGCCTCCACTTTAGCACAAGGAAGAGGAAAGTTTGATGAAAGAGCTAAACCTTGCGTCTTCCTAGGTTACCCTCAAGATCAAAAAGGTTACAAACTATTGGATTTTCAATCCAAAAGGATTTTTGTATCTAGGGATGTACAGTTCCATGAAAATCAGTTTCCATTTACCACCACTAAAATTGTTCATCCTACGCATTTTCCTTTCTATCCTACCATACCAAATTTGGAGGATACCTCTGATCCTCCATAATCATTTCTCCATACATCTACCATCAACTCACCTCCCCAAATAGTAACACCTAACCGCATTCCACCTATCTCACCTATAGCTCCAAGGGAATCTTCTGAACCTAGCCATATTCCAGTCAGACAAAGCACCAGAACACATCAGAAGCGAGCCTATTTGAATAACTACTTGTGCAATAACATCTTTTTCACAGACTTGACCAACTCATATTTCTCAATCCCCCTGCTCTTATTGTTTACTCATTTTCTTCTTTGTCTGCTCATAATCAAAGTGTTTTACAATCTTTGTTTGTGTTGTCTGAACTTAGCAGTTTTTTAGAAGCATCCCAACATCCAGGATGGAAGGAGGCCATGGAATCATAAATAGAGGCCCTCAACTTCAATCACACATGGGATGTGGTTGAGTTACCCAAAGGGAAAAAGGTTCTACCTTGTAAATGGATATACAAGGTCAAGCACAATTCATATGGTAGTGTTGAAAGGTTAAAAGCAAGGTTAGTGGTGAGGGGGGATATTTAAAAGAAGGGGTTTATTATAATGAAACATTTTCTCCTATGGTGAAAATGATCACAATCAGGTGTTTATTAGGAGTGGCAGTAAAGAAAGGATGGCATGTTTCACAATTAGATGTAAGCAATGCATTCTTACATGGGGATCTTCAAGAAGAAGTTTTTATGAAGTTCCCAGCAGGTTTAATATCTTCTAGTCCTAATCATGTGTGCCTACTCGGGAAGTCTTTATATGGTTTAAAGCAAGCCTCAAGGTAATGGTATGTCAGGCTTGCTGGTGCTTTAAATTTTAAGGGATACTCCACATCCCTTAATGATTATTCCCTGTTTTTTAAGAAATCATGTGACTTTATTTCTATTTTGGCCGCCTATGTGGATGATATATTGTTGACAGGCAATGATGAGGCAGAATTGCAGCAAATCAAACAGTTCCTAAGTTCAGAATTCTGAGTCAAAGATTTGGGTGCAATTCAGTACTTTTTAGGCATGGAAGTTCTAAGAGAGGAACAAGGTTTCATCATTACTCAAAGAAAGTTCACCTTGAATTTAATGGATGAATTTGATTGCACTCATCTGCCCAACGTCTCCTCCCCGCTTGACCCTGCAAACAAACTGCATATCGATGATCAAAATGCTCTCTCTAACCCCACAATTTACAGACACTTGGTGGGAAAATTGAATTACCTTACCCATACAATGCCATATCTTTCTTTTGTTGTGTTGAAACTCAGCCAACATATGCAGCGGCCAAGTGTATCTCACCTCACAACAGCTTTACGAGTTGTAAAGTACCTATCTTTGGACCCTGGACAAGGAATTTTCTTACCTGTTTCACCTTCTTTTTCCTTAACAGCATTTTGTGACGCTGATTGGGCTTCTTGCCCTGATTCTCGCAAGTCTATTTCTGGTTTCTTCATCACTCTTGGGGGAGCACCAATCTCATGGAAATCAAAAAAACATACCTCGATCTCTCTCTCCTCCGTCGAGGCAGAGTATCGTTCCATGAGGCGTGTCACTGCAGAGATCACATGGCTAGTTCGCCTTCTTACAGATCTATCGATTCCTCCTCCACTCCCAGTACCAGTTCACTCAGATAGCCAAGCTGCAATACACATTGCTTGGAACCCCATTTTCCATGAACGGACCAAGCATGTGAAACTTGATTGTCATTTCGTTCGTCAACAACTTCAAGCCGGTCTCATTTCACTCTCCTTTCTACCTTCAAAGCTTCAATTGGCAGACATTTTTACGTAACCTCTATACGGTGATTCACATCGACATTTGTTAAGCAAATTGGGGGTTTCTTCATTACCCTCCAATTTGAGGGAGGGTGTTGGAGAATCTGATTTATATTCTTATGAATTCAAAGATGGAAGACCAAAGTAAGGAGTGGAGAATATTGAAGAAAACAGAAGTCAAAAGGTTCCGTTAGTGTCTGAAATGACAAAAGGTTATTTGCGTAATTTGGAAACACAGATGAGCCAACATCAAGATTACAAGTTGGGCGTCCGTTTTCAGAATGCAACTACAAGCATACAAAGGCCCAAACATACAGATAATAAACATTGTACAAATACAAGTATAAAGAAAAAATCCTAGGAAGGAAGCCTCTCGGATTGTATAGGTGGATAATAGTACAAAGTTAGTTAGGATTAGTCATCATTATTTTTTATTTACATTTACATCCTTAGTCCCTGGATTATAGTGATATAAAATCATGTACAGATGAATACTTGAAATGCAAGGCAAATTTCTCAAAACACTCTCTTCAATTTCTTTCAAAGGTAAGTGTTTAAAGCATAATTTCAAGAATTGAAAATAGATTCATGGACACTATAAAAGAATGGTTGCATTCCAATGCAAATAACCTTCATTACACATTAACATTTCAAAAACCCAAAATGGATTCATTGAAGTCTCTATTTGTCACTCTCTTAATCCTGTTTCTTCTTGTTCCTTCTCAAGCCACAGGTACTTTATCTTCTAGTTTTCTCTATTGAAAAAAAAAATCTTGGTTCTTTTATTTTACTATCATCTTTTGATACTTATTTTAAAAGATGAGTATACATCTTTTTTTTAAAAATATATATATTTAGGTAATGCAGAAATCGACAATGATTGTGTATACACAAGTACATGCAAGACCAAGTCGGATTGTGGTGAACCGTGTATGAAACTTGGGATTTCGTTTGGGCTGTGCGTTCCGGATCCGCACTTTGGTGGAAAATTAGTTTGTTGTTGCTTTGTTGGTAAAAATTAGTGAAATTTTATTCCAAATTAATTGAAATTTTATGATATTTTTATCCCAACTTCTGCCAATTGATTTTAGTTTATTCTTCGTTTTATTGTAATGTGGTTGTTAAATATGGAATATTATGTAAAACAATGGTGTTTTCTGATAACCTCGTTGTTAATTAAATTAATGAAAAAGAGCCATATATATCCATCAATTTTGTGATATAAAATGAATATACTCCTTGTTAAAAAAGTGATGCATATATACTCATTATCTTAATGCGTATTTACCTTCGTTACGGAATTGTGCATTGCTATATTAGTATGCGATTCCTTTTTGGGTAAGGAAACTGTTACTAATATATAGCTGATGAGAATAGCAATTGTTAATCTTATCTCTAATCATTTTGAGTTCTTCGTAATTTTTAAATAAACTAAGGAAAAAACTAATTAGGACATTTTCAATTTTGGAATTTTGGGGCACCATACTGTCATGTAATTGGCTAAAGCAAAAGAAACACCGCAAGCCAACAAAATCGTTTCAATTTACCTCTCTTATTGATTTTTTTTATATCGAAGAGTATTTCTTTTCCTTTTTAATTTTAATTTTTTACATGACATACTTAATATTACAAGATTAAATAATATTTTTTTTTTTTAATTTTAACTTTCCACATGACATATTTAATATTACAAAATTAAATAATATTTTAATATATTTAATATATTTTAAATTTAAAACTATAAAATTTAAAAATATTTTTTATTTTTAAATTATGTATAAAGTCAATCAAATAAATAAATTGAAATAGATGGAGTATCTGCAACTTGGGTTATTGTAATTATGAGTGCATAATGCTCTACACGCACAGAAATGTGGTCATAAACAATATAGACAATTGACTTTTTCTCCGTTTACACTTTTCAACTTTTGTCTTTATTTTTCAAATTTTTGACATTTCACGGACTTACCTATTTTTCTTTGTAGTTTGTTCAAAAAGAAGTTATAGTTTATTATTTAAAAATAATTTGATTTTAAATTTCCCATTTGATTCTTGATAAAAAAGGAAGACTTAAAGCAATAATAAAGTTATCTTTAATATGCAACCTATAGATCATGATTTCGAATTGTAGAATCAGTCATTAATACTTATATCAGAATAATTTGTCATACATCACACTCTTAGGGATACTGCGACCCTTCCCTGAACCTTGTTAGCGTTTGAAGTAAAGTCGATTAAGTAAGGTCCTTTGATCTAATCAAGATTCAAAAGCAAAAAACAAAAAAAAAAAAAAGGAAAAAGAAGAAACAAAGAGTATTTTAATTAAGTTTCTTTGTACTTATTAAAAATAATAGATTGAGTGAGTGATTACAGTAATGAACTGTCCACTAATTAGCTAAGCAAAATCCATTAGTATTGTGTAGTGGTCCACCCACATGCCTCGTTTATTCCTTTGAGCTTGTTTGGATTGACTCATATCAAGGGTTTTTAAGTTAAAATAATTTTTAAATTTTTTTGTGTTTGAGTAAGGTTAAAAAAATAATTTTAAACACTTTTTTAAGTCAAAATAATAAATGAAAAATTGAGAGTTCCAACTTATTGATTTTTTTTAAATGCTTTTAAGTTAAAATATCTTTTAAGATTTTTTATAGTGTTTGGGTAAGGTTAAAAAAATGTTATTTTTAGATAAAATAACCACAAAAAAAAAAGTAAAAAATTAATTTTTTTAACTTAATAGCTTATGCTTAAAAACAGTTTAAAATAAATCTGTCCAAACAAGCTCCTTTTCCGTTACTTCTTTGATTTCAAGATAAATGATGTTTCTAATTTGGATATATTCCTTAAGAAAACTACTATTTCCTAATCATACCCCAGATCTCTGAGGGGAAATTGCTCTAAAGGTCTCCATAGATCTTACAATTTTTGTTTTGAGGTAACGGTGAACAATTTTTTTCCCAGTAATTTGATGATTAGAGAGTATTTCCAAGGTAAGTGTAGCTGGGTTTTTTCTTCCTCGGAAAAAATGAATGACTTTAAATCCATTATTCACCATATCTTCTTCTTCTATTGGAGGTTTCAATTGATTTTTTTTTTCACATAGTAGGCTATTATTGAGGAAATCCATTCTGATTTCAGAATTTTTTTCCATATCTGTGTCTTTTTCATTGATATTTGGTTAGAGTATTTTAGAGAGAATGCAGAGGATTTTGCTTTCTAGAGAGAGAAAGAGGGTTTGGAAATCATGTGAAGATGTTGTTGAACTAATTTGTTGATGATGGAATTGTTATTCCAGATCTCAAACACACACCTTTTACAAAATACATAAGAGAGAAATATAATGTAGCAAAATTACACAAAAGAGGAAGAGAATTCTTTTAAGAAAATTAGAGATATTAATATACATTCTCATAATCTACAAATTAAAAACAGAAGAAATATTAGTACACAATTCCTCCATACCCATTGTCGTCCTCCTAACTGCTCTTTGCCTTGTCATCAACATTGTTCAATGACTTGAGATTCCTCCATAAATATTTCCCACTTGCCATATCCACAAAACCCCAAAATCCATTTTGAATCATCTGTGGAAATTTCTTCACCTCAGCAGAACCCAATTCTCGTTTGTCTTCCTGGGTTTTGTTTCCCGTATCAACATGAACAGAATCCGAATCCGAATCCGAATCCAAATCCGGGGAAGAACTAACCGTCTTCCAAGCTAAATAACCAGCCAATATTGCCGAGAAAAACACCAACACGAATCTTAAAGGACACATAATGATAATTATCCCCAAATAATTTGCAGGTTCGAATGCCTAACAAAAATTGGGTATCTTTCTTATATAAAGTAATTGTGTCCAGAACGCGTTCCTAATCCTCCTGGTACAAGGAAAAGTAAAAGGGGCAGGAGGAGTTGTTGGCTGACTTTTCCATATCATGACTAGGCAAATTTGCACTTTAGTCCCTCTAATAGTCAAAATTTATAAATTTTTCCTTTATAATATATGACTAACTTAAAATTACTTAAAATAAGTTAATATCTTTACGAATTTAATGATTTATAGATATTGGGGTTAAGAGCATTTTAAATTTCTTAATTATTGATAATTTTTTATTTTAGTCCTTACAAATTTGAAAATCTAACATTCACCTAATTGAATGTGCATTTAAACCCTTTATTTATAAATATTCACTAATTTTGTTCCACACATTAAACTTGTAATATATTACTTCATAATTGAGAATTGATATAATTCTAAAAATAATTCATATATAAAAATTATCTGAGAGGTCAAAAATCAAAAAATTTATTAATCGATGTTAAATGTGTTGGTTCATATATCACAGCGATCATAATAACAATTCATCAATAATTGAAGAATAAAAAATGTTATTCTATTATATACTATTACATCATTTAGCTACCCACGCATTATATAAAATTTATATAGTTATTTTATATTTGAAGTTGATATACTAATGTATTTTCTCTAAAAGGGATCAAAACACAGAGTTTAACAAATTAAAGATCAAAATATGTTAGATTCATATATAATATGGATCAAAATTTAAATTTATTAATAATTGAGGGATCTCTACTATTATCTATCATGACCAATTCATTAGTTTTAGGTGTAACAAGACAAAGTAATGGGAAGTGGCAACCACTTACTACTGCATGTCATGATTTTTCAAATCGCTTTTAATTACTATATACTAGTATTCTATTACTACGCAACGCAATATTCGCGCATCCATCTAGAAACACCTCCCTTTTCTTTTTTGACATTTTTTTTTAATGATCGTGATATTCGAATTAATTTTTGTGTATATCAGTTAATTTCACAAGATATATGCATCCTTTTATAAGTAGTAGGTACTAGATAATTTAGTCTTCCGAAATTTATTTAAATGGGAAGAATTATCTAATGCTTATTTAGATGACATTTCTTCCGAGGAAAATATGTTAAATGCAAGGTGGACTTTCCATTTGAATCTTTCTTTATTATTATTAGCTTTTTTTATATAAGAAGTGGGAGTGGAGCTGGAACACTACTTCGTTGACATATTTGCTTGCTCTCAAGGACAATTTGGTCATTTCGCGTGCTAATGTGTAGGCGGCTTTGCTGAAAATTTGGGTTCCACGTTGATTTCACTTGCTATGCATTTGTTGAAGTAGACTGCTTTTCGATGACATGCTTGTTTATGGTGAGGACAATTTCGTTATTTAATTATCAAAGATCATTTAAATCATAAATTTAAGAGGCATTTGGTCATGAAATTGTGAGTATTAAAAAACATTAATTTTTATTTTTAAGTAAAAATGATATTTAAAAATTAAAGTTGTGTTTGGCTATGAATATAAATTGGAGTTGTTAACTATTTTCGATGAAGCCTCAACCCAAGTTTCAAAGCAAATACGAAAAGAAAATGAAAAAAGACATAAGAGAAATGCAGCAAAATTAAAAGAGCGTAAAAGAAAAGAGAAATCTTTTTTGAGATTATGCATTCTATTCCATAAATGTAAAACAGAAGAGTTTACAAATAACAGCTAGCTAGTAATACAATTCATCCATGGCCATTAAGATTAATTGGGCCCGAGATTGTGAAATTACCCTACATACCCTTCTCCCCTTAAACCAAAAAAAAAAATGCAGATCTTTTGATCATAAAGAAAGTTAAAGGGAAGAATTTTTATTTAATTATTTATCATCTCCATCTTGGCCTAATTCAGCTCTATCATCTTCTTTAATAGTCTCTAATTTTGGAGAATGAGATTTTTTTTGTGGGAAAACAAAAAGTGAAGGGGCAACTTCCATCCAAGGCTTCCCTTTCACCATCTTCTTTGCCATTGTTGTTAGTACAAACGTAAGACTCTTTCTCCTTAGAAAATATAAGACACAAGAGATCAAAAAGAAGAACAATTGGCTTTGAGGAATATTATACCAAAATGTTTAGAGGGTTTTTTGTTTATATAGGGAGAGGAAGATGAAAAATATCAAGAAGCAGCGAGTACGTGTACGGTGTTATGGGGTTCCACGTGTGTTTTGAATGCAATAAATAGAGACAAGAACCAAGGCATGTGGAAAATTATGAATTATTTGTTTGGTGGAATGGCCACATCAGTTTGTTTGAAAGAGGGTGGCTGTATATAGAAAACCTCATCTTATGTATTCTTGAGACACGTATGCACTTCTAGAAATTATCTTCTTTTGTGTGTGTGTTGTTGAACTTGTATTCTACGCTTGATTGTTCGGTCATAGTAGTAGTAATCATATTGCGTTAGAGATACTCTTTTAAGTCAATAATATGTAAGGTAATCGTTAATTTGTTATATATGGTCATATATATCGACGTTTCTCTAAACTTTCATTCAACTTTATACGTAATTAGACACTTTGCTTAGAGGTCTGATCAGTCTGACCTATTGAACATTGGGAATTATTTAAGAATATACCATCCAACACAACATATTTGAATTTGTTGCGATAAACATGAATATACTGTCAATTGGTTTTTAAACATAAAGAAGATATAAATCATAATCACAATTTAAGAAACTATGTAAGGATTTCGATTTATATACAAAACTGATTAAATGGGGGGAATTTGAAAAAAATAGACTCATTTTGATTGTATCAGAGTTTCACCGATAATACATACAATTCACGCCTCACATTCAAGTTTTTGATTAATCATAAGCTTTAGTAGTGAATATACTCTTGGTTCATGATTGTGTACGCTCACAAAATTCGGTGGCTCCTTATATTAGGCAATCATAAGCTACATGATCAAGCACAAAATGTTAGAAACAAGGACATACAACGACGAGCACGTTAGTTTTATTGTATCCAAGAAAAGAATGGTCAATTGGGGGTGCCTAGATCAATGACATAGATTCAATGATGTTAAGATAAAAATCATCATCTGCAAAGCAAAAGGAGAGAATGTGCAAGATATTCACCTAGTCATAACAAGAATAATGATGATTTAGCAGCTGCTTGAAGCAAATTGTTGTTTGATGCAATTAACCCAGCAATGGTGGACCAGTATTGCCATCGTGGGACGTGAAAGTAATGCCACTACTTCCGAAGTAGCCTGTTAAACAAGGCCGTTTTTAAATTTGAAGTCTAAGTTCAGGGTTGTGACTCATGAAACATAAGTTATTGGGAGGCTTGTGTGAAGTCCGTAATCCAAGGTAATAAAGAGATTGACAAGAATGTCATACATCATATTGAGGCGGGTGGATGAATAGAGGCTCGCATCCAGTATTCTGTGAGATAAAAATGTGCCGCCAAGACTTAAAAGTAAGTTCTATACAATGGTGATTAAACCAATTATGTTATATGGGGTGGAGTGTTGACCATTCAAAAAATGAAAATAGCAGAAAAGAGTATACCGAAATGTATGTGTAAGCGTACCAAAAGAGATAAATAAAGATATTTAAAACAAGGTTGAAGTGACTTCCATGAAGGACTAGATATGGGAAGTGCCTCGATTTCATATATAACAATCTAATATTTTTATTACTACATTGTTATTTCTGCTGGTTGCCTCTTTTCATCTTTTTTTAAGCCGAAGGACCATTAAAAAACAGCCTCTACTTTCTCAAAATAGAATAAAATCTACACACACTAATTTCTACATTCTTGTGAGATTTACATTACCAGACTGAGAGAATAACCCCCCCTCTCGAAATGTGGAAGTTTGGAAGTTTAAGTGCTTTGTCATACCACAAGAGGGGAAACTGAAACAAAAGAAAACAGGAACGGGAATGAATCCTTAAACTCATGTTCAAACGGGGAAAGGTGAAGATAAAAAAGATTTATAAGAAATTAGGGTGGTCAAATTAATATGATCCACATAATTCGTTTAAATTTAGGCAGGTCAATACTCAATATATTACCTCTGCCTATTTTGGCCGCTCAATTCAATTCATCTAAAAATTAAATTGATATGTAACTTAAATTGACCCATGAAAAAACGTTGTCAAATATTTCTAGGAAAGCTTTTTTTTTATATGTTATAGCCATAATTAAGAAACTTATTAGCTAAATAAATAGATTATAAGAAAACAAACAAGCAAACTAATCTTGAAAAATATTTGAGTATGTTAGACTATGAACTACTCACTTGTTAACCTAAACCCAACACATTTTAACTTGTTCAAACTCAGTTCAATCCGCTTATTTAACTACCCTAAATGAAACTGAAATTGACAGCTATGTTCACTGATAGAAGGCTTTGGGGAGTAGCTGAAACCCATTCGATCACCAAAATTTTTTTTCACCATGTTATATATGTTATCACACCAAGTTATATCCTTTTCAAATTGTAGGGCATCATAAGGCATTCAGGGAAATGTAACTCACACTTGACACAGGAAGAGTTCAAAGAAAAAAACATAGGAAGAGTTCAGAATTAGCACTTTATATCTCCCTCACGTCCCTAATCCCCTTTTTGCTAATTTTTATACTTCGACCTTAATGTGTTTGAAGCATTTCTGCGGATTGAGCACCACAATAACAGTCCCAAAGGATGAGAAAGTGATCTTCTATATCACTTATTACAATTTAAATAAAAGAAATTAATCCTAAAAAAATTCCAGATGTTATTTTACATTGATGGTAAAAGAACTACTCCCTCTGTCCCACTTTATATGACTCACTTTCCTTTTTAAGTCACTCCCAAAAAGAACGACACATTTCAACATTTAGTAATAATTTAACTTTAAAATACCCATTTTACCCTTAAAGAAATGATTTACAACCACACAAACATCTAAGACTCATTTTAGACCACAAGTTTCAAAAGTCACTTTATTAAAATCCATGCCAAGTCAAAGTAAATCATATAAAATGGGACGGAGGGAGTAATAAGAAAGGCTACACGAGTGCGAAGATGCACACTTCTGCCTCCATGGTCGTTCGGTGACATTCAGTTGCAAATAGATTTTGAGGAATGACTGATCCAAAATGTCAGTTTCGAGATTACCCATCTATATTTTTATTTTGATGGGTAGAGCTAATTATTACAAATATTTATATCGGGAGTATGATGCTAAGTTTAACTCACACCACAAAAGCTAAAACACAAAGGGAGGAGGTTTACCCAAGCTATGTAAGGAGCCCAAGGTTCTCTTCCCGATCCAATGTAGGATCATTCTATTCTCATAAACACCTACCTCACGTCAAGTTCCAAAAATTCTTCATTCGGGGTTCAACTGCCTGGTACAGAGTATATATTCACACCCCAACACAGAGTCCGGAGGGGGGGCACATCATACCCAATGGGCTTGACTCTGATACCATGTAAAATCACACCCCAAAAAACTATATGTGCCCTTGGGCCAAAAATTAGGCTCACTCAAGCATTATACGGAGGTCAGGGTTATTGGAAATGAGGGATCATTCTCATCAACATGATCAATAATAATTTAGGGTTCAAATGAGCAGGACAACATACAAATGAATTAAAAGTGAATTCTATGGTAAAGCAATGAATATTTCCATAATGTGTTTTACACTGGATCTTGAACCTGAGTGTCAACCAGAAACAGCCTCTTTGTACCCCACAAAACACGGGAGAGAAAGAAACTAGGAGTAAAGAGGTGAGAGTAAGGTCTACGTACACCCAATCTCCCCAAACCCCAATTGTGAAACTATATTGGGTATGTTTGTGAGACTATACTATGTTGTTGTGGTTTTACACTGGATGACAACCATTGAAAGAAGGTGGTACACACCCACAACTACCCAAACCCCAGTAGTAAAGACTATACTAAGGCTATACTTGATATGTTTGTGAAATTAAACTGGGTATGTTGTTGTGGTTTTACACTGGATGACAACCATTGAGAGAAGGGTACCAATTCTTCCAATTACAGTAGTGCACAGATGTACCCAATATCATAGTTAGACCCAAAACTCGGACAAACCAATGTACAGAGTTCTAACTAGCCTCAACAATACATATAACGATAGAGCTAAACGATGCAGACAATATGAAATAAGCACACTAGCAAAAGCAATTCATCGAGAATAAACAAAATCCAAACTACATTATCCAACAAATAATCCAAAGTTTACTCGTCATACTTATATCAAAATTAACCTCGATGACATACTCAAAACGAAATAACATAAAATAAAAATAACTATAAGAACAAAATCAGAACATAACCTCCATCAAAGGAATCATCGGTTCTTAATTCCCTCTTATCTCATCAATCAATCAATCCTTAGGAATCTCCACATCTCCATCAGAAATCTCTTGCTGCAAATCCTTAGGATCCTTTCCATCTACCGTACAACCAACAGAAACACATGTTCCTAAGATCTCCTTCACAGTTCCACTCAAATCCTTCGCCATAGATCTAGGCTGCATCACCTTAGCAATCTCAATGACGTCATCCAGTGAGATGTTACCGTTATGCTTGATGTTCTTCGTCTTCTTCCTGTCACGTTCCGGTTCCTTCAAAGCCTTGATGACAAGTGCGGCGGCGGATGGAACAACAGATACCTTAGCTTGACGGTTCTGCACCGTCAGTTTGACGGTGACTCTGAGACCCTTCCAGTCCTTTGCGGTTTCCTTTGCAATGTCTTCACCGATTTTTTTCGGGGAAAGACCGAGTGGACCAATTTTTGGAGCGAGTGAACTCGCAGCTCCGACTTCACCACCGGTGACTCGGACGAAAACCTCAACGACCTGAGATGGATCGAACTTTGGCGGCATTTTGGCAGAGAGAAAGTAGGAATGAACTAGGGTTGAGGTTTTTGTGAGGCGAGTGAGATGAAACAGAATATATACTTATATAAAACTAGGGTTTTGCAGAGATTACTCGAAATGTCTTGTTTACCCTTTATGGGCCTGCATGTTGTTACTAAACAACATTTGGGCCTAACCACTTCTAATACTACATTTAACCTTTCATGGGCCTACTGTTGTATATTACAAAGCAATTCATTATTTGGGCCAAAACCATTTTCTGATTTTCTCATGGGCTTTGCCTACGTATTCTACGAGATTTACCAATTATAAGTGTTTGGAATCTTATCACATTTAACCAGTGGGCTAAAAAAGAATTCAGCCGCTTACACTCTGTTTGGATGGTTGTTACATATTATTTCATAATGTATCGTATTATACTGTATTTGTACTATATTGTATTATTTTAATGAACGTAACATTTGGATAAGATTGTATTCTTTTTGTCGTTACATAATCTCACGCATCAACAATTTGAAAGATAAACCTACAAGAAAAATAGGGTATGGGGTAGGGCTACTATAAAGAGGTTGGATAAAATAGGATTTTTAAAGAATAAGTAAAGATAATAAGAGAAAAAGATATAAGGTAACAACGTGATCACCAAATAGATCGTTACATAAAATGGGACCTCTCGTCATTACCTAACGATGGATTGTAACGGTACGATGCAATAAAATTTAAGTAACAATTAAAACAAACATTATACTTAAACTAATAACAGAATACAATAGGTAACAACCATCCAAACACATACTAATGAAAGAAAGAAATAGTTTTATTAGGTACCAAAATGTTATTAAAATAAACAAATAAGAAAATTAAAATTTAGTAAGAATTGAATGAATTGAGTTATGATTCACACTTTAGTTATTTCGATTCAAGTAATTTTGAAGCGGGTCAATAACTCAATCATTTGTTAACTCAAACTATTTAAATCCGTTCAAATTGAGGTCAATTCACCTATTTAACACCCTAGTTCAAAGATTGGACTGGGACAACAAATGTCACATTTGACACGAGAGTTGTCTTCTATATATGAAACTTTGTGGACACAAATAGTTGTATGATAGTTTGATTAGTGGGTCTACAAATTGCTGAGATCATTGATGTCAGCTTCTATATATACAACAAGTGTGTGGTACACGAAATACATGCAGTTATAGTTTGAACATTATATATATTTAGGGGTGTACATGAATCGGGTAGGTTCGTTTATTTTTTTAAATCAAATCAAATTATTAATATCGGGTTATTAAATTTATAAATCAAATCAAACTAATAAAAGTCATGTTTTTTAACCTCAGGTTTTCTCGGGTTTTTTGGATTATTTTGATTTTTTTTTGGTAAAGTCTTCATATAAATATATAATTAACTTGTGTTTTAAATATTTCTTTAGTACTAGCAAGATACAACTATCTAAGGTATTTTTTTTTTAAAAAAATAACATAATATATAAATGAGTGATGACATTAATAAATATTCAACCAAAAAAATAATAAAATCGCATAGAATAAATATTGCATATTAATAGTTCATTATAAAAATAATCATAATTTAAAAGTATCAAATCATACTAAATTTAGTCTAATGAATATTAACTACATGACTAAATATTAAACAAAAAAATAAAACTAGTTTATGTATTTATGCAAAATTAAAAAATAGATATCTAACATAATTGTCATTCCTAGTGTTGAATTGAATAATTTTTTGTTAGCATTAGTATTGATTTGAGCTTTATTTGAGTTACTAATATCTATGAGTTATAAAAATTTATTGGACCATTTAAAATTCTAATTTAAACTTGAAATAATATGTTGAAAGATAAAAATTAAGAAAAATTTAAGAAATATTTATAAATTACAACACAATAAATATTTTTATGTATAAAATATTTTTTAAAATAGTATATATATGTAATATCGAATTCGATTCGATTTGATTTTTTTTAATTAAAATCAAATCAAATCAATTATAGCCAAAAAAAAATCCAATAAAATCATAATTTTATTTCTTAACAAAAGCTCATCAAACAATCACCACGTTCAACTATGACCCCAACTTGGTCCATCCTTGGGCCTCGATAAGCAATGGTAGACCTATGCTGTAGGTAGTGGGTGCTCAAGGTACACTTTTTGTTTACCCAATCACTACAATATTGAAAACTATTAATAGCATAAAAAGATGGGAAAAAGATATAGTATGATCACTCGGCCAAAGTAATTTCACCAAAAATAATTTTTTCAAAATAAGGTCATTATATAGTCACTCGGCTATTTAAATTTCATGTGCTGGTCATGTATAAAACATGTATCAAACCTGTATAATTGTTGTATAGGATATGCATTTGTATAAGATTTTTATAGAAATTGTATAATTATTGTATATAATATGTATCTGTATAGGATGTGTATAGAAACTGTATAATTATTACATATAGGATGTGTATAAAAATTGTATCATTGTTGTATAGAATATGTATAACGACTCCAGTGCTCGCGAATTGACTAGAAAGTGAGATTTTTAATCCCTTGACTATCTTCTGAGATTTATTTCGACCGACTGGCTATTTGTGTCCTTGCCCCTAAAAAGATATTGGTTGAGCACCCAATCCTACAATAACATTTACAGATTTAAGATAATCAAGCATTTATTAGTTAAAAATTCTGAATCCGAATATAAACAAGATTCTAGCGTTACTCAACTGTGATTTATTCTGACAACTAGCACTGAGAAAGATATTAGAAAAGATGGCACTTTCATTTCACTTTCGGAAGTAACAAGAGAACGTCAACGAATGAACCATCCAACCCTACAATTTCGATGAACATGCGAGTCTTTCAATATCTAGTAGTTGTCACTTATTATTATGCGTACGTCTCATAAAATTAGCCATGAAAATATAATCTCTTTAATTTATTTAAATTTGTGTGGGTCATTGATATGTTCGTTTATTAGTTCAATCCAATGGGTTGATATGCAGTTCAAATTGATTTACAGAAACATTATTAAGATATTTTTGAAAAGATATTTTTTTATTTAATATGTTACATATAGTCATAATAAGAAAGAAAATAGAAAATTGAGATTTAGTAAGAATTAGGTGAATTGATTATGCCCCGCTTTTAGCCCATTTTAATCCAATCAATTTCAATTCATTAACTCGCTTATTTATTAACTCAACTTCTATACAAATTTACTTATAAAAGCAGGTGAAACACGGCTTTCCTCTTTATTTTTCTTCTTTCTTCTTAACCACGTGTCTTGTTTTGGCAAAGTCATAGTTTTTGGATAATTCCACAAGAGTCACGTTGCTAGTGGTCCTTCCCATTAATAATTGCGTTTAAGTCCATAACTTGTTCTTTCATTTCTTTTGGAGGGAAACAGATGGTATACCATTGGCGACAAAAGGCAATACATGTCAAAATTTTCTCTACATCATGAGTTTTAATTACGTACTCCCTCTGTTTCAATTTATATGATATAATTTGACTTGTAGTTATAGATGTCTTTGTGACTATAAATCATTTCATTAAAGATAAAACTGATATATTAAAGTTAAAATGTTACTATATATAGAAATGTATCATTCTTTTCTGGAGCTGATTAAAAAGGAAAATGTGTCATATAAATTTTGAGTAATTTTTCTATCACGAGAAGTAGGATGATATTTTTAAACGTTGATTCCTGAATCAATTTGCATGCTCCTCGAGTATGTCATAGGATATATGTTACATATCTTCAATAAGATTCACTAGTACAATCACTAAGCCAACGTTTAGGCAAAATCATAAAAATCACAGAGAATTTTTTCGTCTTCGAAGGAGATATAAATTTTAGTCTCCTCTGATTTTTGTCCACATCTTTTGTCAATAGGCAACGTCTTTTGATGCAATTGGAAAGATATTTTTAATATTTGACTTTACAGGTTTTGAGTTTTAAACGTATTTTAAAGATTTTTCTAGTGAATCCGGATGTAAGAGAATGTACAACTATATATATGACCCTTATGAACCAATTTTAAGAATGAATTAATAGCACATATTTGAAAAATCGATTTGACATTTTTACCTCAATCTACATAAAGTAGGAAATATTCTTTTACCGAAACTACATAGTTACAAGTATACTTATCCTCTTGTTAAAGAGATACAGGTGGTTAATTTGAGGGAGGATATGTTAATTTGGAAGAAGCTAAGACAATATATCCCCCAAATTGGCATTGTTAAATCATTACATCGAATTATGTTTTTAGTCTAAATACTGCTCCTTTGATTTCATATTAATTGTCATTTTTATTTTTTGAGAGTCAAACTATATAAATTTTAATTAATATTTTAAAATATATTTTGTCATCAAATTAACATATGAAAAGTTATAACTTGTTTCACTTAGTGATCGTTTGGTATGAGGGATAAAAATAAATAATTCCGAGATAAAATAAATAGTCTAGGGATAAAATTTTGGTGTTTGTTTGCTTGTCAAGTCCGAGATAACTTATCCACCATTTTATACCATAGTGATGGGATAAATTATCACACATACATGGTGAGATAATTAATTTTGGGATAACTTATTCCCAATCAAATTACCCTTATTGTATAGCTCTTAAATATCTGAATTTTAAATATAAATATTGAGTTGATTTAATATAAGTATCTCCGAATAAGTCAAAGGACCTTTTTTAAAAATAAATAAATATGAGTACTAATTTGTGACGGAGAGAGTAGCAGCTAATATATCCTAATTTATTATGATGCTCAATAATGACACCAAAATGAAACTAAACCTTATCATATGAAATAAACCTGACAGTCTTGTGGAAGAAGGCCCATTTTATTATTTTAAAAATTTAAAAAAGAAACTACTACTGCAACTACTAAGGGTTTATTTGATTTTACTTATTTTAAGTATTTTTAAGTCAAAATAACTTTTAAATATTTTTGGAGTGTTTGAGTAAAATAAAATAAAATATATTTTTAAGCTAAAAAGGCAAAAATAAGCTAAAAGCCATAAATTAAAATTTTTTAACTTATGACTTCTTACTTATAAGCCAAAAACTATAAGCTCATCGAGACACCCACTAAGTACTAACAAGAATATAACCCAACAAATCAAATTTAATTGATTTTTATGGAACAGCTTTGACTTCTTGTTGAGTCAAAAAAAAAACCTCCTATCAAAAAAAGATTTGAAGAAATAGATGGGTGGGAAAAAAAGATAGTAATGTCTGTGGAGATTATTGTTGGACTAGGGTAGTGTGAAAAAATTCTTAATATATTGTTTGTTTTGGGTTAAACTCATTCACTTTCTTCCACATAGCATTAAGAGTATATTTTACATTATATATATGCACCTTTATTTTCTTTTCAGCTATCAATAAAAGAGTTCTATTGGTATATAGTTAAGAATCTCATCTTCAAATTGACTCACATGACCCAACACCTCATAAATTAATCCAGAGAGATTAATTATGTGCTATTCATATCACTAGTGCATGCATGTATTTATAATCTTCAAAGACACTAGCTTTGTTGTGTGTAACTGTGTATGCATCTTCAAAGCTTCAGATAAAAATAATAAACTAGGATGTAGAGGTGCAATAGCACTAAGTCGAGCTCTTTGCTCTTCATATTCATCTCGTTAAATTGTTGATTACAATCTCGATCATTGGGCTTAATCGATCAAAAAATAATGTAACTCGCACAATTTTATTTGTGGTAATCTGTTTTCTGTGTAATAGCTTATAAATTACATAAAAGATGTAAATTGCACTAGACAAATCTCGTGTAACAAACGAAAACTAAAGTTGATCGTCTCCCACATAGGAAATCCACATCCCAACTACTCAATTCTATTCTTATGAGCTTTATATATTATTTTACTTTTAACTATTAATATGAAACTTTAATCGCACATCTTACCTGAACCGGGACGGAATATGTGTCATGATACAAATTTTGGTACCGCGAGAACTTCTCGAGTTGGGGAACTGAGCAAGCCAAAAAACAGCTGGCGCAAGCACAAGCTCAAGCTAATCCTTGTGGTTGTGGGGGCTACTTAAGCTGGGACCCACCCTCCTTACATTTTTGTTGTGTTGTGCAAAGGGCCGCGTGTCACAAGCCAAAGTAGCTGACAATTTTGAGGGCCTTATTAACTGACCAGGTGAAAAAAATCGATTTTCCCAAAATACCCTTTTGCTCTCTTTGTTGAAAAAAAAGGAGTCAAATTTTGGATAATGTCATCAGTCTAAACATTCTTTTTCTTATTCTTTGTTTTTGGTGCTAAAGAAAACTTGGGGCGGATTTAGTAGGTCGTTTGGACATTAAAAAAAAGTATAATTTTGGAAAAAACATAATTGGTCAAAATTATGTTTTTATTGTAAATTGATAGCAAATGGAACAATAAAAAAAAAGATATTTTAGAAACGAGATGCAGAAAAGACGGGAAAACTTTTCTTATATTCAAGTATATATATTTTATAATGGTGAATAACATTTCAATTTATAGGACGAGAAATGTCTTCAAAAATCACCAATATTAAGTGACCGAATTAATAAATACATTCTTATCCACAAAAGATTCATATAACCTATAGTGAATATGTAGGAACATTCATTCAATGAATGTGTATTTTGATAACAGTTTTCAAACTTTAAAACTCATCTTAGAAAGAAAATTAGAAATCAGTCGGACAATTGTTTGTTGTGTTGTTCTGTGATTGTAGTTTCATCTTCTAGATTAGGCAGTGAAATTGATCATTTTTCAATATATTTTCAATTTTTTTTAAAAAAGAGAAAAATATATTAGTTGAGTGACTTTATATGTGAAATGTCAATATATAATTAAGTGACTATTTTGTTATAAAATAAAATTGAGTGACTTTCTAAAATAATTATCATTACTTAAGTGACTATTATGTTAAAAAAAAAACTGAGTAACTTTTATATTACAAAATAAAATTAAATAGTTTTTAAAAATAAAAATTGTTAATTGGATAATCGCATGAAAAAATTAACTCTTTTTAAAAGAAAGAAAGACAAAAATATGTTGGCATTATTTAGTCACCGTGCTTGACCAAAGACTCGGGATTTTTACTTTACTTTCAAAGTTTTATTGACTTTGATTTAAACTTTATACCAGAACCATTCAAATAAGGAAAAGAATTACTCTCAATAGGAGTATTAAATAAGGCTGAACCATTCTAAAGCAAATGCGAAGAGTGACAAATAATGTACAACAACAACAACATACCCAGTGTATTCCCACAACGTGGGGTCTGGGGAGGGTAGAGTGTACGCAGTCCGTACCACTACCTCAGAGGTGAGGTAGAGAGGTTGTTTTCGATAGACCCTCGGCTCAAGACAAAAACATCTCGATTGGATTTAGACAAGTGCATTAAACCCTTCGTATTAATCATAATTCATAATATCAAAATTCGTTATGGATTTGCCCCGGGCCTTAGTTCTAAGTCCAATTTTCTTAAGAAACTTGTTATTTTGGTCAAAAAAATTGAACCTACTATATCATGCAAATTAAGCTTGATATATAAATAAAAAGAGTAAAGAAATATCCTCAAGTTTCAAAGGTTGCACTTTATTTTAAGGATCGGACCATATGAATTTCACGGTCATAAAAATTAAAAATTTCTGCGTAATTCTGAGTTTTAGTTTTACAATAATAAGAATGAATTTAAATAGTAAACGTTTAAATTATTTTTAGTAGATATTTTTGGTAAGAAACAATATGGATGAAAGAGTCCCCATCAGCAACTATAGATAAAAAGTTAGTAAAAAATTTCTTCTTGGCGATTGAAGTGGGGCCACAAAAATGGATAAATCCAAGTACTAACGTGGCATTCTCGTGATTTTTGTAGGGGTATAACCGTGAATTCAAAAAAAGAAGAGATGGAGAGAGGAGAGTTAAAGAGAAGAATCTTATCCATTTAGTATTAAAATCCTTTTAAAAGCAAATCAAAGCTTCTGCAAAACATCAACACATACTGAGAGTAACAAAGAGAGAGAGAGAAAATATAGTACCTCACAGTCATTCTACACATACACGTGTCTGTATGAATTGAATTTCTTCGAAGGTCCATCGATCGATCATCAATGGCGGCTTCACGGAGCTATTTCGCGACGGCGAACTACCGATTCCTGTCGACGACGGAGCGAGACGTTGCAATGACTCCTGATCACTCGGTGTTCGAGCTCGAGGAATCGGACGTGTGGAACTCATCATCGGCGGTTTCTAGGTCGCCGGAGTACCGTAAGAGGTCTCCGAGTTCAAGGATCTCGAGGAAGCAGCAGTGTGAAACGAAGAGCTATCGAAGCAGTTCCGTCGCGGCGACAGCGACGGCGGCGTCTATGCCGGTGAACGTACCGGACTGGTCGAAGATACTGAAGGATGAGTATAGAGAGTACGGAAGGAGAGATAGTGATGATGATTTCGACGGCGAAGATGATTTGGATAATCGGATTCCGCCTCACGAGTTTTTGGCGAAGCAGTTAGAGAGGACACGGATTGCATCGTTTTCCGTGCACGAAGGAGTTGGGCGGACTCTAAAAGGGAGAGATCTGAGTAGAGTAAGGAATGCGATATGGGAGAAAACTGGATTCCAGGATTGATCTAACTGTACTGATGAGAAATTACTGTTATTTTTTTTCTTCAAATCTTACATATTTTGAGCCTTTTTTTCTAAACTCTCTTTGCTCTCCTTGACAGTGATTTGTTCAGTTGAGGACTATTTACACATCTTCAAGTCCATCACTGCGTTGTGATTGTAATGTTTTTTTGAAATTTTGAGAGAAATGAAGACAAAAAAATTGATTCTATCTTTGATCGGTCATATTAACGAGAAAAAAAAAAGATGGAACTTTGAGATCTTGTCAAATTTGCTGGTAGTTTCAGATTACAAATAATGCACCTTTTTACTCCATTGTTATGGATAATCGAGTTTGTTCTGTAAGTGATGGAGACGTTACAATTTAAATGGAGTAAAAGAACACAAGACAACAAAGGAAGAAGAAAATCTAAAATATCATAAGCCACTTGGGCCACTATAAACTCCATTTCTTATGCGGAACATATTGCGATTCATTTTCAAGTGAGTGGGTTCAATTTCAACGTGCACCACCACGTAACTCTATCTATCCATCAAGGATAAAATATTTGAGATTTCATGATTCTCAACTCACTTTATTCATTATTGAATCATGCGTGCAAAAATTTTGTTTTCAGCATACGCTAGCTAAAGAGTATCCGCAATTGAATTCGTTATTTTGCTGGTGCATGCCTTTTGCCTTGTCTCCCTTCCTAACCTTATTCGATCCAATAGCCCGATCGTAGCCCAGTAGATCACCTTAATGCAAGATTTACTGCTTGGACCAAGTAATATAATAAGATAGATAGATCGAGTTAAGTATGATTATCTAGTGATTTATAAGTATTCGTTCTTTAATTCCATTTGAGTATTTCTTTTCAATTATTGACAGGATCGATGCTATAGTTGTGGGGAGTGAATAATTAAAAGCATTTTTCGTGTATGATCCAAAAGAAGGTTTATCTAAAAGTTTATCAAAGCTGCTCCCCAAGTAATTAAACTTATCCTTAATCTTTTGGATTAGAAGTTCACAGCCTGGATATGCATTTATTAGTATAAGTAATAAATATTTCAGCTAGATATGGTGCGAACATAAACACTAGTCTACACTTATCAATAAGTGCAATTCGTAAGAGCATAGTTTAGGTGGTTACATTTCTGTGTCTCCATCAATATAATGTCAAATTAAAGTTCAAATAATGCTAATTATGCATAAATTGCTAAATGCATTATTTGTGAATTGCACTAATGGGTCCATGTTTGTGGGTGCAACATCCAACAGGTGTGCCCCTGATTTAGAAAATATTACTACGTATATAATTCCACACCACTACTTTGATGCCGTTCTTTCCCACTAACTAAGATAAAGAACTGTCCTGTTAGATATTAATTAGAAGATGCCTCTCTGTCACCAATAAGGTACCTGACTTCTTTTTTGTGGAAATTCGCAAGGTAACCCATAGTCGTTATTCTTTGGATCCGCACTGAGTAAATTCACTCCTATGTAATAGCTTACAAATCAGATAGGAGATGTAAATTACACTAGGTAAATCATGTGCAACGAGTTCGACTGAGAAAGAGAACAAGCCGTGTACAATGAGCTCGACTAATATCTCGATTTACTTAGAAACTACTTAATCTTAGCATCTCAATTTTTACGCTTAATGAAATGACTTGCCGGGAGTCCAGGACCACTTGGGATGAAACTTCTTTTTTTTTTATAAGGAGAAGAAATATGTGGGATGACTTTTATCGCCACTCATTTAAATAGATAATTTTGTGTACTTTGCATATTATTAATTTCTAAAATAACATGTCTATGTCTAGTTAAACACATTCACATAAAATAAAAAGTATGAAGTAGTTATTTAAGTTTTGATGTGCTAATTAAAGTTACTCAATACTTATGTGATGCGTCGATGAAATTAACATTTTATCCGATTCATTAATCGAGGTGTGTGTCAATTAGCTTCGACACAACATGTAAGCAGATGCCAGATAGACTTTTCTCACTTAAATCTCTTAACATGATTTTTTTTTGCACGGCTCTAAAATAACATTAACTAAAAAGGTAATTTGATTAATTTATCCTTATACATTTTTTTATCTCAATCAATACTATTCTCTTTTTCATCACATAGAAATCTCTCCTTATTACGTAAGGGTAAAGGTGGAGTAATGGTTAATTATTTCTTGATTTTTTAAAATAACAATTATTTTGGACCTTATATTTTAAGTAAGCACGGCAAGTAAAGTGAGATCGGAGAGAACCAGAGAGAGTATTAGATATCAGTCTTCTCCAGCAAGAAACTGTTAGCTTTATAGGGTAAGAAAAAGCAAATTGACGTTTGTCACTTTGGATGTGTCAAATATAAACCGGTTTAGTTATAAAGCATAATTCCAAAACTCAAAAGATATGGAATATCTTTGAAGATACTTTCATACTGTCCTGCAGGTAACTTATTGCAATCTTTTTTGGCCTTTAACGTCCTTTATTTTTTCTTCTGAATATAATACCAAAAATAGGAAATGAAAACTCATTGAGAAAACATGGGAAACGTTTGTTAATTAATTATGGTGCCCCCTAAACTATTTATTAACACTCTTTCTGTCAAGTAATTTAAAGTATTAATTACAATGAAAAAGATAATTAAGAGAAGGTGAACTTGCAATAGTCATATCATTCTTTTTGTAATCCTAGTGTTTCTTCTCATTTCACATTTAGAATAATGATATCTAAACTTTGAGTTACTTTTCATCTGAATTTAAGTTATATACATTGTCAATATAAGATAATTTATACACAATTAAGCCATCTAAGAATATTTAAGGTAAACCTCCTTATAATGTGAGATCTATAATTTTAAGAAGAAGACAGGTTATCTACTACAATAAATAGATATAATTCGGTAGTGTAATTTTTTTTATTAACGTTGTATATAGCTTAAACTCTTTCACTTTTTTTTAATCCTCTTTGAGTTTTACTAGGAGAATAGTTGGAGGTCTTGATAGATAAGAAGTACATAAAGAAAAAGAGTGAAAAGATAGGGGATGGGGATTGCTTTGTAAATGATGGAAAAGTTGTGGACAATGGGATTCTTCAAACAATGGAGTGAGTACGAATGAGACAGGTGGTTGGCCTTTCATTTAAGGGTTCCTATCCTTTCTTGCTTTTATGGCTATGGAATAGATAAAAAAAAATCTCAATTATGAGTATCAAATAAATGAATAAAAGACACAAAGATATGTGTTTTCGATACAAGAATTCTACAAGATATCTGCTTTTAAAGGGGAGTTTTGGCGTAACTTGGTCACATGAATGTAGGATAAGATGGCGTATAGACTCTTGTGGTCCGATCCTTACATAGAGAGAGTTTAGTGTAGCCAGAGAGAGTTTAGTGTAGCCAGTGGCGGATCCAAGATTTTACGATTGTGGGTGTTCACTTCTATAATATAAAGTAGCTACAACTTATGCACACAATTATTTAAACATGATAATCTAAAAGATTAATTTTAAAAAAGCTACACTTAATATTTACCATTACAAAAAAAATCACTTTTTGAAAGAAAATAAAAGAATTTATTTGAAGATTTTTAGCCAATAACAAAAAAAATTCAAAGACAGAGAGAAGTGATTAGACAATGTTTTTTTTTGTCACAAGAAATTACAAACATAAAAGGAAATTATGAGGTAAACTTTAATTAAGCAAATAAAGTGAAAAAGAAAAAGGAGACTAGAGGAAAAAAGAAACTGTACTACTGCTGGTTTAATTTATCCCTATTTCGAGATATTTCAATACAAATATATATAGACTAAGTGTAGCGGGCTGCCCCTTTTAAATTCTTTAATTAAGATACATGTTATGATTAATTAATTTGTGTTCTCAATTTATAACTTGCAATTAAAATCTCTGATTTGATTTGAAGTAAATATCATATGTGTATATACGTACTTTTTATATGAGCGTCACCCCCCATAGAAAGAGCAGAACCTACTGGTTTTAAAATTTGGGTTGCTTTTGTTTCTGTTAATTAAACTATATAACAGCACGAAGCTTCATATTAGTTGTAGCTTTAACTTTCACTCTTTCTGGTAAGCAGCCATCGAACAAACAGCATATCTTTGATGTTCCTAGCTATAACTCAGTTTGGAAATCAAATTAAAGTCCTAGGGATAGTTTGGTACGCCGGATAAGGTGAGATAGCTCATAGTTAAGTCTGGTATTAAGTTTATACCATGTTTGGTTGATGGTATAAATTTATCCTGAGACTAATTTATACCATCAATCAAACATGGTATAAACATAATATCAAACTTAGTTTTGCATATCCCATCCAACATGAGATTATTCTATACCACCTCCCATATGATATCATTTAGTCCAGAAATTGTAATCTTAGGACTATAATACCGGGATAATCTAGTCTCATACCAAACAACCCCTAAAAATCCAGCTTTAATTAATTATTGCACTACTGAATTCTTTCTTGAAATTGTGAATGTGTCCTGTTGATCTGCAGTGACAACTGACAATTGATTTCGAATATTCAGGACAATGTGGCCACTAGGCTGTGATTCTATCAGGACTCACGAGTACTGCGTCCTACACTTGGGCCTATTGGGTGGTAGCCCATGAAAATATGAATTGCCAGTCCACTTGGTAAAAATTTCACAAGGTACCTATTTGGTCACCCTCATTTAACTCGTATTGAGAATTTAAAAAAAGTTTAACTACTACCCGTGGACCATTTTTTTCGTTTATTCTTCACCATCTTCTTTCGTTTCAAAAGATTTGCTTGGTATTGTATTAACAAAAATTTTATGGTTTATCCTCCTAAATTTCTATTTATTTTTGGGTTGAATTTAGACAAATAAGTAAATTAGATTGAGAAGCCAAATCTATTTTGACCGGCTCAAATTCAACCCAAATCACCCATAGTGGCGGACCGAGACTTTTCACCAAGTGGGTTCAATATATAAAAAATAAATATGCAACGAAGCAAATAAAACAAAGTTCGATTAACTAAAACATATTGTTACAATTCTATTCTTCGAGTTTTCATTTCTTGAAACCTATTCATAATACTCTCATCAGAAACAATAATAAATATTTTTTTCTATATAAGGCACCATACAACTGCTCATGAAATCATCATCCATTCGATTTCTCAATTCACTCTTGATCAACTTCATTGCCGAAAAGACTCTTTCAACTGTAGCAGTGGCTACCGGCAGGAGCAATGCAAACTTTACAAGATGAAACACAAGAGGATAATTAAAGTGTTTCTTTGTCTTAACTAGCTCTTCAGAAAGGTCACCAAGTCCTTTTAGATTAGAGAAGTTTTCATCAAAATCACGAACATCAACAATATAAGTCTATAACTCATTCTTGAGAGTAACCATTATATTTTCACCAAAATCATCAGGATATAATTTAGCCATTCTCAATATTTTGTTGATGTCAAAATTAGTAAATGAGTCAATCAGATTCAAGCAAGCAACTCCAATAAGCAAATTTGTTCTCACCTCATTAAAATGATCATTGAGTTCTTGAAGTTGCCAATCAATAATCTTAAAAAATACTTCCACGCGATAGTGATGTGAGATAGTATACTCGGCAACTCTTCGTCGGTATCTTCCAAAATTAACATAAAATTCATTAAAATTGGATATCAAAATATCATACCTGACACAAAATGCAGACACATTCTCGATAAGTGAATCCCATCCTTCATCCCTTAAATCTTGCAATCGTTTCTTCACCACTTTAACAAGTAGAACAACATTTGCAATATCTTGTTCTTTCTTCTGTACGGATTCATTAAGCTCATTTATGATCGCCAAAATATCTCTCATTAAGTGCAATATGAAAGCAATCTCAAACGTTTGACAAACTTTGAGATATCCTGTTACCCTAACTTTTTCTTCAACAGATTCAGAATCAACAACAATAGTATCAAGGACATTAGTAATAGAACCAAACATACTAATAAAGTTCTGAAATGATTTATAGTGTGAACCCCAACGAGTATTAGCAGCTTTAGCAAGACCAAGTTCTTGATTCAAGCCCTTATCAGTTTCAATCTTGCTCATATCTAGCGTTTCTTGAACTTTTTCTGCTTGAGCTTGTCGAAGTTCATCCATACATTTAAAAGAACCTCCCACTACATTCAAGACATTGGAAACCAACAATACAAGTTCTCCAACTTGAAGACATTTTTTAGACACACCAACAAGAGTCAACTGAAGTTGATGAGCAAAACAATGAATGTCATGAGCTGATCTACTTTCTTGTTGAATCAAAACTTTAAGGCCATTTAGACGCCCTTGCATATTGCTTTCTTCATCATAGCATTGTCCTCGTATACAAGATAAACTCAAAGAATGTTGAGTAAGATAGTTAACAATTGTTTCTTTTAAACATAAGGCACTAGTATCCTGAACATGGACAATCCCGATAAATCGTTCCACAACAGATCCCCATCTATCAACATATCGCAAAACAATTGCCATTTGCTCCTTACGTGATACATCACAAGAATCATCAACTAGCAATGAGAAATAGTCACCATTTAGATCCTCCATAATAGCTTTAATTGTTTCAAGCTTACATGTAGTGACAATATCTTTTTGAATCTTATGAGAAGTCAACTGATTATTTTTTTGAGCCTTTTTCAACACAAGAGCTCTAATTTTATCACACCGCTTTGTATATCATGAAAGAATTTCAAGAAAGTTACCCTTGTTTAATAATGATTCATCTGCACGATGTCCACGGAATGCAAATCCTTAATTCAAAAGGAGTCTTACCACATCAACATAAGCTTGTAGACGAATTTTGTGTTCAAGCTTGGTTTGATTGGATAGCTTCACAAATGTGGCTTGAATTGACTGTTCTTGTCACACTAGATCTTCACACTTCTTCTTTGTTTGATTGTGATCAATGTCCGACCTGCCAACGTGTGTATCTAATCTTTTTTTTTTGTGCCAACTTCTGAACCCTATACTTGAAAATGCTTCGCCTCCACCTTGATGAATGCTTTCATCTTGAAATAAATAACAACACAAACAATAAGCGGCATCTTCAATCTCACTATACTCCAACCAATCATGATATTTCTTAAATCATTTACGATTAAAATGACGTTTTAATCCAGAAATATCTCTTTGAGGAAACTCGCGAACTCGAGGTTGATGAGGACCTCTTTGAATATATGCTCGTCTAATCTCATCACGATCATCCGGGTGATAGTCCCAAATGGATTTTCTTTCTTTTGGATCTGCTAGAATTCAAGTTTACTCCTTGCTTTTGTTTTTTAGCAGAATGATGATTTTCTTCCAATTGATTCAAGTTCTCTTCCATACGAGGAGTATTTTGAGCGGATGAACTTGATTGTGGCAACTTAGATGATACCGGAGTAAAGTATCTCTTCATTGAATTTAGAACCTGTATTGCCGAATTAAAAGTCTCATTAAAAAATTAAGAGTCATTACAAGCATTTGAATTTTGAAATGTTTGTAAAAAAAGTGACTGAAATTGAAGAGAAAATCAATTGTAATTTTCTTCAATTTTAAGTAGTAAGAATTTTTTAAGTTGAAGAAAAAAAATAACAACAATAATTTTATATATATGAAAGGTTGAAAGTAGAGAATAGAGAGCAAAGAACAAACTTGATAAATTTCTTGGTGTTGATATGAGATCGTTGTTACTTGTTTTCTTGCTCAGGCGATAGATTTTTTTTTGTTTTCACGTTGTAGTCTTTTTCCCCCTTTTTTTCACGCTACCCGTAGGGATTTGTAAAAAATGGGATTGAGGAATAAGGGAGAATTGGGTATACGGGTGTGGGAAAAGGGGATAATGGGGATTGGGGAGTATGAAGAATTGGGGATCAATAACTAATATAATAATAATATAAAAATTAAAAAATAAGTAAATAATATATTATAATAAGGAAAGAGCATTGTGCAAGGCTGCTCCTAATTGTTAGCTTGGGAAAAGAATGGGAAAACAAAAGGACGGCTGTGGCTCGATTTCACGACGTCGAGAGCTACCTTGAACACGCTATACCACTAGGATAGGCACTGCATCTGTACATAGTGGGTTCAAGAATTAATTTTATAAACTGTACATTTCAAAAACTGATTATACATACATATATATACAGTGTAATTTTTCGACAAAGTGAATTCATATGAACCCACTTGAACCTATGTGGATCCGCCCCTGATCACCCATATGTCACCCGTACGTAGGACTTGGTGTCCTAATACCAATAGTTACTTACAGTGCTTTCATGAAAATGCGATCATCTCATAAAGCATGTTAACACTCGAGTGAGATGGATTTTTTTCATTTGTTCACCTAAGTTTTTGGATAACTCTTACATTAAAATGTATCACAAAAATTTAGCGAGAGGACTGAGCACTCTACAGTCTGCAGGCAACATTAGTTTTTTTTTTTTAACTGAATATTGCTCTAGATAAGATCTTTGATGATTTCAGCTCTTTAATATATATCAAACATTGTACTCTTCAAATAATTTATACTTGGATATCCAATTCGAACCTATATAATACGACTATATCATGTATACCATGCATTATATTAGATAAATATCACAATATATTCATAGAGGGTGGAATTCGTTGTTTACTTTAGTAGTCATTTTTATCTTACACCATAGGACTAACAGCAAAAGTAACCTTTTTTTGTTTTTTCCGCATCCGATCTTCGATACTCGTTTTAAGGTCCGACTAATTTAAATTCGCGCCACATAAGGCCCACTCAAGGGAAGCGTTCCTTACCTAGTAAGAATTAATTTTCCATAGGCAAAACTTGTAACCAAGCTTCATTTTAAATCAAAGCGCAAATACCTCGATCCCTTTCAATGGACTCTAAAATTAATTTTGCAAGCATGAGAATTAATAACAAGAAAGCGACATGCATATACTCGCTAAGAAAACTTGTAAAATACGGCAGTCTCTTGCTGCCAATGGTTTAGGATCACCGACCATATCCTAACAGCCAAACTTACATTAATGGCACGGCCAAACACTTTCACAAATTAAAGTATAGCCACTTCACCAAAAGGCAACTACCACATATAAGTATGATCTTTTCTTTTTATAATATTGCACACTTTGCTGATCCATGAAAATAATATAATTTTAGTCTCAGCACATAACTCTGTTGCTCTACAAGAGAACTAAAATGAGCGAGTTTTCGTCCATATATGTATACATATCTAAGTTTGATTTTGATCGCCATCTGACGTATGTTCAAGATGAATAAATACGATAAGCTAAGTTTAATTAAATTTAGGGCAAAAGTTAGATCTTCTTCTTCCATACATGCACGTGCTTATGGCATGATCCGTTGCGTATGGAATTGGATATGGATGGTGTAGCGTTTGTGTTACAGTGCCAAAAAGGTTGCATGCATTTTGCCGTTTGAGTTTTATAATAATGGTACTAATTACAAGTTGACTAAAACATTTTTCTAGTGTAAAAAAAAAGTGTTTTAATTTGAACAGCTAGCAAATGACTTCATTTTGGATAAAAGTATATGTAGTCACATCAATTGGGCCCTAGATGCATGGATAAATCTCATCACTACAAATATTGGCCATCACTATCATGCTTAATTAGTGGAAGTAGTTATTATTTGGTTACTTTGGAGCTTAATTATCAAAAGTTTATGGTTCCCAATTCCCATATTGGGTGAATACGCCTACATATATAACAAACATAGATTAAAAAAAATAATCTGTAATGGAAATGCACGACTAAGTACGTAATATATAGTTTTTTGAGTACTTTTCGATATAAAAACTTTGTTAATTTGATGAAAAAAAGAAGATGATGATTTTCCATATTAATAAATTTCGAAGTTTAAATTTAAAGGCAATCTTTTACTATTTAAGTTTAATAAAACCAAGGATATATTAGCAAATGTTTATCCTAATTCAATTTGAAAAAAGATTGAGAAATAAAAATATTTCCTATTTTATGAGGAAAAAGAACTTAATCGTTACCTAAATGAAAATTATTAGTGGGGTTAATATGATATTATATATGACCTATATTATTAGTTTAACAAAGTACATGAGGTTATTTTATTTTAATTGATAAAATGAGATAAAAAAGAAAAAAATTTTACTTTCCATGTTTTTATTAGTTAAAATAATTTTAAAAGAAAAGAAACTAGAGAAGGATTCTTTAAAGTTAATGGAGTATTTATTTTTTAAAAAAACCCAATATGTTTACAGTTTACTAGGAAATGACATTTTGACTTAATTAAGTAACAAAAAGAGTATTTCTGGATAAAATTATTAATATCAAGGGGATTTCTAGACTAAATTATTAATAATAAGAGTATTTAAAACTAATTTATTAATGAATGATATTTTTGTTCAATTTTACATAATTTAAAGACATTAAAAACGTATATTTCAATCATATTAATAAATTAGTTTGTCATACCTACTTTTGTCAAGAAAAAGCTCTTAAGAAAATAGTGCATGTGGCTATTTTGATTTATATTTCGAGTTTAGTGAATTTTGACCCCTCCAATTTGCAAGTTTCGAATTTTCCGCCCTCTAATTCTCCATCAAACAAATAACATTTCATTACCCTATGTTTCTCCGCTGCAAAGCTCCTCTTCTCTCTCTCTATCCCTCTTTTACAGCTCTCTCTCTGTCTTCTCTCGATCTTTACGGCTTCAATATCTCTATCTTTTGATCTTCAATAGCCAAGGTTTTTGCTAACTGCTCACACTATTTCGGTCCAAAACCTCGATTCAGTTTAGGGCTTACAGATCTGTTTTTGGTTCAATATGTTTTGGAAGCTCACACATCTTTCCTGTTCCCCGGTATGTAGTAGATTTACTATCTTCTAATTGTTTCCTTCTTGTATTTTCAGTTATACGAACAAATTGTCCTCTTTTTTAGCTTCTGGAGATTTGATCTTTTAAGCATTTGCCTGTACTGGATTCAATACGTTTTCCGAATTAGTGATGGATTTGTTCGACGAGTGTGCAGAGTTGAACTTTCGTGCTCATTTATGAGTGAGAGAAATTTGATGTAAAAATTTGTGGTATGTGACTGTGCTTTACTTTGGTGTATCAACTGTGTCAAACACATGTATATTTGAAAGCTTGCTAACTGGATTTTACTTCTCAGTTTTGTTTAATTTTGTATTGATCGTTATATTTAATTATTGCAGCCTCACTTAGCTTGATTGAGTAATTTGCTTTCTTTTCTGTAACTTCTAATATAATTGGAGTGATGATATTTTTGTTGAGCAAAATTTGATTGCTGAAATAAGTTTGTTAGGAAACGCTGTGGGATTCATTATAGATTGGTCACGTTAAGCAAATTCAAGATCATTAGTTTTAAATCCAAACATAAGAATCAATTAGAGAAAGTTGATGTTTTGTTTGTCCCTAAAGCTATTTTGTTATGTGTGTTTATTAGATAAATTCCAATATTGTATTTCTTCTATTGAGAATGGACATTGATGAGGGTCTATGTCATTAGTAAGGTGTTTGGATATGGAATATTTTCAGAATTGTTAATTCTTGATTGCACTGGCAATTGTCACCTGCTTGTCAGATTCTCTCGTTATGCAAATTTCAAATATGTGATGATCTTTGAAGGCCACATCATTTTCATAGCCGTTTTTATTGTGTTATATGGCGAGTTGCATTATTCTTCTCAATGTTGGGCCATTTATTTTGAGGCAAAATGTCTGTTCATTTTTCGTGCAGTATAGTTGTTAAATTAACTGCAATATTTATTCCTTAAAGGTGAAATCCTTATTTTGTGGTTCTGAAATTTGGTTTTCATTCAAACTTGATGCTCTAATTGTTAAAATATATTTGCCGTGTAAGTTAGGTTGAAGAAGTGTTAGACAAGGAAAACTTCACATTGGAAGAGCTTCTCGATGAAGAAGAGATAATCCAAGAATGCAAAGCTTTGAATAGCCGCCTGATAAATTTGTAAACATCCTCCCAGCTTTAGCTTATTATTTTAAAATCTGCAGTACTGTTGATAGTTTCAGTTTGATAATCAACTGACATACTGTTTCCAGGGAAGTAATTAATATCCTAACCAAGTATTTGTTCCATTAATAATTTCAAAGTTCATTGAGAGACTATGATTTTGTGATTTCAGTTTGAGAGATAGAGCTCAGGTTGAGCAGTTGCTGCGATACATTGTTGAAGAGCCTTCCGAGGATGCTGATAGCAAATGGAAGTTTAAGTAAGTTATTACATAACCAAGCTTCAGTTATCATGTTACATGCACATCCAATATTTGAAATTTGGCAGTACTTCTGAATGCTGTTTCACGCTGTAGGTTTCCTTTCATTGCATGTGAGATATTCACTTGTGAAATTGATGTCATCCTTAAGACTTTAGTGGACGATGAAGAGGTACTGTATTCACAAGATGCACTTTATGCATAAAAAATGCAGTTGTTCTGCTCTGATAATTTGGTCATTTTTCTGTTGTGGTGCAGCTAATGGATTTGCTCTTTTCGTTCTTGGAGCCAGACCGTCCTCATTGTGCATTGCTTGCTGGGTATTTTAGTAAGGTATAACTTGATTCATCCACATCCGCTGTGTATGAAAAATTCCTTTGTCCTTTGTTGTTGAAATTTTATTTCGCTGAAACTTTACATGGTTTTGATGCACGCAGGTTGTGGTGTGCCTCATGTTGCGGAAGACTATTCCACTTATGAATTATGTCCAGGTTGGCCTGATAAATTCTATGAAATTGGTACTTTTGTACTTATATTTGTAATTATCATTTTTAGCTTCTTTTTTTCCTAATGCAAAAGCATGTTGTGCTTGCTAAGATATTTTTTGTCTGGTTAAAGACATATACTAGTAGAAGGATAAGTTTTAGATTTAGAGAGTGGCTAATCTTTCTTTAATATACAAATTAGTATTGGAATTCAAAGGATTCATATAGCAAAAACTAAACTTTGTTTGGGAATTGAGGCGTAGGTAATTGATTGATTTTTCCTGCTAAGAAACAAAAGAGGATATTGTTTGCCAGGTGAAGATTACTCGTCACACCTACATGGATCTTATGGTCAAACACAACCTGACTGTCTATGAGACTTTTTCTTCATGATGATGAAGGTTAACTAAAGAACATGACGTTAACGTATAAACATAATCTCATTCTTCTGTTCTTTTGCTTTCCAATAGTAGTTATAAGTTGGCATTGATATAAGCACTTTTTTTTCATGTCATTTTAATTTGCTCTCGAAGATGTATTATAGTTATTGTTCTCAATTGAACTGTCCTGTTATTTTTGGACAATATTGGGTCTGTAAATGTTGCTTTTTGCAGTGGAAAACCATCTTATCTCAGTGTGGGTCTGGAAGAATGGCAAATTCTGCGATTTTTTAGTCTTCCTCATCTTGCTTTGTCTGGTTTCTATGTTTTCTTTTCTCACAAAAAAGAAAGACTTTTGGCATTACCTAAAAGTTCTTTTACATTCTTGCAGACCATCTCACTTTGCTGCTGGAAATCCTTATTCTTTCTAGAACATCCAATTATTCCTGTTTCTCCTCCCCCGTGCGACTTATTTTTTGCAAAACTCACCTTGTTATTTCTCCATTGTTCTTTCTCATTTTACCCCCCCCCCCCCCCCCCCCCCCCCCCCCCCCCCTTTTTTTTGTTTTGTTTGAGGAAGCAGCTCAGCCACAATGCTTATATCTCCCATCCTAGCCTATCAGAAAACTTGAAGTTGAAAAGATAAATAATGAAATCTCTGCTTCTAATAGTTCCCAAGATCCCACTTGTGGGATTACACTGGGTATGTTGTTGTTCTGCTTCTAATAGTGTTCTCCACATTGTCAACTTGCTAAAACTATGTTTTACTTGTTAGTAGCTTCCAAGTACCTGCAGTCTTATTTTTCGTCATCCTAAGTAGGTTCTAAAACCTGCCTTGTTTAATAAATAAGAGTTAAAAAAATTGTCGAACTTTTCATGGGTGCAATTTTCTGGTGGAATCTCTTGGAGAAATAAAGTTGTAATATATTTTGTTTTATGTTCTTGTACACCTTCATAGAAATGGTTAATGGCTGGTGGAGCTAGGAGGGTCATGAGTTTAAACTTGCTTAAACTAGTGAAGATAAGCTGCTTTTATTCCCCCTTTGGAAGAATGGTTGTTTAAGCATTAACCATCCTTATTATTGGGAGCGGTTGATACATAGGAGACTATATCTAAGTCCTCCTCCTATTTCTTATACATGGTAAGTCGCTGATGGAGCTAGAAATGTCGTGACTTCAATGTTTGCTTAAACTATATATGATACAACTATATGGAGCCCCTCTTGGAATAAATTTTGCTTCATGCATCTTGATTATAGGAGGTACATTGGGACCATATCAAAGTTTGTAGAATGCTGACATAGAAATGAAATTGATTTTATGTCTAAGGACACAGCTTTATGACACATAGATTCTAGTTGTTTATGATTTTCTTTTCTTCCCCCCTCTAATAATAAGTATTTACATTGTTTTGGTTGCAGGCCCATCATGATGTTTTCCGCCAGATGGTGGATTTGATTGGTATTACATCCATAATGGAGGTTTGTAGCCTGGTTTTCCATTTTACCGTCGACCACTATTTTATTATTTATGCTTCATTATTTGAATGTATACTTATATATAAATAGACTGAGAATTACTTAGCGAGGAAAAAACCCCTTTTCTCTGATGAGCTCTTTCTTATAGGTTTTGGTGCGACTTGTAGGCGCTGATATCTACCCCAATACTAAGGATGTCATGCAATGGCTGGCTGACAGCAATTTATTAGAAATGATTGTGGATAAATTGAGCCCCTCTGTAAGTCCAACATAGATAGTACTTTTTTGCTTTGCTTCTGGTGATATGTAGTATATATAGTATACTTTGATTGAAGTTATATAGATTTTGTCCATGTATTGGGGGCATGTGGTGCATTAAGTACTTATGGTTTTTCTGACTTGATTCTGTCATTGTATTTTATCATTTGTTGTCTCCCTGGCTATGTTATTCATTGGCTGTGCCTTTACTGGTGATCTGTTACTGCATGATTTACTGGTTTAAATGCTGGTTGTTGCTTACTGAACAGTAACAGAGCGTGAAATGACTTCCTGGCCTTCGGAGCTACAGGAGCTATGATGTGCTAATATAGTTGATAGGAATTTCCTACTGCTAAGGCGCTAAGTTACACGTAATTCCAATTTCAGGAGATAGGACATACTACTATAGTTGATAGAAATTACCTATACCTGAGGCACTAATTCAGGCACCAAATCCTCTCGATTTTAGTTGCATGTTCCTTTAAGCTACAGTGTAGATATTTGAACTGGCTTTATTTCTGACATCCTTCTCTTAATGTTTGTGGATCACAGTCCTAGTGTCAGGATTGCTGTATGTAATTGAACGGTCTAGTCTTCTACTGAATTGCTTCTGGCAGACTGGCACACTTAGCTTATAACATTTTTGACGTTGTGTTCTATTGTCCAGAGTTCTCCAGAAGTACATGCTAATGCAGCAGAGACTCTATGCACAATAACCCTAAATGCACCATCTCCTCTTGCTACTAAGCTATCTAGTCCAAGGTTTGTGGGACTTCTCTTGATATTTCCCTTAAAAGTTAGTTTTTTTATACTTCTGCTGATAGTAAATTATCATTTTTATTTCTACTGTGAATGAGATATCATCTGTACTTGTGCGGAGTAATTTATAACTGATTAAGTTCTACAACTTTCTTTGGGTCTAGTTTTGTAGCAAGGATATTCAGTCATGCCCTTGAAGACTCACACTCAAAGTCCACCCTTATCCACTCATTATCTGTATGCATATCTTTGCTGGATCCTAAAAGATCAATTCCATCTCCCATGATGTATTCTTACCGCTGCCAGCATGTTTATGAGTCATCTGTGTGTGTCAATCCTGAGACTATCAGTGCAATGCTGCCCAAACTCGGTAACTTTCCTGTTTGGAAATGTGTACACAAATTTGAATTGCTAAATACATGTTTAAATGTCTTTCTACCATTTGGAAATTATATTAAAATTGTGTAAAAAGTGTGGGTAGTAAGAAAGTATGAACACTCAGAGCTATCAGATAACAGGCCACAGAAGAAACATAATGCTAATATTAGTGATTTTGCTGATGATTTTTCTGTCCCGGCTCTCATTATGAAAGTTTTAATATAAATGTCGTATTTGACACAGGCAACTTGTTAAAACTGTTGAACGTATCATCTGATGACAAGATTTTGCCGACAACATATGGTGAACTCAGGCCGCCTCTAGGGAAACATCGGTTAAAGGTATGCTTATTTACATCTTAGAAAAAGAGTTAATTGTTTTTGTATCCATACCAATTTGAGAGCGATCCCTAAGAAGAATATGCCAAGCTAGAAGCTCCATTGTTCTGGCGTCCGTTAATAGTTTTGAAGGATCAAGTGTTTTTATAATTGTGATGCAAGCAGTTGTGAAGTCAATTTGTTAAACTTTGTGGATTTGTTGTCATGCATTTTACAACTACTAATCTTTGGCTAGTAGCTTAGAAGAGAGAACTGGCATGAAATTACATGTAATGCCTGTCTGCATTCATTAGTACTGCGTGTTTATTGGGTTGATAATCTCGCTGATTCTTCTCCTCGTTGTATCTTAGATCGGTTTACTTCTTTATTGTAGATTGTGGAATTCATTTCTGTGCTACTAAAAACTGGCAATGAAGTTGCAGAGGATGAATTGATCAGCTCTGGGACAATTGAGAGAATCCTGGATCTCTTTTTTGAGTAAGATTCTGCCTGTGCTCCTGTACTCTCGAACTCGGTGCACAAAAGTCATTGATTTGTGTTGGTTCACTTTCTTACTTGTTTCTTGTTTGATGTTCTAACAAGTTGGATAATTGCTATATAGGTACGCATTTAACAATGCATTGCATCATCACGTTGAGAGTATAATAAACTCATGCTTGGAAAGCAGAAACAGTATCCTCGTCGATCATCTTTTTGAAGAGTGTAATTTGCTTGGAAAAATTCTTCAAACGGATAAACAGCCCACAGTTTCTGGCGGTGAAAGTCAGGTTGATTTTAGTGAAGTAACTGATTTCCTTCTCTTTTGATGTTCATACGTCTTGCAAATTTATGTGCTCTTATTCCTTTTATTATCCCTACTTTTCTATGGAATATGAATATATTCAATAGTAACCTTGTATTCTCATTGCAATTAATAATTTAAAATGTTTAATTGTGCCTTTCAATTGATGCAGCCCACTTTTCCTGCTACTGGTAAACAAGCACCCCGACTGGGTAACATAGGACATCTAACACGGATTGCTAACAAACTTGTTCAGTTGGGAAGCATTGACAATCGCATTCGAGGACATCTTGAGGTGAGTGCAACAGCGATAGGTTTAAAATTTGTTTCTTATACGTTTCATGGAAGTTCGATACTTTTTTTGATTGGGGAAACAAAAAAAACAGTATCGAACTTCCATGAAACGTAGATTTCTAAATCTAATTGCCAAAAGTTTCTGAAGCTTTAAATGTTAGAACTTACTGTGTGTATCTAAGCAGTTCTTTTCTCAAGAGAGCTTCATGATGGATGCAGACAAACAATTCTGAACATACAAATACCTATCCACTCAATGCTCCAAACTAGAAATTTTTTTATACAAGATTGAACCTTGGTTTGTTTCTGTGTTCTTGGGGAGGATGCAGTTCCATGGATTTTTACTATTTAATGATTATAAATATGGTTTTGTTAAGCATTATTTTCTTTTTCACGAGTTAATATTCATTTTGTTAAACTAAAATCCACCCTTATTTTTTTCTTATTTTAGTGGCTGTATATTTTGAACTGAGGGTCTATCGGAAACAACCTCTCTACCTTCATAAGGCAGGGGTAAGGCCCTCCCCAGACCCCACTTGTGGTTGTGGGAGATTACATTGGTTATGTTGTCATAAATGGCTATATATTTTGCGGTGCTGTATGTAAATGTTGAATGCTAAATCTCATTACTTTTCTCACTTTTTGTCGTTATTGTTGGCTTTTGATTATAATTGTGTAGCTGGGGTTGGTGCAAGATGCTTTTACATAGTATTCCATTCAATAACTATTATCTGTCATATGGTTTTGTGCACAAGTTTCAGCTCCGCTTTTGCTAATGGGTTCTCTTTACTCCAGAAAAATATGGAGTGGAGTGATTGGCACACTATTGTCTTACAGGAGCGTAATACACTCGAAAATGTCTATCGATGGGCTTGTGGGTATGTTTTTGCCTCTTCTGATTAACTTGAACTTTTTGAAATGTTAGATTTTAAATTCTGTAATATGAGGTAGACCTGTACTATGAGGTAGACCGTAAGTAAAATTTTGTTTGGAAACATTCCTGGCATATTTTCATAAATGCTACACTGCCCCTAACAGAGGAAGGGCATAATTTAGAAGAATGAATGAAGAGGTGTTCAGCGTATGAGAGAACAAAGATCTTTAAATTAAGCAGCTACTTTAGAAAGTTCTCCCATATTAATTCTCTTAGACAATAGACATACTCTTGGTGTCATAACGAGCACTGTTTTTGTAGTACTTTCTAGTTCAATGTTTGAATTTTCAACTATTAGGAGAGAATTAAAAAATAGGACAGCTAAGAAATGGCTGGGTTAAGGTTGAATAAAGGGAATAAAGATGTGCTTTTGTTGGTCTCAAGCTGACATGAATGTGTCCTTTGATAAGATGTAGTACTGCCTAGATTTCTTACAAAATGGATGATATGGATTTTGACTGAATTTCGAAAAATCAAGAATCGAAGTACACTTTCGGAAATATACTTAAAAAGTGATTGTAAGATCAGGTTATGTTTTCTCACCTCCTCTCACAGTCCTCGTTAGTTCCTGCAGAAAGTACAATAACAACTACGCCTCAATCCCAAGCTAGCTGGGGCTGGCTGTGTGAATCCTTAATAGCATAAATGCTCTGTTTTTGTCCATAATATTTCAATACTCCGTACTTAAAGATTATCTAAGACTAGGGGTTCTCTAATAATACTCTATAATAATGGTTATATCTCTGCTATACTAAGAGTCTTCTAGTTTGTATCACCTATATGGATTTTCAACTTCTAGTTGGAATATAATCATAATGAACTTCCTTTTTGTGTACAAGCAGCCGGCCAACTGCATTGCTAGATAGGACAAGAGACAGCGACGAGGAAGATGTTCAAAACAGAGATTATGATGTAGAAGCTTTAGCAAATAATCTGAGCCAAGCATTCCAGTACACCATATATGATAATAATGGCGCTGAAGAGGTAATTGTTGTATTCATACCTTCTAGTCATGCTTTCTATTCCCATCATATTCTTTTCTTGTTGCGGAAAAGAAGTTTGAGGGTTGGGGGAGGGTGTTGTCTGTAAGTAGAGAAGGGAGAAAGGAATCCACAATCTCAGGGACAAGTGCTCTGCAACCCCAACACAGCTTTTGGGCTGTGGATTGGGATTGAATTTGATAGCTTTTGATTCATTCCTGGTTTTGCTTGCATGTTAACAGGGTCATGGAGCTCTTGATCGAGATGATGAGGTAATAATGTTTTCTTCAGGTTAACTTGTCTTCCTTTTTGATATGAAATGGAATAGTTAGAAAATACACTGCGAACTGGAGATGGACTCGTGTGTTATTCACTTATCTATTTATCGGTATCATATGCCTTAGTATTCATCACAATGTTACATTCATGCCACTGTAGGATGTATACTTTGACGATGAGTCTGCTGAAGTTGTCCTGAGGTTGGGAGATGACCAAGGGAGGTGAGTTCTAGCTGTCTTTTCTGAAGGATATTTGTGTCAGGAGAGGACTCAGTTGAGCATATTTACTTTCAGTACTGTTGATATATGTACTATAATTGGCCATAGGCAAAGGAAAATCTAAAATATTAGATGTGTTTTATGTGTTAAAAAGAGTAGGATAGCTGAGAGGAAACATGCATTTTCTTCTAATTGTTTGACTGGAGGAGTGCATGCTGTTGTGATTCTGTGGCATTTGTAACCCATGATGCAAGCAAGTCCCAACTAACTAGAGTTTTAGTACTTCTAAAGGATGGGAGGACCATATATCTTTTACTGGATGTGAGATGTAAATTAACCAAATACCAATACTGAATGATCTGTTTAAACAAGACGTCAACTAGAATATGGTCTTTTTTTGAATGTGAGCAATGTCGATTTGGTAATTTTTTAGGCTACAAAGTTATTATCATCTGTCAGTTTCTTGGCATCTAGTATTATCTGGACCTCTTATCTTGTGTAACATTTTTTTATTTAAAAACAACCTTTTGCAGCAATTTGTTCACAAATTCAGATTGGTTTGCTTTCCGAGATGATAGAACTGGAGATGATCCCAAGAGCACCTCACCTACTGAAGTGATGGAAGAGATTAACCTTAATGGAACAACAAATGGTGGTAATAGCAGTAGTGATGATGAGGTGGTAGTTGGAGAGCAGGACGAATTGGCTGAGAGAAAAAGTTCTTCAGATGGAATGCCCAGTTCTAGTTCAGATGCCTTCAATGGATTTGGTGGAGCCGATTCTGCTAATGGTGGAGACTTCAATCAACAAAAAGAGAAAGCAGGTGTGTCAGGTGATGGGGGTTTCTTCCATTTTGAGACGTCAGACAATGATGACCCGTTTGGAGACAGGCCTATACCTGAATGGGTTGCATGGGGGAATGGCTCAGTTGGTGGATCCGTGAATCCCTTTGAAGATAATGGTGACTGTAGCGGAGATCTTGCAAATTCAGGGGAGGCAGCAACTCCCTCGATTAGTTCCACTTCTTGTAGTGGTGGAGATTTTTTTCCAAATGGCGTATCTACATCTCCTGATTCTAACAAAAGCTCATCTGGATCTAATTCTAGTCAGAAAGCAGCAGTCCCTGTGCCTTCTTTGTTTGAAGAGGATGTTGAATTTGTTGGTGTGGAATTAGAGGGTACTGAAAAGGCAATGGAACACGCTCTTAAAGAGGGGATTGTCGGGGAAGCGGCTCCATTGAAAAGGAGCTTAGTTCCTAAGATGCCAGAAAAGGATAGTACAGATGAGGGCGCGCCAGGAGTGAAAGAATTCAATGACGCGAACTATTGGAGAGTTGACCAAGAAGTCACAGTACTGGAATAACTGGGAATTTCAGTTGATCTTTATCTGAATTTGGACACAGAGCTGATGTGCAGGAATACTCATTTTCAGTTTGGTGAGATTATACAGGTGTACAGTGTACTTTGTGTTTCAGTTGGGATCAAACAAAAGGATAGCATATTGGTTGTTACTGATTATTTATTGTTACACTCTGTCCAGGTTTCCTTTTTCATCAGTGAAAATTTTGGTTTCTTAATATTGCATATTCATTTGACTTTTGGAGTCTTGTAGTTGTATGGATTCTGGAGTAATTTCAATTATCAATAACTATCCAGTTTAAGGCACACATTTGTGGGATGCTGATTGAAACGACTATCGTCAACTTCTCTGCTTCTCTATCCCATGCTATGATTGGATGACATAGTTCTATCTTCAGCCTGGAGATTTCGATTGAATAGAGTCGAGGTAATTATATATAACATGCGAGAATCATTCATAGTTCTAGCAATTCAAATTTATTTACTTCTTATTATTTCTGTAGTGTGACAATGTAAAATTTATTTTCAAGTTGGTTGTGAAACTAGTTTTGATATACTTCAAATCAAGTCATTCTTCTTGGAAAGGAGGGATGTGTACTCTTAAACCAGCCACATATTCCCCCCCCCCTCAAATAGTTTGGAAAATGATATTTATTTTGTTTACAAGTATATTATTTCTTTTTGAATCTTGCATCATTTAGCCTCACAAGTATATTATTTCTTGTTGAATCATTCAACCCTTTCATCATTTGCAGTGGCAAAGAAAATATTCTCATCATTTAGACCAAATTGAACACCCCAAAAACTTCTAGAGACCATAGCAGTTGAAACATCAGCTCAAATAAAATGCACGAACTTAATTATCAAGTCAATGTGGTATAGCTCTCTTTCTAGAACGTTCTTTTTAAACTTTACACTGGTGGGCACGTAATTGGAATTAGCCTCACAAGTGAATGGACAAAATCGAAGAGAAGATTCTAGACTCAAAGCCGATCAAAGTTGCTCTCCCATTTTACAAACCCAAACTGTGTCTCAGTACAAAAGATGATTGAAGTGGTGCTGAATGATCGATTGGGGAAGAAGGTGAGGGTGAAATGCAATGAGGACGACACCATTGGCGACCTGAAGAAATTGGTGGCAGCACAAACAGGTACTCGTGCCGATAAAATCAGGATCCAGAAATGGTACACTATTTACAAGGATCATATCACCCTCAAGGACTATGAAATTCATGACGGAATGGGTCTCGAACTCTACTATAACTGAATAATCTCTCTACTTTTATCCCTAATCTCACCATTAATCAGTTCGTAAACATTCTGCAGTCTTGGAATTTCTCTGCTTTATGCGTTTGGTCTTTCTTTGTTGAAAAATAGGAGTGTCGATTGTGAGTTGCAATGTATGTTGCTGCAAATATTCTTCATTATATATCCTTTAGCATATGGTAGGAAATTATCTATTTCTTTTATCAAATATAATTACACGGAGGAGAACATAAACCTTAGCCTTGATAGCATAGTACACTCTCCTCCATAATATAATAGGGTGATTATCAAAATTTCTGGTCAAATCTTGGTGAACCTTAACATAGTAGGTAGAAAATCATCAATAAAGCATGTTATGGTGATGACCAAAATTTGGACATCAATCCTATGACAAGATTCTACTGATTATCATAACATGGTTGAACAGAATCTTTCAGGATTCATGACAAAATTTTAGTGATTGACATATCATAACATGGTTGAACGTAATTTTTCAGTATTTATGACAGAATTTTAGTGATTATCATAACATGCTGTATAGAAGTTCATTAACACAATATGCTATGAAGATTGCTTGACGGATTGTTAGAATTTTTCAGTATTGAATTTATGATTGGAATTCCGGCGATTCGTTAGGATGTTGTGGTCGAAATCCCAACGAGGACAACTATAGTAGTTTAGAAATTCACACAATATAATTTTGCTTCAAAATTGATTCAAATTGTTAAATTAATTTCAAATAACTTCAATTGTTTGATTTAATTCAACTTGTCTTCTTTTATAAACAATTTCATCTCTAACAAGAAAATTAGTGAGAAAGTAAAAAAAGCGAGCTAGTCCAGCCTTCAACGGAGCTTGCTCAGATTAACGGGGCACAACAATAATAACGTTTTCTTTGATCGAATACATCGATAATCCCAAATTGTGCGTGTTTACAGGCGCACATCACGTAAACTAGTTAAATCACATAAAATACATCTTTTTTCTTGGATCATATGCATCAATATCAATTAAAATAATAAAGTTTTACGACTTATTGAAACTAATGTATATAACTAAAGGTGGTGACATATCTAAAATAATTAACTTATCTACGTAATAGACACTTGAAAATACATGTAATCTTTCAAGGTTTTGAGTTGGAAGTAAAAAATAAAAATATTTTATTATGTGTTCAGATACTAAATTAAAACACGTGGTAATTTAAGTATTTTAATGAGATTTAACAAATTTAAAGGTTGTCAATGTATTATTCCGTCTAGGGGTGTACAAAATCGAACCGCAAATCAAACCAACCCGTAAAAATAACCGGACTAGTGGTTTGGTTTGGTATTGAAAAAAAAAACACGACTATAATTGGTTTGGTTTGGTTTTAACTAAAAAAAGTCAAATCAAACCGAACCAACCCGATATTACATGTATACTATTTTTAAAAATATTTTATACATAAAAATATTTATTGTGATGTAATTTATAAGTATTTCTTCAACTTTTTCATAGTTTTTATCTTTCAGCATATTATTTCAAGTTTAAATTTAGAATTTTAAATAGTCCAATAAGTCTTTTTACAACCCATAAATATTAATAACTCAAATAAAGCCCAAATTAATATGAATATTAACAAAAGATTATTCAATCCAGTACTAGGAATGACAATCATGTTAAATATTTATTCTTTAATTTTAAATAAATACATAAACTAATTTATTTTTGTGTTTGATATTTAGTTATGTAGTTAATACTTATTAGACTTATTTTAGCATGACTTAATACTTTTAAATTATTATTATTTTTATTATGACTTATTAATATGCAATATTTATTCTATGCGATTTTATTATTTTTTGGTTGAATATTTTATCATCATCATTCACTTCATTAATTCTAAATAAAGTGAATATATTTTGTGTTATTTTTTTAATAAAATACCTTAAATAGTTGTATTTTGCTCGGACTAAAGAAATATTTGAAGCACAAGTTAATTATATGTTTGTATGAAGACTTTACCGAAAAAAACCCGAAAAAATCAAAAAAATCCGAGGTTGAAAAACCCGACTTTTATTAGTTTGGTTTGATTTATAAATTTAAAAACCCGACACTAATAATTTGGTTTGATATTTAAAAAATTCGAACTAACCCGATCCATGTACACCCTTAAGGATAATAACGTAATTTAACAGTTATGAGTAACCATGGTGAAAAATACAAGAATATACCTATTCTGTCGGTGTGGAGAGTTGAAGCGCAATATATCGGGAGAAATTGGTTAACTTATCCAAATGAATATTAAGAGACGTACACGTAAGAGAGTGCCAAAAATAGAAAGGGTCCCACCGCACGAATTGAGTTGTCACCAAATCTATGTCGTTTAATGGTCCCTATCTTAAAATTACATAACTTTTAGATAAGGACCGTTTTAGCTCAGTCCAAGTGCACCTTTAGGGGTTGTTCGGTTGTTCGGTGTGAGGCACAAAGTATAATAATTTTGGGATAAAATATTAAATTATTTTATTTTGTTTTTGGTTGGAGATATTAGTTAGTCTTAGAATTATTTATTCCATCATTTATACTATAGTGATGAGATAAGTTATCCCATATACATAGTGAGATAAGTTATCCCATATACACAGTGAGATAACTAAATTTGAGATAGCTTATTTCGGGATCAATTATCGGGGATAACTTGTTCCCAACCAAACGACCCCTTATTTATTAACGTATTATTCTAAAAATAAATTTTCATTTTTAATTTATCATTTTTAACATATCAGAAAAAAATAATTACTTCCTCCGTTCACTTTTACTTATTCACTTTTACTTATTCACTTTAGATTTTGCACGTCCCTTTAAAAATAATGATCGATATGGTTATTTTACTATAATACTCATACTAATTAAAAATGATTTAGAGACAGTGGCGGATCCAGAATTTAGGAATTGTGGATGTTCGAAAAGTTTGAACACACATATTGACATCCAAAGCTTTAAGATTCCGCCTGAAAATCAAAGCACCCAGCTATCTTCTTAGTTTTAAGGATGTTTTTTTCTCCATCTTATACTAATTTTTTTTACATTTCTTATATAATTATATCTAACTTGTGTCGGGTTTAACGGGTGTCGGAGCACCACGAATTTGCACATAGGTCCACCCCTGTTTAGAGAATAAGTAAATAATGTTAAAAGTAAAACATGAAAACATAACTGTCTTTTCTTGATATGTTAAAAGTAACATTAAAATCTATTTTTAAAAATAGTGGACAAGTAAAAGTGAATAGATGAAGAAAGTATTTTTATCCATATTTTATTCCTTGCATTAATTACTTATTTTCCAACATTTAATACTAAACATAAAATAATATAAATATTATAGTAAAAGTTTCATATCAATCATTATTTTTTAAGATGTGTGCAAAATCCAAAACAATAAGTAAAAGTGAACGAAGAGATGTTATAATTTTTGAATTTATAGTTTTAGTTACATTTCACCTTAATTAAGAAGTTGACTTGAGTTACGATGTGATCAAAATTGCAGTTACAAGTTCGAGCTTAATTAAGTCGTGTCAACCTTTTGATCGAAATTGAGTCAAATTGAACTTTATCTGAGCCAAACATAAGCGAGTCTAGTCGTCAAGGTTCAAGCTGAGACCTCTCAATTTAACAAATAACATTTTATATTAATCGTATTCTCTTTATTCCGTAGCCTCCTATCTCTATCTTTCATAGTATTTATTCGGATAATAATTTTTTGATGAAGTATTTTCCTCCTGAAATAATGAATTGTGTTTATATATGCAAATGTTTCTTAACAACTGTCCCCCATGTGGCTTAGGACTAAGTAGGAGACAACACATGTAGTAGTATAACATTGATTCAACGACAAAATTGCAAAATAATTCTCTACTTTAGGAAACACAATGTTGTTGTGAGCTGAATTTCATGAAACAAATACATATTGAAGCAAAACATGACTACATCAGGAGTTTGATCATTCAACGTGTTTGTAGGATCTCATTGAAATCCAAAGCAAACAAAACATTAAAAAATCAAATCTTGGGATGATCAAACCGTTTCCTTAAATCATGGTATTCTTTTCCCAATCCTTTGACTTCAACGTTTGCCCCTTAGACTAGCTATTTGTTTTAAATAAATAATCACTCAGAGTAGTTTTTTAAATGAATTAACTTAGTAACTACTACTACACTCTCCGTTTCAAGATAGTAATCACATTTCGTTTCTCAAAAGTTAATCAATATTTTAAAATTCTACGAAAAATATTATAAGTTATAGTTCTTTTATATTAATATGGTGAAAAAATACACCTTAAAATATATATCAAAATTTAAGTGATTTGACTCACGAGAAACAAAAGTGTGATAAATATTTTGGAACAAAGAGAATATTTAATGATCATTTTTCAGCTGTCTGCAGATGTATTCGTTTGCGGTATTATTTGGGAAAGGTTTGTTTCATTTCTATAAAACAAAGGGCTCCTATGCTGAGCCGACACCATTGGTTGAAATTATTACTTAGTATAATAAGCGATGCATTATTTCTTTACTTAATTATTTGGACTGCATGAGGGGCTAATAAACTAACAATTTAGTCCGCTCTCCGATGCATTTCCCAAAATATTGAATTTATTATATTTAAAGAGTGACATGGTAAAATTGTCATTTTATTTATTGCCTTTTAAGAAATATATGTCAAACTAGTACTGGACAAGTAAAATGGACAGAGGGATTACGAGAGAGTAGGCTTTGATTAGAGTACAAATTAAATCACATGAAATTGATGACAACCTAACCTATTTTGGTTGGCAGGTCCACACCCTCACGTGTGCACCGGCATTCCTTCGTCATTATTAAGGTTGTTTGTTAACGTTCAGAATCCCATTGTCTGTATTCTAATTTAAACTTCGTAATGCAAAGCATATCAATGAGCAGAAGACGAGTATTGATGTGGAAGAAATACATATAACAGTCCACACATGAATAGTTTGATGTCAAACACCACTAACATATGGTTACAGAATGACCTTCACATTATTTCCAACATTAAGAAAACTGAAACATCCTCGAAACATATCCATGTTCCGCAAGTAGTGTCTTTAAAACTACATATAGCAGCAGTCTTATGATTTCTTAGAAACAACCATATGTAGATACTTATTCACGTAGGCGATAAATAAAAGCTAATTTTGCACGAAGATGCTAAGGGATCCTGCCTGGTTTGAAGTATCTAGACAAAGTTGAGGAGAGCCATTTCCTGAAATACAAGATTTTAACCATTAGTCACAATGTGCCAAATCGCCCTAGTAGTGAACGTCATATATAGAACGTCAATTGCACGATATATGTAGGAACAATTATTCTCAAAATTATCCACAAAACCTTTCAGGGTAGAACCATTTAGCTCTGATGATGTCATACAAAGGCAACAGTCGCAAAAGGAAGTATTCAATTACTAACAATTACCTTGCAGCAATGTTGCCAGGGTTCTTCAGAACTGTCAGTCTTTTTGCAGTCTTGATGAAGTCACTGCATTACAAGTCCGAGGAGAACATTGATAAGACTAGAAAAATATCTTGACATGAATGAATTCAAGAATAGAATAGGAAATACTGGAACCAATAAATGCACCTGAATGGTTCATCTCCAATTTGTCTAGATGCACCTGTTGCATCTAGATAGAGCACACGGATCGTCATCATATCTAATCTTTCCATCTCAAACATGTCCGCGATTCTTTTATACAGCTCTGCATATGATCCTAGAACTGAGAGATCAAGAGTACGCCCTACGTCTTCTGAATCTAGGAATACTTTGCAGTGACCGGTACTCGCGTCAAGTTCAGCTGCGTGATAATCTTGATTCCAAAGAAATGTAGCGTTTGATAGACTTTCTGAAAGGTCTTTCCAGCCCAGAGAAATTCTCTCAGTTTTCAATTGTGCCCCACCGGAGGAGTCTCTTTTTTTTTGGACTTGTGAAGGAGCATTAGTAGAGTGGACACTTAACATTTGCTGCTCAGTGAGAATTGGTTGGCCGAAGAGTAAAAACCGGGGTGTCTTCACATTATCAGTTTTCTCCAACATCTGACTAGAGATACCCATGGTAAGCAAGCAAGATATATTTTCTTTGCCCTCTTTTTGGACCTTCCTGATGCCATTAGGAATTTCATAATCAGCATCAACTGGTTCGGAAACGGGTGGTAGCTCTCCCAACCAAGATATATTTTCTTTTCCCTCTTTTTGGACCTTCCTGATGCCATTAGGAATTTCAGAATCAGCATCAACTGGCTGAGAAACGGGTGGTAGCTCTCCTAACTGCAACTTTTTGCTAAGTTGGAGATCCAATAAAGGTACTCCAAATTGAGCATGCCTGGCTCCCTGTATGCCTGCAGTGATGTTGTCAGATAGATGACGAAAAGGACTGCTGGACCTGAGGGGGTTGCCCAAAAATGAAGGCAATGGAAATTGGTGGTCAAGTGCACACGCTTGTGGCAAACACAACCTTTTCCTTGGTGGTGAGAAGTGTGACAAGTTAATGACGGGCATATTAGAGACCAATTCGACAAGCCATGGATTTACATGTTTCACATTCTGCAGCAAATCTGGTTCATCCCATGTCACCTGCAGTATATCAGAGAGAAGTTTATAAGCCAAACTACAATTAAATGTTACCATTGGATACACTGAACTGGATTTAGCACTTCAAAATTCGGTTACATCATAGTAGCAGAAACAGTCCATGCGATTACAGAAATAATTTGGCATGTCTAAAGTTCTCACACCTAGCAGGGAACATTAAATAGTACTGAGTAGTCCCACTTTACTGCAGAGCATAAAGATCGATCTTTACTATTGGTTTCTCAACCATTATTGGCATATCCCATTGTTAAATAGGAAAAATTAAAAGCAAATGAGCGTGCGTAACACACTGTCTTTACAAAGTTGAAAGGCAACGCAGTATGAAAAAAAAGGATTTGATCCTCATATTCTCCCATATAAATTAGTTTGTTCTCTTTTGAAATACAACATTGATGAAAGTAAATATTGTATACCTGCACCCAAGAGAGACAGACTTGGAAAATAGATCATCATATTTTTCCTACTTATTGTTTACCAAGCATCTAAGCTAAAATAATATGCAAAAAATGGCAATACTGATTACTCAAGTCAATATAGCCTGCTTAAAGTGTTAAAATCATAAGGATGTTGAACAGTGCCCCCACAGTCAAGCAATCAACACGTAATATCTTGCAGCACTTGATCTTTGAGGAAGTCCCAGCAGGAAAATACTTACCTATACTTGGTGTTTACAGTAAACTATGTAAAGTACTATTGTTAAAGGATGAATAGAGGGTAGATTACACATTAATTAGGCAGGATTAAATGACAAATATCATGCATTTATTGGTGAAATATAAACACTGGACGCAAGTTAGTTCTTTTATGTCCAAGTGGTATTTTAACAAGATTCATGAATTGACACTCATATTAGCCAAGTGAATATGAATTTCAAGCTTAATTCTCATACTCAAATAGAGAGTTCTTTTGTTTTTTAACCAAACAAGTCAGAAGTAGAAATAGAATCAGTTGGGATGAGTACGTGAAAATCTATGAAAGATAGGCTAACAATAGTGAAGGATATCCACTAGCTACTAGTCAACTATCAGCTAGAGAGACTGCAGCCAATAATATCAGAACAGTGGCAAACAGACATTAATTAGTAGTTATACGTTGGTCCATACAGAGAACTAAGAGTGGCTTCATTACCTGAAGAAGCCGCCATGGTGAATGAGGCCAGCGGATGGGGTCAGCAACCTGAACTGAAGATATACTTCCCACGAACCAGCTGATGCGAGAAGGATCCTCGGTTTCAAAAGCCATTTTGAACCTCATCCCTAAGCACCATTGAACGCTCATTGCAGCATTCACAGAAGCCTCCCTAACAAAAAATTCCGGAGTGCTTGCACGAGGGTAGTAAACAATTTCAAAGGGCTGGCCAATAGCAGCGAGATATGAGGCCTTAACAACTGATTCAGGGCTCACTTTTCCCTTGTCTCTAAATCTCTCACCAGAAGAGTTCAGATTTCCATTACTACAACTTCTCATCATATTGTTGTCGTCTTCCTTCAAACATGCATAAGATACACCATAATTACCAGCAATTGAGTTCCACCCTGATTGGGTTTCTGGCCCACCAATACCACCGCGCTTTACCCTGCGAATTCCAACACAAAGGTTACCATTTTCTTCCCTCAGAAACACAATGGAGTCCCCTGCAACCAGCTTCTTCTGATTCACAAATGTACTCCAACCACTTGTCAACAAATGCCTCTTTGGCGTGCCCCTAAAGATGTGCCTAAAATTCCAGGTTTTACCATGAACATCCTTTGCCGTCACAGTTTGGACAGGCGGATCAGCTGTCAAATCCAATGTGGGGAAAATTGTCTCAGCACAGTACCTGGGTACTGAAAAACCACCCCCATTATTTGCATCTGATTGAGTCAATGTCTTAGCAAAGGAAATAGGCTTCTCAGTTGTTTCAACAACACTGCTTCCAAAAATAGTATCATCTTCAAATTCATGCTTGTTGTTTTCAATCGGAATAAGCCTAATCTTGGCATAAATCTCATCAGTTTCAGGGTCAGCTAAGAACTCTACAGCATCAACTCTGCATAGGATCATAGCAGGAATTCTCGGCAATACAGTAAAATCAACATCTGTACATGTATGCTCAGCATGGCCTTGTGGGAAATAGAAGACCTTGGAGTTCACCGGAGGAGTTTGCACCATGCTTCCTGCACAGGCATGCCAAAGCTCAGAGTCCAAACACTTCTCCGCCACCTCCTCCATTTTACTAGTCATACAAAATTCACTTCCTTTCTTCTTATATACAGGTTTTCTACAACTGCAAATGACAAATTCCGGAAATACCTCCTACTTCTTCATTAAGTTCTGTGTAGCAAAGATAAAAAAGAATTTCAGGAACAAATTCAAGCATAAGAAGATAATTACAGAAACAGTACTGCAATAAATATACACAAAGGAAAAACTAATCTGACTCAGTATTTAAGACCAAACTATTAAATACATGTGTTCCTTATCTAAACATTTAACACTTATAACTAATTCTCAACAATAAAAAGCACACTTTATAACTGATTACTGTACAAACATGAACCACAATTACTAAAATTGAAAATGGAGACGCAGATCTTTTATATTTACCAAAAGAAGAAAGAGAGAAACTAAAGCGAGAAAAAAGCTTATCATGTCTTGTACGCAAAACAATTACTAATTTGGAAGAAAAGCTCAACAAACTGTGAAGTTTGCCTGCAAATTACACAAGAGAATGCAACAATTTGCTTTTCAATCAAAAATCACAGCTTTGCAATTTAGCTTAAAAACACTTACATTCATGGAACTTACAGCTTTGACAAGTGCGATTACATGATGATTTCAAAGATAAAATGGGTTGTAGTTGGTAGAAGACACTAAAACTCCTTACTAAAACCCATTTTGTATCATATTCAACATCATCACTGTACCGGCGCCGTAGAAATAGCTATTCGGATCTGAAGAAATAGGAGAGAGGGGAAGAGAACAGACAGAAACTGTTGAGATGTATCGTATTGTGGGGAGGAGATATTTGGTACAGTGCCGAGATAATGGGTAACCTCTTTTTTACCGCACACAAGTTACTACACTAATATTTATATAGTAGTAAAAATTAAGCATTTGAATCGTGTTTTTAAAAAATATATATTATTCATATCTAGGTAATAAATAAAAGTATATATTTTCATATGCACTTATGTTTGTCACACATTAAAGTTTATTTACTTGTTCATCTAAAAAAGTTTATTCAATTTTTATTTTAACTTAAGTTTAAAAATAAATATGTAATTATATTTATGTAAGTAAACATAGCACGTGAAATCACATTATAATTACGTTATAGCAAACAAATAAATTTGCCCACAAGGACATGGTTGAACGATTGGAAGGTCGGTTCTTTCATGTGGGAGACCTGGAATCGAATCCAGCTTCAGTCTGCCACTCAACCATGAGCTCGTCGCATAGGAATTTCCTAGTACAATTTACATCGCCACAAAGTGCCCTTCGGAAGCTGTGGTAGAGCATGTAATAAGACAATAATTTACAAATTTATGCTACTATTTTCACTTTGTTGTTTTTTGCTTTATTATTGTAATTAAAAGATTTCCCATTCATCATCATATCATTTTTTCAATTGTGATAGTCATACAACAATAAATAAAATTAATTAATACAAATAAGATTCATCACATTTAATTTTTTTTATCGATCCATCTAATTCTAATTCTTATTATGTGACATTATATAATTTTAAATAACAATTTAAAAAATAGATGTGACAATAAAACATTTCAAGTGATGTATCTAGTCATTACATAACAACATATATCACAACATTCAGAAATCCCAAAATGCTTTTAAAAGATATCACAATATTGGTGATTTTTGTGGCAGTACAATTATTTGTTGAGATATACCATGCGAGAAGAAATATTTAATTAAAATCCTGCAAAATAATAAGTATTGTATTTTTACGAGAAGAGAATTGATTATAGAAAAATTAGTTGAATTAGAGAATGTTTTATATTTACCAAAAAAAAAAGGAGAGAAACTAAAGCGAGAAAAAATCTATCCAAAACATGCAAAACAATCACTAATTTGGAAAAAATAATTAAGGATCAATAAAATGTAAATTGTGCCTACATATGGATAGAGAATGCACCAAATTCGCTCTTCAATCAAAAATCACAAAACCAAAAAGTCTACTTTCTCGTACAAATAGTTTGCATCCTCGTTTAAAAGATTTACATTTCAGGTTGTTGAGATTACATGATAATTTCAAAAATAAATTGAAGAATACTTTGTATTTGTCTTTGATCATAATTACTATTGTAGCAATAAAACCATAGAGGATAATGTGCGACAAACAAGATGAAAAATCTGGTTGTATAGCACATATATATTTTAGAAGATATTACATGGATTAGTTTTGGTTGTGATATACTTTTCAATGCAACGTAAGGAAAGCAGATCCATGATTGTGTTTGTTGTCCGATAAACATGCCATGTCAATTTGAAAAGAAATGGACTTTAACACACATCATTCACTAATCTACTAGCATCTCTCATGCAATTTATGTGATAGTGTATGGCACTGAGAGAATATTTAAAATTGGGTACTTTCTTTTAAAATATTTAAACATCAAAACAAGAATTTATTCAAGAAAAATATTATGTTCTACACTAGAACATCTCAAATCTTTCTAAGTTCAAAGAAAGTTAGAAAATGAAGCTATTTGATTCAAAAACAAAAAATCTTAGAAGATAGTTGAACCCCTAAGATGGTTTTATTAAGGGTATATATTCTTAGAGTGTTATTTTCAGAAGAGTCTTTGGGACATTACAAAAAAAATAAAAAATTAAAGATAAAATCAATTTTTTTTGAACCCCTGAGATGGTTTTAAGGGTATATATTTTTAGAGTGTTATTTTCAGAGTACATTACAAAAAACATAAAAAATAAAAAACTAAAGATAAAATCAATTTTTTATGGCTTTTCGCTAATTTTGTTTTGACAAAATAAGTCCATGGAAACCACACCACAAAAAGAAATACTGTATTAGTTTTAAAAAAAAAAACAAGATAAAATACCTAACAATCTATAAATCTACTTTAGATTTTACATTAGAGAAAATCATTATCAGCCTCTTGACTAATTATTCTAACCTAGAACTTCCTGCATCCCATTTTTGTACATGAACTTTTAACTTGACTAGACACAACACCAATTAGTGGAGAATAAAACAATGGAAGTAAATTAAGAACCTAACTAAAAGTAGAGTCATCTCTTCAATATGTATCAAACAAATAGCTACTCAGAGGAAGAAAGTTTCGGCTGTCACATTGGGGAGACTCCTCAACTGCTTTTCTTCTCATTTCTACGACTTTCCTGTGAGAGTTTGAGTGCAAAGATGGAATAAATGTGGGACTAGCAGCAGGCCGATACTCTGGGAGTAGGCGTCCAGAACGATAACGAACTCCACAGGCATTGCATAGGGTCTTTGGACCTAATGGTCCCTCCCTCCATTGTGGTGTCTTTGTTACTTCACAATGTGTGCACTTTTTAAATAAACAAGATAATTTTCTCTTCTTTTGCTCCTTTATCCTTTTGGCTGCACAAGTTGTAAAAGACATGGGAGCCATCAAAAGCCACGGATTCGAAGTTGACGATCGTGCACGCTTAGAGCGACGACCTTTAGTTCCAAATTCGAAGGATATTGCACTCCTTCCACCAGAACAGAACCTGCTGTTTTCGAGGACAGAAATTGGACTCGGTGTCTGGAATAGAACATTCCCTTGGGCCTCCGGAAATTCGTTCTGATAGGATAGTACCGAGTTAGAATGCTACCAATCTTTATGAGTTCAGTATGAGGGATTACACAAAAAAAATTGAGAGACAAGAAGTAAGGAAGTTTGAGAGTTCAATTTCCAACTTTCTCATATTAGTGTTGATATTGCAGGAAACAAACAAAAAGCCAACTGCATGTGCTGTAGGTCCCCAAATAATTTTGAACATATTGTGATGGCTTGCAAATTCACAGAAGCATTCCATAAAGAGGAGAACAAATTTGACATTGAACAACTCAGTGTTATCAAAGACGAAAAGAGCAACAAAAGTTCTAAGGTTAGTTGGGGGTTTAAGCACAAATAAAGCCCGTGGACGATCTTAGACCCTTGATTACGACATTGAAGCGCCCGCTAAGCGAAGCACTCAATATGTTTTGACCCTCTGTTTAAGCTTTAGAAAGCACGTCTTTGACAACACTAAGAGGTTAAAGAAGAGGTTCGTGATTATTAGCTCGGGGATATTTGAGGCCAATTCTGTTATACTTCAAACCTGGAGACACACTGTTCATTGGGTCACCAGAAACAGGACCAGCAAAAGAGAAGAGAGGGAGAGAGATCATGAATTAGTCACCAGTAGGTCAACTTGCAAGACTCCCCAAGCTATATATCAATCTAGAACTAAAAAACAGGGGATGACTATTGTAGAATATTTTATGGTATCATTCAGCAAGATAGATGAACTCAGCATTTAAAATGTGGGAAACAACCTTCAAGTCCTTTCTCCTCCTATAATGCTTTAAACTGAAGAAGAGACTAAGAAAGACAAGAAAATCAGTGTCGTTACAACTTCTTCCTTATATTTTGCCATCAAAAGTAATGACATAACATCAAGATTAAACAGTTACAATGTTTCTTTGTTTGGTACTTTGGTTAGCTTTAGATTTCCAAGCAAGAATGCCATTACCTTCAAACTTACAAAATATGGAGCTTTAGTGGTAGTCATCAAGGTAAGGGATATGTGCAAGCAAGCCAACATCACTTGTCAAGAGGCAGGGATAAAAATGAGGAAAACGACTTTCCTAGTAGAGAAAACAAGTTCTACAAGCGTCTTATTTGTTTCAAGATTATTTGTTTCTTCCACAACTTTCATCAGTCAATTACTTTTTTTACAGTTTTCTACTTCTAAAATAAATAAAAATAAAATAGAGCCTTTTCTTCTTATTAGAATTTTTTTAGCAAAGAGTATAATAACACACTTATTAGAAAAGCACACAAATAAACCAAGTTAAAACTCACAGGAGCATTGGTCATACGAGCATCCAAAGAGCCATTGGCGATATCCGAAGGGATTGGCCCAAATAACTGGCCGTATACACTAGCATCCCAATCTTCACCGAGGCCGCCTTCTTCCAAACTTTCCATAGGAAAGTCCAAACCGTTCAGTATGCTGTTAAAGTCTTCATCAACAATAGGCCCCATTGGCATATCATCCCAATAATTTTGTTCAACCATATTAATCTTCTGAGTTATATATACACACAATAAACAAGGATTAGAACTATACACTATTATACGCAATGGAAAAAGTCTAATTTTGCAAACAAGAATGTGTCACCATTAACTATTGAACAAAGAGTCTAAGCACATAATTTACCCACATAATCCACGTATATTACTCTCTAATATCTCACCTTTATCAATCGATCAATCAATCACTGCTTTAATAATTGCTAAGTTCAAATTAGAGAAAAGGAAAAAGTAGTACTATATAATATATATAGTGTAGGTTTATTATGTAACGTATTCAAATATTATACAGAGTATACGCGTATGCAAAACCTAGTAGGTAAGTTAAAAAGTCGCCAGTACTTAATTTACTCGTATTTGGCCATGCTATGTACATTCCTACCAAAAATAGGAGTCTATTTAGATTCTAAGTATCAAGGAATCTTCTCATTTAATTTATTTATCCTCAAAACTTAATAAATATTAATAGGCCAAATAAAATACTTAAAACTCATTATATTATATTATACTGTTATTATTAATAATAATAAATCTTTTTAGCTAGTCATAGATTCCAATTTCCAAGCACATAAAATAGGGCCGGTAACAGAAAGAAAATTTTTGCCATAATAAGAACGCACAATATTAAAAACAAAGTTTCTAGAAACTTCCAAATTTAGCTTTAAAAAAGTTTTCTAGAAATATATGTTACATCAGTTATCAAAAACAAAATTGTTTCCTAAATAGAAAAATTATAATTTTGAGTATTTTGTAACGTTTTCCTATCAACATGTAAAATTATTGTTTAATTTTTACTAGTTTTATTCATTTAATATTACAAATATATTTATTTGTCTAATGCATAGTGAGTATTATTTTTGAAGTAAGATCACGTTCAAAATAAGGTCAGTCGTAAGAATGGAAACTCAATTGCTTTCTAAAAGAGTTTCTTCACAAAACACTATTAATTTTACAGAAGATTTTGAAGCAATTCTCGAGAAAAAAACACAAGGGGTTGCTTCATTTTCTTTTACTCTTTGTTTGGATGCTGTCAAAACTTTCCGCTTCTACCAAACGAGAATCAGAGCCATAGGGTGTGTTTGGTAGCAGGAAAATATTTTTGAGTTGGTCAAAATTTTGGAAAATAAATTTCTTAAAAATAAAGAAACTGATAGAGAAAAAACAAATTACACTCATTTCTTCCCATCCTACACCCCAAAATCCTTTACCCACATTCCTACCCCTTCCTCTTCTTCATAGGAGTAGTGTTTGGTGCCGAAGCGAGAATTTCCACTAAGGGTTAGACATATGAAAAATTAAACCTACGACAAAGTCAAAGAGGGTCAACATTTGCTATATATATATAAAAATAAATTTAATCATGTATAAATAGTGTAATTTTCTATCCTCAGCTCTACCTGGCTCCACCCCTGGTAGTGTTTACCTAAATTCTATATATATACTTTTGAGACGAGATATATTTTCTGCTTAAACAAGAATAATTAATCACTTAAACTATTTAAAAGTCATTTAAAGAAATTTTGGTAAAAAAACACTTGGTGTGACTCTCGAAATTTAAATTGTATCACGTAAATTGACACGGAAGGAGTTTTCTAGGAAAATATTTCCTTCCTACCAAATATACCTCTAATCTGTAAAATTTCGGCCAATTCTCTGAGCACCCAAAACAGAGAGTAAAAAGAAAATGCAGCTGAACAAATTAGGCAAAAGAAGCAATTACTAGAATCATATGGGAAAAAGTGAACAAACCGTTAAAAAGTTGGAAGCTGAATTGGGTAAAAAGGGCCCTTTTTGCATGTCTAAAAATGTCCGCCTTGAGCATGCCATTGCTGCTGATTGCACTGCACTTTTCTGGAGGTTTTTGCAGAAAAAAGATAGGGTGAGAAGATAGAGAATAGAGTGGGGGAACAGCTTTGGTGAAATGAGTGGTGTTGTTCAGTTTTGGTGAAATGAGTGTTGTTGGGGATTGTAACTTTGTTGGTGAAGAAATAATAAATGTTACTACCCCCCTCGTAGTGTCATAGGGTGAAGAGGAGGGAGCAGGGAAAGTGAGGTGGTCGGCGGTGCATGTGATTGTTTTGGAGGGACGGGACGACACTATTTCATCACTCATGCTTTTCTTGAGGCGTGGGGCCTACCATGCGGTGATGATTCCCCCCTTTTTTTTTGGTTTCTCAAACGTGTTTCATACGCATTAAAGTCCGATTAAATTGAGATTCCACTTTTAAATGGTCATTTTTTAGGTGGCAACATTCCAAACAAGTTTTTTTTTTCTTCATTCTCGGTATTCAAACTTGAAAACTCTCATTAAAAGTGAAAGGATCTCAATCATTTCACTATAACTCATGTTGATGACATGGCCTTCTTCACAAGAGAGTAACAACCCATTTGGATTGACTTTTGACTTCATAAGTTATAAATTCAAATTTATAGTTTTTGACTTATTTTTATCGTTTTAGCTTAAGATCAAGTGCTTATAAGCACTTTTTAATTTACCAAAACACTCAAAAGATGCTTCAAAGTTATTTTATCTTAAAAGCATTTAAAATAAGTCAATTCAAACCGGCTCTAAGTGTTTGCAGTATTTATCAATTTGATAAAAATATCTGATAGGAATAATTATTTGTTGTAATTCTGCTATGTCAAAAAATATCTCATTCATGATACATATATTGAACTAGGGTGTGCACTAATCAGATCAACTAGAACATTTGAATCGATTTGAAACAATTTGGATAATACAATTTGAATTATACAGTTTGGATTGATTTACGAATTTAATTTTAAAAAATTATGAATTTTTGATTTGAATATGATTGGGTGTGTTTACCATTCGAATCGATTCGAAAAAATAAAATTTATAAATTGTAAGTAAATAATACTCTTTGAGTTTTGAATTTTCAATTTTAAATCATTGTGGTTGAATTTTAATGCTACTTTAAACTTGCAGTGCAATGTTATTTTTAATTATTTAAGGCCTAACTTTAAGATTTTGTTACTTTTTATTATGTTTGCTCTAAAATTGAAATGAAAATAGTTGCTTGTTGAAATTTCAAAATCGAACAATATAATAAAAAATGAATCGAATTGGACCTAGAACGGATCGAGTTAGGATGAGAATTTTAACAATTTAAAATTTAAAATTTCAATTCGATGATGACCGAAATCAAACCGAATATGCACATGCCTATATTGAACGCTTTTATAGTTTTTGAATAACTTTTTTTTATCTGTTTCAATTACTTATATATTATTAAATAAATAAATAAATAATTTATTAAAATTAGTCTTATCTAATCAAATTATCATAAAGTTAATTGATACACAAAATGAATAAGTTTTAATTTTATTTGAATTTTACATGAAAATGCAATAACAAAATGATTTTTAGTGTTAACAGCTTTCTGCCAATTTCAGTACTATAACTTAATGATGATTTCAAACTCCACCACTTATTAAATGCTTTTCAATTTTTATGCCTAGGGAGAACAACTCAAATAGCCGCTCATATAAGTTATAAACTCAAAATAGTCATATTTTATATTTGACAACCCTATTATAATCATTTTTTCATATTTTTTACTTTTATTAGCCCGTTAATATAATTTTAGTAATTGTAGAATTTTGACTCTATTCACTTATCTGTAGGGAAAAAGATAAGTACAAATCTTATTTATATTTATATTCTTTTAAAAAAGAGAAATTAGATGGTTATAGGTCTATAATTAGTATAGAATACGTGTATAATTAATGTATAAGACATATATATAAATTATACATAGATTATGTAGTGATTATTCATCAATTATACACTATATATCTGTGTATAATATTTATAAGTAACATCGATACATTAATTATACACTAAATATAGTCCTGTAACTATTTAATAAAAAAATTATTTAATTTACCTTGTTTAAAGGGATATAAATATAACTAAGATTTGTATCTATCCCTGTCTACGTGGATAGAATCAAAATAAAACATGAACAACATGTGAAAGTTGGTTATAATAAAGTTATCAAAATAAAGTATGGCTATTTTAAGTTTAAAATTTATATCGACGGGTATATGAGTTAATTTTTCAAAAAATATATATCTTAAATTCACCTTAGGCCAACCAACTCTACGACTTAACAAAATTCACAAACAAAGTTGTTGAATCTTGATTGACTGACACTAGAAACTGATTTAGAGAAAGAAGAAGTATGGCATGAAATAGACGGATAAATTATCGATAGCAAATTACTTGACTCGATAGAGGGAGGGAGAGCCCTCCAACTCAAGCATGTAATTAATTGTTTTTCTTTTGTTTTTTTTTTAAATTGATTTGAAGGATAATTAATTATATTACAATATCTTTTTCTCGTAAATTTTTCTTTTCTCAGTTGCTGCAGCAACTTTATCTCGTGGATGTAGAGAGACTGTTTTGCGGAAGAGCCTCGGAATAAGGGAAGTTTAGTGTAAATTTAACACTAACATGGCAATTTGGAATATCATAGCAAATTTATCCTATATCACAAGCCTCATTACCCAAAAAAAAAAAAAAAAAAACAATAAGGGAGTTTAGTGCAATACCTCAAACCAAACACAACACAGGATTAACTGACATTACCAATAACAGGTAGAACACTAAGATTTCAGAACATCAAATTACTATTAGATGTAATACTGGAAGAAAAATATTCTCACAGTGGAGTTTACTGAAAGTTAGAAACAGAAATATTGTGCAAACTATACAGCTGAGACCAATGCAGCAGACTGCTGGCATGACATTTGATTGAATCAAAGAATTAGTCACTTTGTAAAGCTTTTGCACTTCTATATGGGAATTGGGCATCATCCATTTTGCCTGTAGCAAGCTATATAAAATGGGGAAAAAGAAGAAGAAAAATTGAGATATACAAGATCATGGTTTCACTTGAACAGCTTTAGATACGTCCAGATGGTTAAGACGACAAGTTCCAAAAAGACATTCAGGAAGCTCCTCCGGGGTGTTGGCCTGTGAAGAAAGGTATTCATATAAGCTATCAAATGGTTGATACGCGCTCCAAGAAGACCCTCTATATGATTGTCATACTCATTGAAATTCGATGTGATTGTCAATGTTGTCACTTTCCACAATTCAAGCCAAATATATATATATGCTTAAATGGAGAAGGGGACATGAACATTTACCTGGACAAGAAATGCCATTTCAATGACAAGATTGTTTAGATATCCAACAACAAGGCTTACAACACCCCTTGCAACAGTAGAAGAACCAACATCGATATCAAGCTGAAAGATCACAAAACATTTTTAGGTCTACTATGAGCAAAATTCCTTCCAGCATAAAAAGATGTTCACTATGGAGGGGTTTGAATGCCAATGCAGCTACAGCTTTGTAAAACTAGCGCGTCAACCTATAAAGGCAATCCTCAAATTGCCACATGAATCCAATATTTATAGATGTAAATTGATACATTACATGTTAATAAATGTTATAGGTGAACCTTAGAGGTAAAGGATAAGAAATTACAATTTATGTGAGAAAACTAGCTTAAAAAAACATAAATCTTTTCATCTAAATCAGAAATTTAAAACGGTTTTTAAACTTGATTGACATGAATTTTACTTCATATATTTCGTTTAATTATAGTTAATTCTTTTGTCCAAATAGTTATTATTTATACTTGCAGTTAAAAACACACACTTAATTCCGCTTTGCACTTAAAGCCCAACAAACTTTGGCGCTTTTCGAAAAGAAAAGTAACAAGAACAAGATCTGCAAAATGATTCTTTTCGACCCTTTCCTTTTTACTTACTGGCTCTCTTAGCCAGTTGAAGAAAAAAAAACTTTTATGCAAATTTTTATGAGTTCAAGAGGAAAGCACTTGGTGGCAAAAGTTAACAGTATTCTACTTTTGCGAAGAAAATACACAAACTTCTGCAGTAGTGGGAGTAGTTCATTCCCAATTCTTGAAAATGGACATATTTAACTGCACCAACTATTAGTAGCTAACGTGCAAGCAAAATTGAATCATCATTTCCTGTAAAGAGTACTCTTGAAATTTACCTCCAAGTAGTTCTTTCCCCGAAAATAATTAATTTCAAGCGCTTGACCTACAAGGCATGCTTTCTTTCCAACACTCTGCTTGACGATCCATGGTCCCTGACAAATAAATAGGAGTAAATACCACAACCCCTGATCTTTAAAAGGATAAAATTGTAAAGTACTATTTACAATGCTGATTAAAGCACATTGTCCACCCAAAAAAGCAGGCAAGAAAGCACATAAGCATTACCAAAAAAAAGACTCTCGGATGACATAAATTTTGGGAAATTAATTTATGCATGCAGTATCCATCATCTCTTTGAATATCTCAATGATAATCATATAGTTTCTTTCGTCGTTGCAAAATTTGACCGCAGAGAAGTAAAAAGGATCATTGTTTGGGAATAGAGAAAGTAAACGGGGGGTGGGGGGGTTTGGTTAAAAATTTATAAGTTGTATTTACTAAAGAAGGGTTCAGTTTTCTTTTTAAGATCATGAAAGCAGCTTGTTGCTGAGCAGTAGTTATCTGCAAGCTCAAAGGTTAAAGGATAAAAGTGCTATGAAAATGCCAGAAGACTGCTGGCATGCCATAGCTTTTTGCTAACTCATTAAGCAACTTAAATAAAAACAAATAATATTAAACCGTGTAAAAAAAGTAATTATGTTCCATCTCAATTAGAAGAATACAAACCTTGGATATGTATGGTATGAGCTTGAACCTCGAATTTCTATAAGCATCATCCCCTTTCACAAAACTCTCCAGCAAGGGCGCGTTTTCTATAGGAGTATCCATCATATAGTAGAGAGCAAGAGTGTATGTTGTTGAACCTGGTACCTGAATGTAAGGCACTTTCAGCTAAATGAACTCTCTGGAATTCCAAAGGGAAGCAGAAAAGGTATATATAGGAAGCAAGAGAATATACCTGTATATTCACAATGAAGAAAAATTCTGGACCACCTTTAGCTGCGTATTTCTGCAGATAAAAGTTTGTAAGCAGCAGGTTTATAAACTACATGTGTATGTTATGTTCATTGTCATCACACAGAATAAGAGAAGCAACCTGAACAATGCCCCCAGGGCGACCACCAAGATCATCTTCTCGCTTGTCAGACTTCAGCCAATCTGCAGCAACCATTTGCATCAATGTGCCTTTTGCCTTAATCTGTAACAGAGCCACACAACCAATAAATGACATAAAATTAGGACAATGCACATCACTTTGCAATACAATTTCGGACTAAACAAATTTTAACATGAGTAGGGCAAGAACCCTGAATATTTCAGGCATGCTAGCATAGCCCACAACCAGCAAAGAAGCCTGCAGATTTTTTGAAGTTGAGTTTCCATGCCGGTAATGCCATTTTAGACATATTTTATTGGAAGGAATCACAAACAATGGAATTTTGTTTAATACAATTTAACTGATACTCGATTGTGGTAGAGCAAGATGTGGCTTTTGTTGAGTGATGATCAGTAGGTAAGGTTCAAAAATTAATCAGACAGCAGGAACATCAAACCACAGATATCAATTTAACAAAGGGAAGCATTTCCAGTTTCCAAGATCAAATGAGTCAGAGATGGACCACACAAAAATTGAATCAGAACATGCTTATTGGAAAATAAGACAGCTATAACTCAATCAACTATGAAATCCCACCTTCTTACGATCTTCTAGATAAGTCTCTCCCCGAATAAGAAAAGTTGACGGATCTGTTTGGGCCCAACTGCAAGGCAAATTACAAGTTGGATCTTTTGGAAGAGTGGACCCATAGTGGCACAGCAATGAATCTTCCTTTGCCATTTCATGCAGATCTACATAACCCCGCTTTTGAACTGAAGTGGGAAAAGAATCTCAATCCTCAGAACTTCAACATTTCCATTAATTGATTTTTTGGAAATAGCAACACAGATCAAACTCACCAGCAAGATCATGCAACTTTTTAACAAAACCAGCAGCAGATGATAATCTGGCATGCCGTGTGTCCTAGAAAGACAAGAAAAAAAGACATGAAGATAGAGAAAGTCGTAAGGAAAACCCAGAGAGAAGAAACATCTTGGAAAAGTACTGATCTGCATTCTGCAACAAGATGATAGGTCTACGCAAGAGGGGATAAGGTCCAAAACAGACTGCTACAGTAGGGTTTAATGAAGGGAATCAGGAACTACTCGAGAGAAATGAAACTTCTCTTTGGGGGTGGGGGTAAGAAATCGAACTTTAATGTATTAACATTGTTGGCATCCTAAGACGTGGAAGTCATAAGAGACTGCATATTTATTGGATTCAAGTGTATATGTTTTAAAACCAGATAAAAGACATAAATTAGACCACCAAAACAAACATAAGGTGCCATTCAAATAAAAGTTAGTTGAGAGAAAGTTTCACATCTTTCATTACTAGTAGCAATAGAGAGACATGCTTAAATCATGAAAGTCATGGCTCATGTAGCCTCATGTATTTCTGAAAAGCTACCTGCTCGAAGAATAGCTCCCAAAGATTATGGTTTAAACAGGTAATACCTGAGAGTACATCTCTGGGCCAAAATCAGAAGGCCAGCCATTTTCCGATTGGTCATCGTCAAGTGGTTCAGAGACATCAAAAAACTCATCTGATGCATCATTTAACCCCATCAAGCTTGAATGTTCAGAAGGTGCTTTAGCGACTTCTTCATCTTCCATATCTGCCATATTCTTCCCATTTTCCAGTCTGGTTTGTATTTCAACCTTAACTTCTTCATTTTGATGCAGTCTTTTGTCTCTCACCTGCTCCTCCAGAAAATACGAGGAAGAGCAATCTCCTAATTTTGCTATAAAAAGCTCCCTCAAAGCTACAAATGCGGCAGTAAATCACAGGTTGAGCCCCCATGAGCAGTCATAATATGTAAACATGAATAAAAGTAACTAATATGAAACTAGATCGTGCAGTAAAAACACACCAGCAAGTCTCCCTAACATGTGGATTGTTATACATCTGGATGACGATGTTCGTAAGTAAGACTTCCAATATCTCCAATCAATAGCAAGCATATGCTTTACTACTGACTGTTTCCTTTGATTCACAGGTGATATCACATATCCTCCACCTGCAATGATTAGCAAAGTATAACCATAATGTGCAGCTCTACAAAGGGTAGTCTTGTGCAAAAAACACGTGAAGCATATGACTGATGCTATGTAACAATAAAATTATCAACCATGCATGATTTGCAGAAATTAGGCATCCATGCACTATGAGAATTTAAGAATTTTAGCTCTTCCATGTAAAATTACACATCCACAACAGCTAGAGTGACAAAATGAACTTAATACTCGCTCTACGTTGTAGGCATACATTACTTTTAAGGCAGGCACGAACATAGCCCTTCTGACATGGACACTTCTGATGAAACACAGAATGGTATAGAATAACTGCAAGAGTAAACAGATAGGTCATGCTGAGACCGAGCAGTTTTAAAAAGCAACCAAAACCAATTAACAAACATTGGTACCATATGTTCCGTCATCCTCCCTTCTCCAATAGCGTCGCAAAAGAAGATCTCTTTTTTTCATACTCCTGCAACAACTTATGTCAAGTATAAATCCTAACAAAGTACAAACAGTTTGGAAAGTGAATATCATGCATGTGCCTGACCAAGGTAGCCAATCCCGACGTAGAAGCTTATGAACAATATCTGTGTGACCATCAAGGTGTTCAATGACACTACCCTTGTAGTGACAGAAATCCCATCTGCAGAGTAAGAAGCATAACAAACTATAAGGATACAATGAGTATATAACAGAGATCCCATCTGCTGAGTAAAATACATAATACTTAAAAGGATACAATTATTTCTTATTTCCAGTCTCCACAGAGGAAGGCAATGAAAGCTGCACTTGGATCAATTTTACAAAATGCCATCTACTTGACATCTAAGAAGCTATATACCAACATGGACTAACTACGGGTGTGCAGATATAGGTATGAACACGTACTTTTTTTCTCTATCTTTAGTGTATTTTAAGGAATCATATGAAGCATCCATGCCCAATAGAACTCTACTTCATCCCTCGCCTGAATTGATTAAGGAATTCATGCCCAATATATCAAGGAGTAGAGTTGAGTAGGAATTCATGCCCAAATAATTGTATCCTTGATATATTGGGCATGATGGCATATTTCAAAGAACTCTACTTCATCCCTCGCCTGATGTCAAGTAGATGGCATATTTCAAAGGCCTGCACAATAGAACTCTACTCCTTTTAGGAATACCCTTTTCTCCATCTCTTTTCCTCCCCAAACAGTATGCTTCTAAGTTTCATAAAATATAAAAATTACATGAGGAGGTCTGCTCTCTTCAACTTTCAATAACTATGCATGAACAAATTCATTCTTAAGTTTTTCTTTTTGATTGGTTTCTTAAGTTTTTCGCAAACATGATGAGATATCTTACTGAGTAAACCTCTGTTTCTCTATGAATGGCTAGTTCTTATGCACAGCAAGTGCCGTCATTTTCACCCACAAAATTAGTGCAGTATCCTCGTTTCCCCTTCTTCATCCCTCACCTGAATTGATTAATCAATCAACACTGCCTCAGGGTCGGAGATGTGAATACTCCTCATCCATTCTGCTCTTTTTGAGCTTTTTTTTTAAAACCTAAAGTCCCCGAGGGCTAGTGGTGCACGATCCGAAACTCAACCTTAGAGATAATAATTTGGGGTACTAGATATTATAAGATAGGTTATTTTTTTAACCTTATTATAAGTCAACGCCAGATATTCACAAAACTCACAATTCAATAGTCCAGTTGAATCTTCATTAAACAACTGTGGGAAAGAAGACTTTCATAGTGCTGAAAACGGGTTATTTCCTCGAAAGGCATATGTTTTCTGGTATTCAACTTATCCAAGTCTTAGTTATACTTTAAATGCAAAGAGATACTAATTTTAGTAGCAATGAAGTATCTGCAGTATAAGCTTGTATGAAGACTTTTTGTTAAAGACTTTGCAACTCACTCCGATCTTGAAGGACCAAGTGACATGAGTGTTTGAAAAATGGCCTCTGAAGTTCCATCAACTACACCAACAGCCATTATTGCAGGGTGATCATCCCACTGCACAGCATGGGACAAGTTTAGTAACATGAGCTTGTAGATTTACTGCCCTAGGTGCTGAATATTAGGTTACCTTCCCATGAGATTCACTATCCTTAGCTTCCTTAAATAGCCGAAGACCTGCATGCCCAAGTGATTTAAGGACAATTGGCAAGAAAGAACAACAAATGGAGAGAATCGACCACTTAGCAACGAAAGACAGAGAAATGATCTTAGAAAAGTTCCCAAGATAAAGCCAACCATGTCTCCTTCCCGCAAGAGAAAAACTAAGGAATTAGAAGAACTTCTGAGAAAATGACTCAGAAACATTGTAACAGAAATTCTTAATGGATCCTCAAGGACGAAAAATTATCATAAGAGCAAAAAATCCTACATGGAATTTCAGCTTCTCAAACATAAAAATCCTTAGAACCTACCATTCTGACAACCAAATATTGTCCAGGATGAGGGTGCAACAACATCAGATGTCGTAGCATCAGCTACTGAGGATGAAGAGAAAGTCCAATCAATGGAATTCAGATGATGAGATTTGTTGGAACAATTTAACCTGTGTGGAAAACGGAAAAAAAAGGAGAAATTAGCAAGAGACAAGCAACAGATGCTTGTACGAAGAATAAATATCTCTAAAGATCCTTAGCAAAGTAACATATTGATATACCAAATCAAAATACCTCAAAGACTGTGAGTCACGCCTTGGACAATCAGCTGCAGTTCTTTTATTCATGTCTGCCTACAATTATTCATTATCATCAGTTGCCAACGAAGGGAGACTTTAACGGTTCATATTGATTACTTTATACCTTTAAAGCTGCTTCCTGTAGGGCCTGGATCCATCTTGCTGCTTCCTCAGGACTGTTTGCTCCTAACTATTGTTCGTAAATTTTCTTTAGATACTCATTCATCTCAAAAATAAAAGCTGAAACAGGGCAAAAGGCAATTTCCGCACCTTCAGCTGATCATTATGATTTGAGGCGTTGTATAGAGTGAATATGAAAACGACCTGGAAGAATGCAGAAGTAACAAAACCAGAAAGTTTTAGTAAAGAGGTAAATGTATTCAATGATAAAAACCCAGTCAGAACAAATTGTCTCTGCCATGTGTTGGGACTGGGATAAAGATCATACTTTTCTTTGAATGCTCTCTCTCCCATTGTCGGTCACCCTGATGCAGGAATCAATAACAGCACTTCTAACAGGATCCTACGAAAAAACAACATGAAATATTGCAGTGAGTCCTGATAATATGAAAAATCAATAATTCCAAGAAAGCTAGGGCAGAAGAACTGCAAAAATAAAATTGTCATCCACTTGAAGAAGAAATGTTGATACTTGACTATTCTAGAGACCATTGAAGAGCTGTAATCGACTTAAAATCTATACAATATGAGTCCACTACTTACATACAACTCAGTGATAAACACTAAAGGATGAAGTATGGGAAGAGCGGAACCCATTTACAAGAATATAAGTAAGGACCAGCATAGAAATTTCTCCTTAGATCCTCTTTCTTTTATTACAAAGTAAAACATAGCTACTATTTGTAATGTTTATCATTCTTTAGAAAAAATCATAAGATATTCCAGAAACAATGATCTCTATGCAAAATTCTAACAAAAAATAGAAAAGTATGCTACGCAAAAGCTTAAATCATTAGACTTAGTGAGGATTGCGGATATATTTGAATCAGCTGGACATTCAAACTTTGAAGTGATTATCAACATCCTTATCATATGCCTCTTTCATTTCATAAAATCCTTCTGAATCAAATCTAATAAGTTGTAGGTTTTTAGTTAAATGAAAGAAGTTATTGGCATTTAATCTTCCATAGTTGAAGGAAAATGGCCGGCTGGAAAAGGTACCTATCCGAAAGGAGCAAGAAGATTTTGAGAGCTTGGAAACTACTCCTTCTGTCCAAAATACTTGTCATGTTTCACTTTTCGAGAGTCAAACTACGTAACTTTGACCAACATTTAGAAGAATTGCAACTTATAATACTTCTCATTCTAAATTTTAATTTTGAAATATTGAATTAATCTAATTCAATTTACCTCTGAAGATTATTCAACTTGACTCTCGAATAACAAAACGTGACAAGTATTTTGGGACGGATGGAGTACCATTTTATACCGGCACTGTTTCCGACTATGAATCAAGTTATTACTATATTGAGAAGCAAACCACTCGCTTTCCCACAATTAGTAACTCAGAAAAACCATACAAGTGCGAGCACTGATCTTGGGGCTACATGCATCTACATTGTATGTATGTTTATTAATATTAACTCCGAACACATTGTCACAAAGAATTCCGAACACACACACTGCTAAATCAGATTACAAGTTGGCAACAACTTGTTATCAATACTAAACCTGTAAAGCAAAAAAAACAGTATCCCTGCACAAAATAACTATCAATTGGCATACACATACAGAGAGAGAAAGAATGATCAACCTCATTGTTGGAATCTGGGTTTGATTTATATCTCTTGAGAAGAAGATCGTGAAGAAGAAAGTAACGTTTCCTTGAGTACTGAAGGCCAAACCGATTGGACCGAATGAGATATAACCACCCTTCCATTCTACAAGAATCCCCCATTTCAAAATTTATCCAACACCCACTTCTTGTATTACTCCAGTATAACAGTTCCACTTCAATTTTCCAACTTATATAACAAAATTCAGAACAAAAATTACACACCCATATACAAGAATTTATTGTATGTGTGTCCCTAAAATTGTGGTCCAGTGAAGAAGCGAAGAAAAATTCTCTATCAGAGATTCAATGTAGTAGTTTTTGTATGTCTTATATGATGATTGCTTTGGCGGTATGGGGGCTCTCTCTCTTTCTCTGTATTTTTCTCTGCAAACTATAAACTCTCTTCTTTTGTGTGAAAAAGTTAAAAAAGCAACTGAATTTGCGCGTAGGAGAGACAAAAGTTTGGAAGCGGAAATTATTTGAAATGTGATATGACTGTTTTACCCTTTCAGTTTCCACTCTTAAATCTTTATTTTTGTCTTTTGTTTTAAGCTATGAGTGACGCCTAGGCAGATGTGTCCTCGACCTAATGGCTTCGGACGCAACTTGCGTTCAAAGACTCAATGATTCACAAAATTTTACAATTTACACCACGTATCGCATTTTGCAATCCACTCTTTAATTTTAAATTATTTGTGTTCATTTTAAAATATTTTTATAAGAGAATTTCATTTTACATGTAAGAAATTTGAAAAAATTACATTCTTCTATTCAATTTATAAGTGATTATACAGATTCATTTTCACGTGAGAATTGAGAGGGATTAAGTGGTTGTGTCGTATAAAGTTTGAGATTAAATTAATCGTGTGTTTGGTTGATAATACGTAAAATAAAGATGAATTTTATATCATAATCATGTCATTATCTATCCTATATAAAAGGTAGAATTGATAATCTATATCTAAGATTTGAGCTAATCTCTATCGTAAGTCAAGTAAAGTCTAGACTTTCGTTTCTTGGCCTCACGATGGTAAAGTTCACATAAATAAGAGATATTCATGTTAGTGATGGAAGAATAAGTGGAAACGAGGGGTGAAATGGGTAGGGACATTAAGGTGGCATGTCACGTGACGTTCACCTTATCAAAATATCAGTATCACGTGAGATTGGGCATTGTCCACCTTAGACAACCCAGATAAAGAAAGAATATGTTTGAACCATTTACGTAACAACGGGGTACTTTTGTACGGATAGTAATAATAAAGGGTAAATTGATTATTTTTTTTATATAGTAAAGGAGCAAATTTAACCCTTTTTGGAATACTAAAATGAATGTGCAAAAGAAAGAAAAAGAAAATCACATTAATAAGGACTTATACGTAAAATAATAAAACTTACATTTTGTTTAGGTGGTAGTCTCTTTCATCTTCCTCTTTAGTTATTTGGACTATAATTATCAAAAAGAGAGATGCAAAGTGGTAAACAAGTGAATAAAGTCACAAGCGTTTTGAGTAATAAAGATCAATTCCATCGGCAGCGGAATCAAAATTTTCACTAAGGAGATCCAAAATATGAAAAAGTAACACACGAACTAGTTAAAGGAAGTTTAACATCTACAATATATATAAAAATAATAATTTTTAACCATATATAAATAGTAAAATTTTCCCTTAGTTTCAAGGAGGCTCCGCCCCTAAATTCAATTGTTAAAACTTAAAAGTTTGCAATTAAAACAATAAATTTTGCATAAAGAAAATATTTCAATATTGACAAAAGTGTTATAATTGTAGAAATGAATCATTCGCCTTTACTTTGGCTTTCTGAGAAAGACTTCGTAGTACCAAATGAAGCATCTACTCCTTAATTATGAATTACGCTAACTGACATTTTCAGCTCGTTTTAATGGAAGGGACGTTCTATTTGTAAATCCACAAATTTACTTTTAACTCTTTTAAAGGAAATTAAAACAGAAAAATTTAATTAGAAATTCAACAACATGCATCAATCATAACAATAGTCTGCATTATAAAGATTGATGGCCTAACAGGAATTATGACCCAAATTTTGTTGTGGAGTTCACTTTCAATAGCAACTCTCCCTGTTAATTATTGTTCTTTTGCATAGGCGGATTTAGAATTTAAAACCTTGATCGTAAATTTGTGTATCACGCTAAAAATAACTACTAATAATAAATTTGCCTCTGATCACACCATAGAGAATCTTTGGGCTATTTTAGTTCAACTACTAATATTAGAGCCAATAGAATTTGATGAGACAAGTATATATGGAGACGATGGAGTGATGGAATGAGGTCCGACTTGTTGCATTTGCTTGTCTGCAGACCGGTTTACTATATACTTAGTTATTTACCTATAATTTGAAGATGCATATACACAAAAAGAAGCTTATGAGCCATATGTCATGTAAAACTTAGTTCAAAGAAAAGATCGTTACTTATCAAACAAAGTCGACATTAGTAATTAACAAGTTCCATCTTGTTCAAGGAAAACTCCCCTAGGCTTGTTTGAATAGTATTATTTTTTTGGTCCTCTTTTATCCACAATATCCAAAAACTAATAAAATATCATAGTAATAATAAATTTGTCTTCTAGAGTTTTTTTTTTTTTTTTTTTTTTAGTATGTGCATGTGCCCTATAGGCCATTTATAAACAGGTACGAACCCCATGACATTTGATCCCCCAACCAAATAACACATTTTGAAGATAATGCCACAAATATACATTCAGACTGTCAATGTCCCTCCAAAATATTGAAGACAAAAAGGACAAAGTAAAATAAAATTACAACTCTGTAGCCAGTAGCTGGGTATTTCTGTTGTCCTTCAATTTACTTCTTGTCATTTTACGGTTTTTGGAAGCTTGCAAAGTTAACTAGTACATCTTTATGTCCATATTATTATCCTAAGAAGCCACAGTTTAGGGCCGAAGCAGGCATATCGTTTTAATCCATACGATATGCCTGCTTCGGCAGGTTTCACTCCAATTTTTTTTATATCTTTCTTCGTTTTAATTTATTTATCTAACATTAAAAATTTTATATATCACAATAATTAACAATCATTTTATATTTAAAAATTATATTAAAAGTATTATAAATCACAATAATTAACAACTTAAAATATTCTTATATGATTTTCATTGATTTTAAAAAATAATGTATGCATATCTTAAAATTTCATTAATCTTAATAAAAGAATATATGCGTATTTAAATTAGGCATATCTTAAAATTTTGAAATATCAATATTGGGTCCGTGCATAACATGAGTAACCGCTTCTAGTATTTAAAGGGGCGAAAATGACACCACATATCGTTTGAAGACTTTAAATTATAAATTATACATGTACTTTTATTGATTTACAAAATCAATCTTTTAATTACAAGTCATAGCAGTTTAGGTAAAAATTTATATTCTTACTGTATTATTTTTTTATTTTTAATGAGAGAAAAAAATTATTTTATTAATTAATGGTTAGGATATTTATTATAAGAGAGATAAGTGGGCAAAAAAATCTCACCAATTATTTTAAATGGAGAAAAAATCTCCTATTTCTCTCTCTCTTAATTGTCCTATCTTAATTATTGTCACCAAGGAATGTGTTTTCAAATTTGGTATCAACATAATATCAATTTATATTCTATTTATATTGCTTTTTATACATTTTTCATTTAATTAATGATAGTCCAAGTACATTTCTTATTAATAATTTTTTATGTGTGAATCCGTATTAAATCTGATATGAATGAAATATTAATACAGTTTATGTTGAAATCAGTTTTTATATTCTTTCCATACACTAAATTATAATCTATATATATTTCCTATTAAAATATTTTGTGTTTGAATATGGTATTAGATTTGGTATCAATTGAATAACCAAGAAAAATCTGCTAATTGACGATAAATTTTATTTATCTGAATAACTTTGGGAGAGAATTTGTTTGAATTTTGAAAGAGTAAAAAAAGGAATAAATTATTGGAGAGATATGAGGATGATTGATATCCTTATTTAACCACCAACTATTTTTTAGGGATAGTTTTTAAAATTAGTTCTAATTTATTAAATTATGAATATGTGAATTAAATTCATTGTAGTTTCCACTTTTATTAAGATACTTTAATCCTTTTTACTGTTTTGGTATAATTTGTTAAAAAATTATTGGTATGAATTGAAAACTAACAAATTATGGTATGACTTGTAATAAAAAAATTTATATTGTGTATATATGTTTTTTTTTCCTTTAAAGGGTGTGTGTGTGTTTTGTTGCTATTTTATATTTTTGTATATATGCCTTGATTATATATTTATATATAGATTTGAGACAATTTATTAGTATCTAGTTTGTTTACGTCTTTAAATCTATTTCTCGATTTTGCATGTATGAGATTGTTCACATTATTGGTATTAAGCCCGTATATAAAAGGAGGAGAGGTATGATAGGTTGGCAATTACCAACATAAAACTAGAAAATTTCATAATGAAATCCAATTCTCAATCAATTCATAAGACTATTCAATTTTTCTATAATGAGATTAGAAAGATATTATACTGAAAGTAATTGTGCAACATACTTCTTCTGTCACAAATAAAATAAATACAGTCAATTTTTCTCTAAATATGTAATAAATTAAAGAATAATTATTTCTTAGTTGTTAGAGAAAACATGTAACTTCCTAGAATTATAAATCGATTTTATGAAAAACATACCTCGAGAAAATTATTATACTGAGAATGCAAGAAGTTAATTGGAATAATAAGAAAAGATCTTAGCCATGCTGTAATTCAAATAAAAAAATTATACGTTAGTATGTGAAAACGAAATTTACAAATCGCAGCTCAAGTCTTTCTTTCACTCACAACCTTGACTTTTTACACAAGTGAAATTCACACAACTTTAATTTTCTATTGCCTTAATTATTTATCTAGTGTCTTAATATGATCATGAATGCTACAAAAATATTATTTCCTCCGTTTCAATTTGTTTGCCTTACTTTCATTTTAGTCCATTTAAAAAAAATGTCTATATTTTTTTTAGCTTTACACATGACATGTTTGAGACCACAAGATTAAATATCTTTTTGATGTATTTTACATATCTTTAGTTTAAGATCACAAGATTAAAAAAATTTCTTTACTTTTTTAAATTTTATGTCAAATCAAAATCAGATAAACAAATTAAAACGGGGAGAATACAATCTATATCCTATTGATCAAGTGTTTTCACGTGGACATAAAAGCCACAGAAAAAAAAATTAATATTGTATGGAAACAAATAATTTAGTAAAAGATAAGGAGAAACATTAAATTGGAAGCAAAAAGTAGTTGTAGAATGATTGGTTATGGGGTAGAGGTAGCAAAGTCTTCCTTGTATATATAACATCACTTCGAATAATTGACACTTAGTCATTTCTGTAAAATTTCCTACTGACAATAACATATAAAATGAATCATGATGTTGACAATAGTTGACTCATATCTAATACTCCTACATGAATTAATGGTTTTAATATATTAATTGCATTTCAATTTATACTAATCTTCTATTAGAATGGTTTTCACTTTTCCATCTATATGGAAGCCTTTAAAGATAAATAAAGCAAATACAAAAGGAAAAAAAAAACAAAGAATTGGTACGGACTTAAATTGCATTATCACGAACAATAAATGAGAACAAGTTAATTATGGGGTTTTATTACATTTTTTATCCCAACTGACAAACAACAATACAAATCATTTAATGCAAGGGTTTTAATTAAAGTCGCTGAGTTATGCAAAAATTTAATAATAAAAACTATACAAATCTTTTCCAGCTGAAAATTTTGGTCCAAGCTAACCCATAATGCTGGGACAGAAAAATTTAAGGAGGGACGACATTTTAATATTTTATTATAGTGTTCAAAGTCTACCATAATTTAATGCTCCAAAATCTTGTGTGAGAACCATTATCATGAGGAGTTACATCACATGATGATGACAATGTTACTAATATATTAACATGAGATTTTTGTACTGCTTTGAACTATTTTTCATCATCTTTTTGCCTTCAAGATAGGAATAAAATTTGTGTACACTTATTATATGTATTAACATGAGAGCTAGATGTGAATAATATTCTATCATCTATTTAGAAGTTATCTCTTGAAGTTCTGTAATGAGATGACACTCACGTTTACTGTTCGTATATTTTATTTTTTGTGAAAAAAAAAAAACTTTAACTTATTATACTAATATAATTATCCATATTAATTTCATGGAAGGGCCAAATGATTAGAGATATTATTTTGGTAGGCCAGATTACAAATCATCTAAATTCTGGTACTCCGTTCGTCCCAATGTTCCAATTTATATGGTAGTGTTTGACTAATACAAAGTTTAGTAATAAAAATTTAAAAGTTAGTGGTCTAAAATAAGCTATAAAATTTGTGTGATCACAAATCATCTCATTAAAAATATTATTTCTAAATATAGAATTGTATTTTGGGATAAACTAAAAAAAAGTGTGTGATATAAAATAAGAAATGGAGTATAAGAAACACTATACTTTACCCATGCTATCTCTGATTTCTGGCATAGGACTACACACAAGCCAACTTTCTAATCAATAATATAGTTCAATTTAGAGAAAATACATAAAGTCCCCTAAAGTTGGACGTGATTTAGAAGTAGACACTTAAAGTTTGTGGGATCCAAATACCCCTTAAACAATTTAAAATAATACAAACACCATATTTTTAGTTCAACCTCAGTTATAAGAAAAAGAGAAAAATCACGCACCAATCATTATTTACCACGTGTCAAATTTATTTAATTTACATTTTGTTTATATTTTTGTACTTTATCTCCTTTTCTTTTTAAATTTTTTTCTCTCCTCTCTCTCTCCTCTTTTATTCTTCTTCCCCAAACTTCACCCCTTTCCAATTTCACAGTTAAACCCATTTCTTCTATCGCTCAACCTCTTCTCCTCCGGTGTTGTTCAACCTCCGATAAAACTAACACTATTTCACTTAGTTTCATCTTTTAATAAACTTTTTTTTTTATTATCGTAGTTAAAATCAAATTATCATCAAATTCAAATTTAAAAATCAAAATCACTATACTAATGATAGGATCGGAACTCCATTAAAATAGAGCTTTATAATTTTTCTTAACCAAAAAGATAGAGAAAAAATAAACCTATTAGGGAATAGAATCAAGGAGAAAAGAGTTTTAAAAAATAAAGGAAAAAGAAAATTTACAGGAAGAAAAAGAAGCAATAGGTAACAGGGTAAAAGAAGAAAAAGAATGGTGAGGAGTACAATTGAAGAAGATAAAAGGTGAGGTAGGGGTTGTGGGTAGGGGGGGGGGTTAATTGAAAAAGTAAATTAAAATAAATAAAGTTAAAAAAGAGAAATTAATAAAAATAAAATTTTAATCTTTTTTTTCAATTTCTCACTCTCTATGACAGGTGACCAAAAAAGAATGCAATAATATCAGTTTAAAATTGTTGAGTGGGTAATAGAAGTTTAGGTGTCTATTTCCAAATCACGTCCAACTTTAGGGGAAATTTTATGTATTTTCTCTTCAATTTACAAATTACTTCCTTCGATCGTATCTGTACTTGTTATGTTTGTCAATATAGTTGTTTCTAAATATTTGTCATTTTAAACCATCAATGTAACGACTGAACAAGCACAAAATAAAGCCATCCTGTAAATTGAATCACTTGCACTGCTAACTAGGCATATTAGCACAAAATAAAGTCATTATACAATCTTCTCATTCCAGTAATCAATGTGAGTTGGTCTTAATCAAAATCGAAATCTTCATTTTGGATACCATCATATTTGGATTTCCAAATGGTTGATCCTCTAACCATTTTTCCTTTTGGTTCATTCTCTCACAATTTTCCCTCTTTTCCCAGCAAATGCCGTGAACCTGAATTATGCATTCACTGGTTGTGCTGGCACTCCAAAAATGAGAATACAAGAGAGAAGGATGAAGGTGAACAACAATCACGGGCTATATATAAGATCTCATGTATCATCTATGACAAGAGGCATTCCAGTATCTTACTGTTTACGGTCCAGGGTCTACAGATATACGGCTGCTCTATAGTAGAACAAATATTTATAAAGAAACACTGGCAAAAAGAATTAGACATACCTAAAACAGGAGAAAAAAAGAAGGTAAAAGAAGCAATTTACAAACAAGTTGTAGGCGATGTTATACTCTGGTTTTCCCATTCTGTGCATAATATGCCTTATCTGCATGGGCTAATCGATCCTGAAACATTGTCCACTCACTTCTGCACCTCTCTCTTACCTACAAAAAAGAAAACAAATAACTACGATGTGATTACTTAAATGTGAAACAAATGGGGAATGATATTTGTCAAACTAGATTTGATGTGAGCCGCGGATTTGCTTACCCCTTGCCAAGGGGCTTTACCATTCTCCGAGTTACCCTGTATGTTTCACAAAACAGAAATTGCATCAAGAAAAATACTTAACAAAGGATAACAAGTCATAGAAAATACAAGGGAGCACTGAGCTATAGTTGCAGCAAAGCAGCCTCAACCTTTAGGATATAAATATATCCACCATATGGGGAAGCAAAACCAGCTTTAGCTCTAAGGACTTAAATCATGTCGCAAAGTGGCATTCTTGTCTCTCGGTAAAGTCAATAATCTCCACTTCCTACCTAGAACTCTAAAGAGACAAAGGATACTAAGTTCAGTCATCCTATGAATCAGCCTTCAGAGGACTTTTCAAGCTAGAGCGGTAGGTTCTTAATTCTATCAAAACCTTAACAGCAAAAATCATATTTAACATGAATTGTACAACTACAATAAAAAATAGGAATACAGATTTCCACCAACTACATTATCTCAAAGTCTCGTACAATGCCAGATGAGCGCTTTCGGTGTTATATACAGTATTAAATTGATCAGAATGCAGGCTATGACACAATCAGTCGGAATCTCCATTTCAAAGAGTCAGCATATACTTGAGTTCCCGTTTTGGGGTAAGGATAAGTTTATTATCTAATTAAATGAGATCGTCGCTAATAATGCGAATGTAATTTGAAAAACTAGTAGAAATTCAGCTATTTAGTTTCTGGAAATGGACATTTACTAACCTGACTTCCAAGGGAAGGAATAACTTTATGCACAATCCATTGTGAATCCACTACACCAATTTTTTCATGCGCAGGCTGCAAATAAAAGGTAACAAGATTTTGCTAAATGGTCCACCATACTTCAAATTAGCAAAACCTCTACAATGCTAAAGAGAATGCTTTCAAGGTTCATAATGTCATCAAAGTCTAAAGGGGCAGCCACCTTTATCATGACACAAGTCCTCTTTCACTTTTATAACTGACAGATACATAAATGGGAACTACTGACCTGTACACATCTTCTGAGAGCGAAATCCAATCCCCATCCATGCACCAAATCATTCTATAAGAAGACATCAAATGGAAGCAGAGCTGTCACTATAATAGCACATGTATTTATTAATGCACTCATGACCACTGTAAGTTCACTCTTGAAAGGATTACAATGAATCCATATCCCAATTGAAAGAACTACCTGAATCATATGCCAAACACATCGCCATGCTTCTCGAGAAAATACAGGAGCCATTATTTCCACAAAACTGAAAAAACAAATCAGGGAAAAGCTAAGTTGCAGGCTAATGCTAAAAGTACCAGATGGTGCAGTTGTGGACAGGACTTCTACAAATCAATTTCCAAAAATTGCTATGTATAAAAAACTCAAAATAATATTTGCTGACTAGAAATTGCCCGAGTATATAATTTACGAGAAGTTCATTTGCTCAATCATAAGTTTATTAGGAAGAAAGCATGTACAGAAGGTGTCAATTCAACATCTTGCAGGTAAACGACAATACATTAATTGCATGCAGTTCTACTCATAACATATAAATACTTCTCCCATCTTCCTTCCTTTACCAAAATTGTCGTTTTCCTTTAGTAAGGAGAATGAGATAATAAAAGGAGGATATGGGGAAGGGGACATGCTTCTGAAAATTAAAAGAATGATTTATAAAGTCTTGAATTATCAATCAACAGCGTCTAAATGATAGAACTCAATCATAATATCCCTATGCTGAACCTAAACATACAAACAGAATTAACCAGCAGACAACCAGATACGTTACTCAACTTTGTTACATCTGGTCTTCGTGGATGAAGCCTCAAGTTGCATTCAAATGTATGTCATATATCTTACAGAATCATACTAAAAGACAAAACAATTCATAGTGATATTCCCAAGTATATTATGTTGGGTCTACTCTAATTTCAGGTACATTACATAAGTCGTCCTTGAAGAAATTACTAAACAAGTGGGTAACAGATAAAGCTCAGTCAATGTGACAAAGTTACTCAGATGAAGGACGAGGTTGAACTTCAGACAGCACAGGTTCTCCAACGTACAATCATATGTAACATGATAACTCTAATAGAATAATGAAGGACTCTTCAAACTCGGACGACATGTATCAATCAATCAACTACGCTTCGATGCCAAACACAAAATACATGTATGCTTGAGTTTAAGAATGGTGAAAAAAGTTGTGATCCAGAGTTCAAATTTCTTAAACATTACTCTGAAAATGTGATTAGTTCCAAGAATTATGTAGCATTCTGCACAGTTTGATGCATAAAATGATGCGAGAATCAAACTTAGCATTTTGTATCCATCAAATGTGTACATATATGTGTTGGTAGCTAAGTATAGATTGTGTCCAGCTTGCACATTTTTAAATCTGTGTGTGTGTGTGTGAGAGAGAGAGAGAGAGAGAGTACGCTGCACAAGGAGGCAACCGTGGATCACTGCACCAGCCTGGTTTCTCCTCTGTATCCCTGTTTCAGGCCACAAACAATTCTGAGTGTGCATGAACACGAGCTAATCTATATAGAGATTCAATCCGAACTATTGGGGCACCAGAGATGGGGACTGTCAGAGAAAGATGGGAGACAGCAACACAATGGACTTACTTGTGAACTTCTCTATCACCTCTCCTCTTTGTCATCTGCCATGTTAGACCATTGTTGGGTTCAAGACCTGGCTGAGAGATCTCTAGACCGTGTTTCTTAACTAGCTGAATATACCTATCATATTAAGGTGCCCAGATTAGGTGGAAACAAAAAGTGACAAGAAGAATCTTTCACTCTTTAAGAATGAGAAGTTATTGAAAAACACCTACTTCTCTGCATTGAAGTGTTCAACCCCCAGATCTTCGTCCCAGATAAATATATAATCATAGGCGGCTACGACATCAGGATGCAAAAACCTCTTTGCATACCACCTGTTAAGGAAAATAGAAAGACCCGCAAAAGATTATGGAACTACTAAAAGATACTAGTCTAAAATCCTATTTAACACCCTTCCCTTCATCTTATCATCACAAACTCAAAGAAGGGTGGTATACATGCTAAAGGGCTGCCAGAATTGGTAAAAATTCTTAGGCATATTTCTTTGATTCTTGCATCATTTACATTTCTGGGATTTAGAATCCCAAATATTGTTACATAAACTAGAAAGTCTTACCATTTAGTCTGCTTCCTAATACTGATATGAACTGCACGCTTGGACCACTCAAACTGATCCCATTCACTCGTTCGACCATCGTAATGAAAAAGCAAAATTTGAAAATCCTCTGAAAACTGACCAACATACATAAAATAAAATTCAGTGTACAGAATACAGCACTACAGAGAAAATGATAATGATGTATGCTATCACATTTGATGGATCAGCTTCCTTTTTATAACCTTTTTAACGCAGGCATCAATGTTGTTCTTTTGATCCAAACCAACTGTAAATGTCACCAAATACTTTGGCTTCTTCGTCAGATCCTGAAATACCACCACATTTATAAGGCTACACGTAAAGAAGGAACAGAACTTCAAATCCTAAAAGATTAGTATCTTAAGCAATTTTAGAATTCTTTCTCAGCGTACGTTGTCCTCCTATATATTAATGGTTTTCCATAAAAGGATACAAGTTCTAATGATGCGTTCTAATATCATTCACAGTAAAGTATATGAGATATAAAACAGGTCATTGCCTGTGAAATAATACTGAGCTGGAAGCAGATGAAGCAGACATGTAACCATTTTTAATAACTATTTCGTATTTTTTTTAATAACTCGGGTGTGTAACCATATGATCAATAGCAGCTCAGGAATGACAGAATAATTGTAGGTATTATAAACTCTACACTGACCAGACATTCCTTTATTTTTGGATAAATCAGAATAATTCAATGACCACAAGATACTCTTTGCATCGTACCTCACTTGGCTCACCCCACAACCTTCGTAGATAGAAATCTGATTCTGAGACCACGATCCCTGGTGGTAAAGACTCTGCACCACGAGGATTTGTCGGAACATATATCTAAGAAACAAAATCAACATCATCAGGAATTGAATACGAACTTCACAATGCTCTGGATGCCACATCCACTCGGATATTAGAATATACATCTTAAACCTTTTCTAAATGCAAAAGATCATGTAATTATGCTATTATGTCCGCAATTTTTTTGTAAAGTTGAAAGAATAACTAAATTAGCTAAGCTTATAACAAAACTAATAAAGATATAGCAGATTTGGCAACTTCAGCATATGAGCAATCAGCAATGCATACAATTGTTACAATGTTCCACTAATCAGTAGTGCACATGAATTTCAATGATATTATTTTTTTAACTTTCAATTTATAGGACAGAAAAATTCACTTCGACAGTCAAGATACATAGATGACAATCTTCTTGAATACTTTTGTAAACATTCGATGATCTGAAAGGTAGCGTTCCAATAGTACTTTTGTATTGTGTTTTTAAGTTGGTTAGTACTTTCGATATAGTTTCTGAATCCTCATATTTTATTTCTACATATTGATTTCACTAGCATAACTTCAATCTAAAGCTAACAACTACCACAGCTAAATCCCAAACAAGTTGAGATCGGCTATATGAATTCTCACTGACCATGTTTCCCATTTAAATTCATCTCATGCCAACATTATAAAAATAAAAATACAAGTGAAAAGTAGAAGCTCTCTATATTTCTTACGGGCATAAGAATATCTAGTAGGACTAAAAGACTCCTAGAAAGTATAGGACCTAAAATAAACATATTAACATGACTAAAATATATTCCCAATAAATTGGTCCTCGCCTAAGTAAAATTTTCTCTTCTAAGATGAGTCTCAACATGTGTGATTCATATTGTAAATACAAAAATGAGACATTTTTAATTGGTGTTCGAACTTTGTTGGTTTTTCGCCAAATATTTTGCTTGCAAACTGCTAAATGCAACAAAAATGCAGATGAACCCATCCATAAGGAAAGATAGTTTTGCTGGTCAAACTGACAGCATTAGTAGTTAAATTATGTAATAAAAAAAACTTGTTCAAACACCTCTTTCATAAGCATACAAGTGAATTAACGTAATGAAGCTGCAGGGAAGACTACATAATTTAAAGGACTTGTAGCGAAATAATAAGTACCTTAGGTGTTAAAGGGATACTGCCAAGATTTTCAGGAAAACTACGTCCACTAAGTCTCTGATGATCATCATTGAAGGCTACATCAAGAGATGATATAATGCTCGAAGGTAAAGTAATCTGCAAAGGACACCCAAGATTGTACTGAATGACAGGGGCATATTCCTCTCCACCTGGGAGACCATCCAAAAGTTGGGCCAACGTACCTTTGTTAGAGAAACAGATGGAAACGAAATGCCAATGAAATATCCAAATACCATTCCCATGATTGTTGTTATTATTAGCCTGGCACTGTCATTTGATCTTTTGAAAACCCCAGTGAACCTTAAAGAACAAAGAGGGTATTTCATAAGCTAACTGATGGAAATAAAACCAGGAGACAAGGGCAACTAAAACTTGTTAAAATTTATTACAACGGCACGTTTTATGGTCTACAAACCTGCGGTGAGAGGTTACCATTGTGATAATAGTTGCTCAACTCAAAAGTCATCCACTAGGCAGAAACCAATTCCTTGAGCAACCCCAGAAATGAATATAGCATCATCCACTTTCAATTGAGGAAACTTGACATGCCTGAAAGGATAAGTCATATTACTCATTGGCAAATATGATACCTGCATAACTACACTAAGGGGTTGTTTGGTAGCTGGTTAGAATGCAAGTATTAGTTATGCGAGTATTAGTTATTACATCTTCTACTCCGCTTAAGATAATACACCAATTTCCTCGTAACTTATTCATGTATTAGTTATGTAGGTTTCTAAATTGCAAACCAAACATCGTATTGATTTTATACCTGAATAACTTATTTCCTAACTAGCTACCAAACATTGTAAAACTTGTACAGAAATCAATTAATGAATAAGTTGTTTCTTTACTAGCTACAAACAGTTTATCCCCATTATTTGATAAACTGTCCGCAGCGAAACTTGTTTATCAACTGCAGAATTGCAAAGTCAAAAATTTACTGAAAACCCTCCAAGTTAGACCAATTTAACAGTTCTTAAACTTGTATTTCAGTTTAAGAACTGTTAAGTTGGTCTCACTGTAACTTCAACTTATGAATCTTATTAATTTCCGAACAAATGAGCAAACAAATCTTACTTGAGCTATTGATCAGGGCCATAAATTTCCAAAAAAAATACTAACGTTATTTAGAGAAAACCCTTAAGACCCTTCAACTAATCAAGAATATTTTTAAAATGAGAGTAGAACATCAAACTCCTGCTTGGAATCAATGAGAAAACTCAATACTCAAATAAAAAAAAGCCCAAATTTTGGGGAAAAATTGATTAAAATGTAGTTGGGAACTAAAACAAGAGATCAAATTCCGAATATAAAGCCCTAAAATAGAATAGCAATTTCTACCATCAAATTAAGTGTGTTTGAATGCAACAGGCAGCATGGAAAAGATCAGAGATGAAGAAAAAGTGGGGGTTTGAGAGTCTTACAGGTTTTCCCCGATGGCTTCACAGAGCGAAGATAGAGAGAGAGAGAGATCGGTATCAATTTTCAATGTTTTGGTTATATTGTGGGACGAATATGTCAAATATTCAAAAATATATGTCCCCCAGAGACAAAATTTGTATAATCACTTCGTACTATACTGTCCCTTGCCATAATATAATTTAATATTTTACAAATTTAATCCAAATGATTTGTGTTTGTAATAATGATAATACATTTACATTATTGCAGATCATTTATTAATCAAAGTTCAATTACTTCCATATTATAATTTCTAAGAAATCAATTTTAAGACTTGTTTGTAGGGTAAATAGTCATTAATTGCTATGAAAGATTTTATATTACTTGAATTTCACACGTTATGTTTAATATATAATGTTCTTATCAATTAAAGCAATAATAATTGCGAGAAAATGCAATTCAACAGCATTAGTAATCAACACTAAAATAGTCAATTATCAATTAATGTATTGTTAATCTTGTGTATTTTTTCTTAATTTTTTTTTCTAAAAAAAGCAGTTTAAGAATGGAGACACACTGCCTACATATATAACTGATGGATTACCAACAATTGGTATAAAAATAAAATGATAATTTCGTAATTTTTGCTCCATATAAATCTCATGAAGAATTTGAGTTACTTTATAATCCAATTGTAAGCCTAAAATTTGAATTTTGCCTCTTTTTTTTCTTGATTAGATCGAAACTTTGATTAAAGTGAATATAAGCTTTTTAAATTTCGAATTCAAAAAATAAAGTTATTTTAATTATTGAAATATGGGTTCTCTTTTGATGTGGTACTCTGTAACACCAACATGTGTAAAGATTAGATAATGTCCCCACGTGGTGGCCACAAAAATTGCATGTCTACTTTCCTAGAACAGCCTGTGATCTACCAAAGAACAATCACTTTATAGTTTATAGTCATTCATCTTATGATTTTAAAAAAAATACTATAGTACAAGAGAAAGAAAACGAATTATGGATTAATTAAGTGCTAGCTCGACATGGATGTGAGAATCATAATTGTTTCATAAACTTTTAACTTTGTGTTCTTTTTAAATGATTTGTCTTGCTTTTGTTGTAAGTAATATGTTCCCAATGCAAGGTGTCTTGATATCCTCAACATAAGGCTTAGAGTCCGTTTGGATTGACTTATTTTAAGTGTTTTTTAAGTTAAAACAGTTTTTAAGTTGTTTATAGTGTTTGGGTAAGGCCAAAAACTGCTTCTGAACACTTAATTTTAAGCCAAAATAGCAAAAAAAAAAGCTAAAAGCTAAAAAATAGAATTTTCAACTTAAAAAAAACAACTTAAAATAAGTTTATCCAAACAGGCTCTTAATACATAAATAACTCTTTGGATGTATCGGTGGATTTTATTTAGATAGTTAAATTATAATTTATTATAATTAAACACTTAAATACATGATAAAATATTTCTTTTAAACAAATATGTACTTGTCCAATATTGTAAGCATATATTAATTCAAATAAATATAGATTTCAAGAACTCACGCAACATATATGGTATGGATTAAATAAACTAAACCATGTTATTCTTGGCCCTACAAAAATTACAGTCAAATTACACAAGTTGTTAGATTTGGTGATTGGGTCTTTTCATTCAATTGGGCAGGTATTTATGAGATTAAAAAAATGAGTTAAAATGGTGGGTGACATTTGCATGAAGTGATTCTTGGACTTGCCAAGTGAACAGAAGGCTAGTATTCATAATAACTTGAGTTATCATATAAGAAATTAATTCGGATTTCTGTTCATTATGACTTTTTTTGTTACGAAAGGCATGTTTGAATATGCAATATGAAATTATAATTTTAAATTAGAATGATTTGGAGTTGAAGGTTTTTTTGCCATATAATTTAAATTTTTAAGTTATATTTTTTATTCATAAACATGACAAACTCACAAGTTGTAAAGACTATCAAAATTTCTTCAATTCTTATACAATCTTACTAAATGAGCAAATTGTAGTTCATAAATAAGATATCGAAATATCTTAAGGCGCCACATTGATAAAACACATATCTCCATTTCTTTTATTAACGAATATTTGTGATTACAAACTTTCAAATACACATGATTTTATAAAGGTTCACTAGTCAACAATAGTAGTATAACTAGTTATCCTTTAATATAATTCTTTCATATAGTACGAACAATCTTTCACGCCATGCATGAGTCATTTTTTGTAAAATTTAAATGATAGAATCTTTTTCTACAAAATATAAACTTATGAGTCAATTTTTTACATTTTAAAAAAATAAAAATTTGAAATCCTAAATCATATTTTTTATTTTTTGAAAAATTTAATATTTGATCTCAAATAACATCAAACACCAATTTAAAATCATAGACTTCATATTTCGTACAAACACAAGCTAAGTTGTGAGAGTTTCTGACTTCGGCCGAAATGACATAATTTGTCTGACCTTTTATAAATTTTACCCTGTTACTATATAACATTGCAATCCTATTTCCTAATTTCTTATTTTCACTCTTCCTTGACCCTCAGAATTTAACTTCAAAACAAATGCAAAAATCTGAGGCAATTTCTTGTTGTTTCTTTTATTTGAAATATATGCAAAACTTATACAGAATAGGAAGATAAATACAGATAGCCACTTTTTGGCTACTACAATATTAAGAGTAAATATCTCAAAAGGTCACTGAAGTATGTGAAATTATTTTATAAAGTCACTAAACTTAATTTTGTATCAATAAAGTCACTCAACTTGTTACTTTTCTCTTACAAAATCACTCTACATGATTTTTTAATTTTTTCTAAAAAAGAATCTGACTTCTGATTTTTTTTATTTTCTTTTTTTTTTTTGCAATTTTTGATTAAACGAAGTTTAAACTCTAAGCTAGTATCCAGTTTTGATTTTCTCGTTTCTTCTAATAGTTGATTGTTTTATTTTTTCTGGACAATTTGGTGTTTTCCTTTTCAATAGCTAATTTTGTATTCTTTTAATTACTTCAAAATTATATGTCTTCCTACTCTTTTACTTGTTTTATCAACGAAAGTCTAAATTATTAATTTGAACTAGAATTGTTTCTGGTTATAGCTAAATCTATTTTTTTTTTGGTTCTAAATAGACCCTCAAATTGTATTTATCATTTGACCTTTTCTTATAGCTCTTATATATTTTGAGGTCGTTTGGTACGAAGGATAAGAGATAATTAATTTCGGGATTAATTTTAAGATGAGTTTATCCTATGTTTGGTTGGGATAAAATCACGGAATAACTTATCCCGGAATTGTAGTATTATTTTTATCCCACATTGAGGGTCGAGTAACAATCCTGAGATAACTAATCCTGAGATAATTAATTCTGAGATTAATTTTAAGACGAGTTTATCTCATGTTTGGTTAGAATAAATTCGCGGAATAACTTATCCCAGAATTGTAGTATTATTTTTATCCTACATTGAGGGTCGAGTAACAATCCTGAGATAATTAATCTAAAATAATTAATCTCGAAATAACTTATTTCCCAATCAAACGAATCATTTACCTCTTTCTGATAATTCAGTCTAGTTCTTAAATCATTTTTTTTAAAAAAAGATAATTTTGCGTAAAATCTACTGCATAATTGATTTATGGGAATATTTGTTATTATGAGAGTTTAATTTGATATTTTGATCTATAGAGACTTATTGGTGGATTGGATCTTTTAATATTTTATTATTTGTGGGATTTATATTTATATGACATAAAAAATAATTTAATTTGTCAAGTCATTTTTTAATGAATAATCATGTAAAGTGATTGTGTAAGAGAAAAGTAACAAGTTGAGTGACTTTATTGATACAAAGTTAAGTTTAGTGACTTTACAAAATAATTTCACATAATTAAGTGAGTTTTTGAGATATTTACTCACAATATTAACTATACCACTTTCAGTTGTGTCATCAAGAAATCCTTTGTCCCCTTCCTTAAATGTGGAATAATATAATAAACTTCGATCAATGAAAGAAAAAAGAATTTATGAATGTTTAGAATCTTGTACAATGTGAAGGTACACCTGTCTCATGGTTAACAGTTACTATCTCTGTTTGATTGCATTTAAGAATATCCTGCCCCAGTTTTGCACCAGCTGCCTTTAATCCCTTCAGAGAAACAGGCTGGTTGAAGAGGTTTAATGAAGGCAATCTAGAAGCTGCTGGCATTTTCCCATTAGGCAGAAAGTTTCTGAAGTCTTCTTTTAGCAATGGCACCTCAAAATCAGCCTTGTTATGATTGATCACATTTTCTTTAGCAGCAATATGTGCTCCTGGTTCCATATGATTAGTCGAAAAGCTTGTTTGATTTGGGAAATTCGGGTAAAGTGTAACGTACCCTCTTAAGTACATCATGTCTATCAAAAACTTCTTCCAAGATGCTTGCCAACCATTGGTTCTTGATCTTGGGATTTGAACGGGGTTTTGCTTCGCGTCTTCTGTGAATCTCATGTTCATGTAAACGTAGAATTCCCGCCATTGCTTTGGGAAAAAAACTGCACCCCAACTGCAAGGCAACTGGTGGAGATAAGGTGTGTTTGGATGAATGTGTTTGAAGAAGTCTGTTGCATTCCATTTAGGCCTTTCTTTAACCACTTCCACCAACCGTGGAGTGTATAGAGAGATCGAAGAGAGCTCAGGGACCGATATTTCAGGGTCATAGTGATAGGCCAAGAGAGCATATTTGATCCAAAGGTAATAGTATGGGGAAACTTCAATGTCATCTTCAAGTAAGAGGCCAAAGTCATCGTCCGATGAGGGGTACCAACTCTCACTAACTGCTCGAATTAGGCCTCCTTGGATGATTCTCCTTCGAAGAACTTTGGGTCCATGAGGCCAATTAAATGAGTTGACAAGCTTTAGAGTTGCCTCATCCACCTTGCTATCCATGTTGAAAGTAATAGGAACTTCTTCACCAATGTAGTATGCATCACTAAGAGATTTGAGAAGCCTTGCAAGTGAATTAGCTCTGTTCTGTGTGATGATATTCACACAAATCTTCATACGGTTCCAATCTGAAGTAACAAAAATGCATTGTTCATAAATTTAGACAAAAGAGAAGGGAAGTATTTAGCGTAAAATCACATTAAGTATTTACTTGGCAACGCTGTGGAACGAATATCAGCCATCCAAAGAACCTTTGGCACCGATGACCTAGGTAGAAGAACGAGTGTTGAACTGTTTGTGTTAGCTTCAGTAGCCATCTTCAGAGCTTTCTTCACGTTAGAATCTGCATCGGCTACTGTGATCACCAGGCTAGGATTGTGGATTTTGATTAGTCCTTTCATGCTAGCATACACTGCTTGAACAACAGGCACTTCTGAATTTGAATTTCCTGATAAAGCACCAACTCCTAGATCCATAATCTTGAATCTTTTTTCCTTGCATACTGCCTTAGGCCACTTCAAAGCTGCAGCAGCATCTTCACAAGGACAAAAGTTGCCTCCCGAGACAACAATATAGGCCTTCTTTCCAACAGTTGAACTGAACTTTAGCAGAAGAGGAGCAAGAGCTTTAACTTCATCAATAGAGTGGGCATAGAAGAGTGCATCGACTTTTTGAGGATACATCGATGCCCATTGTGTCACATAACCAGTAGAGAGTGCCCTCCACCATTGATCATCTCGGACTTGGACAATGTCCTTGAAAATTACAGTTGTTTCGGATACATAGGCAAGCCTATGCTCACTGTCACCCCAAGTGTCGTTATCATTTGGATCAACTGGTAGCACAAATGAACCAGCATTTCTGTACTTCTGAAGCTGATAGCTGCAATTTTTAAGGAAATTGAAGTTACAGAAATTATTTAAGAAAAAATGCCAACACATCAGAGGTTATAAAGATAGCCTCTATTCATAATTTTAAGGTCTTTGCGTAACCATTCATCATTTGATCCATTTTTACATTGGCTTTTCTTCTCATGCACAAATCTTCAATTTGGATGCCCAAGTGACTAATTGTGGTACTTTTTCAATATTAGAAATTCTTGATAATTTCCTTTACTTTCATGAAGCAAATTAAAAGCTAAATTGGTGACTACCTAAGGATCAAACAAGAGAGGAACAGAATATGCAGGACTCCAATAGTATAATACTCACTTTTTTGCAGAAAAGTCGATCAATTAAGAAATAAAATATTGGTAGGTGAAGAATATTCTTCTCTAAAGTGCCTAGAAAAGAATGGACATTCTAATGATCAACTAGCAAAAATGCTAATCTGAAACAGATAACAACATAATCTTCAATTAAACTTTAATCTCCACATGTGTATATTTAATACACCTCATCAACTCAAAAATCTAGTGGTACACTGTATTATCAAGTGGAGAAGTCCTAGAATATTGACATATTTTATATTCATCTATGAACAAAGTTACATAACTTTGTGTAATATACTAATTGATGTATGAATAACTCTCAAATTTTATTATCCTCTCTAAAATGAACAGATTGATGAACTTTCTGAAAGTGGACATATGATTTACTGTGCGAAGTATTTTTGGCACAAAAAAGTAGAATCTGTTAAAAGTACATACCTTAAGTGCAAGTCTTCCCCTGTCATGAAAGTGAACGGTGTCTCGATAAAGAGTGTCTTGACAAGTTCAGCAGACATAAACCAAGAACTAGAGAGGAAATCCACCTGAACAATTTTGTTCACTGTGATGTTATAAGCAGGATCAGGCAAATAAAGCCCTGCTTCCTTGGATCGAAACTTCCTATAGCTCGGAAAACTAGAATCCTTCTGTCTAAAAGGCAGAATCCTACCAATACTGCCCAAAACAGAATTCTTGTACTTGTCTGTTCCTGCAACATGTGCTAAAATTTGCAGCATCTTTTTTCCCGGGATCATGTCATCATCGACGATATATACAAGGTCAGCTTCTGTTTGTAAGGCCAATTGGAACCTTCCATAGTACTTGAAATCATAGCTTGAACTGATAAAGCTTATTCTCGAGTCGTTATATCTATGTACAATTCTTTTTAAGGATTGTTCATTTGGACTTCCAAATGAGAGTACCCAAACATGATGAAATGGAAGGGTCTGGCCAAGCAAAGAGTCAAGCTGAGTACAAAGTGTTTTCCTCTTGAAATGATTCAAAATCACTGTGATTTTTGGCTTGTTTGGACCGCGCAAATCCCATTTGGACTTCATCGCCATTAGTTGAGAAAGAGTCTCAGCACCAAGGGACTTGCTTTGAAAATCTAGAACTTCTTGATAAAGTTCTGTCTTCAACTTGATCATGACAGCATCGTTCGACTTCTTCTGTACAAAATCAATCTTCTCATGCTCACAAACTTCGGAGGGACTAATTGGTTGAGTACTTTCAGCTCTAACAACTGAATTAGCTTCCTGATTATAACGTGTAACGACATGGGGGGGGATTATGAATTGCTTCCATTGTTGAGCAATTCTTGTAGTCCAACTGAAGTCTGGTTTAGACCTTAAATCTATAGAGGGGCTCATGTAATACAGAAGAAATGTAGCATAAACAGCAAATGTGAATTGTAAACAAGTTAGCGCAGTAACAAGCCTTGAAGAACCACCCTTTTGTTGTCTCATCTTAGTTTTGTCACTCAGCAATCCTTCTAAAGAATCCCCACTTCTCATATCAGAATTCCTAACGAACCCCATTCAAAATTCAGCCAGATGAAAACTATCCACCTGCAAATATATGAAGTGAAAAACAATTCTTGGAAAAAAGAAAACTCACAATTCAAGGAAAGTGTTACACTTACTACAACACAGAATACAAGTAAGCTTAAATAAGTGATTAAATGAGCTTGTTCATTGGATCTTGGGCAAGAATAGTATATATATAGCAGACACAAGTGTGTGTTCTAAGTAATAAAGTGGAGTTGAAGAATGCCATAGGAAATGCAGCAAAGGTATCACATGGGATTAACTCTTGTAAACAAATAATATAAACAACGCGTTACCTTAACTATGGTTAATGTTCACCTATAATTTCCCACCAAGGACACTAATTAAAGGTCTGTTTTGCTGCATAATACATAAACGTGTCCTTTAACTTGGCCTCAGCTGACATCTACGTCCTCCAACTTTGGTGTGCACAAGTAGACACTTAAACTATCATTAAGTTGATCAAGTAGACACAAACGTAGAAATAGAAATACTTGTGTATACTGGATACAAATATGCAAAAGGTTACTAAGTAGAAATATGCATTACCCTGAGAGTAGAGAAACAAGAAAATAGAAATATTAGAAATGAATGTGGAAAAAGAAGATGTCCCTTTTCTTCTTCAGCAAATTAAGCTAATGCAATTAAGCAAAGGCTCAAGTTTATACACCAAGGTGCTAAGTATATTGCACTAAAAAAGATCAAGTATATATGAAGAGTTTATATGGGGGGGAAAAGGGTTGGCAAGGATTGACTTTATTGGTTTAGTACATGAACATTGCAGCATATATCTGCATATTGCCTTCTTGCCAAACTTGGTCCATGTTGAACGCAACGAATTAAACCTTTGGCCATGGACTGTTTTTTTGCTTGCATGAGGGACGACAATTTTAGTAAAGTCTATTTTTTTTTCTAAAATATTCTTTTACAGGTTAGGTGGCAATAGATAGTGCCATAGTGGACCCTTGAAGAATTTGATTTGGAAACCATATTCCTCACATTATATACAGTGGTCATGTATATTAAAGAAAAAACAGGTGTTAATTTATTTATCACTTATATTTAATTGAATAGAACTTTTTCAACTGAACCTATAATTTAACTTATTATCATGTTTAAATCAGTCATATATCGTTATTGAACTTGAGTAAAATATACATTTATTTGATCCAGAAATCAGTCACACGTACCCCATTGGATAACTAGAAACTCTCAAGAGAATTCCTAATAGAATTTTGAAAACTTTTTTCCCTTTTTGTTGAGGTGGACAGCACCAGCCACCAAATGTGCATTATATGTAATGGCACGGTCAAAACTGGGTTGCCTGTGAAAAGTTAGCCACCCTGCTTGAAATCTAATTAATTAGTTGTTCATTCTCCAACTCTGCCTTAAAATAATGCTTTAGTAGATTTTATTTCTTTTCAATTTATCATAAAAATTTGAGCGTTGACCAAATAAGTATATACTAAATGACTTTATTGAATTAGAAAAAAAGAAAAAGAAGAAGAAGAAGCTTTACTCTAATTATTTAGTGATATCTAAGATATCTACCTTGACTTTCAACTTCTCACGCATGCAATGAAGATAGCTTTTCTCTTCGACTGTACGTTCTTTAGTGTTTGCTTCAGGTGTTCATAATAAAAACCCCAAGAATTTGAAGACTTAGGTCAAGTGATCCACCTATTATAATACTCCTTCCGTCCTATTTTATGTGTCACTCTTTCCTTTTTAGTCTTTTCCTAGAAGAATGTTACTTTACTATAATTAAAAATAATTTAACTTTAAAATGATTTACAACCACATAAATATCTAAGGATTGCTTAGAACATAAGTTTCAAAAGCCTTCCTTTTTTCTTAAACACCATACCAAGTCAAATGGGACGAAACCAACAGCCCGTAAGCCCGTTTACTTTTTCCTTCATTTCTGTTAGTTTTCTTCTTAAAATTTTTGAATGACTTGAATTCTTTCTGTCATAGTAAGATTAATACTGCAATGAATGGTATGTTCTTTTTTGTTTTTTAACCTTTTGTTTCATTTATATTTTTCAGATATCACCCTTTTTCCATGCCAATGAATATGGAGATTTTCAAGATGAAGGGGTAAACAAAGAACTCTTCTATAATAACACTAATTATTGTTGTTGTTATTTATTTTTCAGTAAAAATGTCTCTTTAATTTATGATATTCTAATATTTTGAGGTTGGGATATTATATATGTTAAAGGAAAAAGGAAAAAATAATTTATTTTTTAATAAGTGAAAGCATCTGAATATTTCATAAATTAACTGTTTACACTTTAATTCAGTTTGTAAAAGATGTAGAAATAGTTTTACTTTTTTATTTTGTTGTCTTTTCCTTAATTTCTAGAATTTTCTTAATTTTGAATTTCAAGTTTCTAAAATTGAAAAACAATATTGGTATTATGTACAGTAATTCTTGTCATTTCCATTTCAATTAAGGAATTAGAAGTTTTAAATTATGTTGGATTAATTATAAATAATATTGAAAATTTGATAGAAAAGGTAAATAAGACTACGCTATATATTTTCTTTTATAAAATGTGCATTAACTTTGCTCCTCGAGCAAAGAATGAGATTTCTTTGATTGGTATAGATAGATTTACTCTTCGATATTTTTTTATCATTATTTACTTACTTAGACTCTTTAATTTTTTGTTTGATAAAAAATAATAATACATAGATTTTTATATAATTTACATCAAAGTCGGGAGAATTGTTGATCTATATTTATATGACAATTAAAATAATATCTATGTGATATTTCTACGACAATTAAGAAAATAGTTTATGTAAAGAAAATTTTCTTTTTAATTTCTCATCTTATATTTTTTTATTTTTATTGTTTAAAAAGGTTAAAATTTCACATGAATTAAGTTACATATCTATTCAAGCAATCCATCTCATTTGCATTATTTTGTTCATCGGATTGCTCCACTTAGTAATTTCTTTGAAAAATAATTAGCATTATATGTGTAGTAATAATAATGAAAAGAACCAAAACGCATTATATCATACTTATTCTATAAGTGAAAAACAATAAAATTGTAAATTAGAATACTAAAATATTCTTATAAAGTTGAATGACGTTATTATCCTTCTCTTTAGGTCAACAAATTTATTTATTTTTTAACCCTTTTTTAAATTAATTTTTTTCATTTAATTTCTATTAAAAGTGCAAAAGTCATGACCCGGACCTTTGGAGACACTTGGTGAAAAAGAAGTCAAGAGCCATTACTTTTAAATTAACATCCGTTTTTGCCCAAATAATTCAATGACCACATTAGCTATTAATATTAAATTAGCAATTATTTCTTGCCAAAGAGAACTTAGTGGTCATGTTTTAATGTATATGCACGTTCTTAATTATTAGACATTTGAGAAAGTGGATTTATTAATCAATTTATTTATTAATTAAAAAATTATCATATTTATTACAATAATTATATCTAACCAGTTATAAGAAATCTCAATCTATTTACATTCTCTACTTAAATTACATGTCTTCTCAACTACCATTTACTTAATTCATATGGCTGAACTATTTTATAAATAACAATCACATATGGAGTTGTTGTATGCTCATTTTTATTTTTTACTTCTTCGTTATTTATTTTTTCCTTCATGTATTTTGCAGCTCATAAAAAAAAGAAAATGATTACCAACACAGAGACATAAGTTGAATTGATATAAAGATTCTAAGAAATATTATTAATTTTGATTAGTAATTCAATATATAATGTTGTGTTGATTCTTAATTTTCATATTGTTAATAATTTATTTTTCAATTAAATTGTTTGGTCTTTTTCATATTTCAACTTTCTTTTCATATTCTCTAATCAAATCGAGTAATTAATTTCTGATAATATCTGTATATTTTTTATATTCGATAACATATTTGTATGTAATATTTAGTATTTTGTTATACTTTATATTGAAATTTGAAATTAAAGTACTTTTTTTTTTGAGTACTTATCTTTATTGCTAAGGAGTTAGAGGAAGATGATGATGAATGGAATATGATAGTTTTTTAAAGAAAATGGAGAGGTAGGGAAGTATAAGAGAAAAGCAGAAAAGATTAAAATTTTTTTAAAGAAATTAAGTTTTGTTGAATCTTTTCTACTTTTTTTAAAATAAAATTATTTTCACTTGCAATATATATCATATAAATTTAAGTATTTTAGAAGATTAAAAATACTCAAGTGACGAGAATTTAAGAAAAATACATGTATAAAATCAAAAGTGAATAAGAGAATCGGTTAAAATTTTAAACTAAAAAGATATTTTAAAAAAAAATTCAACACTCAAAAAGCAAATTAATTCGCGCGAAGCGCGAATGGGTTCACCAGTAAAATATTGAGACGGAGAGAAATTGAGTTAGTAAATAGCTTCTAGATTAAAAACAAATATAAACCATCATAATCATTATTAACACTTGACAACCATATTTGGGCTGATCAATTGAGAGAAAGAGAAGGGAAAGTTACTAGAGAGGGAAACTAAATTAAATTCCTGATTTCTTCTTCTAAAATTATTCTGAATTGACAGGGAGCCATTATCCATCTTTGCTTCTCTTGGAGGAACATTTACCAGTAGAACTATCTTGACGATATCTGACATTTGGAGGAATTGAGACTTTTAGCGACATTGGATTCAATGGCAATTGACTAATTACTGGTAAATGCTTTAGGGACAGTTTGTATTGCCGCTAAAATGCACATTTATTGCTACTAAAAGTCTTTATTGTTGTAGTGAACCCTCATTTTCCCAATTAAGTTTTGAGGTAACAGTTCCGTCACTGGGAAGATACCCCTGAAAATGGTCATAAACATGTATTTCAGATAGAGATAATTAAACCATGCACAAAGTTCTTGTCACGGTACAAATTTGGATTAGTCAGATCAGTAAGTTTTGAATACCAAATAAAATGAATTTACCTCGAGTTTATTTAAAAGTTCCTTGGCATTAGGAGCTGATACAAAAATTTGGGGGGAATTGGGGCAGATGAATCCTTCCTCCACTGCTTTATCGATAAATGTCAAGAGGGAATTGTAGTAACCATCCACGTTCAATAATCCAACCTGCATTAATATTATTCCAATATAATCAAAGGTTACTGTTAAATGTTAATCATTGAAAAGTTTCTAATTAAGTTGATTAAAGAATTTAGAAGCTTCAGTACTACTATATGAATTATACCGGTTTATCATGGATTCCTAGATAAGCCCATGCAATGACTTCAAGCAGCTCTTCTAGAGTTCCATAGCCACCTGTACGATAATTTAACTAATTTATTATACTAAACTAATCTTCTATGGTTCCGATAATGGAGTGGATTCAGAATTACAAATCAGTGAATGCGAGTTCAAAAGAATTTATAGTCATTAACAATTATGTTATTGTTGCATGTCACCTTTAATCTGATTGTGTAAAACAATGATGAACTACAATAGATAGAATTTATACACATCATCTTCGAGAAAATGATCAAAATGATCCTTAGCATATTGAGGTTAGTTTGTTTTGGCTCTTGATATATGCACCCTAAACAGATATGGTCCTTGATGTATGAAAAAGGTGATTTTTTTGGTCAAGGACCATATCTGTTAAAAGTGCAAATATCAAGAATTAAAATAGACAAGCACCAATACGTTGAGGACCATTTTGATCATTTTCTCCGTCATTTTGTATATGTACGTACAGTAAATTTCCTTCTTTCGAATTATATACGGTCAAATGTCAATATGCTATATATATATATATATGAATAATTTATATGGGGCAGAGTGGAAGAAGTTCATACGAATTCTCTTTTGTTAAAAAATCACACTATATATAAGGTTAATTATTTCTTTTAAAATATATATACAGTAGATGATGAACCTCTTAGTGAAAATCCTAGAGGTACGCTCGTAGATAAGTCAGAGAAAGAATGAGGAGGGAACCAGGTAAAGCAATAAAAGCATCAGAATGTTTGGCCATCTCAGCTTTCCTCTGGTGCATATCTGCAACTGCCTTCACCTCTCCTACTGTTTCACCAGTTATCTGCATGTGGCACCACCACTACTATTATTACAGTAAAAAAGTATTACTAAGTCAATGCAAAAAATATACCCACACAACAAGTCAATCCAAAACACACAACAAACTGGCACTAACTTTGTTAGCCCCACACAGCAAGTGGATATAATATATACAGTCACTGACTTAGACACATATTATCTCCAGAAACTATTGGTGGGGTTTTTTCCTTGGGGCTACAAAAGAGAGGTACAAAGGGCTTATAATAGTAATTTGCAACAACATAAAACAAGAATGATAAAGAGGTGTAGGGGGAAAAGAACAAAAAGAAAACGATGAGGCTTGTAATTATGCACATTGCAGCCTTATATATGCAGGGTCCTCCTCTCTCCAGTCTACTCTTACTTGTACGTAACTGGTCATGTTAGAAGTACTAGCTATAGGCAACACGGCACGTTCAACTACATCCGTTGCTTTCTACTCGAACTATATATCCACATATAATACATATACCCCCTAAAAAGATTAAGATGTACACATATGTATAGTAAGCTAAAATCATAGGGGAATCTTAATAACTCAGTTGGTTGGCTACCTGAACTTTCACCTTGTTTATGAGAGTTTGATTCTCCACCTTATAATTCCCTCTCCAATTGCCCCTTCCCGTACCCCATTTGAAAAAAAAGAAGAAGAAGAAGCTAAAATCATAAGTACTCATTTTGAACCAACTGACTTTCTTGATCATGGATTCGCTTCTGCAACATTAATGATTCATATGGTTATAAGAAAAATTCTAGAAATGATATATTGTTTTATCTCCTTAATTAAGAAAGAGTTTCCCATTTCTTTTTGATGTCTAAATTAAGTAGCAAAGAGGACCAAAATTGTTGTGTTAGAACGAGGGGGACCAGAAGAGAAGAAAAGGGAAGGAAGAAAGCGATAGCTATCGAACAAGAAAATTCTGAAAACAAAAATATTAAACCAAACATACTACAAAACTAAATACAATACTAGTAACAAAAAATATATTCCATCTTGCTGTTTTAGGATCACATACCAACAAGAAGAACAAACATCATACAAAAGATAACAAGAATGAGGTAGAAAATACATCAAATATGAGAGGCTACCACAAAAACTCCTTAATTTCGTTTCTTTTCTTTATTTTCTAAACTAATCGAGTATATAAGTCGAATTAACATCTTAAACTGAATATCTTATAAGTCGCATTGTGACAAAAGCATACCTCTCTCGGCATTAATGTCTTGGGAATCACTCTGGAGGCAAGAATATGTAAAATTAGTTAGGGCCCCTAACATAGGGGTGAAATTTTGATTAATCAATACTCCCTTCATCCCAAAATAACTGTCGCTTTAGCTTATTTCACGTTCATTAAAAAAAAATATTCATAGTTTACTAGGTATCCCTATTTCTTAAAATATAGTATGTTTCTTGAGAATTGATCACTAGAAGGTTATAGTAGTAAACAATGGAGCACTATTTTTTGGCTTGAATTCCTAAAGTGACACTTATTTTGGGACAAACTTCTTTTGTTAAAGCGACACTTATTTTGAGATGGATGGAGTAATGTTTATATACTAGTATTTTCATGTTTAGAAGGGGGAAAAGAGAAGGAAATATATATGCAGAAGCAGAACTGACCCAAGGACATGGCGACCACCGTTGTGAACTTCTTGAGAGACCAAACCCATCAAACCAATGCTGCCTCCTCCATAAACCAGGTCTATTTTTCTTGATACCTTGTTTTACACAAGCAAATATGACTCAATTCCAAACTAGTGGGAGTACTTACATTTTCAGTATGGGTCGACATTGACAGTGATAATTCATATAGCCGACACATAATAAAGTATGCGCATAAGCTAACATGCATCATCTTCAATGGTTCTCAGATGACCATTCAACTAATAGTTATTATCTCATAAAATCATCTTTCTTGATTCCAATTTCTTTCAACAAAAAAAGTGACTTTCTGAGATAATGATTATTTAGTTGAATGAGAAATCAACTCCATCATCAACGTTTGGTGTGTAAGAGATGAAAGACAACTAGAAAGCTTTAATTTGTCTAACAGTATAAGGTACTACAATTGAACAGGAGATGCAGAGAAAAAAAGCAGAGTAATATTTCTAGTATTTATCTTACTAGTTCACTTCCAAGTTCTATTGCAGCCTCCTTATAGATACTTTTTTTTCCAGCGCTACTTCCACAAAACACACAAATCTTCTTGAATTTTGACTGTTTTATAATTTCATTCTCCATCTTCTATTTCTCTTTCTCTGTGGCTGTGGTGGGTATATATCTTGACTGCGTGCTTAGTATATATAAATAATCGAACAAGTTACACTGCCTTTTATAGTAGTAAAAGTTTAACTTATATACGATGCGATTTATAATTTTGAAAATAAAACAGATTACGTATTGCAACAAATAATTTGACCATGTAAAAATTCTTTTTGGGTGGGGGTGGGGGTGGGGGAAGGGGGCGAGGTGGGTGGGCAAATGCAAATTTCCACATACCTAGACAATAACCTTCCATGCCCTTGGACAAGTAGCAATGAAGAATTATTGAAATTTTCCTACATATGTTAAATTGCCACGTGCATCCACAATCTGTATTGCCTAACAGTATGGCAAAACCGTGGAGGAGCCAAGTGGGTGAAAGGAGGTCATTCGATACAAAAATTATTCTATATATACAAGAGTTAAAATTATCTTTTATATTTTTTTTTATATTTTAAATTTATTATTATAAATTCTGACTCGGCCACTAATAAAACGTAGCCTAGCACGACCAAAGACACAACCACTCAATACTCATATTGCTCAAGTATCTACCTCTACACTTAAAAGTAGCAGTCAAACTCAATTTTGTTTGAGTGAGATTGCTCATCAAGAAGATAACAAAGTTTAAGAAAGTTTCAATTTATTATTAGGTCAAGTGACAATTTTAATTTATTAATCGATTCCAACAAATATTTTTTATATACAAGATCTACAGGAAAGTTGTTGGGCTCCCCGAAACCCCCTCTCACCACCCTAGGTCCGCCTCAGCATCCCACCAACTTGAAATTATAAAGTATATATAGACTATATATAGTTGTTGTTGAATAACGAACTAGAGTATATTTAGATGCCTCATTTGTGAACTAGAAATGAATAGTGTAATTGCCCCATGTGGACACTTGTCATTTTCATCAATGTAATCAGAAATTATTAGTAGTAATAATATGTACTAGTTGTCAATAATGAGCCTCACAAGTAGTAAAGTATCCGTACATAAGGCTGCAAATTTGCGTGCGTATTACTCCGTGTCGGGATACTTCCTGAGACAGTAAGTCAAATTAAATAGGAGTCGCAATGTGGGACTTTGGGAAACGTATGACAATTTTAGCACTTCGTCCAAAAATTACTTTGTAACATATATATTAGTAGATATTAGATGAATTTCATAAATATCACGCAACTATAATTTTCTTTCACTAAGGTCACATAACTATGTTTTCTGATAGAAAAATGACAAAATTTTCACTCTACTGACTTAAAAGTCATACCTATGATTTCTAACAATTGTGACTACTTTTGTGTTAGTAGGGTGAAAGTTTTGTGATTTTTCTGTTAGAAAATATAGTTACGCGACTTTGATGAAAAAAAAATCCATAGTTTATATTCTGAATTGTACGTCTTAATAAATGAAAATTCAAGCCTTCCCATTATCTTCACCTTTAATTAAAGCTTTCAACCGAGTTTGAACCTAAGAATGATGAATGCTTTACCATCATTAGTGGACTTACTCGGTGTCTCAGTGTGAATTCGTATTAAACGGACTAGTAATTACAAATATCGGATGATTAAACCGGAAAAAAAAGAGAGGAGGAAAAGATAGAGAGGTAGAATAGATGAGGTAAGAAAAAAAAACTGCATGGTTTTCAGAGAGATGGAGACTTCTTGCGCTATAGTAATTAACTTGGCATGTGAAAATAATGGCATATATATATCACCTCTCCATGCCCTATAAGTATTCACTTTTCTCCCTGGCACGCAGCCTAGCATGGCTGGATATGGGTTGTTTTTTTGGTGCTGGCAAGTGGCAAATGAGCGGGTAAGGTTAAATATGAGCGAGTCAAAAAATAATAATATATCCAGTGAAATCTCACAAAGTGGGGTATGGAGAGGGTAAAATATACGCAGGCTTTATCACTATCTTTTGGAGGTAGATAAACTGTTTCTAAAAGACCCTCGACTCAAATGAAGCAAAACGAGTCGAAAAAGACTAGATAAAAACGGGTACTTGCAATTTTTTATTCATATTGCCAGTACTATTTTCACCCTAAACCCATGCTCAATTATCTCACGGTGTTAAAAATTAAAGAGTTCAACTTCTAGTTCTAGCTATAAACTTGTTAAGTATTGGAATATTTTTAACACTATCAAATCACTTAAAAAATAATTACTATCAACTCTCCATGAAAAAAGTGAAAAAGTAATCTGAAAAAATAAAACGTATTATATATTACAAAATAAATTCAAATAATTACCAAAATCATCCTTTGTGAATTCTAAATAGTTATTTGATATTCGAAACTCACTGATCATTTTAGTCGCCTCATTAAAGAGGAAGCGCTCCTAATAAGTTTGTTACCAGTCGTCTTCACAACAACAAAATGGATAGAAGAGTTTTCCATTGCGTAACTCTTCTTTCTTCTTTCTTATATCTTCGTCAACTAATTTTCTTCCACTCAAGTCTTTTTTTTTAAATTTTTCACTCGATATTCGGTACTCATATTAGGACTTGACTCCGAATTCACACCCCATAAAATCCATTAGAGGAAAAGCGCTCCCTAAGAGGATTTTTTTTTTGTCATACTCAAAATTCGAATTCAAAACATCTGATATATCTATTCCACCACGATCCTTGATGGTCACTCGAGTCTTCTCTTATGATAAATTCGAACCCATAAATTAAAAACAACTCTTGCCATTAAATAACGTTAAAGAAGCGTACTCTATTTATGGGAGAAAAAAGAGAGGCGGAAGTCGGTAATTGCATTAATTAATCAATGAGTTTACTTATGCATTTAATATGGATGGAACAGATAGTATTTTGGTACTCAGTACTGATGTTTACACTATTCTGGTCATTTGTTGGCTCCCAATTCCAGTAATCTTTTTTTCTCTCTACATTTTCCGGTTTGGGTCGCTTTTACTTTATTTGGATAATGACTTAATTCAAAACATTTCATTTCTATTTTCTTGTACTACCTAGAGGTTTAGTGATCATAATTAGTGAGAGATGTAATGGAATGATTGTGATTCTTTCGACTTTAATCATAGTTCTCAAGCTTAATTTTTGAAGTAGGTCAAACAAATTGAACCGGGAGAGCAATAACTTACCTAAGGCACTACATTCTTATGTTCTTTAAATTTTTGTCCGATATGTTTCTAGAAGTGTTTGCACAACAAGTTTATAAATTATTAAAAATCCGGTCGCTCCTAAAATACTCATGATATACTTTGAATATGTTCTTTCTTAAATAAAATTAAAATAAGAAAGAGCTAATGATTAAGGTTGACGTAGTGAGAGCGAAAGACAATCGATAAAGTTAAATGTAGAGTTTTTAATTAGTTGCAAGTATATATGGATTCTAATTATTTAAATTAGACCTAGCTGGTAGTTACTCTATATCAATTAGTAAAATATAGCAGCTAGAGTTCATAATAATGCAACACTAGCTTTGTGTGGATATATATCTTGATACATTTAAAAAAATTCAATTTCAATTTAAATTAAGTAGTTAAAACTCAAATGAAATATAATTTGTGAAATCATAATAATGCACTAGCGTGGGCAAGATTATTTGTCCTGGGTTGGTATATATATGTCAACAATAACAGTTTTAAGAAAAAAGAAGCAAAGCCAGAAGAAATGATAAAAGTGAAATTTGTAGACAAAAGGACTTGATAAAATTTCCAAGTGGTCCTATATAAGGAATGGCTATCCGTATGTACATATAAATTTAACTTGGTACATCGGATCCAAGATATTCACTAACGGGGTTAGAAAATTTCAAAGTCTATACATGTACACTAAAAATAAAAAAATACTTTATATATACAATGTAATTTTTCACTGAGAGGGTTCGAGTGAACACCCTCACACCTCCTAGATCTGCCCCTGATGTACACTGACCGTGTAATAATTATGTTACTTACAATAACAAGTAACTAGTCATAACAAGTCTAATATAACAACAGTCTAACCGGTTGAAAGACACTGGTAATATAAAAAAAAATCTTTATACAAATTACAACAATAACATACGCAATGTTATTCCACAAGTAAGGTCTAAGAGGGTGGTATGCATGCAGATCTTACCCTACTTTATGAAAACAGACTGTTTTCTATAAAAATTCTTTACACGGCCGGTTAAATTCATACTCGTATATATGAAGTGGATGGGTGAAAAGGATATGTTGAATTATTATCCCTATAGAAGCAAAGCATCTAACAGGAACCACAGGAAAGGACTTGGTTTTGGTACAATGTTGTCTTCCCAAAATAAATCCACATAAAAATGTCAGACGCAAGTCTATCATATTTCTCTATCAACTTAGACTTAAAAGGAGATGAATTCAACATAGAGTAGCCATCAGCAAGTGGAATATTATGTTTGAATTTACTCTTCTTAGCTGGTTTTTTATTTCTTCCAATTTTTTTGGTTGGCAAGAAAGGGATTTACATATATGAACACATTATTGTTGAATGAGACAGAGACAGTATAGAATTTGTGATGCACATAATGTAAGTGAAAGTGAATGACTCTATATATATGAGCTAGGGGTTAAAAAAATTAGCCCGTGAAAATATGATCAGTCTAATCCGTTTAAGTTTGAATAGGTTTAATTTATGATCCGCTTATTTGTTAACTCAATCTATTTTGAATTGTCCATTTTAGCGGAGGAATCACGATAGGGACGACTCAAAACAAGTAATATCTTAAACGACGTGTAAATAAAAAATCGTAACAAGTAACGTGATTCGGAGGGAATATCTAAATAGATGGATAGGTGCACGCACCTAATAGTAAGGTGTTCGATAAAATGTCTGACACAACTTAACGAACTTTTTATTGCATTTCTACAAACATATATACTGTTTTAAATGTCTCCACAGGGGAGGGAGGGCCAACAATTTTTTTGGGCAAGGCAATTGAAGGAATTATGTAACAGTGTAGATATTGAATGAATGAAGACAGGTTATCAAGTATATATGTTGACGATTCAATAGTCCCCTACCCAAAACAGAAGGTTTTGAATTTTGATTTCCACTCATCTGTTAGAATCCCGCGTGTGATCGTCTCATCTAAAAGCTTAAGCCGTTAAAAAAAATACACTTTTATTGTTTAATTCATGTATTCTCAACATGCCTCCTCACGTAATTTTTTTTCATGGGTCAAACACATGGACATTCTTTTTGATAATGGGTTGCAGTGAGATTCGATCTAAGGTCGTCCTTTGCCTGCTTTGTTACCATATTGAAGTGTGTGACCAACTCATCTAAAAACTTAATCTGTTGAGCACATTTTATTATTTAATTGTATTCTCAACATTCTTTAGGTATGGTCCCTCACTTCATGAGCTAGTTTGTCCAAGTAATGCAATATATATGAATGAATATTGAATAGCTAGCTAGCTAACTGATCCAGAAGGACAACTGATGCAAGTCCCTCAAGCGTAGTTGAAATAAGAATCATGAATGGGGTGTTATTATTGTATTTGTGTCGTCTCTTTCAAGCTAGCAGTATATATGATCTTAACAAAATGAGTTATTAATGGATTCAAATTAAACTTTTTGATAGTACTTTCTCTATCCCAATTTATGTAAAACCGTTTGATTTGGTACATAATTTAAGGAAAAGTTGAGACTTTTAAAATTTGTTGTTAAAAACAAATTTTGGATATTTATGTGGCTATAAATTATTTTATTAAGGGTAAAAGAGGTATTTTCAAGTTAATTTGTTTCTAATTATTGAAAGATGACATTCTTTTTCGAACGAACTAAAAAAAATAAAAATGCGTGCCACATAAATTGGGATGAAAGGAGTATAAATAAATATTGGATATACAGTCATGGATTTTATGTCTTCTTGTTACTAATAAATCGAACAATTAATTTATTTTTGTTGGTTTTCTTACCCTTCAAACTGAGTCACGATTTCATTGCCATTGGAGAAATAAGCATGTAAAAGCGGGGTGGGCCGGCTTTTTACTACTACATGATATGAACTTGGTGAAGCAAGTTTATATGCTAAATAGCCAAAACGCCAAACACAAAAGTTTACTAACAAAATGACAATAAAGGTGAAAAGATTCAAGGTTATTCATACTTCATATGTGAGTATCCTTGCACTTTTCTTCTTTGACTCTAATTGAAGGGAGGTTCTATCTATCCGTATTGGGAATACCCCTAATCTGTCCAGGGAGATCAACAAAAGTGTTGTATATCCAGTTTACATCTTCCCTATGATCATATTGAAACCATTACTTATGCACCAATTAAGCCCAAATCGAAGAGCATACGCTTATGCTTCATTGCTTGTGCATAGAATAGACCACTACAAACTTGCCTCGACACTCGACAGTCTCTTACAAGAAGTGACTATTGTCAATTCTGCTTACAACAAGTGTATCTGAAATCGAATGATACTACGAGGATATTTAACATAATTTACCCTTATTAATTTATTTATTTATTAAGGTAAGCACATCCTGGAGGATATACTTGGTAATTGATCCTGCTATATTGGAGGTTATTAGGGAGAAGTTGTTGATGTCACCTTCTGTATTTTAGTCCAGATTCTTCTTATAAAAGGTTTTATTGGACAAAATTTTTTAGCAGGGACAAAAAGAAATAACAGTAAAACAATTTGCAAAAAAAAGAGTCTACAAGGGTCCTATTTGTGCGAATCTCCCCTAGATAGAAATTTGAATAAAATGAGTAGATATAACTACGAGGGTAATGAGAAATGAATCTAAGAAAACTCTTAAGGGTCTTTTGGTTGAAGGGATTAGATGAATTACATCTAAAATGGTGCTTCAGACTACTACCACGTTTTCCCGTCGAAAAGCAAAATGAATACTCTCATATCTAGAGTCATGTTCTTAATAAGTTAAAGATGCGTCATGTTTTATCTAATTACCGCTCTGCTCAATGCTTCTTCGACCTACTTTTACCTCTCTTCGTACCCACCATATCCAACATCTCACCCCTTTTCATTGGAGCATTTGTGCATCTCCTCTTCACATGTCGAAGTCATCTCAATCTCGCTTCCTTCATTTTGTCCACCATGAAAATCACTTTCACCTTATCACAAATATTGTCATTTGTAATCTTATCTCTGTCAGTATATTCACACATCAATCTCAACATTTTTATTTTCACAACTTAATTACATCTTTTATACATAAAAATTCTTAAACTGATCAACACTCCATCACGTACAACAAAGTTGGTCCAATCCATACGACAAATGAAACTGAATAGTGTCCGAGGTGTACAAATGAAACTGTGGCCAACTATACGACAACGTGTCTCAAGACACACAAGTACACATGTCATCGTGTAATAGACCAACCTCATCGACTCAACCAAATCGGCTACGTCGAATCTTCCCTCTTCAAGAAAAAGCACCAATGGTAGTTCAACTCAAGCAATGATCTTTCTTCTTTCCTTCACAAAAAATTCAGCCACTACCCAACTCATTTCCCTCTCCAAAAACCCAATTTTCAGAAAACCACAATTCTCCAACATGTCCACCAATTTCTTCAAGTCTCATGCCTTTGCAGGCAACCCCATAAAGCTAAAAACCCCTAAACCAACTGATCCATTTTCACCAACCTCTGCTCTTGAGACCCTTAAAACACTTCTTTTAGGAAACACCCATGAACCCCATTTCCCTAATTTCAAGATCTTGCCTTTCAGAAAGGGAAGGCCATTGGCTGGCTCAGTCAGGGATTCGAATGAGCCGAATTGGCACCTGGCTTGGTTGAGTTTTGGAGATTGTAAGGCTTTCTTGGAGAGTTCTGAGGTTAATTTGAGTGAAGATTCTTTGGTTTATCTGGGTTCTGATTCTGAGGGTGATGGGGTTTATGTTGTGTACTGGGCTATTGATGTGACAGAGGCTGGTAATGGATTGGTAAAAGAATTGGGTGGTAGGCAGTTTTGCTTTGTTGAGCTCAGGACTCTGATGGTTGCCACTGATTGGGAAAATGCTTCAGCCATGGGCCAACTTGCTATTGCTGGTCATGTATATGCTTTTCACCTCTGATTTTTCATTATAATTCCAAAAAAGAAAATCCATTCTTTTATACAATTGATACACTTATCATTTCTTGCTGAATTGGATCACCTATTGATGTCCTAGCTAGCTGCCTGCTTTGTGGTCACCAGCTATATGAATTAACTAGGCATATTAATGTAGTGAATCATTTTCATAAACTAGCTACTAGCAGCTGGTATTTTGAACCCGTGTACTCCCTCTGTTTCAATTCGTTTGTCTGCTTTTGACTTGGCATGAAGTATAACAAAGTAAAGAAGACTTTTAAGCTTGTGGTCCTAAACTAAAAATATTGGGAATGTACCAAAATTTCCTTTAATCTTGTTGTCTTAAACATGCCATGTGGAAAACTAGAATTAAAGAGTTGTCAGGAAAGGAAAGAGACAATTCTTTTTAAAACGGACTAAAAAAGAAAGTAAGACAGACCAATTGAAACGGAGGGAGTATCCTTTTTCAAGTTCTATCTTTAGTTATGTAGATTCTTGTAGGCAAGAAAATGTTGTAGGTTTAGAATACTACTAAAGTGATCTTAAGTAAGCTCTGTCTAGAACTGCTCAACAGAGGATCTCTTGTTATGTAACTGCAACCTGGTTATGCAGTTAACATGACAATTTAAAGTGCATTTCAAACTTTAGTATCTTAAGCATTCTGAACCTCAGTTATATTTAGAGTGTTTAAAGGGTTGTCTCAGGCAGTGTGGATGCATCCAAGAGTCCAGATAATACCATCTAGCATCAGATTTTTTCTGATATATAGCAAATGAATTTGGGTTACAGTAGCCATATCATTGTCATTGCTGAGCTGTGCATATCCAAACATTGGGTAGCATTCGGTTTTAGTTATTAGTTACTAGTACACTCTAATGATAAAAATGGTGACCATCTTTGACTGAATGTCTTACTTTTTGTCTTTTGGCATTTTATCAGGCCAGATCATTACTAGAATGGCATACAGTATCACGTTTTTGTGGATTTTGTGGAGGTAAGAACATTTTAATTGATGCCGGGAGACGGAAACAATGCTCTAATGAGTTATGCAAGAAGAAAATCTATCCTCGAGTTGATCCAGTAAGTCAATCAGATCGATTTTCTTCTCTCTGATTAATATTTTTCTTGTGGTCGTGCTCTTTTTTGGTTTACTTGTTTTTCTTTGTTTCGTGGAAGAGGTTATGGGACTTACATATTGAAATGCTACATGAGAATCCTAACTCTCTTTGGCATATCTTGCTTGCCCTCAACAGGTCGTGATTATGTTAGTTATTGACAAAGAGAATGACCGTGTGCTACTAAGTAGGCAGTCGAGATTTGTGCCTCGCATGTGGAGTTGTCTAGCTGGTTTCATGGAGGTATGTGGCGTACTTAACTCTGGGGAAAGCCTAGAGCAGCAAAAGTATGCATGCAATGCATTTTCGAGCTACTGCATAGCTTGTCTACTCATTTGCAATTGCCTATTTTAGTAAAAATGTAGCATTCATATGTCTTGATCCCTATGGATGTTATCCATGATGAAAAAGAAATTTTAGCCACTAGAATCTCATTCCTACATTAGTATATTAGTTATTTCCTTTTAGCCAGTGGTCAATTTTTATTACTTCCTCGGTGTATCATGTATGGAGTTCAAGGAAAAAGGGTTTTGAGTTTTGACACAAGCTAAGTATTTATAATATAGCCCAAAATACCTTAGTATCTTGTGGTCTACAAAATGACTTTGCCTTACCATAAAAAAGGAACGGAAGGAGTATCTCAATTTCCTGCATAGTACTTTTCCTTTTCGTTGTTAAGTTGGTTTACTGTCCCCTTTTCCTTCTTAATAGGTGTATAATTAGCCGGCATTGATTTTCGATTCCTTCATTCACAACTTATTTATGAATACGCGTTAAGTACTATCTAAATTTATTAGTAGCCAGGAGAAAGTTTGGAAGAGGCTGTGAGAAGAGAAACATGGGAGGAGACCGGTATTGAAGTTGGACAAGTTGTTTACCATAGTTCTCAGCCATGGCCTGGTAATGTTCTTGGAAACAGATTTGTGGTGTCTGTTCCCTTCAATTCTTTAAATACTTCTTATTTTATATGATTTTATTCACCTAGTTTTTTTTATGATGTTAAGATAATTATGTTATTAGTGTTCTTAACTAGGAAAAGTGTAAAAAAGTGACAAGCTCTGTGGAACATGAAGCGGAAAGAGAAAAGTGAAATCACACAATTTCTGAAATTTTTTAAAATACTTAACATACATGAACTCAAAGAAAATGCCAATTTTAAAATACTAACTCAGTACTAATGTTCTGTCCTTTATTCTCAAAAATAAGTTTCTGTCCTTTGGTTGAATGCTTTTTGCACAACAAGCCAATGGGAGGTAATTCCATGAATGTTGCATAGGCAGTAACTGTGATAGGTTCACTAGGATTTTTCACAGACGTTAAAGCACTCTAGGCTGTTACAACTTGTGAAATTGAAATTCTAGGCCCTCTCAGTTACAGATCAGATTTGTTTGCTATTACTGTCGTTTCCTGTCTTATTTGAGCTTTTGTCCTTTATAATTTGAAAAGTTGCCAACCTGAAAGGTCTATCCTATTCCATGTGTCTAGGGTTAGTTCATACTTCTTTTCTACATGGTGCTGTCAGCAACGAGCCAATGGCCGATCTCACCATGCGTGCCATATTCACTTTTAAGATCTCGCCATTAGTTGTTCCTGTTTCACTCTGTGAATAAAGTGGTTCAGTTCTTCCATACCATTTCTTAGAGTTGGTGTGATGCATATTGTTGCATCTCAGCTTTCCTTTTCCTTTTGAATATTGTTGATCTAATTTTGCGCCAATCAGTTGCTTCATGAAATGGTCTCCAGAGGTTCTATTTTCCTCATTGGTAGTTGTTACTGAACATTTTATATGTATTTCTTGCATGCCATTTTTTTTTTAGATTATCAGTTAAGTTAACTGTATGATTCCTTTACAGTTGGACCTAGCAGCATGCCATGCCAACTTATGGTGGGATTCTTTGCTTATGCAAAATCACTGGATATTAATGTGGATAAGGAGGAATTAGAAGGTAACTTGAAGATCTTTAATAATGGCGATTTTTGATTGACAATCTTTGACTTATAATGTTTGCCTTCATATTTTGATTATGGGTGTTTTCTTACTTTCTGTGACGGGGAATCAACTTGTGATCTAGATGCGAAATGGCACAGCAGAGAAGATGTGAAAAAGGCACTCACAACTGCAGAATACAAGAAGGCACAGAGGACTGCTGCAGGTAAAGTGGACCAAATGTGCAAGGGTGTTGAAAGAGGACAGAGCTTGTCTTCCGACTTCAATGTGGAGAGTGGGGAACTTGCTCCTATGTTTATCCCCGGGCCCTTTGCAATTGCTAATCATCTCATTTCTTCTTGGGTGAATGGGATTGACGCACAAGTTAAACAACTTGCAAGTTCTTTCTCAAATTTATAGGTTGGTGCTCATTAACAGAAGTGTGTTGTGCTGCATGTCATTTAATCTTGTTGTGTGTATCGTCTTTCTATTGCCAAATCCTGTTTGAAATCGATTTGCTGAAATTCTTGAAATCAATAAGCTCCTCTAATGTGCTCTATATTAGAATGTGTACAATTGAAATTTATATTTATGATGATCAACAAATGTTACAATCCTCTGTTGAGAAAGCATAGTTGACATGTAAAAACAGAGGTTTCTACATTCATTTCCATGTCGACGAATGCAACATTTCTTCTTTCTTTTTCCAGGCGATTTTATCTTCCGATGAGACGAACAATTAATCTTGCAAGGGTGAACTTCCACATTTGCCATTTCCAGTGTCCAAATACAGTAGATGAATACTGCTTGCGAGTGTCCAAATGTGCACGTATACGTATGCTGTATGTGTATACATAATAGACGATTGGCTACTTATTTGTAATTTGAATTTTGGGTTATAGAGCTATGGGAATTCCCTGCTTCATTTGTATAAAGACGAGTCTTCTGCATTATTTAGGAAAATCTGATATTAACTTTATCCCATGTTTGGCGTGAGGTATTAGCTAATTGTTATATCCCACCATTTGTACTTAAATGGTTAAATTACTATCACATATGGAAGGTGATCATGTTTGTGTTTATCTGCTAAAATTTACTGCAATTCAGTCGTTCCCTTTTAATAAGACTTGGGGATCGTTTGCTATGCGAGATGAGATAAACAAGGATAATTATTACCTGATCAACAAATTATATATAGTGAAGATGCTGGAACTTTGACCAACAAAGAGATTTGTAATTTTCTTCCCTTTTTCTATAGATTATTTTGTTTTGACCATTAATGAGATTAGACTCTTGAAACTAAAAGATGCATGTTCAACTTGCAACCTATAGGTTGACAATTGCAACCTATAGGTTGACAATTGCAACTCTAATTCAAACACTGATATTGAAATGATTTTTTAACAATTATTCTGAAAAAGAGTGAGATTCTCATATTCCCACAATTTACCTAGATGCGAGATATAGAAATTTTTCGTAGTTGTGAAAGCAGTTTTGTTGTTGGAATCCTTAAATAATTCTCATGGTCAAACGGTCCCGAGTACTCTTGAGTATATCTCTCTCAAGGTTTTAGGTACATGGGAGAAAGTTTCAACTTTGGTCATCTACTATTATAAACGTGCACTGGTGATCCAAAATTTAGGTCAAAGACGATGGTTTTGCTTTCACTGTCAAGTACTACACACCCAATATTGTATTCTCCTTGTTGTATACTGGAACAAATGCAGACAAATTCAAGGTTCACAAAAAGTAAAACAATAATTTGTACACAAATTAAACTGGCATTTATTACTATGATGATGATGAGATACAATGAATAAATACAATAAGGAATTAGATATGAATAAAGCCATTTCTAGTACTCCTAGTTCTAAAACAATTATTGATTATCATCCTGTACTACTATATTAAATACGTAGATAATAACAATAATAATATACCTAGTGTGATCCCAAAAACGATATGCACAAACCTTACCCTTACCTTGTGAAAGGTAAAGAGGTCGTAGACGATAACAGATAGCTAAATTTAAAGAATGAGGTGTACTTTCTGAAACTATAGCTACAAAATCAATTCACTTCTATTTCTTCTGGTTTGTATAATTTGATGGGACGTTTGTTTAGTGGCTGAGCTGGCCTGGCATTGGTTTCAGATTCCTGTGATAAATAAAACAAGAGAAAAAAAGAGAGTCAAGGAAACAGTGTGGTTTATTTACCAAACTTGTACATAATCATATAAGTAGATTCTTGAGTTTTTTTTTACTTAAAGAGCCACCCATAAAAAAAAGTACTCGTCGTTTTTGGATCCAAATTTATAAAGAAGCATACGCTGTAAGGGATGAAATATAATTAGGAAAGAAAATTCTTATTGCTAAAATTTTAATTTGGGGTAGCTAGCAACTCACATCATGAACAGCATCTCTAATCAGTCTCATTTGTCTTTTGGTCACAGTTTTCACCTGTGAAATTATAAAAAAGCAAAATCACATAATTAAAATTAATTTCAAAACAGAAATACTTAAATTTAATTTTTATAATAATGAGTTAGGCAAATTTGATTACCTTTCTATCAATAGTCCAGACAACATCTTCAGTGCAAGGTGGTACTGTTAGGGAGCCAATATACCTATAATATTTCTTGCCATCCAATTTTATTTGCTTTGGATCAACTGTTCCAATGGCTCTCTCTACACCTTTTTTATTAGCAAGAGCTTTCAAATCCTTCTCTATCTGTGATTACAAAGTAAACAATTAATATCAAGAATCTGAAAGTAACAACTAAGGAAATAAGTAACCGTATATATATACTAGGTTAAATTGCATTGATAATGTAAAAATTACTTACAATACTATCAACGAGCAGATATACGTTAAGTCCTTGTGTTATAAAAATACAATCTTGTTTACCATAGATAAGAAGGAATCAGGCCGTCCAATCTTGTAGATAATTCCAATTACTGCAGTCTTTCCGTCATTGCTTTCATGTACCAAATGTGCCTCCAAATTAAACCTACATTTAATTTGTTGATATAGTATATGATCAATTCCTCATGCAAATTAAATAAAGAAATAGAGAAAAAAAAAATATATATGACAAGTAAACCTTTCGTTATATTGTAGAGTTAAATCCAAATGGCGGAGGGAATTACAAAGTGGAGACTCGAACCCTCACCAATAATGACGGAAACAAATTTTCACTAAGGGATTCAAAATATGAACACATGAAGAAGGCGAAGGTGGTTCAATATATATTATATATATATAAGAAATAATTTTAACCATGTATATATAAACAATGTAATTTTTCACCGAAGAGGGTTCGATGAACCCCTAGGCCTACCTGACTCCACCCTTGCTCCCAGCGCAACGTGAAAGGTAGCCAACCATCTAGCTACCAAACCCCCAAAAAACGTTTCTTAAAATTAGAGATAGTTGAAAAACTCATTAAAAAATGGTAATTTTGAAGAAAAAATACATCTTTGGATTATGAAAAATTCACCCATTTTGGACCATATAAAAAGTCCCAGAAATTCATTTATTTTGAAGAGGAAGGAGTACTGCTTTTCCTAGAAATTCATATGACAAGTAAACCTTTCGTTATATTGTAGAGCTAAATCCAATATGAATAGTATATATTATAAGCCAGGGTGTATACCTTTTTCCATTAATTGTATGTTCAGAGGGGGTGTGCCAATGACATTGTTTGAGTTGATATTGAGTTCCATTTATCTTCAAGTATCCTGCATCACCTTCCCATCTCAACTGCATTTGTAAATATATATATGTATAATCACTCATTAAAAAATGGTACTCCATTAATTATTATTATTAGTATAGTAGTAGTACTGAACTGATCCACAATTTGAATTTAATTACCATCATATCATGGCCTCTGTTCAAGAGAGTGGCATTGGATGGCTTATAGTATTTACGAAGTCTTCCCAAATCAGATACAACTTCAACCCTTTTGTTAAGAAGATCAATTGGTGACTGCAATTTCCCAATATTGCATGTCCTCCATTCTGGATGAATCTTGCCCCAATTAGCTGGTCCATTTTTGCTTTTTTCGTCGTAACTAAATTCACTCTCATCATCTACAATTTTCCAAACATAAGACAATCACAATTCTGTATGTATAATATGTACCAACAAATGCAAAAAAATATTTACGTTATCAGGTCAGCTAAAAGGTAACTACAGGTTACCTACTGCAACATGTTAAAATATTCAAATTAAAATGCCATGCACACATAAAATGGACGTACCAACTTCTGCAGATCTTGCAAGAAATGCAGTTGAAAGGAAAAGAAAAGAAATGAACAAGATTTTGGTTATTGTAGCCATCTTCAATAATATATTGTATCTTCACCTCTGTTGATGAAATGTTCTTTTAATTGATGACTAAACTCATAAAACGCCTGGGCATTATATAGAGGAAGTTATGATAATGTGAAGCTGACCAAAAAGAAGTTGCATTTGACTAAACTTCTGGTCATGAGAATTTTCTAAATTTAATTCAGGTGGCTAAACAGGAGTAATACCAATCGAGGACTCCTTTTTGAATTTTCTTCTCTTGAATTTTTGCTAGAGATTAATTAAAAGGCAGCCCGGTGCATTAAAAGTTCTCACTATACGCGAAACATGGATCAGAAGGATCCATTGTACAAAGCCTTATTCTGCATTTCTTCAAGAGGTCATTTTCATAGCTTGTAACCGTGATCTCCCGGTTGAGATTCTATGCATTAAATAATTAAAGAACATGACAATAGTTTCTTTATTGAACTTAAAAATTCTCTTTTTATTTCCATGTCACATATTGCATGCGAATCTTTTTTCAAAAAAAAATCTTCTCAATCATGATATCCGGGTCAGCTTGCACTCGCCCCAATTAATTTTACGGAATACCTGCCACCTCCCACCAGCAACAGATATCAAGTAACTCAATTCACCAAAACTAAAACAGACAGTTAGAAATCACCTAGTAATATATATTGCTGCTAGGTGATTTCTTAGCTACCAATATAGACTAAATTAGACCTTAACAAATACTCTATGGCACGTAAAGATATTATATTTATAATTATGTCATTAGGTGCGTCTATGATATATTCTGAAGTTATAGAAAAATAGCATGGTACGCTTATAAAAATGTTTTTTTGTTGTCATGCCATTTTTATTTTTATTTTTGGAAGAAAAAAAAATAGAAGAAGAAGACATATTGGAGTGGTCCGTTGAAATTTCAATTTTAAAAGGCACGTTTTCATTTATTTAGCTTCCAATAGTAAGTAATTTTGGAGAAATATAAAATTCTTGTTTTTTTGTCCAAGAAAGAAAATATGATGTTCAACTTTTAACAGCTAAATTAATCAGTAGGTTCAACAATTTTAATACTTAATTAATACGTAAATGATTAGGATTAGTTACATTTATCTGGAAGCAGAAGCTGCTAAATTATGTTCAACAAATTACGGCATCATTCCCTTACTTTTCAACAATTCCCCAGTTCTTTAACTTTTTTTCTATTTTCAAGTTAATTTAATAATGTAAAATTTTCATTTTGAATATGAATTTTAGGTGGGGTGGGGCGGAATCAGCTCATAAAAACATGATTCGCCCAATTCGTTCATGTTAGGGCTGATATGTAGCTCATTTAAAAGTTGGCCTAATATGTATTCCAAAATGACTAATGAAAAGTCTTGTCAAAGTATTTTCTAAAAGAACATCATCAACGTCTTCTTCATTATCTTAAAAATTACTTAGCTAGGAGCAGAATTGAAAAACTAACCCACCAATTATTTAGGAACTAAGGAAATACTAATGAAAGATAAAGTACAATATGGGGAGGTTAATAAACACTCCCTAATTAAGCAAAAAGCAAAGGTTCGTTGAATATAGGACGCCCGTTTAATGGCTGAATTGGTCTGGCATTGGATTCAAATCCCTGAGATAAATAAGAGAAATAAAAAGTCAAGAAAATATTGTCTTTTAAGTATCTATATTTAATTCTAAGTATATTCTTGATTTTTTTTAAATTGAAGAACCACCCTTTTTGAGTCACACAAATTGAAAATAAAAGCTAAATAGTGTTTGAAAGATCTATAAAAAAAAAAAATAGATTGTGGGCCTAATTTAACTCCAAAGCTAATTTGAGAGGGAAGAATTCATCAAGGCCATAAAAAAGATCAAACACCTATCCACAATCAATGTGAGAGATTCAACAAGATCTTTCATGAAAATTTTAGTAGGCGCTTGAACATAAATTGAGTGATATATGATAAAACTAGTATTGTATTTAAAATTAAATTAAAAAAATGATATTTAAAAATTAAAATTGTGTTTGAATCGCATGCACTAAAGTTGAAAAAATATTCAAAGTTGAAAGTGCGAATAGATAAAGTATATAATCATTATTATATATAATTAAAAAATGATCCTCCCTAGGATATGATAATATATATAATCAATAAAAGATCTTATTGCCAAAAAAAAAAAAACTCACGTTAACAACAGCATCTTGGAGCAGTTTTATTTGTCCACTCGTTACACTATTAACCTGGGAAATTGAAAAAGAAAAAATCACATAATTAAAATAAATTTTAAAATGAGAATACTAATTAATTACTTTTAATGATGCAAAATTTGATTACCTTTCCATCAATAGTCCAAACAACACCTTCAGTGCAAGGTGGAGTCGTTAAAGAGCCAATATATCTGTAATATTTTATGCCATCAAATTTTATTGCTGTATTTGGATCAATTATTCCAATGCCTCTTTCTGCACCTTTTTTATCAGCAAGAGCTAATAAATCCTTCTCTAACTGCGATTAATAATTAGATAAGTAAACAATATCAAGAATCTGAAAAATAAAATCAGATCAATTATATATATATATATATATATATATATATATATATATATACTGATAGTGTAAAAAATAAATTTTGGCTTACTGTGGTTAGGAGGACATCAGGTAATAATCCAATCTCGTAGAGGATTCCAATGACAGCTATCTTTCCATCACTGTTTAAATGTACCAAATGAGCCTCCATACCAAACCTGCATTATATTTATTCAAATAATATTCGAAATCACACGGAACATTAGTTAGTTTGACCTTTTTGCTCTGAATTATGAAGCCAAATAAATTGAAACAGATTTAAAACCTAGTAACTTAAAAGGAATATATTCACGAATCCATAAGTTTCAAATTTCCTAGTTCTGCCTCTGTCATGATGATTATATATATATATATATAAAAAAAAATTAAGCTAGTGAGTATATACTCCTTCCATTTCAATTTATTTATTTTATTTTTCCTTTTAGTTCATTTTTAAAAAAAATATTCTTTTTTGGCAACTTTTTAGTTTTAACTTTTCATGTGACATGTTTAAGACCACAAAATTAAAAAATATTTTGATACATTCTATATGTATTTAATTTAAGGATCACACAATTCAAAAATCTTCTTTGTTTTTTAAACTTTGTACCTCAAGTCACAATTGGACAAACAAATTGAAAAGGAGGAATACCTTTTTCCATCAATAGTATGTTCGGAAGGTATGTGCCAATGAACTTGTTGGAGTTGATATTGAGTTTCATTTATCTTCATGTATCCTGCATCACCATCCCATCTCAACTGCATTTGTAAATATATAATCATTCACTAAAAAATTGTTTCGATATAAGATATATATATATATATATATATATATATATATATATATATATATATATATATTATACACTATTTTGATACATAAAGAATAATCGACTTGAATATATTGTAAGAATTGAAATGTCACAATATTTTTTTGACACATGTTAAAGTGATGAAAAACAAAGAATATCTTTTACATACCCGTCAAGTTTATCAACTTTTTGGAAAATGCTAAAAAAAACAACAACCTATAGTCACTCCAAAAAGCAATTCCTAATGAACTGGACAATCAGTGAGTTTCGATCAACAAAGAAAAAAAAAATAATCTGAATAAGAAATTTTTAAATAGACTTAAAATCTAGACAAAGAATCTCTTTCTCTGGATATACTCGAAAATGTATACATATATATTACTATAATGATACACTTTTGTTACGTACGTACCATCATATCATGTCCTCTGTTCACAAGAGTGGCAGGGGCTGGTTTGTAGTATTTTTGAAGTATATCTAAATTTAATACAACTTCAACCCTTTTGTTAACAAGATCAATTGGAGACTGCAATTTCCCAATATTGCAGATCCTCCAGTCTGGACGAATATTTCCCCAGTTAGCTGGTCCATTCTTTGCCTTTTCGTCGTAACTAAAATCATCACTTACATCATCTACAAAAAATTAAAAAAACTTAAAACTGACGATGCACAAAAAAATCATCTTACATGTAACCGTTCATAAAAAGTATGAACTAGCTAGTAGCCTAAAGCAGGATCAAAAATCAAAATAGTGTGTGCATCAAAATTGTTTATATTGTTAGTGTATATATATAAGTTGAATCTAAAATAAAAGGCCACGCACACGCTAATTAAATCAAAGTAAATAATCAAAATATTTAACGTACCAACTTGTTGTCGTTGAGATCTTGCAAGAAATGCAGTTGAAAGGAAAAGAATAGAAATGAACAATATTTTGGTTATTGTTATCATATTCATAGAATTATATCTTCAACTGTTAGAAATGTTTAGTCAGTTGATGAGCAAAACTCAGTAAATTAATGGATCCTTATATAGGGGAATTAAGTAAGGTATTATGTAGCTGACCAAAAAGAAGACGTTGAGTCCAAATATATGCTTAGTTTTCACTTTTCAATATATTCAGAATTCTAAAAATAGATCAAGATTTTATGGCTAGTTCAATCCCATGAATAAAGTTAAATCTCAAATTTCAAACCAAAACATATAAAGACATATATATTCATAATCAATTCTACTTGAACATCACATCATCCAAATTAATGCCAATAACACAGCATAACTCAATCTCAATTAGTAACCATATCTCATCAATTTCAACCATATTTATCATATACTCCGTATGTTATCATATACTCCTTCCGTCTCATATTAGTTGTCCACTTTTTTCCTATAAGCATCTTAAGAAATCATAAATAAGAATGTAGTTTTACTAATTCACCCTTAAGAAACTTTTTTAGAACCTTACAAACAAGTGTTTACACTTTCAAAAAGAATTATATCCTGTTTGGCCAAACTTTTAGAATCAACTTATTTTGAAAAATGCTTATTTCCAAAGTACTTTTAAAATGAAGCAATTTTAATGAGAAGCAATTTGTGTTTAGCCAATAAATTTAAAAAGCACTTTTGAGTAGCAATGAATTTTTGACCAAGTTTCTTAAAAATGCTTTTAAGTGTATTTTTATCAAAAATATTTTTCAAAAAAATGCTTTTGGGGAGAAGCTACTTTTTTTAGCTTCTGAAAAATAACTTTTGCTACTCCCCAAAAACACTTATTTTCTCTCAGAAGTTGGGGTAAACACCTTAATTTTTTTAAAATAAACACTTTTGACAAAAAATAAGCTTGGTCAAACAGGCTATTAACTGTAAGGGCAATATAGAAATTTTTTAATTAATTCTCTTTTAATTTAGCAAGATGGACAACTAATGTAGGGCAACTATTATTAATATAGTGGACAACTAATATGGGACGGTGGGAGTATATGTTATACGCCCTCGAGGCTATCTATCTTATTCTTTTTTGAGTCTTAAGATATACACTCTTTATTTCAATTTGTTCGTCTGATTTAAACTTGACATAAAATTTAAGAAAGTAAATAAGACTTTTAAATTTTGTGGTCTTATTAATATAAAGATATGTTGAATGTATTAAGATGCCATTTAATCTTGTGGTCTTAAATATATCATATCATATAAAAAGTTGAAGTTAAATGGATATGTCAAAGATGTCCTGGCTCTGAACTGGGTACTTGAAATGCTAAAGTTCTTATGGTCCTGCTTCAATCACCCTTCCTTCTCTACCTTTTTCTTCAAAAACTTAAGCTACGACGACTGATGCTGGCGATCTCGAAGGGAGATATCTGGACCTGGAGAAAAATCGTGATGAAAATTGATTTAATCGTATTGACAGTGTATGTAACTTAATTTTTTTATATATATAACTATATATACACATTAAAACTTTTTAATTACAATAATAAAAAAACAAGTAAAAGAGTTTTGTTCAAAGAAAAAATATTTGGCTAAATAGTAACAGTGACAAGTAAAATGTAAATAGTAATTTAATAGTTGTATATATTTTGCACATAATGACTAGTTGTGCTGTCTAAAGTGATAATTTCTCCAAATATTAATTTGTTTTCGTGTCATATTAATTTCCAAACTAAAAGTGGATTAATTAGAGTTGTTACGAAATCTTTTTTATTTTTTTAGTTTCTGAGCTTTCAAATTGAAAATGAAAGCAATTTTGTTTATTATTCTCTATCGTAGCATGTGTTACATTATGGTTTACCCTTTATATATCCCCATCACTAAACTAAATCTGGTATTAGAAATGACGTCAAGTCTTAAATAATTAGTCAGAAGAATAATTAATTAGGACTACTTTCTTTATTTCACTTCAAATTATTAGTTATAATTGGTAGTGTAATATTGGTTGGTTACGGCCTAGACCAATTGATTCAGGTCCTTTGCATCTATTCCACTTTAGTTGAAGTTGATTATATGAATTTTCGCGATTTATACAAAATTAGGAATTCTAATAATAGGATTGAAAAAATTCGTTACTGATTATATCTTGTACAATAAATATGAGATTCGACTCTTTTTTATTTCTCTTTTCTTTATTTTTTTCAAGTTTTTCTTAGATGTACGATGATATTTGTCTTATTTGAATATCAATGGTGTAGATTTTTAAGTAATCTAAGTGCCTTAATTATGGTTAAAACTTAGAAGGATATATATTTACTAGTTAGTACCATTTAAGTCTATCAAATTTTAGCTTTTAAAAAAAATATTTCACAGTTTTTTAGCACCATAATTATAAATCATTTTCGTTATCATAAAATAAGTTATTTTGTAAAGAAAAAATATGGTAAATCATAAAATAGAATTTTGGCATTAGATGTTAAATAAAAAATATTGAAAATTTTGTTGTCATAAAATATCAAAGAAATATAAAATGATTTTCTTTTGTTAGATAAACTTTTTCAAAAAATAAATAGAATCTTTTTAAAAAAATCGTAATCGTAACTCATTGTTGTAAAACTATGAAAGAACTCATTTTATATCAAAAGATTAATGCTATTTAATTGAAGTAATTCCATTTGTTCTCAAAATTGGAAAATTGATATTTTCTTATCAAAATTGGAAAATTTAAATACCAAACGTCTCTTCATTTAATCATAATTAATTAGTATACTTCTTTGATTAAGAAAACCAATTAATCTAGATCTTTAATATTTAAATAACATAAGTATCACACATCTAAATAGATCCTATATATGTACGTCCGATTTCCGAATCAGGATTTAATTTTGTTTGTCGTTTTTCTGTTTCTTATATTATATATATCTTGTTATTTAGTAATCTGTTAATGGAGTTTATTCATTTTCATGCTTATTCTGTTACTTCGACGTAAGTATCATGAGACTTGTTAGGATTTTTTATCACTAGCAAACATAAATATTTCACACATACTTAGAAGTGTTTTCCATATTTTTTATGAAATAGTTTTAACATATGTACTTTACACGTTTGTATCACGTCATTGAATATATATATATTATATATAATATATATATATATATATATATATATATATATATATATATATATATATATATTTATTTATTATAGCATGTGTACCACGTCGATTGATAAGTAAGTATTATTTTAATTTCTTGTCGGATGCTGCAACAATTGCGACACAAATTCAAGCCTCACAAAAGTAAACAAATTCGTCCCTTTTGAATTACATCCGACTTTTATCATACGAAGAAGTTCTCGGGGTGTCAAATGGGCGAATTAAATTGAATATCAATGGATTAAAATGAATTGAGATAGAAGTTACGCTAAAATGGGCTTAAAAAGGATCATAATTCAATTAATTCGTCCAATTCTTACCAAGTATTTTGTTTCTTCTTTTATAAATTCTTAGTACCTAATAAATATTTTTTTCTTTATTATGACTATATATATTAAATAAGAAAAATGTCTTTTTAACGTATTTTGACAGATCCATCATGGGTCAACTAAACTACATATCAATTCAATTTTTGATGAACTGAAATGAATTGAGTTAATAAATAGGCGAATTAATAACCAACCCAAACTGAGCCAATCGAATGATCTAATTTTTATAGGATAATTTTATCATCACTACACAGAACAAATTAATGGAGTACCATATATTTTATTACTGATACCATGTATACAATGAGATACTCATGATACAATCATGTTTAACATAAAATCATACATAGATCATATTTATTCCTAGTTCTAAAGACAGTTATTCTTATTGTGTACTAGTAGTACAATAAAGTCTTTGGAAGTTTGGCAAGAATTCCAACCAGTTTATTAATAAAATAAAAAGACAGAAGTACATTTTTGGGAGATTAATACATTCCCTAAATAAAAAGCCAAGGTTTGTTGAATTTGGACGTCCATTTAATGGCTGAACTGGTCTGGCATTGAATTCAAATCCCTGAGATAAATGGGAGAAGAAAGAAGTCAAGAAAATATAGAAAATATTGTCCTTTTAAGTTATAAATTTATAAGTAGATTTTATTTTTTATTTTTTACAGAAAAGGTAGATTCTTGAGTTTTTAATTGAAGAATCACCCTTTTCGAGTCACACAAATTGAAAATAAAAGCTTGATAGAAATGTTTTGTGGTTTGAAAATTTTAGTAGGCGCTTGGACATATAAATAGAATGATATTTGATGCTATATTGAAAAAATGATATTCGAAAACTGAGGTAATTTTTGAACTTGCATTTTACTTGAAAAATTGCTCAAATTAGGAACGAAAAATGGACACAACATATAACCAAACAAGTTTTCAAAGAGAAAATTTAAAAAACAAAAACAAAATAACATAATTAAAATTTTGGGTTAGCAACTCACGTCATGAACAGCATCTCGTAGAAGTTTAATTTGTCTTCTCGTTACAGTTTTAACCTGAGAAAATAAAAAAAAATCAAAATGGCATAATTAACATTATAACTTTCAAAATGTAATTAGTAATTATATTAAATTTCATAAAATGAGTCATGTGAATTTGGTTACCTTTCCATCAATTGTCCAAACAACATTTTCACTGCAAGGTGGTACTGTTAGGGAACCCATATACCTGTAATATTTTTTGCCATCCAATTTCATTAAATTTGGATCAATTATTCCAATGGCTCTTTCTGCACCATTTTGATCAGCAAGAGCTTTTAAATCCTTCTCTATCTGTGATTACAAGTAAATAATAATATCAAGAATCTGAAAAATAAAGCCGGTTAAATTATACTGATAGCCTAATAAATAAATTTGTGTTTACTGTAGTTAGGAATAGATCAGGCAATATTCCAATCTCGTAAAGTATTCCAATGACAGCAATATTCTTTCCATCATTTGTTTCATGTACCAAATGACCTCCATGTCAAATCTGCATTTAATTTGTTGATATATGTGAATTCCTAATACAAATATAAAGAATTAAAGCAAAAATAAAATAAAAATACAATAGAAAATTTAAAATAAGGTTTAGAAAGATATATATGTATGGAGTAATGGAGGGAATAATTTTAGTTAAAAGTATTATTACTTCCTCTGTCTCAATTTATGTGACACACTACTAAAAAAATGAATCACTCAAACGAGCCTTTCTAGCCGCATCTGAATCGGCATCCTTATCCCAGCTAAAATCGACTTAAAAAAAATGACCTCGCACTCGCCCGAGAACATGTCCTCCCTCTAATTGTCTTGTCTTTATTATGGTTTCAGGGCCTACAGGTAGGTCTACCTGTATGAAGCCACAAAAAGAGGTCGGAAAAACTAACCTCGCGAGGTCGGTTTTTCAAAAAAAAAAAACTAAAAAAAACCTGACCTCCATAGGTTGGTTTCTTTAGCACCAAACATCGAGAAAATCCAAACCGACCTCCGAAGGTCGATTTTTTTAGCGCAAAAAATTGAGAAAATGCAAAGAGACCTCCGGAGGTCGGTTTGGTTTTGCGACCCAAGCTTTTTCCGTCTTACGAATTTAGGTCGACTTTTTTTAAGAAAATCGACCTCTAGAGGTCGGTTTTCACCTTTTCTTTTTAATAGTAACAATTCCAAATTTAGAATCTTTAAATTTTTTTATTTTGTAAAAACTATTTACATTGTAAATACTGCATGTTAGTTAAGTTTATGAATATATGTACGTGTTGAAATATAGATATTTATGTATTGACACAAAGTGTATTAATTAGCTGAGTCAGCTATATTGTTGTTAGTTTTAGTTAGTTAGAGGTTAGTTGAGTCAGTTATGAGAGTTAGTTACAAGTCTTAGCTGGCAGCTAGATATTTTGCTGATCTTTAGTATATAAGATAGCTTAGTAGTTGTAATACATAGATTTCATCATTCTCTTTTCTGATATATTGAAGGTGTGAGCTTGCATCAATTAATTCTCTCTCTAACTGTTTTCCTTCTCTTCCTCACACGATCCTACAATGGTGAAGTATGCTCCAATGGAGTTTTCCTCAATTCTATGCATTCAATCTCTTGTTCTCAACATGGTATCAGAGCAAGGCTCTTTCAATTAAGCTTCCATATCTCAATCGAAGATCTGAGATTTTCTGTTGATCTCCTGTTCGATCAATTGCCTGATCCAACTGTTAGCTGGTTTTGCACCTAGTCTTTACTTTTCTTCTACTCTGTCTGGTTTTCTTTCTTCAAAATATGACTACTGAGATTGGAAATAGTAGTCGAGATAATGCAGAGACAAGCTCTGCTTCAGCAGATTCTACAAGTGCATTGTATATGCATCCTTCAGAAATAGTAGGATCCTCACTGATTCCAACAGTTTTCGATGGAACTGGATATAGATCCTGGAGGAGAAGTGTCCTTAGAGGACTGTCTGTGAAAAATAAGACTGGTTTTATTAATGGAAAGGTAGTAAGGCCAGATCCTAGCTCTACTGATTATGCACAGTGGGAGAGATGTGATGATATGGTAACCTCATGGATTCTTAAATCCTTGTCGAAGGACTTAGCAGACAGCCTGCAATATGTCAATAATGCTAAGGAGTTATGGGATGAGCTAGCAGATAGGTATGATCAAGCAAATGGAGCAAAGTTGTATCAACTTCAAAGGGAGATAAATGACCTATCTCAAGGTAGCATGGATATAACTGGTTACTACACAAAGATGAAAAGACTCTGGGAGGAATTGAACACTTTGGATACAAATGCACAGTGCACATGCTTGTGCACATGTGGTGGAAAAGCTGGAATGCACAAGGTTGAACAGGACAGGAGACTCATTCAGTTCTTAATGGGATTGAATGAGGTCTACACAGTGGTAAGAGGAAACATACTCATGATGAATCCATTGCCTACAATGGCTCAGAGTTTTGCTATCCTGTCCCAAGAGGAAAAACAAAGAGAAGTGAGGCCTAACAATCATCTGGCCCTGGAGTCTACAGCTCTCAGTACTTTTTCATCAAGTTCACAAGGAGCATCCACATCATACACCAAGGGTTATAGGACCAACTATGCTCCACAGAGGGGTTTCTCTACTGGAGGAAACAACAGATCCACTCAGTCACAACATTACTCACAAGGCAACAAGTCAATATTCTGTGAATATTGCAAGAGGACTGGTCATACTAAGGAGAAATGCTATAGGCTGCATGGTTTTCCAGAGAATTTCAAGTTTACTAAGGGAAAGAATATGGGAGGTTCAGCAGCAACAGTACAGGCTTGTGAACAACAACATAAGGAGCCACATTACCTCTCCAAGGAACAATATGATCAACTGCTGAATTTACTTAGCAATGTGCAGCTTGGAAATGGACAGGAAAGCTCAAACAATCTCACCAGTGGAGCTGTAAACTTTGCAGGTATCTTGACTTGCTATTCCTCTATGACTGAAATTGGTGAACTTTCATGCAAATGTGTTAGACTTAGTGCTGATTCATGGATAGTAGACTCTGGAGCTTCACACCATATGACTTATAATAAAAGCCTACTTAAAAACATTAGGATACTGCCCTACCCTTACCTAGTCACTCTGCCAAATGGCTACAAGGTTAAAGTTACAGAAATTGGAGATGCTTTTCTAAATCCAGCATTAACATTACACAGAGTTTTCTTTATACCTAGCTTTAAGTTTAATCTGATCTCAGTTCATTGTTTAGCCTGGCAACTTAAAGGCATTATTGGTTTCAGTAGTTTTTCTTGCTTACTGCAGGGCCCTTCACTGAAGAGCCCTCTGGAGATTGGTAAGGCAAGAAATGGACTGTATTTTTTCTGCTCCAAGTGCCATAGCTCTTGTCCCACTTCTGGCACAAAGGATGTTACTTCATTGTCTTCATTTTCATGTTGTTCTTTGCCTACTTGTAGTAATGAGACTCCTACTGATCTTCCCTCTACTCCACTTGTAAAATTTACTCATGCAAGTAATAAAGGAGTCTGTTCTGTTTTTAATTCCTTTTTATCTTCAGTCTCTCATAGAGGAAGTGTTGAACACTTGTGGCATAATAGACTAGGCCATGTACCTTTTGTGAAAATGAAGGATATTTCCTCCATCCCTGTGCAATTCACTCCCAAACAACCCTTCACATGTAGCATTTGCCCTATGGCTAGACAGACAAGAGCACCTTTTCCTAAAAGAACCAGCTTCACAAATAAAGTGTTTGAGATCCTGCATGTAGACCTCTGGGGGCCTTATCACATGCCCACTCATGATAACCACAACTATTTCATCACAATGGTTGATGATTACAGCAGGTCTACATGGACTCAGTTGCTCAGATGCAAAAGTAATGCACTTCAAACCATAAAAGCTTTTACTTCACTTGTAGAAAACCAGTTTCAAACCTCTATCAAAATTATCAGATCTGACAATGGTCTTGAGTTCACAAACAATGAGGCAACAACCTTTTTTCAAGAGAAGGGCATTATTCACCAAAGGAGCTGCCCCTACACACCTCAGCAAAATGGTGTTGTAGAGAGGAAACACAAATACCTTTTGGAGACAGCTAGAGCACTCTTGTATCAGTCCAAACTACCCATGAAGTACTGGGGTGAGTGCATCTTAACTGCTACCTATATCATTAACAGACTACCCTCTGGCTCTTTGCATAAGAAATGCCCTCTTGAACTGTTGTACAACACTAAACCATCCTACTCTCACCTTAGATCTTTTGGATGCCTTTGTTTCCCAACTACTCTCAAGTCTCACAAGGACAAGTTTGAACCAAGAGCTACACCTCATATATTTGTTGGATATCCTTTCAACACCAAGGGGTACAAGGTACTTGATTTGGCCACTAGGAGAATTCATGTCTCTAGAGATGTCTTGTTCCATGAAGATGTTTTTCCTTTTGTTGTTGCTCCTGCAGGTTCTAGTTTCAGTTCTGTTTTACAGTTCATTACTTCTTCATCTTCTCCTTCTGTTGTTTTACCAACTGATTGTTTTAGTGATGTTGACTTGCTGGATAAAAATGCCACCACTCCTGTAACAATGCCTTGGAACCTAGCAACAACTGCATCACCTAGTGAGCCTACTAGTGAGTCACCTCCAAATACATCAACTCATGCACCAAGTCTTGCACCAGTGCCAAGTGCATCACCACCAACACCTGTAGAACCTAGAAGATCTTCCAGACCTCATACTACCCCCAGATATCTTAATGCATATGAGTACAAACTTCCCCAACCTGCACCTAATCCACCTCAAGAACCTAATTCCCTTACTGCTATGCTCAACAGACCCTCTCATATATGTCTTACTAGTCTATGTCCAAGTAGTCAGCAGTTAGTTCAAAACATTGGCTATGAAAGTGAACCAGGGTCATATGAAGAAGCTGTCATGAACCCTGCTTGGCAAACAGCCATGACACAGGAGTTTGATGCCTTGTATGCTAACCACACTTGGGAGTTAGTCCCTCTACCTGCAGGAAAGAGAGCTGTTGGATGCAAGTGGGTATATAAAATCAAGCATAAAGCTGATGGGAGTGTTGAAAGATTCAAGGCTAGATTAGTGGTTAAGGGTTATACTCAAGAGGCTGGGATTGACTACAATGAAACCTTTTCCCCTGTTGTTAAGATGACCACAGTAAGAACACTTGTTAGCTTAGCTGTAAAGAAGGGATGGGATCTGTACCAACTGGATGTTAACAATGCTTTCCTTCATGGTGACCTACATGAGGAGGTTTACATGTGCACTCCCCAGGGTCTTTCAGTACCAGAGAAGGGCCTAGTGTGCAGACTCAAGAAGTCACTATATGGATTGAAACAAGCTAGTAGACAGTGGTATGACAAGTTAGCAAGTTCTCTGTATTCTAGAGGATACTCTCACTCCCCATATGATTATTCTCTCTTCCATAAGAAGAAGGATCAGTCTCTTGTGTTTGTTGCCATCTATGTTGATGATGTGATCCTTACTGGCACTGACTTAGGAGAAATTCAGTCTCTCAAGAAGTTTCTCCATGCTCAATTCAAAATCAAGGACCTGGGAAAGCTCCACTATTTTCTAGGCTTAGAGATTCTCTATAGAAAGGATGGTGTTCTGATCTCACAAAGGAAATTCACAAATGATTTGCTCACAGAATTTGAGTGTCAAAGTCAGAAACCAACCTCCTCCCCCCTTGATCCCACAGTCAAACTGAACAACACTGAAGGGGCTCTTCTCCATGATCCCACCTATTTCAGAAAGTTGGTGGGGAAGCTCAACTTCCTCACTAATACCAGGATGGATATTGCATTCAGTGTGCAACATCTCAGCCAATTTATGCAGGCACCAAGAGAACCACACCTCAAAGCAGCTTATCATGTTCTCAAGTATCTCAAAGGTGATCCCACTCTGGGCATTTTCATATCAAATAAACCTGACTATTCCATTACAGCATATTGTGACTCAGATTGGGCTTCTTGCTCTGAGTCAAGAAAGTCAGTAAGTGGCTATGTAGTACTCATGGGTGATAGTCCCATGTGTTGGAAATCTAAGAAACAATCAACAGTGTCCTTGTCTTCAGCTGAAGCTGAATACAGGGCTATTAGACAAGTAGTGGGTGAATTGGTTTGGTTAACAAGATTGCTGCAAGAAGTCACAGTGAACTGTTCATTTCCTATCCCAGTTTTTTGTGACAGTCAAGCAGCAGTTCACATAGCAAGGAACCCTGTATTCCATGAAAGGACCAAGCATATCGAGGTCGACTGCCATTTTGTGAGAGACAAGCTTCAGGATGGATTGGTCAGTCTCCATCACATTCCTACCTCTACTCAGCTGGCAGACATATTCACCAAGGCCTTGACTGGTGTTAAACATTTCTCCATTTTACGCAAGTTGGTGGTGGATCTCTCCCCTCCAACTTGAGGGGGGGTGTTGAAATATAGATATTTATGTATTGACACAAAGTGTATTAATTAGCTGAGTCAGCTATATTGTTGTTAGTTTTAGTTAGTTAGAGGTTAGTTGAGTCAGTTATGAGAGTTAGTTACAAGTCTTAGCTGGCAGCTAGATATTTTGCTGATCTTTAGTATATAAGATAGCTTAGTAGTTGTAATACATAGATTTCATCATTCTCTTTTCTGATATATTGAAGGTGTGAGCTTGCATCAATTAATTCTCTCTCTAACTGTTTTCCTTCTCTTCCTCACACGATCCTACAATGGTGAAGTATGCTCCAATGGAGTTTTCCTCAATTCTATGCATTCAATCTCTTGTTCTCAACAGTACGTAAGCTAGGGACTAGGGAGTATACCTTTTTCCATCGATAGTATGTTCAGAAGGGGTGTGCCAATGAACTTGTTTAAGTTGATATTGAGTTCCATTAATCTTCAAAAATCCTCCATCATCCCATCTCAACTGCATTTATAAATTAATAATTCACTCATTACAAAATGATTTCAATATAATACTCATCAGACACGTAGCCACATGTAGTGAAAGATGGTCAGTCTCTTAATTTACGTACCATTACATCATGACCTCTGTTCAAGAGAGTGGCATTTGATGGTTTGTAGAATTTTTGAAGTATTCCTAAATTGGATACAACTTCAACCTTTTTGTTAGGAAAATCAATTGGAGACTGCATTTTTCCAGTATTGCATTTGATCCAATCTGGATGAATCTTGCTCCAGTTACCTGGTCCATTCTCCGCGTTTTCATCGTAACTAAATTCACTCTCATCATCTACATCAATTGCCCAAACATAGAAAAATCAGAACTTCATATATACTAATAGTGCAGAAGAACTTTTATACTACTAGATCAGCTAAAAGATAACTAAATGTGACCGTTCAAAATGAAATTAAAGACAATGGAGGGTTCTATTACGAATACATTTAACTTACCAACTTCTCCAGATCTTGCAAGAAATGCAGTTGAAAGGAAAAGAAAAGAAATGAACAAGATTTTGGTTATTGTTGTCATATTAATATTGTATCTTCAACTGTTAGAAATGTTTTGTAAGTTGATGAGCAAACTTAGTAAATTCATGGATCCTTATATAGGGGGAGTAAGGTAATATGAAGCTGACCAAAAACAAGTTGTTTTTGACTAATCTTCTCTTGCAAAATATTATTAATTTGGATTTAAGTTATATGTATTACTTATTATAGCAGAAATACTTATTATTTATTTTAAGTTACCAACGGATACTTATTAAATAGAATTATCGATAATTATCTTTGAAATGACCGAGGACTTCTTTTGAAATTGTTCTCGAGTTTAATTGCTAGTTGAAATTCTATTTAATTGATGATACTAATGAATTCTCTTTTTATTTCTCTCACATGCATGCATATTGCCCATTTATGACATATGAGTTCTGGTCCATATATTCATGTTGAAATAAGACCTGCTAAAACACACAAAGATGACGTTATGGTGTAAGAAATTCTTTATACTAATTAAGAGGGGCATAATACATAAATGTGCTCTTTAATTTGGCTTCAACTTATATCTATGCCCTTCAACTTTGGGTGTACACAAGTAGATACTTAAACTTGTATAAAGTTGAACAAGTAAACACATGTGTCTTATGTGGCTAATTCGTGTCCTGCATGGCGTCCTACGTGTATTATGCCACATAGGCCGCGTGTGTCTACTTGTTCCACTTTATACAAGTTTAAGTGTCCATTTATGCACATCCAAAGTTGGAGGTCATAGATGCGAGCTGAGGCCAAATTAAAAGGCATGTTTATGAATTATTTCAATTAATTTTCTTAAATATATTTAATTATAACGGTATTAAAAAAACTATACACATTAAGACTTCTTACAATAATAAAAAAACATATAAAAAAGTTTTGTTCAAAGAAAAAAAATATTTGGCTCCCTAAATATTAATTTTATATGTGTGTATATTTTGCACATCTCTCCAAATATGATTAAGTTTTACGTTTGTGTACGTACATGACTCCCCAATTAAATTGGATTTTTTTGGTGTCAATTTTCCAATGTAAAAGTCGTTTAATTGGAGTTCTTACGAAATCTCTTTTTCAGTTTCCCATTAAAACTGAAAGCAATTTTTGCTCGAGGCAAATTACACATTTGATCGGTCGGCGGTAAAGAATCAAATCTGCTAATCAAATATACAAAAAAAATTATACATATTTTATATAAAAATTATATATTTTATGTATATCATATATTACTATACAAAAAATATAGTAAAAAACTATTTATGTCAATTTCTCTTTTACTTATTCTAGATCATAGCATGTTAGGTTATGATTTACCTATGTATCCCCCATCCACTAAACTAAATCTGGTAGCAGAAATGACGTCTAAGTCTCGAATAATTAGTCAGAAGAATAATTAGGACTAATTTCTTTGTTTCACTTCAAATTAGTTATTGCTATATTGGTTGCTCACAGCCTATACCAATTGATTATGGTCTTTTACATCCATTTCAATTTAGTTAAAATCTATTATATGAATTTTGACGATTCCTATCGATCCAGTGACAAAATTAAGAATTCTAATAGTAATAGGATTGAAGAAACTCCTACTAACTAAATCTTGTACGCTGTCAAAATATATATATATATATATATATATATATATATATATATATATATTAAATCTTGTACAATGGATGTGGACATAGGTCTTATCCACATCCGATTTCCAAACCAGGAATTAATTTTTCTATTTCTTATACAGTACTACTCTACTGTATATCTTGTTATGTATAGTAATCTGTGAATGGATCGAGTTGTACATTTTCATGCTTATTCTAATAGATTTTTTTCGTCCCAAATTAGTTGTCTTGTTTCATCATTCGATTGTAAAATTTTGACTAACATTTTAAAATATATATTTCATCATTTTGACATGAGAAAAATTACAATGTATAGTTTCTTAGTAAAGTTTTTGAATATATAAACTTTAATTTTAAAGTATTGTATTGATCTAATCCAATTTAACTACAAAATTAGTCTAATCGACTTTTGAGAAGCGATACATAACAACCAGTTTGGGACGGAGAGAGTACTACATAAGTATTTGGATATTAAGGATGAGACCTGTTAGGATTTTCCTGATTTTTTTAATCATAATTAGAATTATATTTTTTCTGGTGGAGAATGTATCTTCCATATTTGACTAATCTTTTTTTTGAAGAAAAAATTATGGACTTCTATAGATTAAAAGTCATTAAAGACTCTCGTTTAAGGGGAGATGATATATTCTCTCTATAGTTTTTATGTTTTCTTTTATAAATTAGGCTTTTTCATAAAGTCAGTTGATCAAATCGTATCAAAACATTATACCTCTTTTTGTATATTTTTGTTGTTGTCTGATTTAATATCATCATTCAAGTTTGCTATTCGGGCTGCCCCTTTTATTCAAGTTTGCTATTGTTAACTTCGACATGACACCATGCTATTACGATTTCAAAAAGATGATTATCCATAAAATAAAAATTTACTCGTATTTTATGTTTATATCAAATAAATAAAAATTAAATGACTTCCGCAATCAAACGTCCATAATCACACCGTCGCAATTTATTTTTGAAATAAGAACCAAATTAAAAAAGTGAGAACATTCTTGTCAACGAAAGCATAAGTAGATTAGGCATTGCTGATAGAGGCTGCAGCAGCTTTTACTTAATGGCGTTTAGGACAAATTTTTTGGAAGAAAAAAAAAAGTTATGAAATAATTTAATTCCTGGAAAAGTTCTCTCACAAATATGTTAGGATGAGGGGCGGAGCCATGTAGGGCCGAAAAGGTTCATCTGAATTTTTTTTGGCTGAAAATTATATTTTTATATATTATTAAAATTATTTTACGTATATATAATATACATTGAACCCCTTCGACATTTCCATTCTGACTCTGCCATGGATTACGATGAATGTTTGTTTTTTAAGACATTTTTTTCCGCTCACGACAAAGTTTTTCATAAACTAAACTCAAGGTTGTTTTAGTTTTAAAAAAAACACTTTTTCCAGAAGTCTCTAACTCCAGTTTTAATCAATTAATTACTTGCGCAATTTCTAAATGTGAAAAAGATAAATATTTTAAATGCCTAATTAATTCTTTCGTCTAGCATAAGTACCCCATCTCATTAGTAACCATATCTCAATTTCAACCATATATTCATCATATACTATATGTTATAAAATAAGAGTACTAATTAAATATATACAAGAAAAATATAATCACCTTCTTTTTACATGATATATATAATTCATCTACCCAGACTTTTACCTCCTGTGATGGTAAGAAATTTAGCATAGACACCTATCTTATTTATCAAATAAAACAAAAATTACCTTAGAGTCCAAGCTTGATTTCTCATCTTCTTTTCCTCTCTATCTATCTAGCTAATTAACTATCTACCTCTCTACATCTATATATCTTATCTATCAAGTTTGATTTTTTCATCTTTTCCTTATCTCTCCCTATCTATGGTGGCTGTCGCAGGGGCGAATTTAGTAGGTATTTTGTGATATATATGAATTTGTGGTCTTTTCGTAAAATTAGATATTTTATGTACATTTTTTTAAAGGGATGGTTTAAAGGAGTTACTGGACTTGAAAGGCACCAACTCGTTATTCGTTCGCTGCACATGGCGAATTTAATGTATATATTTTCTAGAATTGATTTAATATTACCTTCTGACGTCCATGCTATAGAATTGCTTAGTGGTGGGTTGAAGGCTAACTTTTCCCTAGCGGTATAGCGATTAATTCCCATTTGGTGCATTTTTTCCCCTTTCTTTAGTAGTGCATAAGTAAAAATTCTAGATTCGTCTCTGGCGGCTGATTGGCTTCAACGGAGAATATTGCATTACATTCATTATGCAGCTTTGTTGCGTTGACATCGCTGTAGCTCTCCTTTTAGGCAAATCCTCATAATTGTTCTTCAAAAGTAGAAAAAAAAGTCAACATAAGGGTGTATTCGGTACGAAAGAAAATATATTTTAATGTTCTTGTTATATGCTGAACAAGTTATATAGACGATCATATTCACTGTTTACTTTTTGTGGTCGATATACATGTATAATTATACATGTATTATACCCCACGGACTATTTTTAGTTTAAGAAGTTTACTGTACGATCTACATATAGGTTAATTCTTCAATTGTTATATCCATTTGCAACTTGTCTCCTGCCAAATTTATAGGCTCAAGATTACTTTGGATACTGCAAAAACTAGGTAATTATTCAGCTAGCTATTTCTCCAATTGGAGCTAAAGTAGGAAAAGTAAGGGTATTAAAAGGAGGAATTTGAGTGAATTTGAGCCGGTCAAAATGAACGGAGTTAATAAATGAGCAGTTAATGATCAACTCACAGGTTACTTCGATGAAATGGGTTGAGTCAAAATGAGTTACATAAAGGGTGGGTAACTTACATAAAACACACATCTTTGGGAGCTAATTACTCTTTTTTCCCACCTCACTTTACTCTGATACATCGCCCCAAGACGTGATACATCGCCTCAACTCTGGATAATTACCTTTGATACATCAGGGCGATGTATCACGAGGTGAGGCGATGTATCACGACCTGGAGTGATGTATCAAAGTGTTTACATGTGGTATATTAAGTAATTAAAATAAAGTAGTGGGAGAGTTAGTAAATATGGTAAGAAGGTATGTCTCTTTTGGTAATTTAACCAATTTATATAAAAGGTATAAGCCCAACTTGCCCAATTCTTACCAAATTTTATTTATTTCTTTGCTTTCGTATAGTTTGTTTCATTACCAATTTTTTTATTATTATTATGATTATATATCACAAATAAAAAAAGAAGAAGATATTTTGCAAAGGTTTTTCATAGATCACCCAATGTTGTGGGAATACACTGGGTTGTTGTTGTTGTGGGTTTCTCATGGATCACCCATGTTGTGGAAATATACAGGGTATGTTGTTGTTGTTGTTGTTGATTTCTCATGGATCAATTTGGGTCACATTTTAACCCAATTTTATATGGGCTGAATTGGGCCGATCAAAGTGAACTTAGTTAATAGATGGAGCAGTTAATGTGAACGATTGGGCGAATCATATTTTCATGAACTAATTTTAGGAAAAATTATGCAAAATGATCACTGAGATAACTTATTTACAAAAAAAATAGTCAAGGTTTGCCTTACACCATAAATGACAATTCACCCTTGTTTTCTTCTTCTTCTTCCTCGCTTCTTCTTCTTTTTCTTTCTCGCTGCTTCTTTCTTCTTCTTCTTCTGTTGCTTTTCCTTTCTAAAAAAAATGATTCAGAGGACTGATTTGATTTGGAACTTCATTTGATTTGGATTTCAATCTCATTAACCCTGATTCTGGAACTTCTTTTTTTTTTCTTAATTATCAAATTTTATCTTAAAATGATTTTTGTTTGAGCTATTTCCTGAGTTTGGTAATAATTATCAAATTCCTTTATTATTTCTAGAAGCTTCTTTGTTGTGAAGGGATGAGAAGTGTAATCTATTATAATTTTATTGTCATTTTCTTGTTCGAGATGATCATGTGCTTACATTAGGACACAATAATAAATATTATTTTATACCATTATATGCCGTATATACACGTTTGTATAATATTGATACATTACATAACTATATTGTAATTTTATTGTCATTTTCTTGTTCGAGATGATCATGTGCTTACATTAGGACACAATAATAAATATTATTTTATACCATTATATGCCGTATATACACGTTTGTATAATATTGATACATTACATAACTATTTCGATACACATGTAAATATCATTTAAACAATATCAATACATATTTATACACCATTTATACAATATCGATATACGTTTATACACTATTTATATAATCGATACACATTTATACACCATATATATAACATTGATACATTACATATACATGCGGCTATTTTTTTTGTATTTTTTTTTTGTGATTAACTCATTTTTGGGCTATTTTTTTGTAAAAAAAAACTTGACTATATTTATTGTAAACTAATTACTTCATTGTACATATTTGAAATTATCCCCTAATTTTACCATCCACTGCTAAAAAAATTGGTAAAACCCGAGGGCATCCGTTGGTTTTGACCCTCAATTTTTGGCCCCTTTTAGTAGTGTCTGCAGAAAAGTCATTCAAATAGGCAGGAGGCAGTGGAGAGTATTATTTACTGATCACCATAATGCCTCTCAGAATGCAGATTACTATGCAATTCTTTGATTACTTTGATAATGGAAAAAATTTAATCAAACACTAAGTTCCACATTTCTAGACCACATCATGCAAATTGACAAAAAAGCAATTCATAGATTTCATCCTAATCAATATAAGGTAATGTCACAGTAAAATAACTGTGATTTGTTGACTATGTGGTATATCATAAGATCCACTGTCAGTAATGTGAGATTTCTTTAAATTATATTTCACTATTTCCTTCACCTTCATCATTTGGATTGGCAAATATGGAAAGCCCACTTAGTATTGCCTCATTTGGTGGAGTATCTCAAATATTAATTAAGAAAAACAGTATTAACATGAAACCTAGATATTTTTTCTATATAAACATCCTTAATCTAATTTTCTTATACCTCACAATTAACCTCAAGCATCCTTAATTAGCTCTTCTTATCTCAATCCGGGTAAGTTCAAATATCACCAATTTTTTCATTGTATATTATCCCCAAATGTTCAAATAACAAAGATTCTCAATTTATTTTTGCGTTTAACTTCTATACATTGACAGTTTGATCACTTTTTACAACACCGGGTAAATTACTATGACAAATAAATATCTATATGCCTAATTTTGTAATGTAGAAAGTACTATAGAACGAGTTATAACCGGTTATATATAACGATGGTATATATAAAAAAGTTCTTATTATATATGTAGATTGAGATAGTCTGAATATATATGAAGTGAAGTTATCCCTCAACGAAAGGTAAATGGAGTTTGAAGGCTTTATTTATTAAAAGCCCTGGTTTATTTAAAACTTTGAATCAAATTTAAAGTTTTTATAAATTTGAACAAATGCGTCTGTTCATTCCTTCAACTCTATAAATTCACGTCTTCTTCATGAAATGGCTACGAAAATTCGGCAAGTTGTATCCTAAAAGAGAATTATTTGTATTTTTTTTTTCAATATATACACAGACAATATCTCTTTAATGAAAGTCGATATTCTAACGCCTCAAAGCCATTTAATCTTCAATTCTATTTTCTATTTTTCTAACATTTATATAAGTTAAATATTTTATGTCAAATGGCAGGAGGAGATCATCAAAAGAGGTGTGACAAAAAATGAGGACCATTGTTGTTGTTGTTTTAGTTATGTTGGTGATGATGAGTTCTTGCATGGCTACAAGTAGGAGTTTGAATAATTATGAGCAGCAGCCTGCAGGAGGAGGAACCAGAACAATGGATAATCATCATTATATGAGTAGGGAGGAATTCAATAACAATTATGGTGGTGGAGGTGCTACTCCTAAGGAAGATAATACAGATGCTGGAAAGTTCTAAGATTATAACCCTAGCTAATAATAAAATGCTCTTGAAATGATGTAACATATGGAGTATATTATATGAATGTTATATATATCTATTATTATTAGGGTAGTTTGTCTACATCAAAGCCCTTGAAGTGCGGCACTTCTCCGGATCCTGCTAACGTGGGATGCTTTGTGCAATGGACTGCGCATATAGTATTAGACTATTAGTAAATGGGAATAAGCTGGGGTCAATGTTTATCTCTATGTAATTTGACCTTGTGTAAATATGCATGTGCTTGATAGTAAAAGTGTGTGTATATATTAATATGATCTTGCTTTGGGTATTGTAATTGAAGTTGTTGTTGGAGTTTATGTTGAAGATTTGTATGTCTTTTATTATAGAAAAAACTTGATGTTCGTTGACCTTGCGTATGTATATATGACCAGAGTTCAAGTTATATTATACAGATTCGTGCATGTTGCAAAAGATACTAACATGATCAGGCCATAATTACAAGGTAAGGTAACTATAACTTTATAAAAAAAAAATCATAATTAATTTGTTGTCTAGATTAAATTACATCGACAATATACAAATATGTTTTATATGGCCAATAGATATATTTACTTAAACCATAGCAGACGGAAGCTGATCAACAAAAAGAGGCACAAGGCTATCAGTAACATGAAGCAGAAGATTTACATTAAGATTATTTTCCTCTTGCATTATTGTGAAACTGGTTCTGCTCATCAAAAGCCAGACGAGGCAAAAGCACACCTCATGGTAAGCCGCAACCCCACCATTATACATTGGGGTTCTTCCGAGGAATGACTCAAGGGTGAGGCTAGTAAGCTTTTTCTTTAGGCCCCAAAAATTTTATTGGTGATTTATATAATTTTATTTTCTCTAAGACAATATTAAAGATTGTAAAAAAAAAAAACTTAATTTATGTAAAGAGAATGTAAGAAAAATTACCTTTTTGAAAAAAACAGAAATATCTTAGAACTTTGAACTAAACTACTTAAATCTTCATGTCCATATATAGAGTTTCTACAACTATATACAAGGTAGTGTATTGAAAACACATAGCTAACATCTTAATAACTTGAATTAATTTTTAGTATTATAAATAAGAATATTAATATGTGAAGTTATGTGAAGTAAAAAGCTCTGCGTCTTTTATAATTACTATTGAGATATTTATTGTTCATGTCATCAGTTAGTTAAGAGTTAATTACATGCTTAGTTGTATTTTAGATGTACTTTTAGAGTCGATTAGTGTTAGTCTGTTAGTTGTATAAATAGGTACCTATTATATTGTAATTGTTGACTTTTCATCTAATACAAAACAGAGAACTTTCTCCTTCAATTCTCTTGTGTTCTTCAGTAGATTTTTCAAAGACAAATATTTCAAAATACATGGTTACCCCAATCAAAACTATGAACAAAATCATAGCAGTTACGGTAATGGACAAACGTACAATGGATAGAACAATCAAAACATGTATAACAATGCTCAGAATAAAAGATATAGGACACTGCAAAATCCTCAAGTAATCCTACTTGTCTTTTTAAATAATTCCATAACCGTGATGCCTATCATCAAAATATTTGCCTTTTGTCACTTTCTTCACTATTCCTCTTACCCTTCAAAACACAATCGGAACACCAGTTTCATAGGAGTAGCTTCTTCATGTGGATGCTTCCAGATCTCATAATACCTTCTTTGAGCGCAATTGATATCATGATTGGAAACCGCAAGCTCGATTCCAAGTTTTATACTTATACTACCATCATTATTATTTCTATTCACATATATCTCACCTGGGTGTACAAATTTGTGCAATCGCTTGGTTGCATGAAAGGCACTAAGACCAGCTACGGCTTCTTTAAGGACCACAACAACATGGAGTTCTGGGAATCCATTCTTGTAACACCGATTCATAATCGAACAAAGAGACCCCTCAAACCAATAGGGCATAGTAAGGCAGGTGAGTGTTCTTGTATTTCTTTTATCTTCGTAGTTAAAACAATGTTCAGCCACGGGGAGATTATGATGATTCCTTATTAGAGTCGCGTAGAGCTCTAGAGTAGGTTAAACTAATGATTTAGTTCATCATACTCCGGTGGGTCTTTTTTCTTTTCCCTCACTTTGATCGTGTCGATTAGTTCTTCATGCTCCTTTGTGTCTTTCTTCTTTTCCTCCATTTTCTTATTTTTCTCACCTTGATTGTGACAACGCTATCGACGAGATCGCTAAACGTACTATGAATAGAATAAGAACGTTTGAATACCCATCCTCCCCTTTGAAAATCAGCAAATGCTTTTGGGATTTCGTGTCTATTGTGATGGTCAATCAACCTTGCAAATTGCTAGGAATTCTGTTTTTCATGAGAGAACTAAACATATAGAGGTTGATTGACACTTTATAAGGGCCAAACGTCAAGTTCTTATCTCCCTACATCACATTGACACTAGTGATCAGTTGACTGATATTCTCACCAAGGAATTCACAGACATCAAGCATTCTGCTGTTTTAGACAAGTTGGTTGTGCTGCTGATCTCACCTCCTACTTGAAGGGTATTAAGATACTTATTGTCCATGTCATCATGAGTTAGTTAGAGATAGGTACATGCTTAGTTGTATCTTAGCTATACTTTTAGAGTCGGTTAGTGTTATAGTTTGTAAGTTGTATAAATAGATAGCTATCAGATTGTAATTGTTTACTTTTCATCTAATACAAACCAGAGAACTTTCTCCTTCAATTCTCATATGTTTTTCAATGGATTCTCCATAGATTTTTACCATTGTAGCTAAATTTGTATCTTTCAATTCTACATTCTAACATTAAAAACAATAAATATTAAAAGATAAAAATGCTACATTATAAAGGTCATCCGTAAAATCACAAAACATTCTTAAAAAACTAAAAGGAAAAAAAGGGCTAATTATGAACTGCTTAGACTAGACGGAATGATATATGGTGGTAGAATAATTTTATTTTTTTAAGTCATCTTACATGTTCCTCTTGCTCCTTAGTAGCACCCCTCAAAAATGCACATTATTTTGAAGGACTAGCAAGGTGAGGCCCAATATATTCAACTTTATCACGAGGAAGATAGTTGGGTGTATCGGGTAGCCTTACCAACACTCTCGTCCACCTTCCTACGGTCACACTCAGATAAGATAGAAGCTAGTCAGCGAACTATTAGCACCATGAGGCGGAAGATTTACATCAAGGTTATTGTTGATCTTTTTTGAAATATTTGTTGATCATGTAACAAATGTTATTATCAAAAATGTTAACATTATTTTATAAGCAACGTAAATATTTTTTTAAAAATCAAGTCTTTTCATCTGATTGGTCGAGCATATCATCTTCTATTATACAATTCCTCTTAGCACTTGTAATTCCAAAAATGTCTAAATTATTAATATGAAACTTGTTAACTTGATTAAGCGTGTACAAAAGGACTTAGAAAGTTTTAAGGGGAAAAAAATAAGTACAAAGCTAAAATTGCAGGGGGAATTTATTCAAGTTGGTAGAGAGATTTCATCACATTTAAGCGTTCCTGTCTCGTATTCCATGAATGCAATTCTAACACGAATACAGGAATTTAAAGTCAAGCTAAGTTAATTCAGGATAATTGATTAGATTTAAACAAACAATTTTACTTTTATGGACACTTGTGAATGGCACAAGTGATGGTCCAAAAGCACAGAAAATACTAAATCAAAGTCGTCTTCATCCATAGAGAATCATTGGTTGAGCATAATTAATTAAGATTGGAAATGAAAATGAAAGTTTAGTCACGTATCTCTGATAAAGGAAGTCAGCTGACCATGGCTAAACAGGGAAAGGAAGATTAATTAACAACTAAATGTGATAAAATTTTGAATAATAATATATCATTAGGTAACTGAGACCAACGAGAACATTATCCCACGGCTCCTGCAACATACAATATCGTAATGCTTACCACTTGAGCAACTGGTGTGAGGACTTACTTTTCATTTTATTTACATATTAAAGACTTTTGATTTTCTTTTCTTATTAACAACTCTTCTATCTTACCTAACGAATGTATTCCTACCCATTTAGTACTAAAATAATATATTAACATTCATAATAGTGGGTCAACTAAAGACATTACTATAAAATATTTGTTCTGTGTCTTCCTTCATTATCTGGAATCTATTTTTCTATTCCAGCATCTAGTAGTTGTGTCACAATCTTAATTGAATAATGACAAAATTAACAGCCTAAAATATATTCTCCTTTAAACTAATTGGTGAATTTGTGTCAAAGTATTCTCTTGGAAAAGTACATTTCACCAAATAATCAAAAATAAAATAATCATCGTCTCATCGAGGTGCTAATGACACGGATATTTCCGTGGGCATTTTGACCCGATCCGACCATAATTTGGACTCTAAATACAGCTTTGATATCTTACCCGCCACGCGGCGCATGTCGGGCCTATCATCTGGTTCCACGTGTAAGCAATCCAACGCCAATCGAATTACCCTCTTTGCCACCTCGACCGGAAACGAGTCACTCAACCTCCGGTCCACCCAATTCCTCAACCGCCTCTCCACTCCTACGCCGCCGTCTACCTCCCCATCGCCACCGCACTCAGCCACTTCCCTCGCCGTCTCTATAGCGGAGATTTTACTGTAGTTTCCGGTAGCTTTGTCGTACTTGAACCTTACAGGCTCTTCGCCGGAGAATAATTCCAACAGCACAACTCCAAATGCGTACACGTCGGACTTCTGTGTCGCCACTCCCGTCAGCTGAAACTCCGGCGATATGTAACCTCTAACGCCTTCAAATTCCCGAGTCCTAGTCGCCGATCCTCTCCGCTCCTCGCGGATCTCACCGCCACTCGTCACGGATTTGCTCTCGGTTACACTGCAAAGCTCCGCTGCTCCGAAATGGCAAATCTTTGCGTTAAAGGAAGGCTCCGTGACGATGATTCCACTGCTCTTTACATATTTGTGAACTGGATCGATCTCCAAACCGGTAGTGTTGTGTATATAATCCAGACCGTGAGCAACATCAGTAGCAATTTGCATTCGTGACATCCAAGTGGAGAGAGCCGTATAGCTAGGGTTTCTAGGGTTTCGGAGGCAGAGAGAAAGGTTAGAACCGACGACAAAATCGTATACTAAGTAAATGTGATCGCCAGAAATCGATGCGCCGAGGAGTTTAATTATACTTTTGTAATGACTTCTACAAATGACTGATAATTTCGTCCTCAATTCAGCTTTGTCCATGGATTTCTGGATTCTTCGTTGGAAGATAATTACATCTTTGCCATGGAGCGTGCATCGCCACGATTGGGAGGAAGATGTGGAGGAGTAGCGCTTGGCAAGGAAGTTGTTGGTGGCAGCACGGATATCGGAGAAATCATAAACTTGAGGATTATCCGGCAACGATGCTCGTAAACTAGAGAGCGATGCTTGGCTGGAAACAGAGGTGGTTGCGACGGAGGTGTCAAGGTGGTATTCGGACCCAGACCCGGAACCAGAGTTGGAGGTGTAGCTGACCCGGTTACTGCTGTTTGATGGGCCGGATTTAGAGTGTGTGGATCCTTTTGGTGGCTGTGTAGAAGATGCTGAAGATTGAGATAATTGTGCTTGTCTAGGAGAGCTTTTGGGGGTTGTTGAAGAACCGGATCTTCTTCTTGATGGGCTTGAAATGGGTTTTGCAGCATTAACTGCCATTTTCGTTTTACACATAAAGAAGCTAAGGGATGACAAAACTGACGATTATTTTTTCTCAGAATTTGGTTATTGCTTATCTACCAAATTCATAATTACCGGGTCAAAGAATTGGAATTGGATTTTGGTGATGAATGATGAAAGGGAAAAGGTGGAGTCCAATTATTAGATTAATAAACTAAAGTAGGCGTGAGTAGAAGCGGCTGCTATAAATTAGCAAGTGGGGTAGCTGATTTGAGGTTAGCAGATTGGGTTCCTATTCTAAAAGGAAAACAGGAAAAAAAACTTTTCTGCTTTGTGCCTTTGTGGGACTTTGTAATGAAAGTTGAGGTTGAAAATGACAGGAATCTACCTACTCGAAAGGAACTTTTATTAGTTTTTCTTTGTATTCTTTCGGTGTTTTATCTTCTTTGAAACCCGACTAATTCATGCTTATGGTTGTGCTTCGTGTTTGTCAATAGAACTTCTTTTGACACCATTTGATTAGATACAAAATCAAAATTAGAATTGCTCCAAAGTCGGCCAAGTGATCTTTCACAAACGCTGTGGCATTCAACACCACATTTGTTTCCGGGAGAAAAAACATCTGCCCATATGTCCAACCCATTTATTCTGTTAGTATGGGCAGCAATTGACGTTGATAAGTTTTACTAGTAATATATAGCAGAAACAAGGGACAGAATCCTAGTTCCGTACAGAGAGACCTCAGTGTCATGTCAAAAAACTTTGTGGTTTGTACTTATCTTTTTAATGCAATTTTTACATGTAAGGTATTGTTTTCTTGAAATGATCAAGATGACAATAGTAAATAAAGTAGTAGCACTTGTATTTTACTACTCTCTCCGTTCTATTTTAGTTGCCATATTTTGCTTTTTGAGGGTTAAATTAACTAATTTTTAAAGCTAAATTAGATAAGATTAATTTGATATTTTGAAATTAAAATTTAGATATTCAAAAACTATAGAAAAAGTACTATAAAATGTAATTTCTCTCATATCAATATGATGAAAAATTACATTTTAAAATATTAATCAAAGTTTATATCATTTGATTCTTAAAAAAAAAATTATGACAACTAAAAAAGAACGGAATGAATACCCGTTGATAGAGCGTACTTGAGGAAGTATTTTATATGAGTCTTGAGTTTTGAAAGTTTTGGAATTGATCAACGCGTCTAACTTCAATTTGATAGGCCATCTGGAACACTTTACAAATTACGTACTTTGACCACAGAAAAATCAACATATACTTTAATGTCACTATCAAAGTGCAGTGATCTTTAGTTCCAAATTTTGTCAACGATTTCAGGTTGGAATATAATTAAGTACTCCCTCCGTTCCATTTAATGTGACACATTTTCCTTTTTAATCCGTCCCAAAAAGAATGTCACTTTTCTATAATAAGAATAATTTTAATTTTGAAATTCTCCTTTTATTTTTAATAAAATAATTTACAACTACACAAATATTCAAAAATTATTTTAGATCACAAGTTTTAATTTTTTTTTTTTTTTAAACATCGTGTCAAGTCTGAGTATGCCACATAAAATGTGACTGACGGAGTAGTATTCAATCCCAACAATATACTCACAACACAGTTAATAAATGCTAAGACAAATAATGTCAAAATGTCATTAAATGATTAAGAAAAGGAGGACAAAAGGTTCTTCTTGATAACCTTTTTGACCAAAGAAAATAAGCAAAACAGTGGGCAGTGGGTACCCATCAGGCCATCACCATGCATTCTTTCTACTAATTTCCATTCCATCATCAAGTAACTGTTTGCAACCAAATTTTGAAGTACGGAAAATAAACTGCAAATCATTAAAGTAAAATAAAAGTAATTTTGTTAATTAATTGTGGGTATAAATTTTTGCGGGTTGGAGTAGCATATTTTTTTAATCGTAAAATGATGTGGACCTCCTTCACTGACGGGTAGAAGCTCAACTTCACACCCAGTTGAATCCAGTAGTTTTTACTTGATCAATATATGTGTGTTAAAAAAATCATTAAATATTAGATATGTACACATATTAAATTTAAAACTTAGTTATTAACACTTAAAGTCGTCATTTTAAAATTCAAAATTCACAAAATTAAAATTTTATCTCTACTACTGACCTCCTTGTGATATTCTTGATCTCCAAGAAAATTAGAGTTCGGATCGATCACGAGAAATAGATCTCTCCTTCATTTTTCTGTAATCGAGGACCTAAGTGGTGTCTATTTCGAGTGAACGATTGTGTAGTATTTGATTATCAAGAAGTGACTGGCCGCACTTCTAGTTGATCTTGAGAAAAAATGTCTCTTAATCATTTTATAGCATTGAGAAAGATAACATTTGATGTCTTGATCTCTTTGTGAATATCTCAAGAATTTATAAGTTTTTCAAGATGCCTCTCCAATAAATCTAGTGACGTTGGTGTAATAATTTAAAGTTGAGTGACCATTCATGAAATAAATCATGTCCTTTTTTATTCAATTAAAACTAAAATTTCTGATTTCTTTCACAAGCCACTCAAGAAAATTAAAAAGTGTACTGTCTATAACTACACTAGTTACTAATTTCTGTTGCAACATCCCCAACTCTGGCATTATTATTTTGCAATAAAACTATAGTATTTCCAGAATTCACATTAATATTTTGGTAACTTTGTCCCTCCAATTTCCCAGCAGTAGTTGCACAATGATCTCCTTGTCAACTTTCAAAGGATATGGAAGAAAAATCAAGTATAGTAAACAAGACGGCATTCTGCCATTTCTCTTGAAGGGTCATAGCTAATTACAAGATTCAGGGAAGCAAGGGTAACACTTCCAGAGAAACTAAAATTAGCTCATATGTACATTTACATTTCTGCCAAAACTGTTGACTTCAGTTGCCACCACAGAGGCACAGACCATTTTTACTGCATTTACATTGTGGCCGAGAAGATAGTCGTATACTCGTATATGAAGTTCTTGTACAAATGGTTATTGATAAGGGACTGAACAATTTGTTAGTTGAGTCTGAAAACCTTCATTCTCCCATGATTGTGCTAGAATGCCAAGCAATGAAGCAAGAGAACAGAGCTGACTTATTTTTTCTGGAACATCACCAAACAGAAGAATGCCACGCAACGGCTGAGAAAGCCCACAAGGATGAGGTATAGCAAGCAAGGATACCAGTGACCAACATCATAGTTCTTTGTCCTTAGTAAACCACATCTTGAGATCAGCCACACACCAGAGTACCTGGAAGCAAAATAAAAGACAAAAAAAAAAGGGAACTTTACGCTTGAACGACTTCTTTACAATTGTCCAGACTTGGCTTTAAGAATATTTTTAGTGCCAAAGACCAGATACATTTTGATTCTGAATGGCTGATGGTTAATGACAAGCTAAGTGTAAACCTGGTAGGGATTCATCATGCCAGGCAAGACAGTTCTAAAGCATTAAAGAAATAAAACCATTCCGACATATTAGATACAAAGAGAAAAAGGATGCACCGAACCTTCTAGCTGTTGCAAGCAAAAATGCTTCCAAAGCCCACTTAGGATAGCAAAAATATCCTATTTTTGCCATAAGTGGGTCACCGTCCTGGTTTGCAACGAGAGTCAAAACAACTGGTAGCAACACCGACCACTGACAGACAAAATTAGTTTGTAAGTATAGAATCACAGTAAAGAGTTCATATTATATCACCATTCAAGTTCAAAACACCCACCAGTTGGGCTGGACTAGGTTCAAAGTAGATGGCCAAAACATAAGCTATTCCCGTAACGCAGTATGTGAGACAAAGCAAGACGAGGTAATTATCCCAAATAGTGGATCTTGGATTATTGAAGAAATAGAACATTGATAGATAAACTGCAGGCTTTACAATTGTATTGAAATGGTCAAGTGTATCCTTGGCCATAAAGTAAGCCAAGCTGCTCATGCCGGATGCACTCTCTCTCCAATAGTATACTTTATCTAGAGCAAATGACCTCAATGCTGTAATCTTTCCGAGGAGAGCTGGAAGTCAAGAATAAACATTATGTTACATCAGAACATGGTTTTAGCATATATGAAAAAGGCTAATTTCAGGATTGCCAGTTAAAAACTTTTTCACAAAGAATGAGGAAACATCAAGCAAAAGGAACTAATATACACAATTCTTTTAAAAGTTTCATGGTTTTCTACCATGTAGACAAGACATACTTTTAGAGCAACAGATATCATGCTTAACCCTTAATCCAAGTTCTTAATCTAAACTTCCGACTTTAGAATCCATGGGCTAGGTGTGAAGAAGATGCTATATTTGCTCACTGCTTGGCACTTCTGCTTTTCTTCTCTTCTCCTATTATACTTCTCAGTTTCTGTAGTATCTTGCCTTTTTTGAGATTCAGGATGCTTTCTCTCTGATAGTAATAATGCTGTGACTAGTAATGAACTTCAAACAAACAGCAAGGAATTACTTTATTCAACTAGAAAAGAGTTTGCCAGCTTGATATGATAATTTACACAGTATGCCAATTAAGGGCAGCATATATGTATTTGCAAAAACCCTTTCAAATTGTTAAGAAAGAAATGGATTTATCAGTGATGAGTTAGAGATAAACTGCTACTAGAAATCATGATTTGTGTTCCGCAAATTTCTCAAGCAGAACTCAAAATTTGATGCACCTTCTAAAACTTGTAAACTTCCTTTTTTAATTTTGCATCTCCCTCTCAAAAGTTTGGAAATAAAAAGCTACCTGTCTTAAACTTCAAGTTAGATGTCATTTGACCAATTGTACATGCTGAAGTAAAATAAGACAAGTACATATATCAGCTATCTCAAAGTTTTAACTTACAAACTGCAATGACTGTGTAAAGGTAACCCTGTGCTCCAAAGCTTTCATCGCTCACTTTAGCAATTGTTCCTAAACAGATCCCAGCAAGTAATAGTATAAGATAATCGACCGATTGTATCTTCGCTTCCCGCAGTCGCTGCTTGCCGAGTCTGACTAATATACAGTACTAAATTGTTAGTAGGTGCCATTCATTGAATATCACAGACTAACTTGAAATATTCATAAAGCAAAGAACATACTGTGCACATATTTTCCTCATAAACTGTGACTAAATACCTCACATCTGCTTGTCAGGTTCTTGGGTATGTTAGATACTAGTATATAAATATATATAGTCTAACTATGAGAAAGCACACTGGATAGATTCGAAATATTCTAACACAGGAATCGAATAACAAAATAATGCTTGCTAGCATATATCAATGAATAAATAAAAAGTATAGTATTGGAAATGAAGGGAGCTAGACATACCTTCCAAGGAAATACCGATATTGGAGGAGGACACCAGGTGTTTTTCGGTTTGACAAGTCCGTTGACGGCAAAAGTCTCTGCTGGATATGGTCCTTCTTCTGTTCAACACTGGATCTGACATCCGACCACAGCTCTCCTGCAAAAGATTGATCAGGACCAACAGCTGCCAAACTTCCTCCGTGAGCTGAATTATCACCAGCCGAAGAAGCTGCTGATCCCGATGAACCTAGCATGTCTGGTGGTACCGCGTAACCATTATGAAGCATCCATCTAAGAGGAAGATCTTTATAGCTTAGTCCTATACTTGTTGGAAGTTTATAAATTCCCTCCAGAATATCAATGAAGTGATCTGGAGGATTAACACGATCTGGGATATTGATTCCAAGTCCTGAAAAGTACTCTTCAACTTTTGACACTGGTCCATGGTACGCTGTAAGGCCACCCTTGGCTAGAAGTATGAAATCGTCAAACATCCTAAACAAAGAATAGCTGAAACAAGAGATTTTCTGTCATTTACTGTAAGGAGAATACAACTTTGGATAACACGTTTATACCAACTAGATACAGAACATCACAACTAATCTTATAAATCAAGGACAGCGATCAGCAATTAACAAACAACTATCTGTTACAAAATCTAGCTAACTATAAAGCAACAAGGATTTTATATGTGAATGTGCAATTAAGGGATGAATTTGTGAGGAAATCTAGCTATAGATATGTTATTATCTTACTTCTAGCCAGTCTAAAAACAGGATAAGATGAGACCCGAAGTCAGAATGTTGTTCCACGAAGTAGGAATGGATTACAAAATTCCATTTGGTATGGCTGCTGGAAACCTCTTCACTATCATGCTTCAGGTTTCCAGAGCAAGTATTTCGGTGGTTATATGGGAAGACATTCCAATATATAGTACAATCAGTATTTTGATTGGAAGACCGGAGAGAAGAAACTATGATTGCAAACATTACCTTGGTTGATGAACCACCATGCATATATTCACTCCTTCAAGAGCTTCACGACGAAGTGCTCTAAGCAATAACTGAGATGAAGAGCTATCCAGACCAGAAGTTGGTTCATCTAAAATTAACAAAGAAGGTTCTATAACCATTTCAAGCCCAACATTTACTCGCTTCCTCTGACCCCCAGAGATGCCTCGCTTCTCCACTGTCCCCACCAGAGAATCTCTCACCTGTTGCAATCCGAGGGACTCTATGACTCTTTCAACAACTAAAACCTTTTCTGGTTTTGCCAAATCAGCAGCCAATCTGGAAGAACGATTCAACATCGACGAGCAGATAAGAATTAATGTGAAGCTAGTAGTGGCAAACTAGAAAGCTAACTGCAACAAAAAGAAACAAGAAGCAAGAACTCTTTTCCAGATAATAAAAAGAGGTACTTAGTTTTTTTTTCCTGATATTTTCAAATACCATGAAGTGTGTAGATTTCAGACCCTCAAAATGAATATTTTCAAAAATCCATTGCAAAACATGGAGTTAACAAGTATCCGAGAGTTGCTTCTAAAATAACCATAAGTATCATTCAGAAATCCAATAATTAGGACAAAGAAAACATAACTTTTGGAAACACCAAATCACAGGACTCTATAACCTCTGAAATAGCAGACTCGTGGTATGAAGAAACATGCAAAAAGACAGAATTGAACTTTGGTAACTTCCAGACAATATTTTATAGTTGTCAGAACATAAGGACAGCAAAATCAAATTTTTCATAGAAGTCAAAGATTCACTATTCAACTTGAAATCGAGGAGTGATTTAAGTTCAGAAAATATGGCAACTTGGAAGATACTGAGTCAGCAAAACTAAGATTTAGGTAAATAGTAACAAAGCTATGTTGGCATACCTGCACCGAGCACTAAACCAAAGATTCTCCTCCACTGTCAAATTTCCATGCACTATATCATCTTGAGGAACATAGCCAATAACTTTCTTGTATGACTGAATAGAGTCAGGCTTTCCATTTATGAGAATCGAACCAGTTGTAGTACACCCTGCTGCAGCTTTTCCAGTCAATGCAGATAGAAATGTTGTCTTTCCAGCGCCAGATGGACCCATAACAGCAGAAACACGGCCAGGTGATAATGTCCCCGTTACACACCTCAATAGATGCTTGTTTTTCCCCTTCAAAGTAAGTGTCAAATCTTTAAAGTGAACCTCAATAGGAGGCCTGGGTCTTATCTCAAACTCACTTGCCATGTTGATTACTCCAGAAAACGTCATATCTTTGTTCTGCTCCTGCAGAGCTTTTTCTTTCTCGATTTGTCCATATGCGTATCTAAAAATTTGAGTCCTTGAATGTAATTGTTTACCCTTGTCCTTTTTAAACTTCTTATCCCCAGTTTCAATGTTGGAACCTTCACTATCAGGCTGGTTCTCTTCAGATTCATTGATCATCTTCTTGAGGTTGTGTTGCTTCTTTGCTTTTGCCTGAGACATACCTGGGGGCAAGGGCAAGCCAGAATCTTTACCAGGTTTATTTTGATCACTATCCTTCTGCATGTCCTGCCTTGTTGACTTTCTACGGGAGAATGTCTTCGATAACTGAGACCCCATGCTAGCAAGGTTAGATTTCCATTTGTTTTGTGCCTGAGCACTTTCCCTTGCACTTCTTGCACCGGCTTCTCTGGACTTGGCTTGTTTTCGTTCTCTACTGCTCAGAACTTGGTCAGAACAGTTGTAGATAATGAGAAGTACAAGCATGATTGCACCCTATTGAAAATGAAAAAACCAGTTGATAATTTTTTGTGTAAAATCTGAAATCTTACGTCTGTATAAATAACAAATATGTGCATCTTGAATTGTGGAAAAATGCGTGAACGGAAAACCATATACATTAGAAATCCAATATCTCTACAGAATGAAAAGGTATGCAAATCTGAGAATACAGCATTTCTTTTTTCAGATAAAAGGAGAATCTGTAAGATAATTACTTAAGAGAACATTTCGAAGATCCATTAACACAAAATTCCAGATTACAGCTCCCAAAATAGACATACATTGCATATTATCAGGCCCAAAAAACTCTATATTCACATGATTCAGTTGAAGTATTATCTTTTATTTCCTCTATTTAGCAGTTCCTTCAGATGTCTCAATTGGGAAATATTCGCATGAATTGAAGTTAATTGAATGAAAAGAACTCCAAAGAAAGGGAAAAAAACTTTATCAGAAGCCTCTTGCTTGTTGTGACTTGCAAAGATGAAAATTTGAAGAGAAACAACTACAAGATGTATTATTTTGGGTACATAAACCCTTGTTGTTTTGTGGTTTTAGTGCTCCAATTACTCCACTCAATCGGGATAGAAGGATATCAAATTATGTCCAGTTGAATCTCTCCCCTTTCCTCCTCCTCATGAAGAGAAATGGCAAGCTAAACAATAGATGGATTATCTTGATCTTCCCTTCCCCTTTTCCCTCTTCTAAAAGGAATTGCTGAGCCTGAGAGGGAAGATACAATATCCAATCCTCCCTCTGTCTCAAATGAAATGGTGAGCCTGACGGAAAGATATAAATCTTCCCTTGTGGGTTCTCTTTTTATCAGTTTTGCATCCACCACATAAAAGAATTTCATCCATCTCTTCCCTCTTAACCACTTTTTAGTTTCCTCCTTCCCCTTCAAGCCTAACAAATAAAACATGCATAGCCATGCAATGCTAACCAACTCAAGAGCAATATTTTCATGAGCACAACAATTAAATGGATAGTCATTGAGTCGATAACTTAAGATTGAGATGATGACTTACAAAAAACATGATACCATAAAAAGTGATATTTTGGTTTGCTGTCTGACGTTCACAAGTTGCAAATCTATAGCAGCCTGCGTGTGAATAATAACTGTTATGCATTTTTGATCATTTTGGCATGTTCAAGTAACAAAATATCACATGCAAGGATTCTTACTTAATATACATCCAATTTGTCAACTGGATATGCAGCAGCAAAAACATGTGGTATTGTCTTGAAGTTAAAATAATATATGCTTCAAAGCAAGTCAATAAGAAGATAGTATCACCCCACAACAGCACAAGGAACTCAAATAAACCATCCTCTCAGAAGAAAGAATTTGAAGCAAGTTGTTACGGTGTGCGAAGTAGATATATTTATTTTCACAACCTGACATGCCCTGGATCTTTCCAACCATTATTATTATATTTTCAATTTATTTGATCTTATTGCAATTGTTAGAGTGGGTGAAAGTCCCACATTGGTTGGGGAATGGACTGATGGTCTGCCTATATGGACTTGGACAATCCTCCTCTCATGAACTAGCTTGTCAGGTTGAGTTAGGCCCAGGTGTCATATCTTTACATGGTATCAGAGCCAGGTCCATTCCCGTTTGGGCTCCCGGTCCACGCCCCAGTTGGGCCCTGGGCGTGAAGGGGGGGTGTTAGAGTGGGTGAAAATCCCACATTGATTGGGGAATGGACTGACTGTCTGCTTATATGGACGTGGACAATCCTCTAAACTGTATTTTGGTTGGAGCTAACAAGCTGCAAACTCACCAACAATATTGATACGTTTTTGTTCTTTTCTTTATTTTAGAAATATGTTGTGAAATGAGACAACAAACAGGAAGAAATTTGACAATTGGTTTTCACCGGTACCATATATCTAGAAGCATCAAACTTGATTCATTTTCTGACTTTCATATATAAATAAGCAACCAAAAAGATAAGAAAAAACTCAATACTGAAATATAGCTGACTGTTATTCAAGAGATACACTTACTTGTTTGTTCTGTTGAACCAGCTCTGCAGTAATGTCTGGAAAACGCATAAATTAGATTTAGGTGAGTAAATGGGATTAGCATGAGCTTATGAACATGAGCAAAAGGATGCACAAAATGCAACAGAACACATTCTGCCATCCTCTGCCTAAACTTGCAGGGGAAAGGAAAATGAGCTACATTTTTGGGAGAAACAAATACCCTTTATTGCAAGGATTCTTCTGGACAGTTGATGGACAGTAAAATCCTGCCGAACAAAAGAGTTCAGTAGCACTCATAAAATCAGCCCACTTCTCTGCTCCACCACAACTATGATTGGTCTCTCCAGGAGGAAGTTGATAGTGGTAGCTGCATATTTTCAGGCAGGTAATATCAGGTCAAGAAAGTGAAAGTGTGTTTGTGTAGGTAAAAAGAATAATAATAATAATAATAAACAACTTCAGCAGGAAATAGGAAACTTACGGATCACATATACCAGTGGTCGTGTTGAGTTTTGCAAGAGGGCAATAAGCACCCATGGGGCAGGCTTCAAGGGAAGAAAAGGAAAACCAACATAGTCAAATCAACAAGAGGGAAAGAAGAATAACTATCAGAAAGGTATACTAAATTTCACACATTCTGATTAATTGTTAGATCAAACAAATGCATAAAGCAGCTCAAGATGAGAATTAAATATGTGTATATATGGGCTTGTCTTTTAAGCAATTCTAGCTTGTGGTTTGCTATCAACTGCTTCGAGCTAAATAATTGGAAAACAAAAACAAACAAACGAATGAAAGATAAAGAAAAAGAACAATCAGAAAGGTCTAACAAATATCACTGCTTGCTGTTGGACCTTAGAGACAGCAAATGAACCCAAGCAGCTCAAGAAAAAAATTGAATTTTTTTAGCTATTCTAAAATTTTGTTTGCTGATCAACTGATTTGAGATAAATATTCACTCCAGGTAACAACCAATTTTTCAGCAACTGTAAGCTTGTCAGTCATTGTTAACTTCCAGAATCCAGATACTTACGTATCATGCAGGTTAGACCATGAGGACAGAAGAAGCCTTCACAACAAGATTGACAATCTAGAGTTCTAGATGGCATCTCCTTATCATTTTCAAAGTCAATTTTTGTGTCTTTTCCAGCACTACAAGCCCATCCTGGCTCACATCCAGAAATCCATGTTGATAGATTACAGTTCTTGTTCGGTTTCAGGTAATTGGAACTTCTTGCAGTGCCACTTTCATCCAACCCTTCCATTAAACTAGTAGAGTAGAACTTCAATTCTGATGCCGTACACAATCGTTGCTGAACATCCCCTATCAGGCCACCAAAGACATTGTGAATATAAAGACAGAAAGACTAGAAGGGAGCTTTAATGTCATTAACAGCTCTATCGCATCGCAGAAATTGATGATTTATCACAAGAAAAGTGAATCTACTATTCAAATTACCAAAAAAGAAAAAAGAGAAGGCATATTATGTAGGTACTTGGTCAGTCAGAAACTATAATCCTATATAGTAACATCATTCTGCAAGATTTTAAAGGTAATCCAGATAGACAAGCGAATTTCGAGCACGTCGTACCTTTTGTCTGTTTAAGACACCCTTGCAAATAATCTGAGTTATCGGAGAAATTGAAAGCAGCATCCCACTCATTGTCACTGTAACATAATCAAACGTTATCAGATGAGACCAAATTGTAACCTTCCATAGACTTGAATCATCAAAGCTAAACACACCATCACAAAAATAAAACAAATTTTAGGAGAAGGAAAACAATTCCATTCCCCTATCCACAAGATTATTGGCTGAATCACAACTGTCTTTACTCATTCGGTATGTTTTTCCTTGTTTAATAACAGAGGAGCAGGCACCTAAGGTTGTGGCCCAGTGGTCAATGAAGTCGTTAAGAACCATGAGGGTCTCAGGTTCAGATCGCAACGGAGACAAAAACACTAGGTGGTGATTTCTTCCTATTTTTCCTAGCCTTGATGGACAGAGTTACCTGGTACCTGTTGCTGAAGGAGACAAAAACACTAGGTGATTTCTTTCCATCTGTCTAGCCTTCGTGGACAGAGTTACCTGATACATGTTGATAGTAGGAGGTGACAGATATCCCGTGGAATTAGTCGACCTTCGTGGACAGAGTTACCTAGTTGTTAGTAGGAGGTGACAGATATCCCGTGAAATTAGTCGGGGTGCACGCAAGCTGGCCCAGACATCACGGTTATAAAAAAAACTGAGGAGCAGAAGAACCTCTTTATGACATGACATATGCATCACAGCATTATTATTTCTGCTACTATATGATAGGGAAAAAAAACAATTTTTCGAGTATTGACAAAAAAAAAAGGCGTCAAATCAAATGGAAGAACTATTGAGAATTCATATATAGCCGACCACAACTAATGCAGCCTTAACAGAGAATTACCATGATCCCAAATTATGCATGTAGAAAAAGCTAACGTTGATTTAATCCAAATTATAACCAGAAAAAATATAGTAGTAATGGCATACACATTTTCGATGCAGAAATCCAATTGGCCTTTCATATTTTTGGTCATAATGGTGGACAAATTTTTGACGCGTGAAGCGAGAGCCCCCTTGATTAGCTGCATCCCCATGGAATTGTTGCTAGTAGTCTGCTGCGCAGCAGAGAAATTCGCCATGAAAACAAAAATCGCAAAGGACAGAAAGCTGACATTGTTGGGGTTCCCTCTGCACATTTTTTCATCAAAAGAACCATCAATTCAAATAATAATACTAAAATTTCTGTGTATTTTTTGAAGAACCAAAATTGAAAGAAAGTGTAAATTTTAGTTTCATAAAATGGAAAGTGGTTTTTTTTAGGCAAAAAAAGAAACGGCGGGGAGGTGATATAGGAAAACAAAGAGATGAAAGAGGAAAGGGGGAAACTGGGCGAGTTCGAATTTTGCGGCTAACTGTCTTTTAAAATTGTGAATACTGTTATGATGAAAATCATTAGATATCTTTGTTAACAGGTGTAAAATATACATACTCACTTTGTCTTAAATTATATGTCCTCATTTCTAAAAAAAAATATATTTTAAATGATTTATCATTTTAGAAATTAAAAATAAATTAATTATCTTTTTTTATAATTCCATCATGGCCCTCTATTAATTGTCTGTTTCTGAATTCTGCCAACTTTAAATAAAATTTTAATGCGCTCCTCGTTTTCATAACTGACGCACGTTCTTCATGACATATTTGTTAGAAACCAAAAACAACAATAATAGCGGACAAGTATTGTTGGACGGAAGGAGTATATTTTTGTAATTTTATAAGTGAAATTCAAGAGAATAAAGTATATTTATCATATTTCTATAAAAATATCGTTTTCGATAAAGCTCGCAAGATATTCATTAGAAACCAAAGCAAAAAAAGAATCGCACTGTAATTTTCTTTTCTTTTTATAGGGGTCCAAACACTATACATTTGGTTAATTCTAAATTTTTGTTGGTATAATTAGTTTAACATTTGGTCAAATTAAAAGAAGAATTTCATAGCCCTTTTCGAATACCTCACTCACCTAACCAGGCTTTAGAGCCCGTTTGAACATGAGTTTGTTTTTCTTTATTTTTAAAAAGAAAAATCAAAACGTTATTTGGTTATCCAACTTAATAATTTTTGGTTAGTTTTATAGATGAGTTTTTTTAATTAATTTTCAAGTAAATTTTCATTTCCATTACTTCATTTCTTTTTCATTGTCTGATTTTAAAATGAATTTTGTGATCTTAAACTAAAAATTTATTGAATGTACACCTAAAAGCAAAAAAAATAAAATTGTAACCAATAACAACAACAAAATATACCGAGTATATTCCTATACTGTGGTATCTGTAGAGGATAGAGGGTACATAATTTGTATCACTACTTCAGAAATGAGGCAGAGAGGTTATTTTGTATACACAAAAGAAAATTGTAATCCAGGGAGTATTATTTTTTCTACTTAAAACTTTACTGCTCCCTCTAAAACCCCACCTAACACCCTTATTCCTAGGAGAAGACTCTCATAGCAGCTGCTTAAACCCTCTTCAGTATACTCTTTCTTCTGAAAATGGCATCCATCTCCACTGCCTCTATCCTCCCTTCTTCCTCTAAACAGGTACATTCATTCTGATCTTGTTTGTTGGGATCTTTATACTTGTGATCTACTGATCTTTTTCTTCTTTGTTGGGATCTGCTTTTATCTGCTTAAAGTTGTGATCTTTAGCTGTTTTTTGTTTTGTTTATTGGGGTGTTAATGCAGGTGGAGTTGAAGGGAAGAAGGGTGAATCAATTGCAGGGACCGAAGTTCAACAACAAAGCTTCAAAGAGCCGATTAGTAGTAAGGGCGAATGCTAAAGAAATTGCATTTGACCAGAAATCAAGAGCTGCACTTCAGGCAGGAATTGATAAGCTCGTTAATGTTGTTGCTGTCACTCTTGGTCCTAAGGGTATGTTTTCCTCTGCTTCATCTTTTTACTTGCAGATCAATGAAAGTTTTCTTGAGCTTACAGAGTGCATGACCTTAGATAGATAGGAGGGTTTGGAGGTCGAGGATTATGGCAGAAGGTTTAGTTGGTAATTGAACGTTTTCTCGCTTTCTTGTGGGATAGGAGTGGTGGTCGTATTTTGACCTTCTTTCTTACCAGTGGTATTAGCACTATTCTTGTAGTTTTTTGTTCTTTGATTTCGGTTATCACCTGTGTTTTTTGTTCTTCGATTATCGCATTATTTTGTTGTTGTTACTGTTCTTTCTTCTATATGTTGTGTACTGCTCTCCATTTCACATTATCTCGTTGTTGTTACTGCCGTCATTTGTGTATTCTCTTTTCAAACTGCTTGGAAATGTTTTATTATAAGCCGAGGATCTATCGGTAACAACCTCTCTATCTGTACGAGGTAGGGGTAAGGTCTGCGTACACTCTACCCTCCCCTGACCTCATTTGTGGGATTACACTGGGTATGCTGTTGTTGTATCAATGAAAGTTTTATTTTTAATTTTTTATGGATATTGGAGGTTTTAAACCAATTCTGCCTGCAAGTGCAGCTGGTTCCAAAATCAGATAAAGGAGTATTTCCAGCAGGTTGATGGCAAGAGTAAAGATATTCAAAACTAAGATGAATGTTTCTTATACAGTAGATTCATATAATCACCAGATTAATTTGGGATTTGATGTACAGTGTCTTTGCTATTGCAGAAGTCATTTTCCGTGGTGTTTGGTTAGGGAAAAAGTATATTCAAGAATAATCATGATACTTAGCAAATCAGAGAGTGCTTTAATTAATTTTTTGAGTATTAGAGATTAATAATAATGTCTTAGTGTTAGTTGAAACAAGTAAATATGGAGTTAAAAGTTAAGATAATCATAAGGAAAATGATTTTCCCCATAGGTAAAGAAAGTTATTTTCCCCCTTTTGATGGAAAACATTTTAACAGGGAAAATGACTTCCTAGTATTAAACACCTGAAAATGACTTCCTCAAGAAAAACATTTTCCTAGAAAATGATTTTCATCATCATATTAAACGCACTCGTAGTTTATATTCGTATGCCATGTTTTGAAACACAATTCTGAGTACTCAAGTCCTTTTATTTCTAATGATAACTTCTAGCCGTGCCCTTGGGAACAAGAAAACTGGTGCTCTAAGGCTTTCTACTGCTATGTGTTACTTCTTTATTTTATTTATGGGCTATTTTCTTTCATTTCTTAGCAAACTAGATATAATTGAGGCAGATAATAAGCTGAACATCATTGTATGTTAGATTTTTCCTCATATCTCCAGAGCGTGGAGCTATAGATATCTTCTGCCTTGTAGCACTCTTAGTGGTTGTGGATCCAGTTAATTATGCAGTGCGCTTAGGGAGTGAACAGAAATAGAGAATTTGATGACCATACCTAAGGAGGCAAAGTCTTTAAACATGAGATATATTTATAAGATGTACCAATGTTATGTATCTGTCATCCTTCCTGTGTGAAAGCACAAAGAAAAATGACATTCCCAAAAAATAACAAGGTAAAATTTCCATTTTTTATTTGATGACCGTGGTGGCCGGGCCATCTTTCGTGCACCTCGACTAAATCCACGGGATACCTGCCACCTCCCACCAACAACATGTACCAGGTAACTCTGTCCACCAAGGCTAGAACAGATGGGAAGAATCACCTAGTGTTTTTTCGTCTCCACTGGGATTTGAACCTGAGACCTTAGGCCTCATGGCTCTTGTAACTCACTTCATTGACCACTAGGCCACACCCTTGGGTGCGTAAAATTTCTATTTATTCATCAAAAGAGACGTACCCTTTGAAGTCAGAACTGATTTTCCTCCTCCAGCATTGTTGCAATCAGTGTAGCCTATGATTTCATGCTATACGATTCGCTTTAAATCAGTCGTTTTTCTGATTAAGTCTGTTATTGCTTTTGTGATGCTTGGTTCATATGAACTCTTGATGATCTGTTACTTTTCTATAGGGAGGAATGTGGTTTTAGACGACTATGATACCCCGAAAGTGGTCAATGACGGAGTCACGATTGCTCGAGCCATAGAGCTAGCTGATGCCATGGAAAATGCAGGTGCCACCCTTATCAGAGAGGTTGGTTATTTTCTTCCGTGAAGATCATTGTTGAATCTGATTAATTGCTCTAAAGACAGACAATAAGAACGATTGTCACATTTATCATATTCCTTGATTTGTGTACTGAAACTTCGGAATTTATGGTGAAGGTTGCAAGCCTAACCAATGATACTGCTGGTGATGGGACAACAACTGCATCAGTTCTTGCCCGGGAAATCATTAAACTTGGTCTTTTAAGTGTTACATCTGGTGCAAATCCAGTCTCTCTGAAGAAGGGAATTGACAAAACTGTAAGTGCTTTGATTGCAATGCTAGAAAGGAGGGCTAGGCCTGTTAAAGGTCGTGATGACATCAAAGGTAATTAATTTTCCTTCTTTTGTTACTGCTACAATGGATGGCAATTAAGTATTTCGCAAATAATTGTCTTCCCACCAGCTATTGCTTCTATCTCTGCTGGAAATGATGATGAGATTGGAACCATGATTGCTGATGCAATTGACAAAGTTGGTCCTGATGGTGTTCTATCGATTGAGTCATCCTCTTCCTTTGAAACAACTGTTCGTGTTGAAGAAGGGATGGAGGTATGTACCTACTTAGACAAGAATGTGTTCTCTACTGTCTTTTCTATTTGGTTAGTAGTTCAACTGTAAACAGTTGTAGATTCAAGGTTAGATATCGTGGGTTACGAAATATATATATATATATATATATATATATATATATATCCAAGTCTAAGTAGCACTTGGTTATCACATATATACATAGGGTTTGAGATGGAAACTGTGGGTTCTGTTGAACCCATGAACTCCACTTTGGTTCCGCCATTGTCTTTAATATATGTAAACACAAACTTTGCTCTGTTGTTTGCAGATTGATAAGGGATATATCTCCCCACAATTCATCACCAATCAGGAGAAATTAATTGTTGAATTTGAGAATGCTAGAGTGTTGGTTACAGATCACGAGATTTCAGCAATCAAGGATATTATGCCCCTCTTGGAGAAGGCAACTCAATTACGAGCCCCTCTGCTCATTATTGCTGGCGACGTAACTGGAGAAGCTTTGGCTACTCTTATTGTGAATAAGCTGCGAGGTATACTGAATGTTGCTGCCATCAGAGCACCTGGTTTTGGTCTAAGGAGGAAGGCTCTTCTCCAAGATATTGCCATTGTAACAGGTGGTTGAACTTGCCTGACCTAATTGTACCACTTCCCAGTTCCCACAAAGTGATAATAGTAGATTGGTTAGACTAAACTAGTTTCGAAGCTGTCTGTGTTTTGTGCGGCATATATATAAGGCAGTTATCTAACAGAGATGTTCATTTATAAATTATCATCATTCTGGTATGATTAGACGTCTTTAGAATAATCTTAAAAGTACAAAAAGAAAGTGAAAGCATAATCTTGAACTAGATAAATGGAGGAACCATAGTACATTGTCTTCAAAAAAATGTTTTTCTTTTCCTCTTTTATTTTCTATTTTGGATGTGTGTTTGAGGAGGAAAGGGGGAGGAAGTTATACCCAATACTGGTGGGATGTTAAGCCAGTAGACTTCTTAAATAATGTGTAATTTACGGTCGTTGAATTTATACAATTTTTCAGCTTCTTTAGCAATTTGTTTTTAAGAGAATCCGCTTAGTGCTACTATCCTTTCTGCTTTTCTTAGATAGTAGATTGAATTCTTGTATCGAACATCGTGTCTCTAGTCTCAAATGCATCTACCTTACAAGGAAACATTTCCTGAAGTACTGGTTATATACTTTCAGGAGCCGAGTACCAGGCAGCTGATTTGTGTATGCTTGTTGAGAATACCCCGGTCGAAGCACTAGGTTTTGCTAGAAAGGTGACTATCACTAAGGACTCAACAACCATCCTTGCTGATGCTTTCACTAAGGACGAGATACAGGCTAGGATTTCTCAGATTAAAAAGGAGTTGGACAAGACAGATTCAGTGTCTGACTCCGAAAAACTTGCTGAGAGAATTGCAAAGTTGTCTGGAGGTGTTGCTGTCATAAAGGTTGGAGCTGCAACAGAAGCTGAGCTTGAGGACCGCAAGCTTAGAATTGAGGATGCAAAAAATGCAACTTTTGCTGCAATTGAAGAGGGAATTGTACCTGGTGGTGGTGCTGCATTGGTTCATCTATCAAATTATGTCCCTGCCATTAAGGACAATCTTGAAGATCCTGATGAGAAGTTGGGCGCTGATATTGTACAGAAGGTAAACAATGTCCATGTTACTTCTATCAAGAAGTTCTCTCATTATTTGTTTTATTTTGGGAGTATATATTGAAATTGAAGTTGAGTTGTGGCTACCTATTAAAGTATTATGGCACCTTGGTTAGTCTTTTATGGTAATCTAACCATTCCCGATATAATTGATTGGTGAGCTAATAACCGTATTCTAGAAGTTCAAGTCATAATCTGTTTGATTGGAGAAATTCGGGTTTTTAGTTATCTGTGCTAGAGAATCAGCTGAACAGTATCACTTGACTAGGCACTAACAACTTTTCTATAGCAAAATGGATTGTACTATGCTGCTAACACTGAGAGGGGTAGCTAACTGCCAACCAACTCATTATCTGTGGGTGCAAGGATCAAGAACTTGCAATGTATTAGGGGCTGAGCTAACTTCTAGGACAAGATCTAATTGGGAAACATAGACTGAACAACAGATGATGACTTCGGGTGATATCACTTGAATTTGGGAACGGTAAAGCAGTGACAACACAGGATAACATCCAATTAGATATAAATGTACAGAGCACTTCCTGTATATATAGTAGCGTCCCATGTTTTTCTTCTTTATCTTTTAGCACTTTCTTGTCCCTTATTATGATTGCTTATTGGATAAAAATCATGTGCAAAAGGAAAAGTTTGTAACTAGTGAATGCCCGTTGAAAAGTGTGCATTTGGATGAATCTCTTATCAAAAGCAATATAGATTCCTTGTTTCTTCTTCTTTCTTTTTTAAATTATTTAATTGTGGTTGCAGGCATTAGTAGCTCCAGCATCTTTGATAGCTCAGAATGCTGGGGTTGAAGGAGAAGTAGTAGTGGAGAAGATAAAGGCTAGCAAATGGAAGATGGGATACAATGCAATGACTGACAAGTACGAGGATTTAGTAGAAGCTGGTGTCATTGATCCAGCCATGGTAACAAGATGTGCCTTGCAGAATGCAGCTTCAGTTGCAGGAATGGTACTTACTACACAAGCGATTGTCGTGGATAAGAAAATGCCTAATGCACCTGCATTTGCTCCTCCTCAAGGACTTCCCATGATGTAATGGATAATTATATAGTATTCAGGTATTTAGGACAAAGATTAGTGTTGATCATGCTTGAAGGACTAAAAAAGAAGGCCATGTTATTTTCAGCTGGTTCTCTAGCTGTAATGTGAGCTCATGAAAAGTACATTGGTGCTGGGACTAGCTGTAAACTTATTCCCTTTAAGATTTAATAAATTTTTCAGTTATTCACGTTCCTTTCTGTGGAGTTTATGAATTGTTTCTTCTGTGGTTTACTTGTTTAATCATTGAAAGTACAGGAAATAAAGGGAATTGAGAGTTTGGAAGAAAAAGTTAGAAGACAGGAGCTTCAAAATATCAAAGCTTGATCACCTGTGCAAGTGAATTGTTAAAGGTGACTTTGGAACTTTGCAGTGGCAAATTCTTGCATATGTGATGCAGTCCTCTTCATCCTTTTCCTTTTGAAATGGCACTGTTGGCGGTTTATGCTAGTGCAAGTGAGTTTCATTATGGACTCATGTCTGTTAATTGGACATAATTAAATGATAAATTCATGTGAAAAATACATATTAATTAATATGATTAAGTAATGATTTATGCAAAATATCTCTATTGGTGGAATCAGCTTCAAAATAGTACTTTCTTACTTCCATTTCATGGTATGTTTAAGGGATTACTAATATCTTCAACAGAAAGGAATCGAAATTCAATACTCCATAAAGATTTTACAGCTCAAATGACTAAGTGTTAGTGCAAGGACATAGTTAGGCACAACATACCGCAATCAAATGTAACTTTGATGTGTACGAACAAAGTATCAGCATTTGCTATCTAGTAACGTAAACTTAAAGGCTTTGAACTGAATGACATCTATGCGGTAGAACTTGTAGATGTAAATGATCCAGGATTGCAATTATCAGGGATATTGCCTTCATTTTTCTTAAGAGAAGCTCGAGCAGCTTTGGAAGGCTTTTGCTGACAAGCAAAGGTGTTACCAATTAGCTGGAAGTAGTACTTGCCAAGTGAGGTGGCTCCATGACCAAAGATGGTAACATTGCTGTTGCTTCACCATCGATAACCAGAGGACCATCGCGTTTGATACATTTTGTTGACAATTTCGCGCTGGACCACAAAGAGCAATGCAATTAGGAGCTACAAAATACGTACTTTATGTCACTACCAATCTTCAGCCAAGAGGTGCTTACATGTACTTGCTTTTTATTTGTCTAATGCTTACTGCCTGTACCTCAGCAATGATCTCGTCCCCTATATAAACAGGCAATTTGAAGTGCAAGGTTTGTGAAACATATATAGCTCCTGGCTGGAGAAATTGCCAAACAACAGAAGTTAGAGTACCCGATTTTGTGCCATTTGAAACCAGGACCAAGAATATACCTTCACCATTCAATAATACTGCATTCTTTTGCTACTTTATCAAGATATCATCATCTTCATCTTTTTTTTGGTAAATAAGTAAAAAAACAAAATTAAAAAAAAAAATCTTATGTACTATCAGTCATAAATAATAAACTCTAGGGCAAGTATTACGAAGTTTTGGATTTAAATTAGTTACACTAACCATGTAGTTTAACCAGTAGTAAGGGATTAAAGTACTATCATTTCCAGCTTACCAACCCACTACTTGTAACCAGGGACCAATTCAGTAGGTATTTTATGGTGCACGTGACTCGTGGTCTTTCCACAAAACTAGGTATTTTATGTAGTATATATTTTCTAGAGTTGATCGACTATTACCTTCTGACACTCATGCTACAAAAAGGTTTAGTGGTGCACTTGGTTGAAAGCTAAGTTATTCACCTCTGCTTGTAACAGGATTTTAATTAGCCTGATAGTGTAAACAAGTCAATTGAAACAAAGGGACGAGATGTAGGAGTCTAGAACTTACAAAATGGGCAGCAATAATCCTGGGAAATAAGGAAGCAACAAGCATCCCAGGAACGAGGCAGTCACTGAAACCAGCATTCTTGGCGCATTCAGCATCAAAGTGCAATGGATTGGCGTCGTGGGTCAGCTCAGAATACCCAAGAACATCAGCATCTGTAAATGTCCTAGCTTGCTTCAAAATGCTTCCGATTTTAAACAAATTTGGAGAAGCATATGACGATGAAAAGAGACGTTTTATAAGCATCTTCCTCAAACTTCAAAGACAATACACCAAATCGTCAATCAGGAAGATTGAAACTTCTCAATATGGTAAAGCAGGGTACCAGCTTTCACCTGTAGATAAGAGTTCAAATGAATAAGTCAGAAAATAAGGACTCCGAATGCGGTTAATTGAACCCACTCAAAGATTTTGTTAAACACGAACAGAGAAAGAGCAACTAATAGGTATATGAATCTGAGGGCTCTTTGAAACAAATCATCAAACAGATTGTGTGCACTCTAAGGCTTGGGATATCCCTAATTCGCGTACCAATTAGAGTAGATAGCAGAGAAAAAAATGGTCATTCATATATATCACGTAGCTGAAATGACCCTCACTGTATCAAAGAGTAATCATTTTAGTCCTTTATATATACTGAGTAACTGAAATACTCCAATTTTTAATGTATGAAAAAGTGATTATTTTAGTCCCTTATATCCCACTATTTTCTTAATGTACAAAAAAATTGATTATTTTATTCCTTCAAATATACTAATCTTGACACGGAGTTTAAGAAAAAAGAAAAACTCTTAAAATTTATGGTATAAAATAAGTCATATATGTTTATGTGACTATAAATTATTTGATAAAATAGATATTTTAAAATTAAATTATTATTAAATATAAAAATGTGTCATTTATTTTTTAGATTGATTAAAAGGGAAAGTGAGTCGTATAAACCGGAGATAGTGGAAATACTATTTGCTTAATACAGGAGTATAAAACAAATAAGTAATCATTTTAGTCGTGGATCTTAGAGGCAACTGCGAGCAAGTAATATTTTTGTTAAATTTAACCAGCAACTCATGGAAGGAAAACAAAAAATTGTTAAATTTAACCAGCAACTCATCGAAGGAAAACAAAAATTACTCTTTGTCTCCCGTCATCCCGTGTGGTTACGTGCTATAGAGAATCAATTCAAATGCGTGGAAGCAGGTCTCATGGCGAGATCGAGCTGGAAAGTGCAGTCTTCTTCATCAATCTCATGTTGTAATCGCTCTCGTTTTCGTTAAATCCTAACACAAAGCATCGGCGAACTTTATCTCCGCCTGAAATCTCCTTAAGGTTCGATTTCGATATCGCCTCTCTCTTTCCTTAAATCAGCATTGTCAATGTACATGAATTTCTGGTTATTTGAATTTGAGCACTTTGATACGTCCCAATATTAGAACGAAATGAGCCCGAGCATAGCAGAATATATAGAAGATTCATATTGTGGCCGGCCTAAACTAGTTTAGGATTAACGAGTAGTTGATATTGACTCATCGATTAGCTTGCATGTGAATTATGTGTGTTGCTCGGCGATTGAGGCTTCTGATGCTCTTTGTTGTAGAAAATAGCAGCAGAAGTCACGAAGCTGTTATATGTAGTGGTAGTAGACGATGAAGAGAAGGGAGAGGAAAAGATACACTCTTTCCGGTACACATGTTCTGTTCTGCAGAGCGCTCTGCAAATCTCGTCATGCGCTCAAGGTACTCCCGATCATTTTCTTTTTTTATATTGGAAGATCATTTTAGAGAGGCTTATTTTGACGACGGGCCCAATTTATAAAAAAAAAAGTGCCATTATTCTGATCTGAAATTTGTACTTTGATCCTCTACTGCTTCTGTTGAAGAAGCCGATTGGCCTGATTTTTTAATACTGGTCTATCCCTGAGATTTATTATACTTAGTTAAGTATATTTGACTTGTAAATTCATGAATGAGAAGATTTCGTCATTTCATTCATGAACTTGGAACTGTTCTGTAAGGTTGTGCTAGCTTTCTTCTTGCTGATTATATTCCTTGACGATTTTCTTGTTACTTGTTGTAAAATAATTTAATTTTCAGTTCTAAAGCTTTATAAATCTGATTTGATGATCAGCAATAGTAGCTTTTCACTGGTAAGAATGTCACTTTAGAAGAATGTCACTTTAGAAGAATTCGGACTTTAATTATCTGCTGCTCTTTTCTACATGATTTTACATTGCAACTTCATATTTTACTTTTGGCTCTGCCTGATCATAAATTAGGTGCTCTCACAGCTTGTTGATTTTTAATTTGTACTGATCAGATTAGCCAGACAGTTTTTGAAAAGATGAGGATTGAATGTACGGGAGATGCTTTAGTTTAAGTGGATAGAGAGCCATGAAGGATGGATAATTTAAATGGACTACATCAAAATGAGGCCACTAACTATGTCGATGCATGCTTGGGTAATGTTGATGATAGAAGTTAGATCAAACCATTTGAGTTGTACAAAAGGCGCACGACTGTGGTTGTCGATAGAAGCACTTTTTTAGATGTTGTTTGTGATGCTCTAAATGAATACAAGTATAAGGCCCTAACCAGAGGACCGACTTAATTTTAGTTTGCAGGTGTGTTAGCATTCATGTTTCATTTCATATATTTCTGCTGTCTCTTATGTGGTATAACTATGTCTATATTGCTATTTGTATTTTTCCTTGCCCTCCACCTCATAAAAAAGCAGCCACAACGGTGAGAATTTATTGATTTATCATGCATACTTTGGTCAATCAGAAATAGGATATTGTACTAAGAAGCTCTGTGGGAAAATGTCATGTTAGTCTTCTGATGGGTACTTCCCTTACCACGTTCAGATGTAGATATTAGAGTAAAAAAAGCTTTGTCTCCATGTTGAAGCAGCCTGTTTCTAAATGCTTTTAGATTGAATAATGCTTCGGGATTGGCATCTAAATAAATTTTAATGCATTAGTATATATATAGTTCTCTTCCAAATTTGTCCAGTTTGAGGACTGATTTGTTTCTCAATCTGAGCAATATATATGATTTCAGTTCTACAATTATCTATACAGGGCAGCAGGTTGGGTATAACGAGTCAACAGTGGTGTCTACTGGCTCCATTTGACATAAGATAAGGAGTTTTTATAGATGAAAAGCAAACCCTTTAGTTTGGGTTTCAACATACCATGCTGGGGAATATTTCTGTTGCTGAAGCAAAGGCAAGAGAAAAACAAATAAGCTAGCTGGAACATCAACCCCTTCTCTACAAAAAGAAGATCACTTAAATGGTGTGACATTTGGAAAATCTCCACCGGAGGGATCTCTGGTGCCCTGGACTTGATTACACCCAAACAAATGGCAGTTGAAGGATTTAAGTCACAGAGTGCAATCGTAATTGATAGTCTTGATCGACTAATCACTGCATGAGCAGATCGGAAAGAATTGGTCATTGTGGAGGTTGTTCATTTGAGCCTTAATTTGTGGTGAGAGTTAGTTTTGAAAATTGTGCATATGGCTTTTTAACTGGAGTACTCCTCCCACTAGATATTAGTTGGCTTCAAGCTTTACCTGCAGACGGGACTGATGAAAAAGCACCCTTCGATCATACCTTTTATGGTTTACATTGCAAATGAGGAGAAACATTTAGAACGGCTTGCAGTACGTGCAAAATTCATGACTATAGATCCTGTAAAAAACAAGTATGTTAAATATATTCGGAACATCAGAACAATCGAGGAATATCTCTGTAATCGAGCTGACAAGCATTTAGTTCGATTAACAACACCAATGTTGATAAAAGTGTGGCAGCCATCCATGCCACAGTTTTCAGCAGCTTAGGGAGGCGCTTGGCAGGGATAAACCTTTATGGTCCAATCACGAATACTATTGCAATCGTTGACGAGGAATACAGGAAGCAGTGTGCTGCCAATTGTGTGGGCTCTAAGGGGATGTTTCAACTGATTCAGAGGAATGGCTCCTATCGGAAGCTGATGGCTCTTCCGAAATCTGAATAATGATGGAATCAGTAGAAAAAGTTTGGCCAGTTTACACATTAGGTATCGATGGCAAGCCCATTTTAGATCATTCAATTTGGTGCGGAATAAGGACACCTATGTATGGACCTCTGCAAATTGCCTAGGCTGAACCTATCAATCTGCAATTTGGCCATTGTGGGATCAGCACTTGGCCCAGTGATACTGGTGCTACCAGTCATGCTAGTAGTGTTGATGAATCGAGAGGTGAGCTCACGGACAATGGCAGCAGGTGCTATTTGTCGTGCCGTAGCTCACCTAAGTTTTCTGAGGGACACGCAAAGGAGGTATGTTTGGTAATCAGTGATCGTTTTTTCATGAAGTAAAGCTTTTCTGAGTGTTAAGACAGCATTGTATCAAGCAGGTTTCATGTGAATCAACCTAGCTTCTTGATATTTAAGTCTTTGTCTCTTTTTCCCATCCATCTGCTTTTAGCTTTCAATAACTATTAATGAGTGTTTGATGTTTTCGTCTTTTCGGCTCCTAATACAGCTCAAAGAGGAAGATTATGTGCATGATAGGGATGAAGAGGTTGACAAACCAAAGGAGATGGACAGTTATGAGGATCTTAGTGCTGATGGATCCAAACGAATTGCGGATGAGGTATGTCAAATTTGATATCCACATTACACTTAGCATGTTGTCTAAATAGAAATTGGTCTTAGCGAATTAGATCATACATTTTGTTTTTCTAACTGAATATTTTATACCTTCAAACCCTTTTAGTCTACCATTTGAATCATTATACTTTGCGTGCTGGCTCTCAGTGGATGGAGTATCCAATATCATTATTTTTTTGCTAACTAGTACTACAGAATTCAGTTTTGCTTTTCCTAATAAACTTGTGGCACTAATTCACACAGTTGGAAGGCGCAGTAGATGAGGAATCTACCAAATGAGATGAGGAGTGTGATGATTTTGCCATGGTGGCTGCTGATGGAACTGGTTATTTGACTGATAATAACTACGGTGAGCAATATAATAAGATTGAATCTAGTAAAAAAGTGGTACCTGTTTCAGGGGATCAATTAACTGACAAAGGTTATGAAATTAATGAACAGAAGTACAACAACAACAACAACATACCCAGTGTATTCCCACAACGTGGGGTCTGGGAAGGGTAGAGTATACGCAGTCCGTACCTCTACCTCAGAGGTGAGGTAGAGAGGCCGTTTCCAATAGACCCCTGGCTCAAGACAAAAACAGTCTAAAAACAGTCTAGAAAAAGACGTAATAGAAGTACAAGAGACAATAGATAGTAACAGAGCAACACTACCACCAAATAATACTACGAGAAATCCAAGAACAAGAAACTACAAGCGTAGCACTACGACTACTAGTCTGGACAACAAGACAAAAACACTCCTACCTACTATCATAGACGCACTCCTACCTTCTAACCTCCTACCCTAATCCGCATCCTCCACACCTTCCTATCTAGGGTCATGTCCTCGGTAAGCTGCAATTGTGCCATATCTTGTCGAATCACCTTTTCCCAATATTTCTTCGGTCTACCTCTACCTCTCATGAAACCATTCATGGCCAACCTCTCACACCTCCGCACTGGGGCATCCGTGCCTCTCCTCTTCACATGTTCGAACCATCTCAACCTTGCTTCCCGCATCTTGTCTTCCACAGACGCCACACCTACCTTATCTCGGATATCTTCATTTCTAATCCTATCTCTCCTAGTAAACCTACACATCTATCGCAATATCCTCATCTCCGCCACCTTTATCTTTTGAATGTGGGAGTTCTTGACTAGCCAACACTCCACCCCATACAACAAAGCTGGTCGGACCACCACTTTGTAGAACTAGTAGGCGCCTTCTTGTCACACAAGACTCCGGATGCGAGCCTCCATTTCATCCACCCTACACCAATATGGTGAGTGACAGAAGTATAAAAAAAATATCAGTTACTTTTTGAGAAGTGGAAGTGGCACACTCCCGAAGCCACCTCTGCTTCGCTGCTCTTCTTCTCTCAGAGATAAGAATAAGAAGAGAGTACCACCTCTTGGAAACATAAGAATAAAAAAGAGTTCTAACAGCTTTTTCATCCATAGGAAAGCATGGAGCGCTGATAAATGGCTCCAACCCTCCTGAAGTAATGCCTAGGCAGCAGCAAGGCTGACTAAGTTCGATTTCATATTCTAAGCTCTTGATACATTTTTAGCATGGATTGACATTCTCTAGCATTTTTATCTAGTCTATTAGATTTGTACTTAAACATTGGATAACTGGTGCATCTTCAAAAGTTATGCATGATTCTGAGTGTCGTTACAGTCTTCTAGCTAGTTGATTGTATAAATTGTAGATTACAGTGTAGCTGTCTTAATGCTCAAAGCCCACAACAGTTCAGTTTGGATCTCATACTCTGTAATTCTGTTAAATATGGACAATTTCTTAGTTAAAGCAATTGTGAATTACCCTAAATAGGGAAAAATGAAAATACAAAAGATGTATTGGGGTTGGAACTTGGGAGCCTTGCTGCTTTGGCTATATTATTGGTCCGAACTTTTTTGTTAATATATTTATAGAAGGAAACTTGCATGTAGATTATGCAGATGGGAGAAAACAAATGGTTCTCTGATGTGCCTTTATGCAATTTCTGGACGTTTTTCGCCGATCAATCTATCTATCAGTATGCTACTAAACTCTTGTGTATGTATATATAGATCAACATTTTGTATAACTTATAGTTTAATACTTGAGAAAAAGGAAATATTTTTGTGTGTACAGGGCAGACAACAGTACACAAGGCGCGAAGCGTACACCGAGCATTTCTGAGACATGCATGGTTGCCTCATGACATTTAGAGGTTACCTTAATTGCCTCGACCTCGAGGTTAGTTTCAGACGACTCTCCATTTTGCCTTTTAAAACATTAATTGCTGCGTACAAACTCCTCCACCACGGTGTAACATCAAAACTTAACTAAACTAAGCCATTCCATAAAAGAATTCTAGTGCTTATTCCATTAAAAAGAAAACATGTCACTATCTAACAAAAAACTAAAATCTTTTGATAAGTGTCATTGTATCACATTATTATCATGCATCAACAGGCAACCTGCACCTGACATAACAATAAATCAATGAAAAGGACTTGGAATAACTAGCTAGGTTACATACAATTCATCAAGGGGGTGATGAAACTCTGATAATATTCGTCAAGTGCACCAAGAACTAAGAAGCAAGGCTTATTAATCTCCTAATTGTTCAATGTACCTTCCAGTACTCCTTCCAAGTCACTACTAATCGTTGCAGCTACGGCAAGTTAAAAGTTAAATAGGACTGTGGAAGTGCTTCAATTGACGTGGTTGAATGAATTTGCTTAATTTGTAACAGTACTAACTGATAGAAAATAAGTGTTTCTAATTTCTCCATCAATTCATGCTTCAGAAAATAAATTATAAGTTTGATCTTATTGGTACCGTGAGATTTCTTGAGAAGGACTCGTGAATCGTATTTATGGACCACCAGACTTTTTAAAAGGACCACTACTATATAGTACAGTATTAATTACTGCAACACCGATCCTACTACGTAATGCAGCTCCCCTTCATTTTCTAAAGCTGTTACGAGACAAAGAGTAATAAAAGCAATAATAATGAAAAGAAAGAACCCACAATTTTACGCGGGAATCCCTCAAGGAGAAGAAAACCCATGGTCAGTCACCAACTCTTATTATTTCTCAATGAAAGATGATACAAATACACCAAGTAAAGTCCGTATGTTACTTCGAAAAATTGCTTGAAGCACATCCTAAAATGATACCTATACGTGTTGGGGTTATGGGTCTTTTTCCCTTCCTATGTGGATAAATAAAGCTCAATTTGGACCAACCCACTTTTGCCCATAGGCCCAATTCTATGGGGCATATATATAGACCTTTTTTAGGTCTTATTTCATAATCCACATAATATTTTTCAGCAGCCACACATAGAGAGAGAGCAGATTTTCGCACCCAATTTCAGCCCTAAATTGCCAACTTCAAATTGCGATTCCCGCTTCGTTTCTTATCCGATTGATCTGATTTTTGGACAGCTTGTTCCTCTCATCTCAATCTTTGATTAGAAACTGACAGAGTTGGATTTGGTATCCCGTAGCTCCAGTTTTGCATCCGTGAACAGTAGCTGCGTTTTTCGGTGCTTTTGCTCCTTTTATTCTCTTGTTTTTGGTGTTGTGATTTATGTAGTGTTGCTCGTTGTGTTGGCACTTCTTTGGTGGCCATTTTGGAGAACATTATTGTAACTCTTGGTGATTATAGTGGAGGTTTTGGTCCCGTGGTTTTTACTCTTCACACCGAAGGGGTTTTCCACGTAAATCTTGGTGTCTCGTGTGATTGGTTTATTTTGTCTTGTCGTATTTCTTTTGGTTGATATACTTGCTGCCTTATTACCATTGTGCTTGGTTTGTTTGTCTTCTCTTGGTTCAAATTGAAAGGGAAAGTTTAGACTTGGGTATTCTTCCGCTGCTACCCTGTTGTGCATTCTTTGTTAGTGCCTTGCCTTTCCCAACAAAGTGGTATCAGAGCATTGGTTGTTGTTGATAGTCAATTTGAATGATGGAGGCAAATATGAGCAAGATGGTGTGTTTGAATGGTAGTAATTATCATACTTGGAAAGGCAAGATGAAAGATCTTCTATTTGTCAAGAAGATGCACTTACCTGTGTTTGCTTCTAACAAACCTGAATCTATGAATGATGAGGATTGGGAATTTGAGCATCTGCAGGTTTGTGGCTATATCAGACAATGGGTTGAAGATAATGTTAGAAATCATATTGTGAATGAGACACATGCCAGAAGTTTGTGGGATAAGCTTGAGACACTTTATGCTTCGAAGACTGGCAACAACAAGTTGTTCCTGCTGAAACAATTGATAAATATCAGGTACAAAGAGGGTAGTCCTATTTCTGATCATATAAATGATTTTCAGGGTGTCCTTGACCAGCTGTCCGGAATGGGTGTAAAGTTTGATGAAGAAATTCAGGGACTTTGGCTTCTCAATACTCTGTCAGACTCTTGGGAGACTCTTCGAGTTTCTTTGACTAATTCTGCTCCCAGTGGTGTTGTAACTATGGAATATGCTAAGAGTGGTGTCTTGAATGAAGAGATGAGAAGAAGATCACAGGCCTCATCTTCTTCAGCTTCACACTCCGATGTTTTGGTTACTGAAGATAGGGGGAGAAATAAGTTCAGAGGTCAGAATGATAGAGGTACAAGTAGAAGCAAGTCAAAGTCCAGATACAAGAATGTTACATGTGACTATTGCCACAAGAATGGACATATCATGAAATATTGTCACAAGCACAAGAGAGATATGAGACGACAAAAGAAAGAAGGCGATAATGAGAATCGTGTTGCTGTTGTTGCTAATGATGATCTTCTTGTTGCTTGTGGTGAGAATGCCATTAATCTTGTTCGTGATGAGTCTAGCTGGTTTGTGGATTCTGGTGCTACTTCTCATGTCACGCCCAAGAAAGAATTATTTTCTTCTTATACTCCAGGTAATTTTGGGATGTTGAAGATGGGTAATAATGATGAAGTTGAAGTTCTTGGCATTGGAACAGTTTGCTTAGAAAGTAACAATGGTTCGAGATTAGTTCTCAACAATGTCAAGCATGCTCCAGATGTTCGCCTGAATTTGATCTCTGTGGGGAACCTTGATGATGAGGGTTATGTTAATACCCTTGGTGCTGGCCAGTGGAAGCTTACTAGAGGTTCAATGGTTGTGGCTCGTGGTGACAAGTTGTCTAACTTGTACGTATTTCAGGGCTCCATCTCTAGAGACTCAGTAAACTTGATGGAGAATGATACTTCATCAGAATTATGGCATAGAAGGCTAAGTCATATGAGTGAGAAGGGGATTGACAATTTGGCTAAGAAAAATTTACTTTCTGGAGTGAAACAAGCAAAGTTGAAGAAATGTGTTCATTGCTTAGCCGGTAAACAGAAAAGAGTTTCCTTTCAGAGTCATCCGCCTTCAAGAAAGCTTGATTTGCTGGAGTTGGTACATTCTGATTTGTGTGGTCCTTTTAAGGTAAGGTCTCATGGTGATGCACTTTACTTTGTGACTTTTATTGATGATCATTCTCGCAAACTCTGGGTATTTCCTTTGAAGTCCAAGGATCAGGTACTTGATGTGTTCAAGGGTTTTCAGGCCTTGGTTGAGAGACAGACAGGGAAGAAATTGAAATGCATCCGCTCAGATAATGGTGGTGAGTATATTGGTCCTTTTGATAAATATTGCAGAGAGAAGGGTATTCGGCATCAGAAAACTCCTCCAAAGACTCCTCAGTTAAATGGTTTAGCAGAGAGGATGAACAGAACTCTAGTTGAGAGAGTTAGATGTATGCTTTCAGATGCTAAGCTGCCAGATTCCTTTTGGGCAGAAGCACTTAATACTGCTGCTTATGTTATCAATTTATCTCCTGCTGTTGCTTTGAATAGTGATGTCCCTGACAGAGTTTGGTCTGGTAAGAATGTTTCTTATGATCATCTTAGAGTCTTTGGGTGTAAAGCTTTTGTTCATGTTCCTAAGGATGAAAGGTCAAAGCTGGATGTTAAAACTAGACAGTGTATCTTCATTGGTTATGGTCAAGATGAATTTGGCTATCGTTTCTATGATCCAGTTGAGAAGAAACTTGTTAGAAGCCGTGATGTTGTATTTTTTGAAGACCAAACAATTGAAGATTTTGACAAAACTGAGAAGGTTGATTCTCAGAGTAGTGAGAGCCTAGTTGATATTGATCCAGTTCCTTTGACTACTGCACCTGAAGAAAATCTTCATAATAATGAAAATCAAGTTGATAATGAAGATGATGATCATGTTCAGAATGACCAGGATGTTGTTGACGCTCCAGTGCAAGAGGATGTGGTTGGCCAGCAACCAGCTGCTATTGATGCTCCAGAGAGTTCTCTCAGAAGATCTACTAGAGAGAAACTACCTTCATCTCGTTATTCTCCCAATGAGTATGTACTCTTGACTGATGGGGGAGAACCTGAGAGTCTTGATGAAGCCATGGATAGTGAAGAAAAAGAAAGATGGTTTGATGCTATGGAAGATGAGATTAAATCCTTACATGATAATCATACTTTTGATTTGGTTAAGTTACCTAAAGACAGAAAAGCTTTAAAAAACAGGTGGGTTTTCAGGGTGAAACATGAAGATGGCAATCCAGTTCCACGGTACAAAGCTAGATTAGTTGTGAAGGGTTTTAACCAGAAAAAGGGAGTTGATTTTGATGAGATATTCTCTCCAGTTGTGAAGATGTCATCCATTCGTGTTGTTCTAGGCTTAGCCGCAAGTCTAGATTTAGAGATTGAACAAATGGATGTTAAAACTGCTTTTCTCCATGGTGACTTAGATGAAGAAATTTATATGGAGCAGCCGGAAGGTTTTGAAGTCAAGGGAAAAGAGAATTATGTTTGCAAATTGAAGAAGAGCTTGTATGGCTTGAAACAAGCTCCTAGACAGTGGTACATGAAGTTTGGTTCTTTTATGAGTCAGCAGGGCTTCAAGAAGACTTCTTCAGATCATTGTGTTTTTGTGCAAAAATTCTCTGATGGTGACTTTATTATTGTGTTGCTTTATGTTGATGACATGCTTTTTGTTGGTTATAATGCTTGCAGGATTCAAAAGTTGAAGCAAGAGTTGAGTAAGTCTTTTGCTATGAAAGACTTAGGACCAGCAAGGCAGATTCTTGGCATGCAGATTGTCCGTGACAGAAAGGCCAAGAAGTTGTGGTTATCACAGGAGAAGTACATTCAGAAAGTACTTCGAAGGTTCAACATGAATAATGTTAAGGTTGTCAGTACACCTTTAGCTATGCACTTCAAGTTGAGCACGAAAGAGTGTCCTTCCAGTGATGATGAGAAGGAAGATATGAAGAAAGTTCCTTATGCTTCAGCTGTTGGTAGTTTAATGTATGCAATGATTTGTACAAGACCAGATATTGCTCATGCTGTTGGTATTGTTAGCCGTTTTCTTTCTAATCCGGGAAGAGAACATTGGAATGCTGTGAAGTGGATCATGAGATATCTTTGTGGCACTTCTAGTCTGAGTTTGTGTTTTGGTACAGGGAAGCCTATTCTTTATGGTTATACTGATTCAGACATGGCTGGTGATGTTGATACTCGCAAGTCTACTTCAGGGTACTTGGTTACTTTTGCAGGGGGAGCTGTGTCTTGGCAATCTAGGTTGCAAAAATGTGTTGCTCTATCTACTACAGAAGCTGAGCTTATTGCTGCCGTTGAAGCTTGTAAAGAGTTGCTCTGGATGAAGAGATTCTTGGGGGAACTTGGTTGTGCTCAAGAGAGGTATGTGCTTTATTGCGACAGTCAAAGTGCTATACATCTTGGCAAGAATTCTACATTCCATGGTCGGTCTAAACACATTGATGTGAGATACCATTGGATTCGAGATGTGTTGGATTCTAAGTTGCTTGAACTTGAGAAGATTCATACGGATGATAATGGTTCCGATATGATGACTAAAGCTTTGCCAAGATGGAAATTTGAAGATTGTTGCATGATCGCCGGGATGGCGGTCTCCTCCACATAGTCGTGAGGGGAGAATTGTTGGGGTTATGGGTCTTTTTCCCTTCCTATGTGGATAAATAAAGCTCAATTTGGACCAACCCACTTTTGCCCATAGGCCCAATTCTATGGGGCATATATATAGACCTTTTTTTAGGTCTTATTTCATAATCCACATAATATTTTTCAGCAGCCACACATAGAGAGAGAGCAGATTTTCGCACCCAATTTCAGCCCTAAATTGCCAACTTCAAATTGCGATTCCCGCTTCGTTTCTTATCCGATTGATCTGATTTTTGGACAGCTTGTTCCTCTCATCTCAATCTTTGATTAGAAACTGACAGAGTTGGATTTGGTATCCCGTAGCTCCAGTTTTGCATCCGTGAACAGTAGCTGCGTTTTTCGGTGCTTTTGCTCCTTTTATTCTCTTGTTTTTGGTGTTGTGATTTATGTAGTGTTGCTCGTTTGTTGGCACTTCTTTGGTGGCCATTTTGGAGAACATTATTGTAACTCTTGGTGATTATAGTGGAGGTTTTGGTCCCGTGGTTTTTACTCTTCACACCGAAGGGGTTTTCCACGTAAATCTTGGTGTCTCGTGTGATTGGTTTATTTTGTCTTGTCGTATTTCTTTTGGTTGATATACTTGCTGCCTTATTACCATTGTGCTTGGTTTGTTTGTCTTCTCTTGGTTCAAATTGAAAGAGAAAGTTTAGACTTGGGTATTCTTCCGCTGCTACCCTGTTGTGCATTCTTTGTTAGTGCCTTGCCTTTCCCAACAATACGGCCCCTTGCTTCGTCCATTGCAGGGGCTGCTGACCCCTACAACCCCCGCAGTCAGGCCCACAAACATAACAATAGTTACCCATTTCTTACCAATTTGTGGACGTAAAATGTCAAAAGGACAAAATAAAAGATATTATCATGTCTCTTTGAGACCTTTGCATCGACCATTTTGTTACGTGGAACAAATTATTACGTGGTTTATCGTTGATCTTAATAAGACTGACCCCCCCTCCAATATCCAGAAAAAATCAAAAGGAATACACTGAGGAAATTATGAGAAAAAAAGAGAGAATGCTACGTTTCTTGTAGTGGTACATGGAATTAATGGAGACATAGTAGTTGTCTAGTGGAGCTAGCACTTGCTTCTTTCAAGTTTGTACGGTTCGTTTTCTGAAATTCCCTTAGGGAATCTAGTGTTTGGGAGGATGAAAAAAAAAGATTTATCACCATCTTAATTCCTTTGATTAACCACGACGTTAAAATAATAAAGAAAACTATGCATCTTGTTATCTTAAATTAAAGAGGTATATAATATATTAAAATGTCATTTGAATTTTATGATTTTAAATATGTCGTGTGGAATATTAGTGTTAGAAAATTAATTATCAGATACAAAAAGTATATATATTCTTTTTTAAATAGACTAAAAAGAAAACTAATATACTTAAATTGAAACGGAGAAAGTATATATAATATTATTGTTTTATGTTGTGTTGTAGTCCTTTTCCGTTGCTCGTTAAAAGACCACTGTAATTAGAGAAAGAAGACATTTGAAAAGTGGAAGGGAAGAAAATTGCATCTAATTAGTTTTAGATAGTTGATCGAGTGAGTTAATTGAAAGGTGAAGTGAAAGTGATATATCAATGGACGACAATTAATAAATAGTTATATACTATCTGGCAACAAGTGTAATGACAAGGGCTGTTTAAGAATCTAAAAGAAAAGTCTTTGACATTGACATGAAGGGCGCAAGCGAATTCATTCAAAAAAAAAATCACCCGAAAATTTGAACATTATATTTACTTTTTTATATTTTAATTTTTTAAAGTAAAATCTTGACTCCGACAATAATATAGACAAAGGTGGCTGGATTAGACAAGGGAGGACTTACCTAATCAAACAAAGCATAATTCTCAAAAGTGGTAGAAAGCCGTGGAATTGTGACATAAAAGAACATTGTCAGTGTAAAGAAGTTAAACTATACACGAGAAATTTTATTTATATAGATTGATGGTGTAATTCTTTTCACATCATTAATATATTTTTACTTGTTTTAGCAGTTTACCTACCTTATTATTTTGAATAGTATAATTGTTTCTTTTTTTCACATGAACCGTGTATATATAGAAGTTAAACTGATGGGGGAGATAATTATCCGGATCTAGGTCTTTAATTTTAGACAATGTTTCTTCTAATCCATAAAGTTCAGGTCAAATTAAGAATGATTCACAACGAGGATATATAATAGGGCTACATTTTTTGAAATGTAGCTCATTAATGGGATCTTCCACTACCAAATCGGTTTGGCAGAGGGTGATTTACAAGATAGAACTCGGAGGGGGTAGTCTTGAATTTTTAATTTCATTTGCTTCGTAAGCAAAATTTCAAGTTTAATAACTTTTGTCATTAAAGATTTATCTATGAGACAAACACACGTCAAAAGTTCAAAATCACTTAATTTTCAAGGTCATCGGGTGTAATTTCCTGTTTGGCTGAGTATAAGTGGGGGAAAAAAATGCATAAGAACTCCCTTTCAAAGTCTCTTTCTTGAAGAAGCTTTTTCAAAATAGAATTCTCACGGATTATGATATTGCGAGATGGTAAAAAATTATCCTCACCGCAAATTTACACCAAATCAATTAAATTACTTAACTATCATAGTGTAAACATTCCATGCGAGCAATTCTTAAGATAGAGTGACTATTCATTATAGTCATCTTTTCACTAAGCGTGATGCTGTGAACCACTTTTTGGACTTATTTTCTGAGGATTAAAGTAATTAGATTCCATACTAGCTAGCCGGCCGTTAAAAGAGAAATTTAAATATGTTGATGTTTTCTTTCATCAACAATCATAAGAAACATATATGACTTATTTGTGATGATCAACAAAAAAGAAATCAATTGGAAGAATATTCCATGAAATAAACAATAAAAATTTGAATGTTTGTTTCTCTTCTACCCCTTAAAAGACTAAGTTGGAAATGCAAAGCTTCTGCGTTCGATCTGTTCAGTTTAAATGTGTATCTATCGACTATCAAGCCCCATGAAAATGCCAACAAAAAGAAGAAAGAAGAAGAAATTTTAGCCTTTCTCACTTCTTCTTCTTAACATCTAGCCAGCAAGAACTTTGGCAATAAGTTGGCTCCAAATTCCAGTAACGCCTTGAGCTCTTTTCCTCCTAAAAAGACATAAACTAAATCAGATTAAGATACTGACACTTTATAACAGACAGTTAGCTTCATCTATAAACTGACATAAACACTACTTATACATTGTACACACTCTGTCATGGGCGGTTCCAAAGCTTTACTTACAGAATCACAGGAATAATCAGCTTTTGCTCATGCCTTGTATGCGTATTACATAAGTTACTAAATATTTGATTGTAAATTCAGTTAATATTATAAAATTAATTTGAGATTACAGAAAAAACTCATAAACTTTAAATCCTGGATCCACCTCTGCTCTCCTTCGTAGAGATACAATACCATTACCATCAGAACTTTCGTGACCTGCTGGGCGAATAATCACAGATCTATGCATACCTCCTCTCTTTTTTTTCTCTTTAAATGATATTTGAAACTCATTCCAATCGGTCCTTAAAGAGTTATGCCTCAATTAATAAAAAAAAAAAGGGGAATAAACTTAAGAGAATCTTAATCAGTACCTCTAACGTAAAAAAACAGATTAACAACAATGAAATCCTGCTACAATCACCTGACAAGAACATGAGAAAGTAAAATAAAAAGATTCATACGAAAAATAGCTAGGCAGAACTCGTCATCGATCTTTTTCTTAAGAATAAAGAACAAAGAAGTACACTTACAAGTTTGTGACTGATTCCTGATCTCTTTGTCACTTCTCGATTCGTGTCATTCTTGCACAAGGATCATACTAATTTTTTCTGTATCGTTCCAATTTTACCGACACTGGTCTCTGGTTGGAATAGAAGTACTTTAACTTGGTAGCACAATAGTCATTTATTGCTGATGCAGCATCATCAAGATTCTCACTTTGAAACAGCCATGGCCATTAATTTCATTAACTATACAACCAGTTTGCCCTTTTCATGTGAATCTTGATTATGTTACATCCGCAAACAACGACTGTAAGAGAAACTAATATTTTTGTATCTATATATGTTTTATTAGTATATGTGATTGTATATGCCGGATATATATATAGGACTAAACTTGTAGCTATATTTGCCGTGTGGGTATCAAACAATTAGAATCTACTCAATACTGTTTTCGTAATTTTCAGGAAAACAAGAGGAAGAGGACAAAAACAAACTCTATTTGTTTAGAAAGAAAAATAGTGTGTGTATGCATCTAAAAGTAATGAATAAGGTAAAACAAAAATGACAGCTTAAAATATATACATACTTCCTCCATTTTAATTTATTTATCTGATTTTGAAATGTTCTTTAATTTGGTGACATTACATATGTCATTCTTTGAACTAAAAAGAAAAATAAAACAAACAAATTGAAATGAAGAAAGTATATAATACGATATAAAATGATCGGATGAAGACTACTAACTCCATTTCATGGTATTTGGACTAGACCTTGTTCACACAGATTACGACATATGTTGACCCCATTCCCTTTATACATGGATCAGCACATAAATTATTTTAAAAAAATCGATTAAATATAAAATTGAAGTTGAAATATAGAGAACATATTTCAAGTGATTTAGAGAGAAAGAGAATCAACGAATAGGAAATGGGGTAGGAAGCTCACAGAGATGGTAATTGTATCCGTAGGAAAAAGGGATATTTATAGAGATGACGCAATGTCTGTTGAGTTTCTGAGGTTGTTAAGTTTGTTTTTTCTTTTTTTTTTTCTATTGAAATTTCTATATTGGCCCATTCTTTGCACAAAACTTACTTTGAAGTCCTATTAGGAGGAATAAAATTGTTAGTTATAAAAAAAAATAGTATGTATGTATATGTGCGTATAAAAGTATCTCTCATTTACCATGACAATTAATATATATATTCTACCTTATTAAATTATTTATTTATAGTAAATTGATAAAATTGGTTGTAGATTCTTGTGCTAGTAAGTTTTTGCCGTTAAAATATCTTTTATATTTTGGAGGTTTAGATTTTATTTTATTTTTGCTTAGTGTTAGTAGTTATTTCCAAAAGCTCCACCTGAATAGCGGCCCCATGTCCGTACTTTGCTATTATTCCCGTTCATTTCGTGGACCTCTCTTTTTAATTCTCACTTTACGCATTTCCTTTTCAATTTTATATCTAACTTTTTGCTTTAACCAAAAAAAAAAACGAAAAATCTGCTCTTATAGACCAAGCATTTGTCAAACGGAATCTACAACCCATCCCTCTTTATATACATACATACCATTTAACTAGCATGCAATTGTCGAGGTAAACCAAAGATCTATCGGGATCAAGTCTTTCTATCTCATAAAGATAGAAATAAGGTTTATACATACACCTTAGCTTGATATATCTCACTTGTAGTATCAATATTATTATTGTTATAATTGCATTATCAACGATACATAACTTCTAGATTATTATTAAATTTTAGTTTATACTATTATGCACGTATAAAATATGTACATACAAGTAAATAAAAGTCAAACTCATATATAGGTAGTAAGAGCTTTTTGGTCCCAAAATAAAAAGGAGTTCACCATTGATTTGGATTTTGGCGGAACTAATTTGGTGAGGGCCTAAGACAAAGTAGTCTATAGGTTCTTTACATATACTACTATGAATTTATTAGAGTTCACGTGGGATGCACGTGGATTGTGTGGAGGACATGCGGTTCTATGGCCTAAAGTCAAGTTTTAGCATTGGGCTAATAGACCCCACCCATCCCCATTGGAACTACAGTGTGGGTAAGGAGTACTTGCAACGTGGACCATAACTTATAAGTCGTAATAATTAATTCCTCTTTTGTTTTCTCAATGAATTATGTAGTAGTATTCGTAATGGATTTTTCGGGATGAAATGAAAACTGAATTTATGTTATAAGATAAAACTTTCTTATTTCTTAGCGTGAAAGATATGTGGTCATAAAAGAAAGATTAAGTGAAACATAATTAATTGGATGATTGAATTATGAAAACCCTTGTTTCTTTTATATTTTGAACCTTAGTACAATGAAAAAACATGTTACAATTGAAACATGAAAGAATTAAAATTTTAGATTAAAATATTATACATATGTATAGTGGGGACACCAATTGTGAGGCTCCAATTCCTGACTAGTGAGTACATGAAAGGTCTCTGCTCTTTCGGTCCATTCCTTGGATAGATAGAAGGGAGCACAGAGCTTTTCATTTTTTCAATGTTGTCAGAGATTTGTACAATAAAAATAGACTGTGAATATCTAATCGAATTGATTAGGTCATATAGGAACAAGCTAAGGTTCAAATCTATCAAACTGCTAGAATGCCTTAGCTATATACATCACTGCATATCCCACTTGACACCTATCATAATGATAAACGGCTCATCTCATCATGATTTTTTCTTAAATTCTAAAAAAAACTTTTGTCATTTCATTCTTGCAGGAACAGAGAACTCGTTGTTGTCTCGATTGTACTACCGAAAGCTTTAAAAAAGTCAAAATAGGAGAGCATTATCTTGAAATGGGCTTAATTAATTACTACTTAAATCCTTTCAATAATATCCGCTCTGCCCATGATTACCTAACATTTATCGTGAATACAATTATTGATACGCCATACACATTATATATTTATGTATATATATATATAGTAATTTTCTTGGGTTTTTGAGACACCAATGCGGATGAAAGAGAATGAGTAGTTGAGTTCTACCAAACTTTAAAACTAGCAGACTTAGTTATCAAGCGAATTAAATGTTATGACATAACACAAATTTATATAGTATAAATGTTTCTGGATTCAATAATAACGTAACTCAACAAATAAATTTATGAGATCTATTGGAACAAAATAAACAAATAATGCATCGCATGAGATTAGATGGTAACAATTTCGAATTTTTAATATTTTGAATTGTACGTAGTAGGTGGTGCTACGGAGAAGGAAAATCGATCGCAGATTATATTAAACTTTTGTCGGCTGATGGAGTTGGAGAATGGAATCGGCCAAGCCACGTGAATACACGGAGCGCCGACCTCCATTTTGTCGCTAGTCAGCGAGCCACTCTTTTTCTTTTTTTTTGATTTTTCATTTGGTGTCCGATACCCGTATTGAAACTCCGACTAATTTGACTCGCGTGTTGTAGAGCCCATTCTGGAGGTAGGCGCTCCCAACAGAATTCTCTCCATATCGAAGGCTCGAACCCGAGACCTCTGATTAAGAATGAAGCAGTCTCATCACTACACCACAACCCATGTTGGTCAGTCATCCACTCTATACCAAACTAATATATCAAAAGGTTTATTTGATACGCGAAATAAGAATAATTTAAAGTATTAATTAATTTTAAAATTATTTTTTATATAAAAAGTGAAATATATAAATAATCTTCTAAGAATGGTAGTTGATGATGATAATGGTGGTTGACAAAGATGGTGGTGATTATGATAACAAAGGTGGTAAGTGATGGTGACTGATGATTGTGGATGAATGGTTGTGGAAATTATTCATACAAGAATGTCTCTGATATTAAGATTTTGTTCAAGATCTTATTGATTAAGACTCATTCAAATCAATTAAGGGCTTAAATCTTAATAAAAATAAATACACTTAATGGCTTCATTAAGTACAAACAAATGAGGCCTTATAGTCAAAGATGAATTTTCAAAATTTTAACTTTAAAGTTATGAGTTATGGGCTAATCGAAAACAACCTTTCTATGTAAGTAACGATAAAATCTGCATACATTTTATCTTTTTCGGACCTTATTTTATAAGATTATGTTGGAGATATAATTATTGTTGTTGTAAAGTTATAGAATCAAACTTTATTATTTTATTAAAATCTTAGTAATAGTTTACTTAAAATTTTATATTTTTGCGTTAAATATTCAATTCGGTGAACTCATACATATACAATCGTGGCTGCATTCGCCTTCGAATAATGTAGCTCTTGGGCCCAAGATTCTAAACCTCTAAATTTTAATACTTTATTTGTTTGAATTTATATAATATATTTTATTTTAAAAAAATTAGTCTCACAAAAAGGTCACATTTAATAATTTTAAAAATAATAATTTTAATTTTTTTTTTCTAATGAAATAATTTATAGTCATATAAATATATAAGATTTGTTTAAGATCATAATTTTTAAAATAAGAAAATTAAAAATTTGTGTCAAATTAATGTCACATAAATTTAAAGGAGTAGTAATTTAAAGGTGTTGGATAAACAATTGTACTCCAAGCTGAAACGATCCAACTAATTAATTTATATTAATCAAATAAAAGCATATACGCATAATGCATGTATATGAGTATGACAAAAAAATATCATAAGGTTTAATATGTATATACCCCACTGCTAATTTTGCTTTTTAATTCATTCATTGGATTTGGACTTTAGTCATTTGGGCGTCATTATTCCTTTGTTTGATTGCGTTACGGCGTGAAAGCCCTTTAATTAAATCAAAGACGTTCAGAGAGAATATTCATGCATGTAGGACGTTTTTTTTTAATTATTATTATTGTTGTTGTTATGTAGGACGTTTATTATTGGCGTACACGTTTTTTTTCTTTTTTTTGATGAGTTTCATGTTTTTCAGATTTATCATTTTTTGTCAGCTTTCTCTGTTCAAAATAATAAATACAGTTGTTTAGGAGTATTAGTTAGCTGGTATATGTGTAATTTTATACTCCCTCTATCTCTTTTTACTTGTCTATATTGCTAAAATTATCTATTCCAAATATTTATCAATTTATAAAATTAAGATAGAATTAATTAAAAAAAAATATTTTATTCTTAAATATAATTTATTTTTGGAAGTGTTAATAATATTGATCACTTTGCATGAATATTGCAAAATTTTAAAAAAGTTTCCTCCATTATTAAACTTTTTCATGTACACATTTCGTCAAAGAATGCATTAATTATTTGAATAAGGCACAGAAATAGAGTGTATTAAAAATAGTTAAAGATAAATTGGAAAAAAAATACTCTTTTGTTTATAATTTTAAAAAAATATATAAAAAAGAAAATGAAAAAATAATATGAAACAGAGGGGTACTATAGTTTTATACATTCTGCAAAACCAACTATTTGCTTTCATTAATAATAAATTTAGGTTGTTGCAGTATAGCCAAGTTTTTCCACATTTTTTTCCTTTTCTTATGAATAAGTTTTTAAAAAAAATTATCGAACATTTATAAAAGAGATTCTTAATTATTTTATTCGCTTTCACATCTGAACATGTTAATAAAGAAATACAAAGAGCGGTAAATTATAGGAAAGATCCATCAATTGAATTTGTACATATTTTGTAAACTAAATGATCGAATAGTTCAGATCATAATTATTCTTTTTCGAATAATTATCTCTTTAATACGCCCTATATAACGTGAATTAAGGGACCTAGATGATGGGAATCTTTATTAGTTTCGAATAGCAAAAGGTTACTAATTTTTGTGTTACTAATTCACTTTATGTTATAATCTATGCAGTATTAGTTCTCCACATTAAGTTCTGCGTGACTTGTCTCGAGATCAAATGACCCCTAAAGTCAAACTTTTCCATCAAAAGAGAAAAATATTGACATTGGCTGACATCGAACATAACTTGGTAAAATGAAATTATTGAAAAATGAGATTAAATTGTAAGATAATCTATCAACGTTATCAATGTATCCTTCAATATGCCATATGTATTACTTACTCAAGCAAAATTATTGGGAGTATCATCAATTACAGCATTTAGTCTTGTGAAAAAAAGAAATTTTTGAGGGGTCGTTTGGTTTGCTGGATAGATATAAATAGTTTTGGGATAATAATTAATATTATTTTATTCCTTATTTGGTTACTAATTTGGAGATAAACTATATAAGAATTAGTAATTAGTATAAGGAAAAGTAATTAGCAATTAGTTGTCATTTTTCACTTCTTCATTGTAGGCAAGTGATTTTTGACCCTTCTCGAGTTTTAACTCAATTTTAACTTTAAATATTTATTTTTGAGTCTAATCTTTATTTTAATTTTTATTAGATTTTTTTAAAATGGTGAAAAATGTTTTAAAAAATAGAGTCACATTTTAGGATAAGTTTTATTTTTACTTTTCAAAAGAAAAGAAAATTTTCAAAAAATATGTCTTCTTTTAATTTAATAAATAATCTAGTAATTTTAATATTTTCTTAACTACCCTTTTAGTCTAACTATTTAACTTTTTATTATAATTTTTGTTAGCCTAAACTAATTAGCTAATATCTTTTATATATACTATATTATATGTATTATTGTTTTTCTTAAAAGACCGAAAAATAAAAACAAAACAAAAATCCTAACTAACCTACACTAATCCCCTCAACCCAACACCCCCACTAACCTAAAAGACCCCCCCCCCCCCCCCCATACCTGCACGTTCCCCCCTTCCCCATAATCCCACATACACATGCACACACAACACACAAACACACACGACACACAACACAACTCACACATACAGACATTCTATAAAAACACAGCAAATAGGAGAGGATACCCAATAGAGAGTTAAAAATTAAGAGGCCAACGAAGAGAAAAGAAAAGGGAGGAGAGAGTAAAAAAAAAAAAAAAAAAAAAAAAAAAGGAGACGGGGCAAGCAAAAAATGCAGAAACGGAGAGAGAACAGAAAAAAGGACAGAAAATGAGAGGAAAAAAAAACACATATAGAGGAGAGAGCAAAAAGATTAGAAAACACATTAAAAAAAAAACAGAAACGGAGAGAGTAAACATTAGAAAAAAGAAATTAGTGAAGAGAGGAGAAAAAAAGAAACAGTAAAAAAAAAGAGAGATAATTTTGAAGTTTCGTGGGTTGGAGTTCGGATTTTGGTTCCCGTTTTGAGTTTCCGGTGACAACCCTCTAGCTTCCATATTCAGTTTAATTAATCCTACAGGTTCTTATTTAGTTCCTTTTTATTTATTTACTAGTAATTTTATTGTGAATCAAAGCATGAACAAAGTCATGTAAATATTTTCATGTATTGTTTAGTAGGTAGAGTTAATTGTTATTATTAAATGATCTTGCTAGTTTCACTATATTTGAAATAAGAAATGATGCCGGATATTTTTTCTTTTTTTCACTTGAATATTTTTCTTCTTGCTTAATGTTTTGAATAATAAAATTTTGTGTGGGTTTTCTGCTTAAATAATGATGCTGCCACTTTATTTTTTGTCATTGTCTAGTTGTCTTGTTAGATTGGAAAAGTGTAATATTATAATGAGAAAATTGTGCAAATACATTGTAGTAGTTTTTTTCCCCAACTGGTGACCTTATATAACTTTGTGTTTATTTTAAATGATTCAATTATCTATCATTAATGTAAACTGGGTTGGAAGAAATGCTGCTTTGATTTATGATTTTCAAATGAACTTTTAGAATATGACAAAAATAGAATCACGGCTTAGAAATAATGTTTATGGCCCAAGTTAATTATTTCACCCTTAATTAATGTGAGTAAGAGTGGAATGGGGTGCGAGTTTAGAATAAACCCATTGCATGAATAAAAAAAGAGAGGAAAAACCAATTGTAAAGGAGCGAGACGAGTTTCAAAAATCGTCGTAAAAAAAATGAAAGGAGTGAAAAAGGGACAAATAGTCGTCCCTACTTAGTAGAATAAATGTTTTAAACGGTAAGCTCTAACTAGAGCACGAAATCTTGACTAAGGTCGCAACTTTGCGTCTTGGATAAGGACACGTAAAAATAGCGAGGTCGCAACTTTGCGTCTTGACCCAAATCCTTTTAAAAATAATAAATCATGGGTTCAACTAAAACGATTAGATTCAATCTTTAGGTGCGATACGCAAGTCGAGGTCGTATTCGTGCGTCTTGATCGGCGTATGTCAAAGCTGAGGTCGCAACCTTGCGTCTTGATCAAGACCAATAAAAAGTTCAACATTATCAAATCATACCATAGGCATAATTAAAAATCCAAGGTTAATTTAAGTCAAGTATAAGTTGATAAAAGCGACTGTGCTAGAACCACAGGACTCGAGGGGTGCCTCATACCTTCCCCTCGGTCAACAGAATTCCTTACCCGGTCTTCTGTTTTCGCAGACCAAAAATAACAGTCATTTCCTTTTGATTAGGGATTCAAAAAGGTGATTTGGAACACCATAACTCAATTTCATGTGGCGATTCTGTAAATAAAAATAATCTCTATTCAACACCGTCACTTCAATTGGAAAACCCCTTTGCTCGCCTGCGTAAAAGGGGTGTGACATCTCTAGAACCACGGGACTCAGGAGTGCCTCATACCTTCCCCTGGATCAACAGAATTCTTTACCCGGTCTTCTGTTTTCACAGACCAAAAATAAGAGTCATTTCCTTTTGATTAGGGATTCAAAAAGGTGACTTGGAACACCATAACTCAATTCCAAGTGGCGACTTTGTAAATAAAAATAATTCCTATTTAATACCGTCACTTCAATTGGAAAAATCCTTCGCCCGTGCGTAAAAGGAGTGTGACATTCATAATCAAATTACTTAAATTTTGATCAATATTTTAAGATAATTTTTTTGATTGTATTAATATGAGAATAATTATGATTGATAGTACTTTTCATAGAGTTTTTTAATATTCAAATTTTAATTTTAAAATATTAAATTAATTTAACTTTGAAGTCACATTAACTCTCAAAAACTAAAATATCACATTTTTTTAAGACAAAAAAAAGTACAAAATGCACCAAGTGGGATCACCAAATCATATAGCGAAAAGAGAGTGGAAGAAGAAAGTTTTCTTTAGAAGATAAATTGACGGGCCTGTAATGAATCAAGGTTTGGCCAAACCTTAATGTAGATGCAGCAACCATCCCTAATTTGTACCTTAAATTGTACTTAACTCTTTCTTAATTGGATATGGATAGCTTATATTGGGCTTGTGTTATTCCAATGAACCTTACTGTTGAAAGAACGTAACTAAAGCCTACTAAAATTAATCTAAATGATGGTGCAGTTCTTCAAAGGACACCTTTGGTGTATCTTTGGGTCAATGTATTATTGTCCTAGTTGATCTTCTCTTATTGCGAGGCATGCTTTCTAATTTTATTGAATATTGAGTTCTTCTAACACCTAGCTCTTTAAAGCTTTAAGTTAATCAAATATTTCTCTGTTTTAATTTGAAATCTCTTTCTTAATATATTTTAATTTTTTAACTGTAATGAAATTAATAATTTTAATAAAATTAGTGGCCTAAAGTTAAATTTTAATTCATAAATACACACACAAAAATTTATATTATTTTAATAGTTGTTGTTTATAGCATATTATTTTTAAAAGACATGACACTTTTTAATTATTATTATTATTTATAATAATATGTATTAATTCGAGTTAATAAGATGTTATACATGTATTTTTAATACATAATATTAGATGCTATTATAAAAACTTTATTTATTAACATGAAGATTTGAGTAGTTAGTATTAAAGTTTTAAAATATATTTTTGTCAAATAAAAAGTAGATAACTTTTCGTTCTTTCTTTTTTATATAATTTTTTTTAGGATCTTCAATATTATTTTTTTAAAAATAAAATTATAAAATTTACCATTTACTAAATTTTGAGGCTAAATTTTTTAGAGCCTCAAAATTTTGGTGGTCTAAAGCAGCTTAGCCTTAAGCCGATATTATTTAAACTTGCTATTTATTTTTCAATAGCAAAGCTGTTTTTATCTGAAATGAATAGAATAGTTTACAAACTCATATATAATGTTATTTTAGTTCATTATTCATTTTATGATTTATTTTGAAATGAATAGACACCCGACACTATTATTTTTTACTGAAAAATATTAGTGATTATTTTCATAAATATTTTAATTGAATCGGTGAAAAAAATAGTAATATTTTCAGATGGAAAAATTAGGAAGTTCCTCACTATTTTAGTGAGAATCTGTTTTCGACCATGCATTTTTTCAGTAAATTGATTTGGTGGGAAAGAAAGAAAAAATCATGTTACAAATTTTTCATTGATTCGCGATGCAAAAAAATCTTTATCCAATTTGAAGGAGAATATTTTTATTCATAAACTCAAATATTTCTAACTGCTTCTCTACATGTTCTCACAATTCTCGCATTTTTTGACTTTTAGAGAAAAAGTTTCATCCTCTTGTTTTATATTTTCTTGTACCTATTTAGATCTACCATATTTTTCGCATAACCTTCTTAACATATATATATATATATATATATATATATCATTAGCTCGGCTTTTCCCTACATATAATTATTGGTCAGAATTCAGACGAACGACATACATTAATTATTGCCATTTATCAATAACAAAAACTTTTAATTCTCTACCATAATCGTAAAAAAGTTATGTATATTAATAAACTAATTAGTAATCGAATGATATATATCCGTAACTCCTTATTTAAAATGGGAAACACTCTTAAAAATGATCATTATTCTCAAGAGTAGTTGAAACTAATAAGATTGATTAACGTTAGAAAAATTATATTCATCCCATCACAAGTAGCTAAAACGTCACAGCTTGGACGCCGTAATTCCCTAAAGATAGTTAAAACAAAATTTCTTTCTTAGTGACGTCATTCAAGAAATTTAATGATTAAAAAAGAAAAAAAAAGAGCCAGAGTTTAAATGTCTTCTAATGATATCATATTCATCTCTTTAGTGTCTGAAAAAACCCCTGCTAAGTAAAAATTAACACCCCCATAGAGCTTTGAAAGGTTAAGAAAAATTAATTAGATAATAATTGAACTTTGTATATACCATTGTCTCCATCAACCCGACAACCTAAAAAATTATTAATACAACAACACACAATTACTTGTAATTTGATATCTTAAACCTAACCTCTGACCTTAATTTTTTTAAGCTTCCAAAAGTGGTTAGACATTGCACAAGATTTGGAACAACTATATACTTTTTTTTTTCATCGTACATTCTCTGAATCTGTCGTATTCAAAACGCAAGCAACAAAATTTTGGAGTACAAAATTTTATAGTACTAGTTTGTTAAGTAAGAACAAGTGATTAATAAAAGGTATAACTAATCTAATGATTAAGACTTAATGAGCAAAGCAGGTAAATGTACACGGTCAGTTTTTTTTTTCCTTTTGATATATATACAAAGATACTGTCATTTACGGCTCTATGGAATTCAAGAAGACAATATTAAAATTAATTTGTTTCAACTCTATCGAAAAGTGCCATATGCAATTAGTCTGTGAAGAGGAAAATAGAAATGATTTCAGAGACATTTTTCTTTCATTCTCTGCTCTTTTTATTTTTTTATTTTTATATAGACATCATATATGAAGAACTTAGCACTAGGCATAAATATAAATTCGGAAGAACAAATTATTAAATACCAGCTCATTAAAGAAGCAAAATGTGCAATTTTTATGAAATAATTTAGATGAGTCAATAATGGACTAATTGTTGATCCAAATTGAATTTAGATGGGCTTGGAACGTTATCTCATTTGGACCTCATGCATTTGAACTCCCAATATAGCTCAATGGGCCTCAAGTAGAATTGGATCAATACGGCCAATACCTCTTTCTTTTACGGAAAATTACAGCACAATGTCTTTGAGCTATCTAGTTCTCTTTATAAAATATGTACACAATATATAAGAGTGTATACTTTATATATATATATATATATATAAAAATATGTTTTCGGCCTATCTATCGATTGAACCAGAGGTTGGGCTTTTGTATATATGGTCTAGACATCTGGAGTGTGGGCAAATCAATATGGGGGCCCAACATCGGCAAACAATAATTGGGATGAGCCTTGCTATAATATTAGAGTAACTTACATAAAGCACACATCTTTGGGAGCTAATTACTCTTTTTCCCACCTCCTTACCGCTCGGATACATCGCCTCTACTCGGATACATCACCTCACCTCTGGATACGTCCCCAAACTACTCGGATACATCGAAATTTCATTGGATACATCCCAAAGCCACTCGGATACATCGGCATTCTTTTGGTTTTACCTTTGATACATCGGGTGAGATGTATCCGAGGTGAGGCGACCTATCAGGAGGTGAGGCGATGTATCATGACCTGGAGCGATGTATAGGAGTGGTACATGTGGTATATTAAGTAATTAAAATAAAGTAGTGGAAAAGTGAATAAATATGGTAAAGAGGTTTCCATGATATTATGTAAAAGAAATGAAACTTGGGTCTATGTTAACCTAAAAAACTACCTTAGGAAAATTGTCCAAGACCATACAAGGATTAAACAACCCTTTTTTCATCCGACGTGGAACTCTTCAACAATAATTAAATAAATAGAGCCTTCAGACCATTGAAAGGTTAAATAGCTACATAATCATTATATAGGGAGTGTCGACATGCAGATTGTCTAATTGGTTCTCAATTATGGAAGTTTTGTCAACTGGGAAAAAAGAAAAGAAAAGAAGCTGAAATAAAAATATAATATGATAGTTTCAATTCAAATGATGATGCAAACAACCTGTTCGATTTTTCTATTAACATATTATCTCAATAGGTGATGGTAAGATGTATAACTACTTGCTTGTTTAGCTCTTCATAGAAGTTCAAGTTGCCCTAAATATTTATTTTCTTTTTAACTGAATAAGCAAAAGTTGTGACTCCATTAATGGAGATTGCAATTAACCCTATAGAATATAGATGAAATAATTAGCAATTTGGAGATGATGAGCTATATATTCATATTATAACTTGGTCAACTTAATTAATAAAAGTTTAGTCTTGATTTGTTAATTGCTAAAAATTCAATATAATTGACATAATAGGTTGTGGCTCTGTGTTTTAGATAATATTCCTTTATTATATTGCACTCCACAATGTAGTCATGCATGTAAGTGATCGATCAGCTGATGATCAAGCCAAAAAAAAAAGGGGAAATATATATAAGTTATCCTTTAAATTTATTTGGAAAAGTCATTTATACAATTTTGTTTTACGGGTGACCTATTACCCTCTTATTTTTCAGTAGTCAATGTGTTTATTGTTGGACCTTCAACCTGTAGAAATGTATATATAATGAAAATTGTCTTTCAATTCAAGTGAACGATTTAATAATTCAAACACCGATACAATTTATGTAGCTCATGATATGTTGATACACTCAAATGGAATGTAATCTCAATATACAATACAATAACATATGCAGGTGTTATCTTTATTTTTTGAAAAGTAGAGAAGTTGTTTTCGATTAACTTTCGACTTGAAAGAAATGTAATCTCAATATGAAGTGCTATAAATGCTAATTACTGGGAAAGAATCGAAAAAGATATCGTACACAATTGTACCATCTACTCTCTTTTTTTCTTCTTTTGAGATTATGAAGACATATTACTGTAACCTTTGATTCATGTGGACCATAATTGATTATTAATGATTCATTATTTATGTCTTATGACTTTATATTAAATAACCTATATATGCTATTTAAATTAATATGAGTAATCATCATATATCTGCCTCTACCAGGAATATTTGATTACTAAGAAACAAAACAAAACAACAACAAAAAGAAGAAAAGTACGGTATGTATACGGATTGGATTGTTTTATTCATGATTAGGTAATGAAAATTTTATTGGTTTCTCTTTATTCTTTTGTCTCATTTGAATAAACTAATGTATTATCATGTCTAGTGTATGTACGGTTTTGCTTTGACACGTCAATTTGGCTTATAAGATAAAATTGGGTCATATAACTACTCAACTCCGATCGTTAGCTTTCCGGTTTACTGAAAAAGACCTCAACAACATCAATACAAGCTTAATACTGATGAAGGTTCTCTATGCGACAAGAAAAAGGCTGGAGCAGGAGGTATTCTCAGAAACCGTGAGGGAAATATGATCTTTGGATATTCAGAATTACTGGAGTACTGCACCAACAATATGGCCGAAACAAAAGCAGCTCTCCTGGGATTACAATATAGTTCAAGTCTCGGTTTGAAAAACATCATCCTAGAAATGGACTCAAAACTAATTGTAGAGATGATACAAGGCTCTAATAAACCTTCTTGGAGACTTCAACAGATGATCATAGAAATTCAGGATTGGCTTGAACAACTTGGAGGCACTGTGCAACACTGTTATAGGGAGGCAAATTCTGTCGCTGATATCCTATCCAAACAAGGATCTGCCTATGGCATATCTAGTGTCTTCCAAGACCCTCAAAATCTTCCTAAGAATGCAATTGGTGCATACAGACTTGATAAGTGTAATATGCCCAGTTTCAGGATTAGAAAAAAAAAGTCTGGGATAGGTTAATATGGTATGGAACAAATGATGAATCTGTTCAACTCTCGGATTCAACATTTGTTCCATAACCTTTTTTGTGAGCTTAAATGTATTAAGAGGAGACCCCTCTTTAGAGCAAGACATATTGAATTATCATCTATGAATATAAACATTATTATTACGAAAAAAAACCTCCAATCCTGTTCTAAAAAAGAAAAGTTATGCATTTTTAGTACTCGGAATTAAAACAAAAATACATATTATATAATTTAACTATTATTATTATTTCTTAAAAATCGTATAGTGAAAAATATATATCTTATATTTGTTGATTAATTGAGATACAAACGAACCTTTGAAGCCCTCTTCAAATACCAATATGTGATGAATCGATATCGATATGTCAAACGACTCTATCAATAAAAGCTAATACATGTGATTATGATGCATCCATAGTTTAGGGGGATTTCAAAGGACACAAGCCCACGCCATCAGTTCTTTATGGAAGTTGACTTTATTTTTTTTATTTTTTATTTTCGTTTAGTTTATAGTTTCATTTCAAATCGTTATCATACAAAAGAAAAAAGGAAAAAAATAAGTATATAAATATGTCGTCAGCTTTTGCGTTAGTCCACTTGTTAAAAGAAAATGAAAAGGACTCCTATTTATTTTATTTTAAAAATAAAAATATTGTTACTAAGATATTTCTTTAGTCTAGATTAGGATTGTCGTAGTTTAATTTGTGATGTGAAGTAAATTTTGTTGTGAACATAAATTGTTTGTAAGCATTTTAAAATTTGATTTTTATACAAGATATTTTGTTAATCCAAAAAAAATATTATAAATTCGTATAATAAACTGTAGTAATATTTTTGGCCGGCATAGTCAACTCCGATTTATGTATGTAAAATTGAAACGTTTTTCTTGTGTTCATATTATATTGTTTACTAACTATTTGTGTTGATAGTTCTCATTATTATTTTAAGTAAACATTAATAAAAAAGCACAAGTAAAAATGGACTGGGAGTAACAATTTTCATAAAACTTCTATTATAATAGACTTCTCTACCACGAAAAAAAGGACTTCTCTACCCATTTTCCTTATATTGCTTTGATCCTACTTGAATATTTATCTACTAGTGGCTGCAAATAATTATAAACAAAAATGTTCCGAATTTCTGTTATTATATAAAACTTAGAACAATCAACATTTTCAAGCTATATCTTTTTTTAAAGCTATATTCAAATTACAGGTAGGTTAACGGTCACAATTCAAGCCAATGGAACGTATGACATATTGTTTGCTTTGACGCAACAAACCTCACAAATTAATTTTTTTGGGTTATGTTATCTTCAAGCTCATGATAAAAAGTATGTTTATGTGAACTTGTTATCTGTCTTATATTGTACGTTGAAGTGAGATTTGCCCAAGGTGTGATATATATACTTTCCTTCTTCGAAAGCTTGCTAGTCTAGAAGCGTATCAATCCTTCACGTTCATCTGCCCTTATCCCCTCCGTTAGGGACGTCACGTTAATTAACTAATAATTTGCAAAGCTCCATAAAAATTACAACAAAAGCACTATCTTAATTTTATACAGCCAATTTAGCACTAGGATGGATGAGATAAAAGTAGAAAACCAATAATTCTAAAGCTTCAGAAGTACTCGTATGAACATCAATTAGAGCTAACGTTTGCAGCAATTGAAAGGACAATTGACTTTGCAATTATTTGTTGGTAGTCCAGGGAAAAAACATTTTTTTTGAAAACTGAATGCTTAGTTTGTCAATCTATTAGTATGAGTTCAATAGCTGTTGAACTGCTCAGGGAAAAGGACATGGAAGAAAAAAGGAGCAAAGATGTGACATACTTGAGTTTACTACTAGTTGAGTAATTAGATAGACCCTTTTATACTGCGAAGGGTTACGGTGGAATGTATAAGATTCATTCACTCTTAGTCAGAGATTTCGATATGATTCGAACCCTGAGAATGGAAAAAATTGTAATAGGATATGCTGAAAAAATTGTAATAGGATATGCTTTCTCTTTTAGTGGGCTTACGCGGTGCGAATTCTAATTAATTAGTGGTGCTTCAAAATGAATATTAAATATCGGGTAGGAAAAAGAAAAAAAAAAGACTAGACCCTTTATGCTACTCCCTCCGATCCATTTTACTTGTCAATTGTCATGATTTTCTTTAACACTCTCCTTAAAAAATATTAACTAAAAAGATAATTGACTAAATACTAATCTTGTTTCACCACATTAATCTCTCTCCCTATTTATTGATCAAGTGTAATTGAGGAGTAACAATTAATAGCGTACATCTTAATTTCTAAAAGGACAATTATTTTGGATCAATTATTTCTTATAAGTACGACAACTAAAATGGACCGGAGGGAGTACACTATTTTTCGGTTTAGTTATCAATTGGCTTTAAATTGTTGCATCGACGTGTTAAATAATTTTTGACATTATTAGATTACTTAGAAATAACCTACACGCAGATCATTAACTATAGTAAGTATATATTACTAACCTAGAAGATGGTAATTAATTACTTAGCTTAGGCTACAATTATTTTGACTATTTCGATAGTGAAAAAATCTTAACTTAAATCCATATTTAAAATATGTTGAAGAATGCCAGACAAGCTACATGTAGGAAGAAACTCATGGAGTTGTTTAATTTTTAATCATTATCTTTTTACGCATAGTTATTGATGACGACCATATTGTAAACTTTCTTAGAATGCCATCTTTGAACTTTAATTTCAATATTATATACATATATTGATAAGATAAAATACCTAAGAGTATCGTTTACAAAAGTTATCATCTACACAATAGATAAGCACAAACGAGTCCTCCTAATAACATTGAGCTAATAAATTAACCAATAATTGCATTTGGAGGATGGACAATTTCAAACTGGGGATAAACAAAGACAGAAAGAAGTAGACCTTAAACTTGTTCATATCCAGTTTGTTAAGATGATATCGAATCATGAGACATGTAGGTAAAATAATTAAATATAATCTCAAATTAAACTAGCTTTCCCCTAAATATGGAGGAAATGGAGTTACGATTTGAAGAGAAGAAAATGATCTTGCAAAAATCTCGTAGCTATTACTTTTACGATATAATTAGTAGTAAAATATCTCTGCTTTGAATTTATTTAAAGACATGCACACACATCCAAGTATACTAAACTAAAGTCTATAGATAAATAGACGTGTATAAACCACCGAGTTTATACTTATTTTTGTATTTAATTATATTGACATATATACAGATTTGTCCTTTCGAATAACTGAAAAAAAGTGGCATATAATAATTCATATTTTTTTCTTTTTTTGAATGAGCAATATGTGAGCTTGCATCTTATCATAGATATGCAATCAACATGTTAGCCAAATTATAGATTGTTCTAATAATGTTGTCAAACATTCCCTTATCTGTCTCCTACCTATCTATCTATCTGATCATCATGTCTAGGACTTATAATGGTGCCCTATATTTTCTTCTGTTTCTGCGTACTCATATTGAGGCTCGACTAATTCGTATTCGTGATCTGTAAAGCCCATTAAAAGGAGAAAAACTTCCTAATAATTTTTTTTATAAACATCCAGAACTAGAGCCTATAAACTCTGATTAAAGGTGAAGAGATCATACTCATTCCACCACAATCTTCGGTGTTTGTTGGTGCCCTTTTTTCTCTCTTTGCTGATAAGAGAGAGGACTATTCAATAATAATTGAATTTTGTGAAACATCTATAAGAGAATGATATATACTAATTAATTAAGTGTGTCATCCCACTTGATCATTTCCAACAATTTACCAGGTCATGCGTCTTAAATTAAAGAGCCTAGTAAATAATTTATACCCTAAATATATAACTCTAGGACCTTCTCAAAGGCTATAAGGTAAAATAACATGATGTTTTTTGAAAATTAATAATAAAAAACATGATTATAGTTTCTGTCTCCATCTCCTTAGCATACGCAAATTATAAAATTAGCTAACTATGTGCCAGTCTGCCATTTGACCTTGGAACTAGTTGTTGGAGATCTCTCTGCATCTCTGAATTTAATTAATTAATTAATTAATTAAGGAAATACGTGAGAAAGAAGACTAATTAAGTATTAATTGCTCTATGAAAGTGTTAAATTATTTCCTCCCAATACGCTAACACCGTGTAGCTAATTTGACTGCTAAGTAAACCAGCCATTTTGTAAGCGGATATTAGTGTTTTTTTTGAACACTTGCCTTTTGTGTTACTTTAAAAGTTCTAATTAATTAATCTACTTTAATTTTAAACGGTAGAAAATGGAGATGTTCTTAATTGGTGATTAATATGCACCATTCTTTTTGGTATCACTTTTCCTACCTTGTTGGATGGATATGCTTTAAGGAAAGACAAGATGAAAAAATGCACATGCTAATTAAACTTAATGGAGATAGATTCTCCCAAATTCAATGTATAAACATTAGTGATCTATTCAACCCACATGAAAATAGATAATGTTATTATTACTCCCCCGTCCCATATTAATTGAATTGTTGAGGCTTTTTTAATGGTTCAAAATAAGTGAATTGTTCAAATATCAAGATAATTATTGATTATTTTTTTTCATTTTTGCCCTTCCTTTAAAGAAAGAGTATTTTATATTTTCTATGTACTTACACTCTTTACAAAGTTATAATTATGATTTTACATTGAAATCACATTTCCAACAATGACTAACTCTACTTTTGAGAATAGTGTGGGAATAATGAAAAGGGTAGTAATAGAAAGTAGTGCTCAAAATATGTCATAGAAGAGTTTTCTTAAGGGGTGTGCATTATCTCAACAATTCAATTAATATGGGACGGAAGGAGTACTTCTTTTAGGTCCTTTTCAAAAATATCAAGGGAGAAGGGTTGGGGGAATAGGGAGGAATCACGTAAGAGAATTCAACTCTTACCGACAAAGTAAAAGTTTCCGCTAATAATTAATTGAATGACTAAGATTTCCTTTTACATCCCTTTTATTTGTCACTACTTTAGCTATAAAAATATTGATCCAAAATATTTATCACTTTAGAAAACTAAGAATGCATTATTTTTTCTTAGTTCATCGTCAACCTTTACTACTTTAATAAAAGATATTGTCATTAGTTACTCACTTAAGAAAAAAAAACAGAGTTAATTTAGTAAAATTTCCTCATTTAGATTTAAGCAATCAAATGATTTTTTTAATGGGTGTCACCTATCCATCGTTAATCACAGAAATCGGGTTCGAGCTATTGGAACATAATCGCATTTATAGGAAGCGTGTTTAACTCAAAGTAGATTTCTCAATGTGAATCTGAATTAGTTAGACTGTAAAGCGGGTACCAAACACGAAAAAAAAGTAGTGATGTTGATCTTATATATTACCTCATTTTACAAAATTGGAAGACATATTAATTTGTTTGTGTAGGTCAGAAGCAATCATATCCTTCCATATCTCTTCTGGACTTCGGTCACGAAGCCAAAATATGGCTTAGGGCACATTAATCACCTTTTGCTTCTCGAAAAAGAAAAAAAGAAACTAAAACACCTCACTATTCACAAGTTGACTATGTATTGGTGCACAAGTTGCAAATAATTCAAGTTGACAATTAAGAGGGAAAGAAGTAGCCTGAAATATATTGTAAACATTTATCACGTAGGATCAAATAAGAACCAGGAAATTAAAGCTTGACAAAGCACAATGATAAAGATATCACTACTGAGTATCTAGCTACTTGCAGTTTTAGTAGTATAAAATATGAACTGATGACGGAGTTTAATTTCTATATATTGACATTATATCACTTATTAGATACAATAACAACATACTCGGTGTAATCCTACAAGTGGATCTCTGGAGATATCACTTATGAGAAAGTCACATATAAATCTTTATGATCCATATTAATTGATGAGCTGATAAAAATGATAATTCGCGTGTTATAATAGGTTGAATTAATAAACCTGATTATGTAAAATATCTACACACATACAATGTAGGGTGATCAGTTGAACACTCCCTTGTGTATACATTATCAGTGCGTATAATTTAAATTCGTTGTAAAGTTGTCAAGGAGTATATGATTGAGTGGCATGAATAAGAAAATTCTGCAAATTGTTGCATAAGACTAGTTCAACAGTTGTTTGTCAAAAAGGGTAACGTTTATAACATATGGTAGTATACTATTCCAACTAAGATACGGAAAATGGTCAGTGAACCTTTGGTATATACCATTAGGGGTTACACACTATTCATTATATTCAGATGCGGCGGAATGGATTCCCTTATCAAATATTAAAATCCTCCAAATACCCATTGGGAATCACCAATCACTTGCCCTACTTACACATTGTCAACGCTTTGATACCTATATAAACATACCCTTCTCAAAGTAATACACATCAAATTTACTTCTTAACACATTTTAATCAATCTTCTTTGCATATTGAAAAATTAATCAGTTATTTCATTGATAGAAGAAATGGCTGATCTCGAAGGAGAACCGGGGAGTTCCATGCATGGAGTCACCGGAAGAGAGCCCGTTCTTGCTTTCTCGGTGGCTTCTCCGATGGTGCCCACTGACACCACCGCGAAATTTTCAGTACCGGTTGATACTGAACACAAGGCCAAGCAATTTAGATTTTATTCGTTTTCGAAGCCTCATGGCCTAACGTTCCAGCTCTCCTGGATTTCTTTCTTTACATGTTTCGTTTCCACGTTTGCTGCTGCCCCTTTAGTCCCTATCATTAGGGACAACCTTAATTTGACCAAAATGGACATTGGTAACGCTGGGGTTGCTTCCGTTTCCGGAAGTATTTTATCTAGGCTTGCTATGGGTGCGGTTTGTGATTTGTTGGGTCCGAGGTACGGGTGTGCATTTCTGATTATGTTGTCAGCCCCAACTGTTTTTTGTATGTCCTTTGTTTCCTCTGCTGGCGGATACGTAGCTGTCCGGTTCATGATCGGGTTTTCACTTGCGACATTTGTGTCGTGTCAATATTGGATGAGTACTATGTTTAACAGTAAGATTATTGGGTTAGTGAATGGAACAGCTGCCGGATGGGGTAATATGGGTGGCGGTGCAACTCAACTCATTATGCCACTTCTCTATGATATAATTAGAAGGGCGGGTGCAACTCCGTTCACTGCTTGGAGAATTGCATTTTTTATTCCTGGCTGGCTTCATGTGGTCATGGGTATTTTGGTGTTGACTCTTGGACAAGATTTGCCTGATGGAAACCGTGGCGCTTTACAGAAGACAGGTGATGTTGCTAAAGATAAATTCGGCAACGTAAGTCCAAATTACACCCATGAGGCCATAATTTAATACTTTTGTTTTCTTAAGGAGACAATTTTTTTGCTAATCCTATATCGTCTTTCTTAATTTCAGATATTGTGGTATGCTGCAACGAACTACAGGACATGGATCTTTGTCCTTCTCTATGGATACTCTATGGGAGTTGAACTGTCTACGGACAACGTGATTGCAGAGTACTTCTTCGACAGGTTTGATTCCTTAGTATATACTACAATTTAATTTATATACTTTGACAATTTACTAGAAAAGTTGATATATCTGCTTAAACTAACGAAAATTTGTACAAAAACCTACAGATTTGATCTAAAGCTTCACACAGCGGGAATCATTGCAGCCACATTTGGTATGGCTAACCTTTTAGCTCGTCCATTCGGAGGATTTTCTTCGGATTACGCAGCCAAAAAATTCGGCATGAGGGGGAGACTTTGGGTTCTCTGGATTCTTCAAACACTGGGAGGAGTATTTTGTGTCCTTTTGGGCCGTTCAAATTCCCTGCCAATTGCCGTAACATTCATGATCCTTTTCTCAATCGGAGCTCAAGCTGCTTGCGGTGCAACATTCGGTATTATTCCCTTCATTTCTCGACGATCATTAGGTATTATTTCGGGCATGACAGGCGCTGGAGGCAATTTTGGTTCTGGTTTGACACAACTCTTGTTTTTCACGAGCTCAAAGTATTCGACAGCAACAGGGCTAACTTATATGGGATTTATGATCATAGGATGTACTCTTCCTGTGACATTGTGTCATTTCCCACAATGGGGAAGCATGTTTTTGCCACCAACAAAAGACCCCGTTAAGGGAAGTGAAGAACATTATTACTCTTCCGAGTACACAGAGGCCGAGAGGCAAAAAGGTATGCACCAAAACAGCTTGAAATTCGCCGAGAACTGCCGATCAGAGCGTGGCAAGCGTGTGGGATCTGCGCCTACTCCGCCCAATCTAACGCCGAATCGCGTTTGATCTTTCGTTTAATTGAAGGTTCAATGAGCTTAGTCGTCTCAATAAGCAAAATCTGTCCTGATTTTTCTTCTTCTTCTTTTTTTTTTTGGTTTTTTTAATGATGTTGCTTGTTGATCTTTCGAGACAAATACTTGGAATCTACTAAGTTGTATGTTGCTTTTTTTTTAATGTAGTATATATAATCTATTACTCATTGTATATGTTTCCTGTTGCTTTTTCAAAAGAATATTCTTGGGCCAATGGCCGTGGTTTTACTGTGTGTAGATTCAAAAGTGTATTATTATAAAACTTTTGACTTCTAAGAAGGGGCCTGATCATTTATTCCAGTTGGTTTATACAAGTATGTGAATTGTTTTTCTTCTCCTAGTGGCTGATTAAAATTGATATGAAAGAAAAATTATTATAGTTTATAATTAGTACTAGCAATTTGTGTAGGGAGAAGTATATATTAAGTTTTTAGATCAATGATATTATGTGAAGATGTTTGACTAAGCGCGAAATTCAAGAATTAAAGAAGATTTTGACATGTAATCTAAATATTTACAAAGTATATTGTTTAAACGAATTGAGGTAAGAGTTACCCATCATAACTTCTATATCAAGTGATTTTCAACAAGTTATTTCATTAAAGATAAAATAAAGATTTTTTTTTAAAAAAAAGAATAAAATAAGTTTCAACAAGCTATTAAGATTTCCCTACAACTTGCCCTTCAATTCTCACTATCTAATGAATCCTCTTTATTCTAGTATATTCAGATAGTATAATAACCAAAATAATCTAATTTAAGTCATTGTGGGTACAGCTTTTAAATTTTTTAAGTCCCAAGTTGTGGGAAAGTTGACATGACTTCATTACATCAGCATTACTTGATTAATTAATTAACTTAATTTGCGTAGGCTACTTGAGATAAAAGTTTATTCTCACTTCTTATTTACCAAATCGATAAATGTAAATTATGTATGTTCCATACAGATATTCATATTCAATCATAATTAAGTATTTTAAATTTAATTTTTAACTAATAAAATTGAATTAATTAATTAATTTAATTAAACACCAAATACAAGTAGGAAAGGTGGGCAAACGTGAAGAAGTGGGATGCTAAGAATTTGTTTATTTCAAAAAAAAGTTAATTTATTTTTAGATAAAGGGGATACTCCAATGATGGTAAGAGGGACAAATCTTTTAAAGTTTTCGTACATTTTTTAACTAAATAACTTTAACTATGGAAGGTTTTTTTCTAAACTACACATTTATCTCTTTTTAGTGTCTCACTGAGCTGCAATAGTGAATTTTAAAATAATAATAATTGCTTCTTATTTATCTAAAACGTCAAATATTTTAAAACAAATTTACTTACCCAAGATGACAAATAATAGCCATTTCAACCACATATATGTAAAGATCGTGATCCATAATTTTATTGGACGTGCGAATAAAGTTTCATATTGGTAGCTAAAAAGAAAAATGAGTTACGTATAAGATATTGTATACTTTTAATGGTGTGAGGCCTTTTGGGAAATCCGTGCGGACTCGGCTCAAAACGGACAATATTACACCGCATTAAGAGTATTCTTTAACCGTTTTAGCCCAACAACTAGTATCAAAGCCAATGATTTAGTGTTACGAATATGAAGATAGCGGAGTGTGACGTGGGGCTCGGCTTAGTGCATTTGCCCGTCTATGGGCCAGTTTACAACATTTACATGTAGCTTCAAGGACGCATACACAGCCTTTGTCTTCGGTGACCGTCAATACTCGCAGGTGGCACACAGACACGTTGAATATCTGACCCGTGAATCATGGTAATGAGCCAAGTGCGATGTGTAACTTAGTTAGAGGGGAAGATTGTTGGACATGCGAACAAAATCTCACATTGATAGTTGGAAAAAAAAAGGGACCTACTTATAAGGTGTTGGATACTCTTTTTTTTCTTTTCTGAATACTCGTAATAGTGTGAAATCTTTTGAAGAAAACTACAGGATTTGGCCAAAACGAACAATATCACAGTGTGTATGTATTAGGAGTATTTTTAGATCATTTTAGCCCAAAAATTGTTATTACCCACGAATTCTTTATCAGTGCGTATAACTTAATTTCACTAAATTTGTCAAGGAGTATGATTCTCCAAATTATTGCAAAAAAGACTAGTTCAACACTTGTATGTCAAAAGGGGTAACGTTTAGATATGGTATAGTACTCCAACTAAGATAAGAATGGTCAGTGGACCTTTGGTATATACCATAAGGTTACGACTTACCAATATTCATATTCAGATGCGGCGGAATGGATTCCTTTCTCAAATAATTAAATTCTCAAAAAACAGAATGTAACCATTGGGAGTCACCAATAACTTGCCCTAATTGCACATTGTCAACTCTTTGATCCCTATATAAACATAGCCTTCTCAAAGTAATACACATCAATTTTACTTCTTAACACATTTTAATCAATCTTTTTGTATAATTGATCAGTTATTTCCTTGATCGAAGAAATGGCTGATCTCGAAGGAGAACCGGGGAGTTCCATGCATGGAGTCACCGGAAGAGAGCCCGTTCTTGCTTTCTCGGTGGCTTCTCCGATGGTGCCCACTGACACCACCGCGAAATTTTCAGTACCGGTTGATACTGAACACAAGGCCAAGCAATTTAGATTTTATTCGTTTTCGAAGCCTCATGGCCTAACGTTCCAGCTCTCCTGGATTTCTTTCTTTACTTGTTTTGTTTCCACATTTGCTGCTGCTCCTCTAGTTCCTATCATTAGGGACAATCTTAATTTGACCAAAATGGACATTGGTAATGCTGGGGTTGCTTCCGTTTCCGGAAGTATTTTGTCTAGGCTTGCTATGGGTGCAGTTTGTGATTTGTTGGGCCCTAGGTATGGCTGCGCGTTTCTGATCATGTTGTCAGCCCCAACTGTTTTTTGTATGTCGTTTGTTTCCTCCGCTGGTGGATACGTAGCTGTCCGGTTCATGATTGGATTTTCACTTGCGACGTTTGTGTCGTGCCAATATTGGATGAGTACTATGTTTAATAGTAAGATTATTGGGCTAGTGAACGGAACAGCTGCCGGATGGGGTAATATGGGTGGCGGTGCAACTCAACTCATTATGCCACTTCTCTATGATATAATTAGAAGGGCGGGTGCAACTCCGTTCACTGCTTGGAGAATCGCGTTTTTTATTCCTGGCTGGCTTCATGTGGTCATGGGTGTTTTGGTGTTGACTCTTGGACAAGATTTGCCTGATGGAAACCGTGGCGCTTTACAGAAGACGGGTGATGTTGCTAAAGATAAATTCGGCAACGTAAGTTCAAATTACACCCAAAACTTGTTTTTTTTTTTTTATGGAGACAATTTTTTGCTAATTCTATCTCGTCTTTCTTAATTTCAGATATTGTGGTATGCTGCAACGAACTACAGGACATGGATCTTTGTCCTTCTCTATGGATACTCTATGGGAGTTGAACTGTCTACGGACAACGTGATTGCGGAGTACTTCTTCGACAGGTTTGTTTCTTTAATCATATAGATTTAGCTTTTAAACACCAACATTAGAGGCGGAGCTAGATATTTTAACAAAGGGATTCAAAAACTCAGAACAAAAGACCTAAAGCAATTTTGAACTACTTTTACCACGATAATGAAAATTTTCCATAATTATAACAAGGGTTTCAAAAGTTTTTGCGTGTGTATGGAACCCCTTAAATAACAATACGATTTTTCAATGGAAGTGACTCAATTGAACCTCATTGAGTGGTAGCGGCCACAACTGACTGTAAAATTATTTTTCCAAACAATATACTTTGACGGCCTGTTGTAGCTCGTAATCTACCTAACTTCAACTACGAAAGTCGTTACATCAGCTTAAACTAACGAAAATTTGTACAAAAACCTACAGATTTGATCTAAAGCTTCACACCGCGGGAATCATTGCAGCCACATTTGGTATGGCTAACCTTTTAGCTCGTCCATTCGGAGGATTTTCTTCGGATTATGCAGCCAAAAAATTCGGCATGAGAGGGAGACTTTGGGTTTTGTGGATTCTTCAGACACTGGGAGGAGTATTTTGTGTCCTTTTGGGCCGTTCAAATTCCCTGCCAATTGCCGTAACGTTCATGATCCTTTTCTCAATCGGAGCTCAAGCTGCTTGTGGTGCAACATTCGGTATTATTCCCTTCATTTCTCGACGATCATTAGGTATTATTTCGGGCATGACAGGCGCTGGAGGCAATTTCGGTTCTGGTTTGACACAACTCTTGTTTTTCACGAGCTCAAAGTATTCGACAGCAACAGGGCTAACTTATATGGGATTTATGATCATAGGATGTACTCTTCCTGTGACATTGTGTCATTTCCCACAATGGGGAAGCATGTTTTTGCCACCAACAAAAGACCCCGTTAAGGGAAGTGAAGAACATTATTACTCTTCCGAGTACACGGAGGCCGAGAGGCAAAAAGGTATGCACCAAAACAGCTTGAAATTCGCCGAGAACTGCCGATCAGAGCGTGGCAAGCGTGTGGGGTCCGCGCCTACTCCGCCAAATCTAACGCCGAATCGCGTTTGATCTTTTTAAGGGATTGATGATCGTCAATCTTTCATTTAATTGAAGGTTCAATGAGCTGAGTCGTCTCAATAAGAAAATATGTCCTGATTTTTCTTCTTCTTTTTTTGTTTTTTTGGTTTTTTTTTGGTTTTTTTTTGGTTTTTTCTAATGATGTAATGCTTGTTGATCTTTCGAGACAAATACCTGGATTCTACTAAGGTGTATTGTTTTTTAAAAAAATGAAGTATATATCTATATATATTTTACTCATTGTGATGTTTCCTATTGCTTTTTCAAAAGAATATTCTATGGCCAATGGCCGTTGTTTTACAGAGTGTTAGATTCAAAAGTGTATTATTATAAAACTTTTGACTTCTAAGAAGGGGCCTGATCATTTATTCCAGTTGGTTTATAGAATTATCTGAATTATTTTTCTTCGTCTAGTGGCTAATTAAAATTGATATGAAAGATTCATATCAAGTATAGTTTTTAATTAGCAGCAAACTGTACTGGGATCGAAGTATTAAGTTAGCTTAGAGTGAAATCGAAATTTAAATGTAATAACTCACGTTAAGTATTCAATAACTCAAGCAGGAGTAAAAATTTACTCTATTAATGTACAGTATCACAAAAAGAGTCGAGTAAATTTTAGATCAACGGTATTATACGAAAGATATTTGACTAGGCATCAAATTTAAAAAGTAAAATAGATTTTTTACATGTAATCTAAATATTTTTAAAGTATCAAAATTATTGAGTTGCGGTGAGAATTACACATATATTTTCAATTTCTCTCCCTTATAATAGAATGACTTCTATATCAAGTGATTACCAACAAGTTAATTATTAAAGATAAACTAAAAACACAAAAATCAAATAATTTTACAAGTTGGCATCCTATTCCCTCTATCTAATAAAATCCTCTTTCGTGTATATTCAGAATGTATATATATAACAACCAAAATAGGCTAATTTAAGTCATTGTGGGTACAGCTTTTAAGTCCCAAGTTGTGGGAAAGTTGACTTGGCTTCATTACATCAGCATTACTTGATTAATTAACTTAATTTATCAGGCTACTTGAGATAAAAATTTATAATTCTACTCATTATCTATACCACATTAATAAATACAAATTTTAATCTTTGATAGACATATTCATACTTAACCAATAATTAAGTGTTATGTATTCTTACTTAATTTTTTTACTAATAAAATTAAATTAGTTAAATAATTTAATATAAACACAAAATATGTATAAGTATGCGTCAGACTTCCCTAGTAGCCGTAGGTGAGGAAAACGTCAAGAAGTGGACATGCAAATTAAGAATTGGTTTATTTCATTTTAAAAAAAAAAAATTAATAACTTTAACTATAAAAGTCTTTGTCTAAAGCACCCTTAATATCTATGTTTAGCGTCTCCCTGGGCAGCAATAGCAAATTTTAAAAGTAAAAAAGTAATAAATGATCTAATTTATCTAGAATGTCGAATATCTTAGAACAAATTAAATTAACCAAAATGCCCAATAATAGCTATTTCAACCGCGTTTCCTAAAATGCGATAACGAGAAGAAATTCGACAGATTCTATGTGATTAGCAATCGATGTTCGAAAATTAGAAAAAGCGATGAAAGCGTCTATGTATGTATTAAGATCGTGATCCATCGTTTTGACTTGAGTCTCTAAGTGAGAGGTTAGACCAGCCACGTTCATCTTGTTTTGCTTCGAACAGATATTAATGAATGGATTGATTTATCTGAAAAGGGTCCAAAATGTCCGACATATTGAAAATGACTGACAAATACCCTCAGTTAATATTTTGGTCCACTGAAACTAACTTGGTAAAATTTGAATCTTTAAATAGCCATGTGCATTGATTACTCATTTTTTTTTATCCACATCAAATATGAACGAGTAAGATATTTTATCCGTTTTCCCCTAAGCTGCTATTCATATTATTCGTTGATTAACTTATTTTTTTATCCATATCAAATATGACGAGTCGGGTACTTTATCAGTTTTCACCTAATCTGTTTTCAACCCGTCCATATCCGTGCCGACCCACTCGTTAGTCCTTCTAGGGTTTCCGTCCGGACCATCATTTTGTTGAGAATTAACACTAGACTATCACTATTTCACCAAACAAAAGAATTTTTACCAAAAGACAGCACAATATCAATTACCAACCCCCTTAGTGAACATTGTTCTTAATAATTACTATTGGTTTCTATCTACGTTAGGTAACAGTAAATCTTGTAGGTATATATGGGTTAAATTCATTACAACAATATCAATAATTTTCTACTCTTTTTCACCTGTAGTTACCTATTTAAAATAGTACTACTAATGCTCTATTTTCTTACATGTAAATGGGCTGGGTCTGCCACCCAAACTTATCAATAATAGGGAGTTTTTACGAAAATGTACCACTGTCAAAAGATTTTCAAAAAAAATAGCTGCATATATATATCGCATGTATATCATATGTATATGTAATGTATATTCATGTATACTGTCAAAAAAATAGTTGCATGTATAGCATATGTATACTGCATATATACCGAATGGCCATTTTGGGTAAGAAATTTAGCCGAATGGCTATTTTAGGTAGTAAATGATAAGTGTGATATTTTTGTGTAAGAAATTTAACACAAATGGTCATTTTTTCTAATTTCCCTCAATAATATTCGGCTCCAAACACACAAAAGCCCAGAAAAGAACTACTCTTGATCCGGAATATTCATTCAACTGAATCCAATATTTTAGACACGGTCACACGGGATCTAGAAATATGTGGTCTGTGGAGAACTCATTATATCATAAACCCGTAATTCTGGAAGTACAAAAAGTTCAGTGCTAAGAACTTTAATGATTAAACCCATTAAATTTAAATTTTGGACGATATTACAACAACTTGGTACAGTAATTTGAGTATCCCCAATTCATTGCAATTGCATTAATATGTATAGAATCCAAATAACTTGGTCTGTCCTTTAATATCTACTATGCCTTCATTATTTCTCCGACAAATTAAACCACTACATTTGAAGTCCATCAACCACTTTTCCTTGTATTGAACTGTTAAAGAACTGAATGTAATTGCTGGTACACTTCTCCTTCAATTCTAACCACTTTATATTATAGATAAAAATTCTAATCTTTTATTAAGTTGAAAAAAAAAAGAGTAACACAATTGACTTGAATTAATTGATCAACCAGACATACTAGTAGAACAATAAATTATAAGCATTTAATTTCACCATCTAAATCATATATTATAGATAGACATATTCTACCCAACAACTGATGCACATCAATTAAGGTAGCTGCGGCCTTACGTCTACGCCGTTTTCATAAAATTGGTGAAAGGTAATAAATACAAACATTCTACAAATGGGTCGAAATATACATATAAATTGATCCAACATCACGATTAAAAAACAAACAAAAAAAATTTTAAAACAAAAGATGGGTGCGTGCATTTAATTTTAGCATGTTATCACGGATACATAGCATAGACCTGAATAATGCCTAATGAAGAAACTCGAAATTTAATTTGAAAGCCATATTTCTAACTCATAGCGGAAAGCCTCAAAAATGGTGATGACAAACTCATTCATCTCAAAAAATAAAAAAAAGATCTATTTGTGCCTTGTAATGAACCGAAAGGTGAGAGGCATGACTCGGTCTCGAAAATAAACTTCATTCAATATATATATATATATGTACTTTTTTTTAATAAAAACGAATAAGGTGAGTCGAACCAATTACTCTAGCCTTTAATAAATGAAATATTAAATGATGAAGTGAACCAAATAGCGAAGACGTACTATAGATTCATAGAGAAAGTAAAAATGTATTAATACGAGGAATTAACGAAGAGAGAAGTTGATTTTAAAGCAATTAATGACCAACACTCACGGGCCATCACCAACTCATCGCCTGAAAATTATGTTGGTGTATTAGCTATTATGAGTGTATATTTAACACTCTTCGTCAAATTCCTGGATCCGCCACTTTTATAACGTGCTCTTATTTGATGTTATCATATTAAATTTGCTATAAAAAATTCTACGTCATCAGTGTACGAAACTTAAAACTGTTTGGTTACATGCTTAATTTGTACTGTCTCTACTCTGCTTGCAATGAGCTGTGTACAAATGTTATATCTGCCGCCTCTACTACTCACGAGCCTATTTATAGTTCCCCTTTCTTTCACTTCTTATAAACCACACATCATAAAAGTCTCTTTTCCAAAGCCTATAATTTCCACTTACACTCGGTCCTTATAGAAACTTCATACCAGAAAAACTTATTTAAAATGAATACTGCTGCTGCTGCTTCCAATAAACATTTTTTCCTTATTAAACTCACATTATATGTTTGCCTTGTTTTGCAATCTTCTATAATTAATGGAACTGTGGGAGTCCGTCAATTATCGGAAGAATACATGATGATGAAACCGGAGTTGATCAGTCACAATAAACGCCCTGTTTTTTTTCATGGGAAGGGAATTGAGAATTGCTTACCAAAAGGGTTCAGGCATGCATCTGGTCCAAGTAGATACGTCAACAGTCGTATTTTTGCCTCACTTGGATTTGGATGTTCTCAAGACAAGCATTTCAAGCAACCTTAATTAACCCACCAATGTTTGTTATGAGAATAACTTATCATGAACTTATTACTCCCTCAATCCCATATTAGTTGCCTACTTTTCTTTTTACACGCATGTTAAGAAATCATAAATAAGAAGGTAGTTTTACTAATTCACTTCTTAAGAAACTTCTTTGAAACTTTACAAACAAGTGTGAACACTTTTAAAAAGAATTAATTGCGAGGGTAATATGAGAAAAAATCAAGTAATACTTTCTTGATTTAGTAAGATGATCAACTAATATGGGACAACTACTTTTAGTATAGTGACCAACTAATATGGGACAGAGGGAGTAATACGAATAACCGGTAGTCTTTATGTCTAGTACATTAATTCATGTTTTATTTCTGGCAATTTGACTGTAGTGGAGTTTAATTTGTACTTCTGTATGTAAGCTCATTTAAAGTTAGTAATAGATATTTTGCAACTTTAATTATCAAGAAAGAAAACGAAATTTTCATTATGCACTTTGTTTCTGTATTTATTTATTATAGTTCAATCTGTCCCTGTTCTCCTGACTTGGCTTCACCTTTTCTGATGAGGTGGGCATCATGCGATTACTTGTATATATTGAATCACTACCGTGTATTTAATTTCGTTTTGAAACTTTATTAGCTATGCTAAGCTTATGTGTGGAGTTCAATATATGAAATGAAACGTTATATATTTTGGGATCATACCAAGAGTAATAAATTAAATCATGTTCTTTTAGCGGCAGAAATGTAATTTGGCAGAAACAGGGTCGAGCTTCTCTACCGGAACATAATTTCTGAATTCTACAACACAAAATATGATTTCTTAGAATGATCTTGTTCCATGCTAAACGTAAAACATGAAATTATATAGTGTCTATTGAATTAGATGCTCATTCACGGAAAATGAAGTAATTTTAAGAGAAAATTAGCACCTAATACATGAAGGCAGCTTAGGTAACAAGAACGCTATACATCAGAAGCGGAAAAGAGAAGTAGAGGGGAAATAACCAAGGTCCACTATATAAGCAAAGCTATTGAGGTTCTTTAAAGATGTCACAGAACATCTCAAGATAATAACATTAAAGAGTGGGCAAAATAAACCAGAAGTTAAGCAAGTAACGTTACACAGCTTCCAGAAACAAAGTACTAATCCGAGACATTTTCGTAGAAGTAAATTGTTTAGGCAACTCTATTGCAACAACGGAAAAGAAAGATGTCGCAGCAAAATAACAGGATAGTCCATAACTTTAGCTATACAAGTCATCATCATCAGCTCCAGCATTAGAAGTTGCAAAGGGATCATCAGATGCAGCAGCATCCCCACCACTGGCCTCAGCAAACCGAAATTCAGTTCCAAAACCTCGAGATTGCTGTAAGGTCTGAGCAAATGCCTGGTATTTACGAATATCGGCATCACTCACACTTCGTCGTGCATACTTCATGGACTCCTCAAAGTGAGCAGGCTTAATCTCTGATATCTCATCATCAGCATCCTCATCCATAGAATCAGGATTCGCTGCCCGTCTCTTTTCCTTTTCTATATCCTGTAATAAGAATGCCATTTGACAGAGGTTAGCACCATTAGTAAACATTGATATAATACCAGCTAGCACGTTAACATGGAGTTTAAAGCAAGAGATATGTAGCACATAGTTGTTTTCAAGAAATGGAGAGGGAATAAACACTTGACTTCAGATATTTATTTTGGCAACCATCAAACTGCAGAGGACAAAAACCATTAACAAAGTACTGCAGAGCAGATGACGCAAAAGCAACTAAAACATTGTAATATCAGTATCAGCAGTGGCAGATTCCCCTTTGCAGCAGCAAGTGCTGGCCTAAACGCATGCACGTACACGAACACACAATCACACACAGAGTGAATAGATTTTAATGATATATCTTTATACTAAGTCCACACTCACTGTAACAAGGTGGAGTGGTACTCTCCACCCACTAGTTTAAAATCTTTTTTTGCAAGGACCGCACTAGTTTAAAATCTTAGATTCGCCTCACAATATCGGTAGATGTACAACAGTAAACAACACAGATAAAAAGCTGCAAGAACAAAGACAGAAGATGTTACCTCAGACTTAAAAAGAAAAAAATCAAATATAAAAAATTAAGAGCAGATCAAGAGCATACTTTCTCAATGTTCTCCCTTATGGCATATTTGCAGGCCCGTTGACAGATCTCAGTGATATCAGCTCCACTAAATCCCTGAGTATGTCTGGCAAGAGCTCCCAAATCAATATCTTTTGATAGGGGAGACTTTCTAAGACATGCCTTGAAAATCTGATGGCGTGAGTCTTCATCTGGCAGTGGGATATAAATTAACTGGTCAAGTCGACCAGGTCGCAGAAGTGCAGGGTCAATTATATCAGGCCTGTTTGTGGCCCCAATAATAAAAACAGTTTTCTTTGCATTCATGCCATCCATTTCAGTCAGAAGTTGGTTCAGAACCCGATCAGCTGCTCCACCAGCATCTCCACTACTGCTTCCCCTCTGCAATAAAATCAAGCACCATTCTTTGTAAGCAGTGATACAATGATAACTACCTTTTTTTGTTTTTGCCCTCCTTATACAGATTTAGCAACTTATATCTACTTAATTGCCAGATTGTGATATGTGCTGCCTCAGTGTGGGAATAATCCGTCAAAGAGTTCCCGTGTTTGCTTACAACAAACAATTTGGTGAACTTGAAAACTATCTTACCTGAGTAGCAATCGAGTCGAGCTCATCAAAGAAGAGGACACAGGGTGCAGATTGTCTGGCCTTGTCAAAAATTTCACGGACATTGGCCTCACTCTCTCCAAACCACATGGTGAGCAGCTCAGGTCCTTTGACACTAATAAAATTGGCTTGACACTCATTTGCAATTGCCTTAGCAAGAAGAGTTTTCCCACATCCTGGAGGACCATAGAAAAGAACACCTTTTGAAGGTGACATACCAAATTTCTCGAACTTCTCTGGATGCTCCACAGGGTATTGAACAGTCTACATAAATATGAAACAAGAACAATGATGAAACCCTCCTGAAACAGAACTTAGTGGTGTATATGAATGCATCAAGACCAAGTTACTGAATTCAATTACCTCTTGAAGCTCTCTTTTGACATTTTCAAGACCTCCAATGTCTTCCCATGAGACATTAGGCACTTCAACAACCTGTGTATAGTTTTCACAAAAGAACCCAATAAATTTGTGAACTAAAACAACAAAACCCATCAATTCCCCATCCATAAACCCCATATAGACAAAATGACAAAAGAATCATAAGGAACAATGAACATTGCACATGATCAAGTAGCAAGCTACGATACATAACTGGGTCGTAATAGGCTACTTACCGTTTCACGCAATGCAGATGGATTGCTTGTTCCTAGAGCAGTTTGGAAGTGCTCATTTGTGACGGCCATTGAATTCAATATTTCAGCATCAATGGAATCATCTTCCAGATCAATGACATCCATTTTCTCTCTAATGCACTGAAGTGCAGCTTCAGTGCAAAGAGCAGCAAGATCTGCACCAACGTAACCATGTGTATCTTTTGATATTCTTTCCAAATCAACCTGCAGAATCAAATATCCGTCTTATGCCACAGTGACAATTTGATCCCGGAAACAAAAGAATTCAATAAGTTGGCTTACTTCTTCTGCAAGCTTCATATTCTTGGTATGAATGCGAAGAACTTCAAGACGTCCAACTTCATCCGGAACACCAATGTCAATTTCCCTATCAAACCTACCAAACCTTCTGAGAGCAGGATCAATGCTGTTAGGACGATTGGTAGCTCCCATAACTATGACATGAGCACGGGATTTCAGTCCATCCATCAGAGTCAGGAGCTGCGAAACAATCCTTCTCTCAACTTCACCATGTGTCTTCTCTCGCTTGGGAGCAATTGAATCAATTTCATCAATGAATATAATAGATGGAGCATTTTTCTCAGCCTCTTCAAATGCCTTCCGGAGATTGCTTTCACTCTCTCCAGCCAATTTGGACATGATTTCTGGTCCATTAATGCAAAAGAAAAATGCACCTGTTTCGTTAGCCACCGCTCTGGCTATCAAGGTCTTCCCAGAACCAGGGGGTCCATAAAGTAAAATCCCCTTTGGTGGTTTCACACCAATGGATTTGAAAAGTTGAGGATGCCTCAATGGTAATTCCACCAGTTCACGAATCTGAGCCATCTGTTTTCTCACACCACCAACATCATCATAACCAACTTCGTCCAGTCTCTCCTCATCCTCCCTTTTAAGAGGCTCCCCCTCACAAAAGATTTCAGTATCTGGAGCGACAACACAATACTCCCCTGGGTCGGTCTCAATGACTTTGAATTCCACACTTCTCATCCCTCCTCTAACAAGGAAATTGTCCCCTTTCCTCAAAGGACGATATGCTTCCAAAAAGTAAGCTGCAAAAAGAAAGATGTTCAAAATTGAGGCCAACGAAAACAGAGCTTACAAATAAGGTGGATAGGAATTTACTAACATAGAAGACAACCTTCACCCTCTAATTTTCACTGCCAATATACAAAATCAAAGAGTAGAAAGGAAAGACCATAAAATGGAGATAATATAATAAATATAGGAGAATCCCAAAACAGATGCACAATAGAGAGGGCAGGCAACTGCAACTCCATATTCTCCCAAAAAACTAGAATTCTCCTGTACTATCATCTCAAAGGTCATGCAGAAGAACCAGACAGAAATTATACTTCTATAAAAATCACAAACTTAAAATGGCATATATGGCAGCGCTGAGCGGTTACCCAAAAAACGGTTGCTGAAAAGCCATAACCATCACATCTCTTTAACTAATAATTCATGAGAGAGGCTTCAACATATATAAAACAAAAGCTGATGACAAACTGCAATATTGCAATGCTTCCTTTCAACATAGTGTTTGAAAAGAAAATACTCTTATTTTGCATTCAGAAAGTTCTCCTAAAACTCCCTTATTTGCAGAAGAAAAGCCGCAAAAGTGATTTATACTGTTTATCCCGATTCTAGGCCTAGCCTGGATGAGACTCAAGAGAGACTGGCACATCGTAAAATAATATAATTGCATGAAAATGCATGTTGATACTATGATGGTGATAATTGATAGTCTTTGAGAAAGGAAAATTGTAACAGATATGCAAGTTATATCTGTACAACTAACCCTATTCCTTCAACCCACCCTAATTATTTTTTAGATTTGATGACAAGTTCTATGAATTGGAAATTCCTCTACCACAAAGTACCGAGAATAAAAACTTGAAAGTTAACAAACTGCAGAGCATGCTTGAGCTATTCAATTGGGAAGTAATTGCATGTGTCAGTCAAGCTACACACTTACGTTTCAAGAATGCATCAAACAAATCCCCAGTGAGACCTTCTATTGTATCATCTATAGGAAGGATGTGGACACGCTTCCCATACTTAACATCTGGACATTGGTGCACAGACACAACATCTCCAAGACGGACCCTCAAATTTGAACGGACAACCTTGTTCATCCTAATCTTCGGCTCATCGCATGTTTCGTCGGCAAGAGCAATGACAACTGTATCCTTCCTTTTCTTTCCCTGGATAATGCATTAGAAAACTATTTGGTCAATTGAATAGACATGCAGACAAACATGCAAACAGATTCAGAGAGGTAACCTCATTTTAACTAGTTGTCAAAATTAAACTGCATACACCATGAGAAAATTACAACAATTGTTTCTAAAGGCAAAAACGTGCAAAAAGAAAAATCCAACAAGAACTGTGGGCCACTGGGGCTTGAAGTGAGAAGTAAAGCACATGCTTCTTTAAAGTGAAGCGCACAATTTTATGAGAAATTAAAAGTACCACATGCGCGCGCACGCACACACACATATATATACACATATATGCTAGTTACTCGGATTCTCCAATAATGTTGCCGCACGCCCGCACCCTTGTCGGATCATCCAAAAATACACTATTTTTGAAGTAATAATCAAATTTCAGTTAAACTAACTAATTCAAACATCCAACATACAATAATTCCTGATATTAATTTAACTCCTCAATGTTGAGACTCAAAGAATCAACTGTTTCTCATTGGAATCACATTGCGTGTCTTTGTTTGCGCCAACACTTATTTAAAGCGAGAACATAACTACACCATATTTCATCACTTCAAAATTGGTTTCATTTTCTTCAAAAGAAACAGTATTATCAAACTGGTATGTCTACTATGATTCTGGAAGTCTTTCTTTTTATGAAGTGAGTAAATTCATTACAATGATTCAGAAAGCCTTTCCCCCTGATTATGGGATATAGCCAATTACCAGGTCACCTATAGAACCCATTGACATCTGCTCATCAAGGATCAACAGAGTACAGATTCAATGACACATCATATGCTAGGAACAGTGATAATCCTCACCAATGACTAGGAGAAGATAGCTTTGTCACACACGAGGAGAGCTACAAAACTAAATAAGCAATGTGAAATATGAAAACAAAATTGAAGTCCACTACGAGAACAATCCGACACTCTAAACTAATATAAAATTCTGAATGTACATAAGTTCGAATGGAGACTCTAAACATATAGGAAGAGGCCCATCTATGACCAACATCACAAAATCCACTTGCATAAGAAGCGGGAAGCAGTATGTAAATCAACAATCAATCAACTATACCTCAAACAGAAATTAGTTGGAGTTGGCTATGATTCACTGTACACATTTAGCTATATTCTAGTCCGTTTCATACCAATACCAAATGATTTGTCTTTTAACATAAATGGTAAAACTAGAAATTTTCTAAGTCTAACATGTATCCTTACACGTACAAATAAGTCTCTAATCCGAGTAAAAAGACTCTCAACAAACACCAGATCTAATGAACGTGTACCAATAACAACTAAAACTTAATCTCAACTAATGGATCCTAAGCTTCTGTTGTATTTTCTTCTAACGTAAATCCACATCAATTTCAAGAGTGTGGGAATCCATATGAGCAGGTTATTTTTCTGGACTAAACCACATTTGATACGAGTTCGTAAATAATTTGTCATTCCAGGACCCTTTTTCCTGACAGGTCATCTCAGTTATTGATCTCCCCTTGAAGCACAAAACCAAGTCCCAAAAGAATACTTCTACAGCTTGTGACCATCAATCAGTTTCTTTTCAGTTCGAATGAGTAGGTCACAGCTATAACCCATAAAATTGTCTTTCGCATTCCCATAATCAAACAAGCAGAACAAACACCGCATTGCCACAAAATCTCCACCTCAAAAAGTAGAAACACTAATATCATATCTATCAAATCTATCGGAAAGTGTTGCTTCTTCAAACAAAGGTAAAACTATTCAATCCACCAGATTCACCGACAAATAACAAAAAAAACTTAGAAGTTAACCTATGTAACCAAAAAATCAAACAAGCAGAACAAACACTGCATTGCCACAACATCACCACCTCAAAAAGTAGAAACACTAATAGCATATCTATCAAATCTACTGGAAAGTGTTGCTTCTTCAAACGAAGGTAAAACTACACAATCCACCAGATTCACGAACAAATAACAAAAAAAACTTAAAAGTTAACCTAAGCAACCAAAAAAATCAATGACGAGCAAAGTAAACTTCACTGTAAACCTACGGCAATCAGATTATCCACATTGAAACCCTAAAAACTCGAGATTTAGCCGAAAACCCCCAAAAATTACAATAGTTAGCAAACCTTGATGAGAATTGTATCTCCACGAAAGAGCTGGAGCTTCTCCATGGTAGCAGGATGTAGTGCGACAACGGAGTTATCATCGTTGACCGCCTCGTCAACTACAAGCCGATTAGGAGACTTCTTTCTCTCCAAAATCGCCGTAGAGAAATCCTTCTTCGCACCTTTTCTGAAAACAAAAAGGAAGAATCACAATCACAATACAAATCTCAGAACTTTCTAGAAACGAATTTTCAAAGCTAAAACAAGACAGTAGATTAACCGATCGGGAACTTACGAGTCAGATGACTCGGCCTGGTTAGTCATATTGGGAGATCTAGAATAGGGTAGGCAGAGAGAAACTGCAAAGAGAGACTTTTGCTTTTGCTGGAGAAGAGAACAATGAGTGCAAGAAAGGGATATAGAAGAAGTGAATTACGATTTTTATTAGAGAGAGAAAAGTAAAAACGAGAAATAATAAATACGTTTTATCTGTATTCCTCTCACTTTATAATGTAGTAGGTAAGGTGTATTCCGTATTTCCATGGGTAAAGGGGGGAAAAAAAGGTATTCCATATTTGGACAATATTTGGTTTTTGAAGTAAAAAAAAGGAAGAAAAGGGAGAGTTTGATATTTTATTTTACTAAATAAAAATACATTTTGAACCCATTAGTTTTGATATTTCACTTGAAATTTAATATTTATAAAATTTGTTTATTAGTTTTATATCTTGGACTATTTTGAGTCGAGTGTCTATCGAAAACAGCCTCTTTACTTCACCCTGGGATAAAGGTATGGTCTGCGTACATTCTACCCTCCCCAGACCCCACTTTGTGAAAATATACTAGGTATATTGTTGTGATCAAATATATTTGGGATTTGTACAATAGTATATCCAACCACTAAAATAATAATTAAAAAATATAAGTACATTTTTGTATATGAATATAAAATATAGATGTTTTTATACATGATAGTGTATAAAATAAAAATATCTTTTCAATTCTGTTTTGATTACACTTCTTTTGAATGGAGGATCTAATAGAAGAGGAATTTTGGACGCGTTTTTCTTTTCTTTTAGGGTCTGTTTGGAAAGCCACCCTGAAAATTACTTTTGATGTAATTACACAGTTTAACATGCTTGGTTGGCCAGATAATTACTTAGTCAACAGGTAATTAGGTGTAATTGATAGGGTAATTACACTCTCCAATTCACTGAGAGGTTGTGAATTGCTAGTAATTACATGGTGTAATTACAAGCTGGTTACTAGTATTTACTAGTATTAACTTGTTATTTTACATTGCAAGTCATTCATTTTTTAGTTAAAATTGATAGGTTATTTTTTTGTCAAATATTTTAATAATTTTATGACATTATATTTATAATATTCATCTTTTGTCAAACATGCATTTCATGTACTTTAAGTTTTTATGATTAATTTAATTAAAAAATATAAATCAATTATTTTTTATAATATTATTTAAGAACATCAACAACAACAACAACAACATACCCAGTGTATTCCCACAACGTGGGGTCTGGGGAGGGTAGAGTGTACGCAGTCCGTACCACTACCTCAGAGGTGAGGTAGAGAGGCTGTTTCCGATAGACCCCCGGCTCAAGACAAAAACAGTCTAAGAATAGGCTAAAAAGGACGTAACAAAGAGGATATAAGAAACATGATAAAACTACAAGGGACGATAGGAAGTAATATGTAGTAACAAACAACAGACAGAAGCAGAACACTGCCACAAAATACTACTACGAGGAATCCAAGAACAAAAAACTATAAGCGAGCACTACGATTACTAGTCGGGACAACAAGGAAAAACATTCCTACCTACTAGCCTACACACACTTCTACCTACTACTCTTCTACCCTAATCCGCGTCCTCCACACCTTCCTATCTAGGGTCATGTCCTCGGTAAGCTGCAACTGCGCCATGTCTTGTCGAATCACCTCTCCCCAATATTTTTTTGGTCTACCTCGTCCTCTCCTGTAACCATCCATAGCCAACCTCTCACACCTCCGCACTGGAGCATCCGTGCCTCTCCTCCTCACATGTCCGAACCATCTCAACCTCTCTTCCCGCATCTTATCTTCCACCGATGCCACACCCACCTTATCTCGGATATCCTCATTCCTAATCTTATCTCTCCTAGTAACCCCGCACATCCATCGCAACATCCTCATCTCCGCCACCTTCATCTTTTGAATATGGGAGTTCTTTACTGGCCAACACTCTACTCCATACAACAAGGCAGGTCGAACCACCACTCTGTAGAATTTGCCTTTAAGTTTAGTAGGCACCTTCTTATCACACAAGACTCCAGATGCGAGCCTCCATTTCATCCTCCATTTAAGAACATATGTTTATTAATTAATATATGTTAAAAAACAATATATATCTTAAATATTTAATTTAATATAATTTATAAAAGTCCTTATTTGTCTAAGACCATATGTTTATTAATTAATATATTTTAAAAGACAATATATATCTTAAATATTTAATTTAATATAATTTCTAAAAGTCCTTATTTGTCTAATATAAAAATTTTATTTTTGATAATTAATTTTTATTTTAAAATTTTAATATAACTATATAATTACACTTGTATAACCAAACAATATACTTATAATTACATTGTGATAAATAAATAGATCATCATAATTACTAAACTATATAACTTAATTGATAATTACTACCCTAATAATTACATCAATTTTAATTACCACCGGTGGTTCAGACCTTTAAGGAAGCCAAACAAAAAACAAGAGAGTTTTTCTGCCGCTGCGCATCTAATGGAACCAAAGCTTATTACGTTTTTTTTTTTTTTAGCGGCAATATGTACCTGTTCAATTGTCACTATCTCTCTTTTTCTTGAAAGAATAACAAAAATATGAAAAAGAGAAATTCTCAATTGGACCAAAATATTGTTTAGAAATACCACCGCATTGCTTGTGTCCGGGTAAAAAAGATCCATCAGTCTCATAATTGTACTCACACTTAAGTATATAGTGAGATACTCTCTCGATTTTAATTTGTTTGACATATTATTATTTTTAATTTATTTTTAAAAAAATATCTCTTTCCTTTTTTAGAAACTCTTTAATTTCAACTTTTCATGTGGTATATTCAAGACTAGGGGTGCGCGTCAATCGTTTCGGTTCGATTTTGTATATTATCGATTTGGTTTATCGGTTTTCGGTTTGCCAACATACAAAACCGATAACCAAACAAATAAGATATTCGTTATCGATTTTTGATTAATTGGTTTTGGTCCTTAACCATTCGATTTTTGATTTAACAGATAAGAAAATGTTTCTATAATTTTTTTGCTTTCTCTTATTTTCATTTACATATATACGCTATCTTCATGCATAAAAGTCTCTACAAATTACAAGCATAAGCAAATTTAAATATATTATTACTAAAACAAACTTATTTTCTTTCTTGTTAACTAGCAAACTTGAATGCAGTAGCAACGCTAGCAATCTCTCAAAAAGAAAAACAACACTGATAGGTAGAACCCCATCAAACCAACGTCTTTAGAAAGAAAACAACACTAAGACAACAACTATAAAATACAAAAAAATAGGGTATATATTTAAAATCTAAAGCCACTATTATCATTATGGATAATATAGTTTTAACATAATATTATTGGGTTATCGGTTTAGCCATTAACAAAAACCTTAAAACCAAAACCGAACCGATAGTCCAATAAAAAATTTACAAAACCGTTAAAAAATCATTAACCCAAACTCGATACCGATAAACCAATAACATTTTTATCGGTTCGATTTATTGGTTAAATCGATTTTTGCACATCCCTATTCAAGACCACAAGATTACAAAATATTTTAATACATTTAACATATCTTTAATTTATGATCACGAGTTTCAAAAATCTTCTTTATTTTCTTAAATTTCGTTCCTAGTCAAAATAGGCCAAACAAATTAAAATAGAAAGAGTATTCAAGATTATATTTGGGATTAAAATTATATTCTATTTAATTTAGCTCTAAAGTATAAATTTTATACTCAATCTTAAAATCTTGATTATCACACCTTATTTTTATCTAATTTGATAATAAACTAGTTTATTATAATTCTATGATTACATAATTTCGGGATATCTTTGTTCGCGACCCAAACAATTAAAAAGTTTTTCGACTGCTGTCCCAGAACAAATTAAAAAGGTTACAATTTAGCGGTAATATGTACAAGTTCAATTGTCACTATCTCTCTTTTTCTTGAAATCATAACAAAAATATAAAAAAGCGAAATTCCCAATTGGACCAAAATATTGTGTAGAAATACCACCGCACTGTCAAAAAAATCCATCACACTCATAATTGTACTCACACTTCAGTATCACTCTTTCTTCTTACTTCCACTGTTTTTCACTAGCAGAGACTTTACATCATTCATGTTGTGACACAGTTTGCTATTTGGTCATTTGGATCCAGGTTGTGCTATCTGTTGTCCCTCTTCATTCGTTGTTCAAGAAACTTTACTTTGCTCTTTGTGAACTTACCATTTTGAAGTTTGAGCCTATTTGCAGCTTTTTGGGTTATCATTTGAAGCGTTTTAAGTATTATTTTTTTCAGTGGTTCGTTAGTGCTTGTTAGCATCTGAAGCGCTTAAGCTTCTGTATTTGCGCTTTTGGGGTTTATAGGTTTTATGGAGTTAAGTGTTCTGTTTGGCAAGGTGTTTGCTAGAGCTGAAAAGTTTTGTGCTTTATGTTCTCTTCAGTCCCCAAATGGACAAAATTATGTATAATGTTTCTAATGAGAAAAAGGAAAAGGGTTCTTTACTATGAATGTTTTCATGTATATAAGATTTATCTATAGACATTCTCAAGCTCCTAAGCTTCTCCTACCCTGCTATTGTTACTACTGCTTATGTCTTCATAAATGTTGTGTTTTTGCTTTCTTTGAGCCAAGGGTCGATCGAAAATAACCTCTCTGCATACACTTTACCCTCTCCAACCCCACTTGTGGGACTATACTGAGTATGTTGTTGTTATCTTTTGATTTTTCAAAACTCAGTCTATATGAGCTTCCCAAAGCATAGGGAAGGAGGAGGATTTCTGCAGGATCTGGCCAGCCTAAAAGTTGGGTGACAGCCAGCCTAAGAATAGTTTAACTGTGATGAATCTTCTGAATCCTGAACCTGTAGAAAGAAATAGATATAGAAGATTCATATAGCCAACCCCAACTAACTTGTGTTTGAGTTGTAGTTGATAGATTGATTAATATATTTTGATCATTTGCAACCATAATTGGTGCCAAAGGCTCAAAAGGAGTGGTAGGAGTGGGTTAGAGTCCCACATTGGTTGGAGAATGAACTGATAGTTTGCTTATATAGACTTCGACAATACTCCCCCCATGAGCTAGCTTTTGAGGCTGAGTTAGGACCACATGTCATATCTACAAGGAGAATTTGTCCCGGTGCTTAAAATTTTTCGAATTTCTTTTAATAGTATAGATGTTATTTATTTTTCTTTATTGTCTTTTGCTGTTCTTTCCATGACAAGCTATCTGTGGTGCTTGTTAATTGTTGCTATCTTTACAGGTTGGAAAACGTTTTATAAAACTGGTGAAGTTGGTCTAAGGAAGAATCAATTATGATATATTGATTTCCTTGTGAACTTTGAGCTTAGAGTTCCATTCCGGAGTAGCTAGAGAGAATTGGAGAAGAATGGAAGAATTACAATCCCAATCAGATCATTATAGGTCTCCATCTTCTTCAGCGAGTAGTCCAGCTAATAGGGTGCCATCAAGTAATTTCTTCTACTCGAGGAAACCTGGCGCACTTAGACAACCAATTTCATTTGAAGATTCACCTGTTTGGGATGAGACAGATACAGAGGTCAAAGTGGATGAAGGAGGTGATTCTATTAATGCTGCGACTACGCCACCCTCCCCTTCCCTGTCAAAGATCAATAGTGGTTCTTTGCCATCTCCTTCTTTACTAGAGAGGGAAGTTATTACAAGGAAGATTGCAGGGGCTTCTATTGCCTGGAAAGACTTGACTGTAACTATAAAGGGAAAAATAAAATACTCTGATAAGGTGGTCAAGAGTTCGCATGGTTATGCATTCCCTGGAACAATGACTGTCATCATGGGTCCTGCCAACTCAGGGAAATCAACACTCTTGAGAGCCCTTGCAGGTTTGTGGTAGTCAATTCATAGTCAGTTTATAGAACAACATCCAGTTGTTTATATATGGTTCTGAGCTTGTTTTCTTTCTTTTCTTTAGGAAGGTTACCTGATTCAGCGAGAATGAATGGTGAGGTGTTTGTAAACGGGGCAAAAAGGCACATGCCGTATGGTTCCTATGTATGTTGTAAGCATTTACTGTCGCTTTGGTCATGCTTGCATTCTTAATACGAAAAGATATATGTCAGGACTATGGACTTTGATTTCCTGTTTTATAATTTACAATACATTAGCTGTTGTTCACTCTGAACTGATTTTTGAAATATAAAATCATAATCACTCTCCTAGTAATGACCACTGGTTCAGTGAGTTGATTGCCCCTGCTTTCTCTCTTTAGTTCATCGACCAATCCTTTGGCTCCCTTACACAAAATGATCCGTGTGTTCCTTTGGCCAGAAGATGTCACATTTTGAAGCAAAGCATTCATGCAACTGCTTCTGATGATGTGGTATAATTTCATGTAACTGATGTTTGAAAATACCTTTTCCATTTTTTATCCCTTTTTAATAGCACAATGATTGCTTATTCCCTGTTTGAGTTGGGAGTTGCAGTTATGAATTTAGGCCTGTGAACCCCTTCCTGTTCCTAAGCTTTTACATTAAAATCATTCTTTTCATCTTAACCAATGGTCCTTCTTGCCCAAGGGGCTCCGAAAACCATATTTTGGATAGGCTTGAGCTCATCTACAATCATCTACTCACATCATCCAGTATAGACATTGAAAATAATAGCTCAAATGTGTAAGGTGGTAGGCTAACCATCATGTTAATTTTAAAATACATAAAGTATGACTAGTTTATTTGGTTTGAATCTGGGTTAAGAAGTGTTGATATTTTTGGATTTTTTGGAAGAAAACTTCAATTGAATCAAGTACTCCCTCCGGTCCAAAATAATTGATATTTTAGGCTTGGGAACGTGTATTAAGGAATTCACTTACTTCTAAAAATTAAGGGAGATCTTGACTAAAATGCCCTCGTTTATGATTTTGTTTTCTTTTTAGGTTGACATAATTATCAAGGGCAAATTTGGAAAAACAAATTAAATACCCTCTTGGTTTTGTGAAACATGAATTATTTTGGACCAACTTTTAAAGGCTAAAACATCAATTATTTTGGATGGGAGGGAGTAGGTTAGAAAGGGGCAGTAGTTTTCCTTGTTTTGTCAGCTTGTGCCTTCTGACATGGAAAGTTTGCTCATTTGCAGGGATATGTTGACAGGGAAACTACTCTTATTGGATCATTAACTGTGCGTGAGTTCCTATACTACTCAGCTTTGCTTCAGCTTCCTGGTTTCTTTTGTCAGAAAAGGAGTGTGGTCACTGTGGTGGAGGATGCTATAGATGCTATGTCACTGGGAGTTTATGCTAATAAACTTATAGGTGGCAACTGTTACATGAGAGGTCTTCAAAGTGGTGAGAGAAGGCATGTCAGCGTTGCTCGGGAACTTGTTATGAGCCCACATATTTTATTTATTGATGAACCCCTTTATCATCTTGACAGGTTCTCTTCTTACTTCTCGTTTTAAAATCACAACAATTTTTATTGAACTTCATTGAGTTTATATTGACATATTCAGTATCCGTAACTGCATTGGTGATCTTCTTAGTGACTAGACTACTTGAATTAGTAGCACACAATAGCTGTCAAATTGTGTACTATGCTCTGTAGCGAACAGCCAAATATTTAGTATGTTCTAGTTTTTCTGTCCAATAAAGTGTAAAAGATACTAATGCTCCATGTTTATTTGACAAGTTAATTAGTCATAAAAATTGATTTTCTTGTCTTGTATAATATGTGCATGTGGTGACAGAGAAAGACCACATCATTCATTAAACTTGATGCTCTTGGATTTCTCCTACCTGTCAAAAATAACGAACTACTTTAATTTAGCTGATGTTTAGTCCTTGTTATGTTTAGTGTTTCTGCACTTTTGATGATGGTAACATTGAAGAAGCTTGCCTCCTCTGGCTGCACTCTGATATTCACCATTTGCCAAAGCAGTACTGAAGTATTTGGCCTTTTTGATCGAATTTGCCTCCTCTCAAATGGAAAGACATTGTTCTTTGGTGAAACATTGGCTTGCTTACAGGTAATTTTAGTTTGGTATGCTTCATTACACTGTCCATCTTGGTTCAGGTAAACGATTATTTTTTTTAGCAGTCATGTCTGCATCAAACAAAGGCACTGAATAGCAAATGTTATTGTTTTTGCTGAAATAAGGGTTTGTTTGGTTTCCTTTAATAAGAGAGACCCAGAAGTGGATGTGGTTTATCTGAAAAGAAAGAAGTCAATTGTTAATTTGTTAGTCAAATGATACCCTATTTTAAGAGAGAAAATGAGCCGGTGCAGTTGATTTGGCTGAAGTTCTTTATTTAAATGAGCCGGTGCAGTTGATTTGGCTGAAGTTCTTTATTTATTCTCATTTTGCATTAAAGGAGCCAAGAATGGTCCAGCAATGTTAAAGTAAATATTTACTCAAGTTAGGATGGTTACTCTGGGGAACATGTCTTTTATTGGAGTGAAGTTTTGCAGGATAAGGTTGTATCAGTAGGACATATTTGAAGTGCGAGCGTCGGGTTTCGTAGTCCAAATTGTTGCTTAGAAGCTTATTGCCCAATAAAGGTCCCTATAGCTTCTTATACGGTTTCCTTACAAACTGGAATAAATCAATAAAGTTCACTTAGTTGGTTTCTGACAAATAGGAAATTGTCTAGAGAAATACTGGTAAGTGTTGATAAATTTTCCAAATGGACTAAATGTTTTAGAATCCACGGATAATGGTTGGAGGAAAGAAAGGAGTTCATCTGGAAAATCAGTCAATGTTAACGGGGATTCGGACTGGACAAGCTTACTTAAGAGGGCATGGAGGAAGATTAGTTCCCCAAGTGTGTGAACAATTATGAAATACTTCTTGAAATACATAGCACTTGAGATGTTTATTTTCTGGTCATTATGTTTTGAATCAAACTCTGTTCTTAATGTTACCAATTGTTAGAGACTAACATATCATTTAATTGTGAAGCACTTCTCGAATGCTGGATTTCCTTGCCCAATTATGCAAAGTCCTTCTGATCACTTCTTGCGTGCTATAAACACAGAATTTGACAGGATTATTGCGATGTGCAAAAGCTGGCAGGTATATGCTTATAAGCATTCAAAGCTTTGTTTTTTCCCCTTAAAAACAAAATCATAATGGTTAAAGATAGTGATTGATTTGTTGTTAGGATGTTGGAACAATTCTAAGTTCATTGTGCTACCTCTTTTCTCCATATCCGTGGTATTGTTTTATTGTGCCGGGGAAAGCTCCTTGAGAAAGGAACAAAAAAAATTCTTTTGCTATAAGATGCAAAATGAAAGTTCAAAGATTCTCGCCCGTTCTCTGGCTACCGTACCCCCTTCCCCTTCCCAACACAAAAAGGAAAGATGTTTCTTCAAGTTTGTGCTTTTGTCATCTTAACAGGATAACCATGGAGACTTATCCTCATCAGTGAGCATGGATACTGCCATTGCTATACGTACCATTGAAACAACTTATAGATCATCGGCAGATGCTGCTGCTGTTGAATCAATGATAGTGAAGCTTACTAAGAAGGTACATTTATCATATTAAAAGAGAAGGTATGTTTGTAATAATGAAATGTACCGAGAAGGTATGGATTTTTCACTGTTGTCACTATTGACATCATGGATAATTACTATCAACTTTGCTCAATCTTTTTTCAAGAACTTTTCTAAGTGTCAAGTAGATCTAAGCGATGCATACTTTAATGTCACCACTAGAATAGGAAGTATTCCAATTTTGATATGAACCAACTACATACATAAGCTATTAAGCTCGCGTGCTCTGGGCAGTAATATAATTCGAGCATTCTGTTGAAGGATGCTCTTGTTGACTTTGGTTTGTTTTAAAAAACTAGATTGTCCTCAGTTATCATCAGGGGCGTACGCAGAATTTTCAATAAGCAATGTCGATATTTATATTAGAAAAGGAAAAAGTTTAATTACCACATTTATAAGTATAACATATCATTGGCCCATTGGTATAGTCTAGTTTTAAGCTAGAAGGGGTCTTGGGTTCAATGCTACTTAACCACAATTTTAAGAAACTTTTGCAAAAAAAATAAAATAAAATAAACTGCAAAACAAAGAATAAGGCTGAGGTTCGAACCTTCAACCTCATTGACGCCAAGCGATCCATGGACCATTGCGCCAGGAGGGACAGTTTGACAAGAAGAGTCATTTTTTTCTATATATCAATTTATGCATAGTATTGATATATATATTTACTAAAAAAATTTGACGAAGCGGTGTCGCTCGACACCCCTTCGCTCCAAGTGGGTCCGCCCCTGGTTATCATTATCTTCTTGTGTGAATTGAAGTTTTAGGTTTCTTTAGGCCTAGAATGGAGCAGAAGTCTTGTCACTGCCCATTTCAAATGCTATTAATTTTAGTTCCTTGGTCATTGTATACTAAAGCAATTTATAGTCCTTGCAATACCAAAATTCTTAAGCAGTAGAGGCAATTTCATAACCTTATGAAGTATTTTTAAACTCGATGCATTACTCCCTCTATTCCAAAAAGAAAATGGAATTTGGAATAAGAGGGTCATAAGATTTAGTTTCCGTCTATTTCATACATTGATTTATAACCTTTAAAAAGAATAATTTGTCTATTGAGAAACTACATAAGAAGTCTTTATTCAAAAAAAAAGAAAAGCAAACATAAAAAGTACTGGAAGTCACAATCTTTTATAATTAAAACTAGCTCAAGAAATATTTGATAAAATCATTGTCAAGTAGAAAAAGTGGCCTAGAAAGCCTTGGAGTGTTCAATAATAAAAGTTTTAGTGGTCAAACGACCATACTTACTGCCTAAGCTTCAATATAGTCTCTGATCTCTTGCAATCCATCCTTACAGGAAGGTCCATCTCTCAAAAGAAAGGGAATGGCAGGAAATGCAACACGAGTTACAGTTTTGACTTGGAGATCCTTATTGATTATGTCAAGGGAGTGGAAATATTATTGGCTAAGATTGATTCTTTATGTGTTTCTTGGCCTTTGTATTGGCACTGTGTTTTCTGGATTGGGGCATTCCTTGTTGTCTGTCATGGTAAGCGAATAACTAAAGAATCAAACGTGTCTCTTTCCTTTTGCATATGTCTAATACAGTAGTCCATCCATATGATGTTTGTGCATAAGACCTCCAATTTTTTCTGGTTACACAGTCGATGAAATAATCATGGAGTGAGTTGATATTGCTGTTTGATTTTATTTTCTCATGGTAAATATATCCCATTACTTGATCTTGTTTTCAGTATGCAAACTATGATATTTTTCTTGCCATGCAGAGAAGAGTAGCAGCAATATTTGTATTTGTTTCATTCACCTCTCTGCTAGGCGTCGCCGGCGTACCTTCACAGTTGAAAGAGATCAAGGTGATGCCAGTAACATGCTTCTATGAAACTAATATATAAGAACGCCTGTTCGAATGAATCCAGTACATGTGCGTATTTAAGAATCAAGGGTTGTTTTGTAGGCTGAGAGTGGACTATACACCTTCTTATGGCCATTTGGTATGCGCAGGGCATTCTCTTCATAGAAATGTGATCTTATTCTAGTCTCTTCCTCAATCTCATGAACTAAACATAGGATTTCAAGTTAAAGACCCCTTACTACAATTTTCACTTATCCCTGTGTGTCATAATCTCCGTATTGCACTCTTACTGTAATCTTTCTGTTGCCCAAGAACTATTGTATCATCATTCAAACTTTTTGTTCTAATTAGTGGGGTGAAGTGTAGACAAATACGGAGTTGAAGTGACTAAAATTCTCAGGACTAGGGTTCTCCAATAGCTGAAATATCTGGACTTATCCCTGGGAATGTGACATTTCTGGCTTAGTTTATTAAATCATATTCCTGTTTCAATCTCATCAGTCCTGACAATTAAGCTTTTGGAAGATGGGAACCTTTAGTATGATGTTTGATGATGTGCAATATTGATATCAGCTTTGATTTTTAAGATAAAACATTCATAATTAGCATTGCATATAATGTGGGTTGTAGTACGGACATAATTTTCAGTAATAACCTAATCATGCACTAAGATGCATAGCTGAGGGGGAAAATTTGGTACTCCTCTGACATTTAGGTCTTGTATTTTGTCCCTCCTTAAAATAGAGTACTTAGATAGTCAATGTGCCCTTCAAATCAAGTAAATGTTTCAATCTATCATTGTTACTTGCCTTTTAGAAAGTTTGGTTTTGTTATTCCCCCTGATAATGTGTTATTATTAGTATCATCATCCAGTTCAAAAATCAACCTAATCAACATCATGATGACTTGCAGATATACACCTATGAAGAATCAAACCAGCATTCTGGGGCATTTGTTTTCCTACTTGGGCAGCTTTTTGCCAGCATCCCTTTCTTGTTTCTCATATCCATTTCGTCAAGTCTGGTCTTCTATTTTCTTATTGGGCTGCGAGATGAGTTCAGCTTGCTGATGTACTTTGTGCTGAATTTCTTTGCGTGTCTATTGATAAATGAGGGGCTGCTACTGCTTGTTGCTTCCATTTGTCAAAATGTCTTCTGGAGCATCTTAAGTTTTGTGTCCATACATGTAAGTTCTGCCTTAAATCTTAGTTTACAAGATATAATTTACTATAGGATGAGTTGATAATACATTCTTTGCCTTTCTCTTTGGTGTAATATTGTCATATTCCATTGCCTGGAAAATATGCAGTGATTGTGGCTGTGTGTGTTCCTAATTTGCCGTAAGGGGAATCGAGGATGTTAGGTATCTGAAATGTTTGCAATTCTAGTGTTATAGAGGATTCTTTTAGTAGGAGTATTATTTGAGTATCATTTCATGTTGAGTTGAGTCCTAACTTTTTCATTCAACGGCTATCTTATCTCGTGTTTCAGGTGATAATGATGCTTTCCGCTGGATTTTTTAGAATCAGAAGTGCTTTGCCTAGACCAGCATGGATGTACCCCATTTCTTATATTGCTTTTCATACTTACTCTATCCAGGCAAGTTTGAGACTTGGCTTGAATTCACAAGTGTATGTTCTTGATTACTGGTTATCTTTCAAGAAAATTATATCAATGGATTTCTTTTACCAGGGACTGTTGGAGAACGAGTACATCGGAACTTCTTTTGCAGTCGGGCAGGTGAGAACAATATCTGGTTACGAGGCTCTGGAAAATGTATATGATATATCTGATGACAACAACTCTAAGTGGAAAAATTTACTGGTGCTGTTTGCTATGGCTGTTGCATACAAAGTACTTGTTTTTATTCTGCTCAAGTGTTGTATCAGGAAAAACCTGTGTGTCCACAAACTTTTCCACTGTAACCAAAATAGAAAGAATAACAAATAGATGCTATACTATAGCAACTTATGTTTCAGTTTCTTGGTTATAAAATTGGCAATTGAGAGCATGGGAGTTTTTTTTTCACACATGCATATCATACCCCTTGTATGATACCGTGTGGGCTGTGGCATTTACCTTTATAGTTAACTGCATTGCGGAAAGTAATTACTCCCTCTCTTTCAATTTATATTTTAACTTTTCACATGTTTAAGATCCTAAGATTAAAGAATATTTTGATATATTCTATATATCTTTAATTTAATATCACAAGATTCGAAAGTATTTTTTATTTTTTTGAACTCCGTGTAAAGCCAAAAACACAAACAAATGAAATGGAGTAAAAGAAATCAGTTGAAGACTGACGTGGTAGCGAACTGCCGACCACATGGGAAAAAGGAATAAATAATGTACTTAATTAAGGTAACAAACAATCTAGTGACCTCTTTAAGAAAAGCGTGTTTGATTAAATTAACGGGTAAAAAAAGTTACAAACTTTTCATTTTTAAGCTTAGCTGAAAGTGAAGAAAGCAGTATGTCTCACTGCTGTTCGTAAAAATTGACAAAAAAAACATGTCCAATTGTTACTCACCCCAACAAAAAAGGGCATAAACCTTTAACTACAATAAATATATCATCAATTCAAAATGTTTTTCTGGTTTAATCTTCGCCGTTTCTTTCCTTGGTAATGTGCTTAACAAAACATGGTGCAATTTGAATTACTTACCTAACAATATAAGTAAAATTGACATAATTATTACCTTAAGAATTTGCTCTTTGATCCGGAAAAAATTTATGGGCTTTATGCAATCCTAAAGTTTAACTTATTTTGATAATTATTTTTCAAAAAAATATTTTTGGTGAGAAATCGTTTATGTTTGACTAATAAAATAAAAAATAAATTTGGACAATAATTAAAGTGTTTGATCAAGTTTTTTAAAAAGTATTTATAAGTGTCTATTCTCAAAGTGCTTTTTTCAAAAAAGTACTTTGCGGAAGAACTATTTTTTAAGTTTCTGAAAATTTCCAAAAACACTTATATTTTCTTCCAAAAGTTTGGCGAAACTCTTCACCTTTTTAAAATAATATTTTTTAAAAATAAATACTTTTGACCTCCCAAAAAATTGATGAAATAGACTATTAATTGTAATTTAAATTATAACCTTTTAGGGTGTATTAGTAACGCATGAAGTAACATGTATAGGCTACTTCTTTTTCTATTTTGTATAAAAATTATAAATTCTCTCAGCAGAATGGGGAAGTAGTAGCCTCCGTTCATCTTTACTTGTCCACTATAATAAAAATAAATATCCAACAATACTTGTTCAATTTATGAAATCAAGAGATAATTCTACACTTAGTTCCTAATTTACTCTTATCATTAATTATAATCACCTATTACATTTTTCAAGACATTGTATTTATTATATTCAAAGATGATATGGTAAAATTACCCTTCTATTTATAGCTTTTTAAGAAGTGTGCAAAGTTAATAATCAACAAGTAAAGTTGGACGAAAAGAGTACCATATTTAGAGGGCGTTTGACCATGGAAATTTTTTACTTTTTTCTGGAGTTGAATTCCGAAAATGATGTTTGGCCATGAAAATTTGAAAAATTCCGGAATTCAACTTGAAGTTGAATTCCGGAATTTGAAAAACAAGAAAAAGGTGTTTTCACTTTTTTCACTTTTCACTTCTCTCACAAAAAGTAAAAAACAACTCAAATTTATAATCATGGCCAACTCCAACTTGGTATTTGATTTTCATGGCCAAACGGCCACTTAATATGCTGAATTTTATTAAATTAATTTAATACATAAAATAATTGACTTCCTGACAACCAAACGACCCCTCTTAACGCAATCCTATAAAAAGAAAAAGGAGGAAAATCCGTTGACAACTTCAAGGCGTAGATCAGTTGACAGTTCAACAGCATATAAAAACCCGGTGCGCGCCAAACCCACCGAATTCCTCACACGGTCCCCCCGATTTCTTCTTCTTTACGCCACTGGTCAAAAAATGGCTGATTTTTTTCAATTGAATTTCAATTTCAGCTAACTGATACGCCGGAATTCCCATGGCTACGTCGTCGTTTCTCACCGGCGAGAGAGCTGTGGTAGCAATCTTCATTGTTCGTATTGTCTTCTCCGTTCCTCAATCTCTCATCTCCGAATCTCTCTCCCTTTCTCTCCTATCTCTCCTCGCTCTCTCTGTCGAGATCTCCGTCGATGCCTCTTCTTCACTTTCCCTCTCTCACTTCTTCAAAACCAGGTAGGTTAATTTTACTGCAATTTTTCCTTTTTAATGATTTTTTTAGGTCAGTGCGGGCCGGGCCGGGGCCGAAATATGAAAGGTTAGAAGAGCTTGGGAGTGAAACATGTGAAGTTGCAACCACTAGGCTGCAGCTTCAATTTACGGTTTTACATAGTTTTTCCCTTTGATTTATGTTGTAGTTCGTTCGATTGAAAATTTGGGCTAATTTCTGAATTGAGTGTTTTTTTATTTCTGTGTTTGTTAAATGTATAATTTTGGTTTCCTCGAGGAGAGCCTTGGCGTAACTAGTAAAGTTGCCTTCATGTGACCAGGAGGTCACGTGTTCGAGCTGTGCACGGAAAAGGCTGCATACAATATACCTTTGTGATCCGGACCTTTCGTGGACCCCGCATAGCGAGAACTTAGTGCACTGGGCTGCCCTTTATAGTTTTGGTTTCCTTGTACTGTATATTTACATTGTATTGGTACTGTGTTTCAGGCCTGGTGCTTCATCAGGGATATTTTTGGGGGCAGTGACGCTACCTGTTCTTATGGTATCAAAGTTGATTCAAATGTCAAGAGCAGTATCTTTGAATCAATCTGGAAGTGAAGGTAGAACACTCATTTTTGAGCTTTTGTAGTTTGAGTGCTTCTTATTATATCGGGAGCAAATATTTTTCCTGTCCCCCACTCCCGAGAAAATGCTACGGGGAGTGGACCATGAAATTGCCACAATAACAAGGCAACCTACGTTCATCAGAAATCAGCTCTCCATTTAATGATTCATCCTTCGAGTATCACCTCAAAGTGCTTCGTTCAATCAAACCCAATTCCTTAGTTCTACAATAAGACCATAAACAAACCGGAAGAATTTTGTTGATCTCATCAAGATGATTGAGCTCAAGTTTCTTGGAATGGATTTGGTTGTGTTGTGGGTAACCCTTACCAAAGGTGAATTCCTGGAAAAGGACTGTTTTCTTCCGTTAATATCCAAGCTCCTTGGTGATGCTATTGTTGCTGCCTCCACCACTGCTAAACTTCCTCAGATATTAAAAATTTTGCAATGCAAAAGTGTTATAGTTGTGAGCTTGAGCTAGAAGCAATTGGCTATACCATTGCTTTAGCATATTGTCTTCACAAAGGACTTCCATTTTCAGCTTTTGGAGAGCATGCTTTTCTTTTGATTCAAGCTATCATTTTGGTTGCAATCATCTATCATCTTTCTCAGCCTTTGGGAGCGAAGACATGGATTAGAGCATTATCATATTGTGCTATAGCCCAACTGTTTTGGCAGGTCAAATTTATTCCATCCTTTTTGAGGCCTCATATGCCTCTCAGCATGCAATTTTTCTTTTTGCCAGTATGCCACAGATCTGGAAGAATTTTAAGAACAGAAGTAATGGGGAGCTAAACCTTTTAACCTTTTTTATGAACTTTGATGGTTCCATGGTTAGATTTTTTACCAGCCTCCAATAAAAGCTCCAATGAGTGTTGTCATGGGCTCTGTGATTGGTGTAGTGATGAATAAATACAATAACACTTGGGTAAAAAAAAGTACTTAATATTATTTACCCTCCATCTCTAAAATGCTATGTTCGAACCACTTGAAATATCTTTGTAAACTGGTTCTTGCAAGGATAACACTCATTGATGAGCAAATGAACCACTGTTTTAAAAAAGACAATTGATTCATATGAAGCAGTAATGACAGTGAAACTGCAGTATGAAGAAGGATAATTGTATTGTAAATTGATAAGTTTTTAAGTACTATTTTTTTTATTTATGTAGCTGACTATTGCATCTCTGATCTCAAATATTGTCAAGTTATTTCCTCTTGTGATGTTTCTACATGGAGAAACCCTCTCTAGTAGAGGAAATGTGTAATCTTGCTTTTGCTTGTGTAGCTGAGAAGATTTTTTTTTTTTTATATATTTATTCACCTAATAGGTCGATTTCCATCAGTCACCTCAAAGTGTTGGCGAGTTTGTATTCAGGAATTATGATGATCCTACCTTGCCTCACCTGTATGACTGACTTCTTTTAGTTTTGACCTTTTAACAGAGCTTGAAAATCTGCAAATACTGTATTGGGTGACATCTGCAAGTTGCTACACTGTGCTAGCTTACCTCTGCTTCATTTTTTACAATCAATCAGACAGCAAGAAGTGTGCTACTTCTCGCTGTAGCTTAAGTTGTATAGCATTGTATTTTGGAGTCTGCTGTGTGTCTTTTGCTGTGAAATCTCAGAGTGGTAGGTCAACTTCTCTTTCTTTATTTTCACTTTTTGATTCATTGGTCAACCTAGTAAGTTGCTGATAGCTGTGCATTCCTTAACAACTCCTGGTGAACTTCTCCTGCAGGGTGGTATACAGCAGCTATCTTATTGTGGCTATTCTCTCATGGATTTGCAGCAGTAAAATTTATTCAGAATATTCTTCACACTTTTCCAGCATGCGCTTCAATTGGTTGGTCATGTTACTATATTTTTTACTTTACTAGATCTCTAGCATCGCAAACTACTAAATTGCACACTTGATATGAGGGTCCACTCTGTTGTGCGAAAATTCAGTTCACATTCATTCTCCACTAATCACAACAAAACTAAGATTTTTCGGGATGTTGCTATAGACAATATGAAGCAACAATTATTTATCTGGAGCTTCATTCTGCCCGTTTTCCTGCTCCATTGGGTCATGGTTTAAACACTTGACGATATATTTATATATCTGTTGATATGTATCCGTTCTGTTGATACATAAATGTTGTTTCGTACCCATAGAAGATTCGTAGCGCTGACTATTGTAGTTCCACCAGATGACACAAAAAGGTAGTATGTAAGACTGAAGTCATTGAGACATAGGTGATAATATCATGTAAAGGCAAAAATACCGAATATGAAGGTGAAATCAGCCGATCTTTCTCAATCATTTTAGGATTTCTTGTAAAGCCTGTTTTTCTTATTCTTTTCTCATGATCTTTCAGAAAGGATAAGTCTAACAGTAAAAAAGGATTTAAAAGTTGACAGTAAACTTTAAGCTTTTTAAACTTTTTTGAAGTGCATATTTTAGGGCTACTCATATTTTGGGTTCTGTTAGTGAGAGTTTAAACCGTTTTCTGATAATATTGATTTTCTTTTGTTCTACATATCATCTCGGATTTACATTAAATGTTATATACACATTGATTATCTTTAACAAAGAAGTATATATAATATGTCTTTTTATTTAAATTTGTATAATGGCTCTAAAACTTGATATTTACTTGGAAGCATCTCTTGCCTTTTATAGAAAATTAAAGCAACCTGGGTATTGAAGTGTCTTCATGTTGCAGGATTGGGTTGTATTCGTTGATGTTATCTTATCTGACATTTGAAAGAGAATTCCGATACATTATATGCAAGTTTGAATGTGCTCTAAGTAGTTATCTACATTAAAATAGGGCAGCCCGGTGCACAAAGCATCCCGCGTTACCTGGGTCTGGTGAAGGGCCGCACCCTAAGGGGTGTGATATAGACAACTTACCCTAATGCAAGCATTAGTGACTGCTTTCACGGCTCGAATGCGTGACCATACAACTTTACCGTTGCTCCAAGGCTCCCCCCACCCAAACAAGTTATCCACATTAAAATAATTATTCAAATAATCATTTCATAGTTCACAAATTTTTTCTATTAGTTATAGGAATCTTTTAAGCCTATATGTAGCGAAAATGCATTTTATGTCCAATCTATGGGATAAAGACCCTCTGATACCATTTCTGATTCGATGACTTTGACTAATGTGCCAGATATTAAGTTTCACTTTTAGAACATATGTTATTCCACACAATCTTGCACTGTTAGAGCATGTTTTAATTCCACACAATCTTTATTTCTTGTTATTTCATTGATCAGAGCCTCAAAATCATTTGATGTGTCCTATTGGGTTTGCTTTGTTTGATGAATGGTCCTCCAGTCCTCTGTACAGTTATTTACATTCTTATTTCTCTTCTTAGGAGAAGCGCTACTGGTTACTGTTGGCCTTGTTATCTATTTTGGTGACATGCTGGCTTGCACTGCTGCTAAGGTTAGTTTCTCACATTTTACTTTCTTGATAGTAGATGATATAGATACCTAACAAGCAGTGTTTTTTCGTGAACAGTCCCATGGGTACTTTACTGCATCTAAGGTAGTGACTGTACCATATGGAATCCAAAGAAGTGAAGTTAGCGTTATTATTCAGGTATTGTACAAGCTGTTAGTTTTCTAGACTATTCTTTTCTTTCGGTGATATAGAATAAAAGGTTTCTAATTCACAGTATTGATCACGAAATGTAACACTATGTTCCAGGGATTAATTATTGGCCTTCTTCTTTTCCCTATGCTATTCAAATATGTGCTTCAAATTCTGGAGCGGGTCAGCTTGGTATCTTCTAGAGATACTGCAGATAATCATATAAGGCGATCTTTTGTGTTCTACATTTCCCTTGTGTGTGTTCTCATTATAGCTGTACCATCATGGATGCAGCTTGTTCAAGATTTTCATGTGCACCCTTTTCTATGGTAAGCCTCCCTTCAGAACTTATTTCTTTTGGATAATTGCACATATTATGCTGCATATTGTTGTTAACTTGTTATGTTGCGTGATTTGGTTAATGGAGGTTTAGTGGTTGTAGGGGTGATTTACACTTGTGTTAGACAATTAGGCTTTTTAAACTGGACATGCAAGCATGTGATAGACCTTGACAAACATGTGGAGATTTGATCCTTTGGCGTATCAAGATTGTGTATAGGTTTTTGCATGTAGCCACTTTTTTTTTCTTAATATTGAGCTTGATTGTTTTTTATAGTTTTAACTTATTTTCTTGGACAGCAGCATTTTTTACACTGACCCATTCACAAATGATAAAGATTTCCATCTTCTGATGGGATTTGTTAAACAAATTGTTTAAGAAACTGATTGAGTTCATAGCTTTTGCTAGCTATTGGGTTTTCTATGAAACGAATTTTGCAGATCTAGCTCAGCCAAGCTCTCTAGCTTAAGTATTTGATGATACTAGTCAAAAGACATCAAATTTCATTTGGGCAGCTAGGTTAAGCTTGACTTTCAAGCCTCACACCTATGAACCGAGTTGAGCCCATGAGGTTTTGACTCAGCCCCAGGCTTGTTGCTTCATCTGTCCAACTGGGTGAACCATCTGTGTAGGATGAAAAAAACTAAAATAATCTAAGAGGAAATTTTCAATGTGTTCAGCTACCTGATCTTTCGTTCATACAGTGACTAGCTCTCCTATCACTTTACTACGAATTAAATCATATATCGTTTACCTCAAGACATAAATGTTACTGTCTTTTGTTTATATTTTGGTTCTCTGTGTCTTCTGATTGCTGCAGGGTATTGGATTTTATTCTGTCAGAACCGCTTAAAAGGTTGTCACTGTGTATCTATTGGTTGGTTGTTATTTATGTATCAGTTATCCGATTTTACAACATCTCTAAGAGCAGTAAGATTGAGAGGATTCTTCTTCGAAAATACTACCATTTAATGGCTGTTTCAATGTTTGTTCCTGCTCTCATACTTCAGGTGATTAGAGTTGAAATTCTTTAGGCAGTCTGTCTCCTTCTTTTGAGCCTATTTATTTATTTATTTTTATGGGAGTTGTGTTGACCATCTATATCTTTTTGCAGCCGAAATTTCTTGATCTGGCTTTTGGTGCAGCTTTGGCTGTTTTCTTGATGTTGGAAATTATACGAGTAAGGTTTCACTGCAATCTCATCTTGTTTCTGGATAATGCAATACAAAAGAATGTTCAAACTAAAAGAACATTCCCAGTATTAATTGAACCCCCCCCCCCTCCCCCATAAAAACAGATGTTTTGATAAAGATCAATTAGGGTGGTAAAGATTGTATGCACTTTCAAGCTTATGCACACTTTTCAAATGAAGCCAAGCTTTGCCTAGTAAACATATCTTATATTCATTTCATTTGACTTTGATGAAGCTTCTTGACACATTAAACACCAAACAATCAGTAATATAACTGAAGTCAAAATAGTGTGTTGCACTTACGTTTCAGACATGGAAGTATGTATATATACTTGTAAATGCGACATGTTCTAATGTTCTTTTTCTTTTTCAATGTTACCTAAGTGTAACTTTCTTATAATTTATGGCAATGCTTAAACAATTTATGATGCTTCACAATATTTGCCATGCCTTTTGGGACAGATATGGAGAATCTGGCCCTTGGGACAGCTTGTGCACCAATTTATGAATGCTTTTACAGATCATCGTGACACTGATCTTCTTGTTGTCAGGTTTGAAATGGTTCCTCCATAGCATGAAATTAGTTGCAGCATATACCTCTTATTAACTCTAACCATTTGCCTGCCTTCCACTTTCAGCCATTTTTCACTCTTATTAGGATGTGCGCTTCCTATCTGGTTGTCCTCTGGTTTCAGTGACCGGCCATTAGCCCCTTTTGCTGGGATCTTGAGCCTTGGAATTGGAGATACAATGGTAAAGTTGCTATTCCTTGCTTTTCCTGTACCTTTCTCGATGCACTAGTATTATCCACTTCGACAGAACCAAGTTGCTTGGAACCATGTGAATTGTGCAGGACAATGAAAACCTACCTTACTATCTCTCCGTATCTGCTCATATATGAAATTTAATTTTTTTCGATGGCCTTCAAAGTTTTTAGTTTTTGATATATTGTCTACTTCCAAAATACAAGAGATACTTGGGTATTTATTAATAGTGGTCCACTTAAAACTATAAGATATCAATTATCTTGAATCTATATAGACATTCACTTAATATAGATACACTCCTGTATCAATGCTTATTTGCTTGTGAATACCTTGTAGACTATTCTTGAATCATGCTGTAAAGTGTAAACAATATCTCCTATATTTTTCTACTATTTATTTGCTTTGTCAGATGCCACAGCCTGAAAGTTGATTGTATGTGTACATGTTGATGTAGTGGTCTCAATTAGGAAGACATCCTGCTAAGTTCACCATTTTATATATGCTGGTGTTTGGGTCTAAGTATACCTTCTGAAGAACTCCTGAAATTTAGGGTTCAAGCATGAGAGGAAATCTAACTTCAACATGCTTGAAAAGTGACAAAATCTGGAAAGACGGTTTTTCCCTAGATCACCACCATAGGAAGGATTATATTGATGTAAAAGGATTGGTGTCCCCTGATCTCTTGGTAGAAGGCTGTCCTGCTGTTGGCCGGTGGCTGACAGACCTTTTCTTCCTTATTGGTGTTCTAAAAGAGTAGAACAATCAAATGTGGTGAAGAAAGATTCATAAAGTTGTACTTGGCTTTAGTCGAGGACAACAAATTCTTTCACTTCTGCCGGGGGCGGGAACTGCTATAGTGAAGACAGGAACAATATTGATAGTTTGGGCAGAAGAGAATGAACTTAGAGATGCTGGATCATTATTAATTGTCATTTATGCACTGTAAATTTAATTGTAGTCTTCTATGTAGGCATCAGTGGTTGGATACAAGTATGGCGTCCTCCGCTGGAGCAAAACTGGCAGTATGTCTCTGTTCCCTCTCTTGTTTCGTCATTGTTTCTTTTGTATCCCCTCACCATCTGAATCTACAAATTCTCTTTGGTAGAGAAAACAATTGAAGGCACTGCTGCTGGCATAACGTCTGTCCTGGCTGCATGCTCCATACTACTTCCACTTCTAGCTACAACCAGATACGTTCAGGTCTCTCTCTCTCTCTCTCTCTCCCCGCACATGTACAAAGGGGTGTTGGACCCATTCAGACCAAAAAAATGCTCACATAAGTGCGTATTTTTGAGAAAAGAAAGTTACGTGGTCATGCTTCTACACTATTTGCAGTTAAATATTTTAATTAACCTCCTTCCTTAAGAATAATGAAACCCATTTTAATTCCTTGATGGCCCCTAGTTATCCAAATTCATGCTACTTGGGGCTGAATCCTTAAAATTAATGTAGGCACTGAAACACGTGAACTTTGCGCAACCTCACAATTTTTCCTAATATAAAAGCCAACTATTGTCAAAAATCTCATTGAATGAAAAGTTACCTTTGTCTCAAAAAAAATCTCGTTGAATGAACTTTGTGGTTGATCTTTGGTGCTGTATTGGCAATTATGCAGAACTGGTTCTCTCTTCTTTTCGCGGTGACAATAAGTGGTCTGTTGGAAGCCTACACTGCCCAGCTGGATAATGCCTTCATACCTCTGGTGTTCTATAGCCTTCTGTGTCTGTGAACACCTATCTGCTGACCTAAACTTTAAACTACTTTTCTGAAAGACAACATGCTGATCTTTCGACAGTACTCGTTTGAGCACACATTCTTTTTGTAGATATTACTGCTGTAGAGTTACATGACATGTACAATAGGTTGATAGGAGAACAAGCAAGAAGCTACTCTTTTTGTAATCTAGATGTAGAATTTGTTTCCAGAAAGGCACCAAAAGGCTAGCTCCTCCCCTAATCCCTATCCCAAGTAGCAGGGGCGGATCTAAGGGGAGCGCAAGGGTTCATTCGGATCCCCTTCATAGGAAAATTATGTTGTACTATATACTAGTAGATGTTGAATTTTATTTTTATTTTTCCAAATAAATTTTTTGGCTCCGTCGCTAACTTGATAAGCCACCTCCCCAGTTGCATGGATTAAAGTAAAACATGGCAGAAAATTAAAAGAGAGAGAGCAACTGCTGTGCAAATAAAGAAAGTTTCCTAGGATGTTAACAGCTTAATTGACTTTTTGAGTTTAGAGACCCACAATAAAGACCCAATAACAAAATTATCAAAGCTTCTCGATAATTTTACTAAAGAAATAAGTAATAGTATACTTATCTTAGTAAGGGGAAAAAATATTTACTCACACACAATATTTACACTAAACTAATAAATGAAAATACGAAAAGATGTTTCTCCTTTGTGTGCCACCATGTTACTATGTTAGAATGTTACCCAGAGTACAGACTAGTACTCTGCTACTCCTCGTGGATTACTATTTACGAACCAATTTTTCAATTATTTTGTATGTTCATTCACCTTCAAAATAAACTAATTAAATAATTCTTCTCCCGTTTTAATTTATTTGTCTGAATTTAACTTGATACGGAATTTAAGAAAATAAATAAAACTTTTGAATCTTGTGGTCTTAAATCAAAATACATAGAATGTACTAAAATGTTCTTTAATTTTGTAGTCTTAAACATATCACGTGTAAAGTTGGAATTAACGAGTTGTTATAAAGAAGGAGAAAAAAAGTAAAGTAACATTCTAGATTACAAAAAGATTGATGTCGAAGATATGTGGTGCTAGTATTTTTTTTTGTATAATTGGCGCCTACTTTCGAAGAAGTACTTTCTCAGTTCAATTTGTTTGTGTTATCTTACTTTTTTTCCTTTTTTTAATAACTCTTTAATTCTAACTTTACGTCCAATTCATGCCTATATAACGTTCATCAGTTTAGTGATGCCACTACCAAAAGAAAAAAGGGAGGGGGGATGTAGATTGATTTTATATCATCCTTTCAATTCGAATTAACAAAAGTAATGTTTCGTTGCGTAATATTAACTTTAAACATTCATGATCTGAATGTGAATGAGTCAAATTACTTATTCCTCAATCTATTAATGAACCATCTTTTTAGAGATTGTTAAAGATGTTTAACTATTATTTATCACCAAATTAGTGATGAATTATAAAAAAAATTGTTAGCTATGAACTATTCAGCGATAATTTATTGATGAATTTTATAGCTAATTCTTATTTTTTTCGATAGTAACACATTTGTTTGAGGTTTCACAAGTACAATTTTTATAGACTGTCTTTTTGAGTATTTGAATGATTTAAAAACTAGTTTGGATTTTTTTTAAAATCATTTGAAATAAATACTAATTTATTAATAAGAAGATTTCATGTGCGCCTTGAACTTGAATTGTCCTTGTCTTTCATTAATGTTCGTATTGGGGTCGGCAAGAAAAGAAAAAGCAGAGAAAAAAATAAAAAAAATAATAAAAACAAATGAAAGGAGGAAAATTGAAGACGTTTAGAAAATATGATACACTTTATTTTAATTAGATTTATACACGTGCCTAATTAAAACGTGTTTTTTTTTAAGAAAAAAAAGTCATAAAGATCTTTTTTCTCTTCTAGGATTGAATAGATAAGTCATCAAAAAGGGCGGTCAGTTGTACCACGCTTGTCTTATAAAAAATTACTAGTACTAAGATTGATCGTGTTGTTATTAGATGAGAGAGAGTTGCTCAGATAATAATTATTTTTTATTTTTGATTTGAATTTAAGGTGGTAGGTTTGAATCATCAAGAGAATAAAAAAAAGAGAATTTTTAGGAAAGGGTGAAAAAAGAATTTGTGTCGTTCCTAATTTTGGTAGGTGTCAAAAACTTGGAAAATTTTAATAGGCATTTGGACTAAAAAATAGCTAGTTATCACTATTACTCGATGTAAAAAGATTATTCGTACCATGTGAGAGGATAATATTAGAAAATAACTAGTTATTATTATTGTTGATTTGTTAGGTCAGTGAATTTTCGTAAAATTATGTGTACGTATCTGAAAGATTGTAATAGTATATAATCACAATCATTTATTTATAAAATGAACATAGACATATGTGACATGTCTTAAGATATTCGGATACCTTATTTATGAACTATAATTTGTTCATTTTGTAAGATGGTAAGAATTGAAGAAGTTTTGATAATTTTCACAAATTATGAAATTTTCATGTTTATGTGAAAAAGTGCAACTTTAGTTTTGAGATTCAAATGGCATGTTTAAACAAAAATTAAATTTCAAATTAACACAATTTGAAATCAGTTTAATTTTAAAGACTTAAGAGCTTGTTTGGTCAAAGTTGGCGAAACCATATTAGCTTGAGATGTAATTTTTATGAGAAATATTTTTTCAAAAAGATATTTTGAGAGAGTAGCAGTATATACATATTTGGTTAAATAATTTGAAAAAAACTTTAACCAGTATTTTGTATTTCACATATATTTTATAATTTCTTTTAAGTATAAAAAATGAAATACTATTAATTTTAATTTAATAAGTATGATTTTTTATATGAATAATTTTATCTAAAAAACTCCAAAATAGTGGAGTACTTAATTTTTTTTATTTTTTTTAAATACTTTTTAAATTGCTACTCAAATACACTTAATTCAAGGCCAAACAAAGTAGTACTATACAAGTTAGAAGGGTTATTTATGATGATAGAACTAGACATGAATATATTGGACCCCTTCTTTATTTTCAATCATTTCTTGTTCTTTTCCCTACTTTGGATCTACTATTCTTCACCTTTCATTTGACTTGTCAAGTCTTTGCTGATATTTCCAAGAGGAGACAGTACTTATTTTGTTCCAAAGAGTTAAGTCCTCGAGGAGGTGATAATATTCTCAAACTTTTCTATAATAACGTCGCTTATTTGAATGTTTTTTGATTGCTATGAAAAACATATAGTAATATGAAAGCTGGCTCTAAAGAAAATTTGATCGTAATAACAAGATATTGTTATAAAGAATGATTGTTATAGACATGTTCGATTATATTGCTAATAAACGACACTAAGAAGTGAATGTGTTATTATTTACCAAAAAATGAGAGACAAACTAAACGGATCGTAGGGGACTGGGCCAAAAATTCCAAAAAATAATAACAATAATTTAAAAGAAATAAATTTTTTATTGGAATCCATTCTCTATATACTTATAGTACTCTTCAAAGATGCTCTAATTTAAACATTTGCCAAAAAAGTGTAGAAACATCGTTTTCTTTAAACATTACTAGTTCGCAAACCAAACAGGCCCTCAGGGGGTATTCCTATATTATAGCTATTCTATTCCTTCCATAAATAGCCAATGATCAGCTGTATTATTTAAATATTAGGCACGCGTTCCATGTGATTCTCAGCATCTTTGGATTTTTCAAAACCAGAATTTTTTTTTCCATCCGATAGATAAAAAGAAAAGCCATTCCATTTCGACAAAAGACCCACACCCAAGTTCCATAGCTTTTGGTTCGCTATCTCGATTATGATTTTCCTACCCCCAGAGGGAAAGGTACTTCCCTTTGCTCCAACCCCGGCGATCTAAGTGAGGCGATGCCTTTGAAGTAGGCAAAAGATTTGTCCGTCAGGCAGGAGCGCAGGACGAGCTCACGCTCGAAAAATTAGTAGACGCCGTCAGGTATCTTGCAGACGTGGACGAGTTGCCCGAAGAGGAGCGAATGTTCAATACTTGTATTGAGGTGCTAGGAGCAGAGGCGATTCTAAGATTTTAATAACATGGGTGCATTATTAAGAAAAAGAAGGAAAAAACCTATATTGTGGGAATTGAACCCAAGACCACAAGGTAAATAACTTAACTTTTAACCAAGTGAACCATTTAGTCTCCTTGTAGCATGAGTTCCAACATATATTATTATACTAATTTTAAAAAATATATACATAAAATATCTAGTTTTACGGAAAAATCACGGTTCCCGTGCCCCATTTTTATGACTAAATTCGCCCCTGGCTAGGAGAAATAAAGCTTTCAGACCATCTTTTTCAGTCAAATAACGAGTGATCACTCAGTTATATATATATGAGCACTAATTACTGAAAGTAGAGCTGGGAATGAGTACCTATTTCTTACGAAAATCGAACTAGTATTTTCAACATGAAAAGACGATGTCCTAACCACTGGAACCATGTGAGCGCCTAACACTCAGAGGAGCAAAGCTCATGTTTCTTTCAAGATTTGCGCCGCATAAGATCCATTTAAGGGAAAAAACGTTTTTGTTCCTATCCATCCCACTATAAACTAAATCTGATTGTTAAATTGAAATCACTTAACATTAAGCGTGGGCTTGTAACAGTACGTACCTTAGCTTAGAATACCAACAAGACTCTGACATGCATAATTAAGTATATAGAGACTAGAGATAGGTATCTAAATAACTAGACATACATGTAGGATCTAGCTAGATCTATCCAACTCATTATAAGCTTCATATATATAAACATTATAGTACTCCATATGTAGAATAAGAAATAGTGGGGTAGTAAAAGAAGAGGATCACATGCATGCATGCTCTTGTATAGTTGTATGCATAGACGATTATTAATTCTTCCACACAATTTTTGTGTGTGCCAATATAATCTCTAACTTATTAGATTCTAAATTAAACACTTCGTACGTACAGAGCATCTGTGAGGTCAATTCTGATCAGAATTAATGTTTCGTGTACACTGGGCCTGTTACTAACTTATGTGCAATAGTACCATGGATCGACTCATCAACAATCAAAATGAATAGTTGTTCCTCGTGATCAATTCCAAGTGCTACTATATAAGTACTATTTACTAATAACTCGATCTTGATTAAGAATCGAATAAATCATAGTAATAAGGTTCATATCATTCAAGTGCTCTCGAGAAATCTGTTGAATACTTGAATTGTCTTGATTTAGTCTTTCGATCCTAAAAGTGTACAATAAATTAAAATCATTTTATATACATTGATATAGAGAATGATCTATTTCACAACAAAGAGTACAGGCAACTGGTTAGAAAATAGCTAGTTGCTAGTGGCAGTTTTTTTTTTTTTTTTTTTTGCGATAGAAAAAAAAGAAAAAGATCTCATGACTGCATACGTGTAATTTTTGGAATGTAATATATATCGTGTGGGCAGTAGAGACCAATCTTAGCCCGTCTGTGGACACATTAATTTAATTTACAGCACTAAGTTTTAAAAATGCATCGTTAAATATGTCATTTTTTAATTAAGTGTTTGACAACTTATAAAATCACATACGCATTTGGAATTATGCAAAATGGGTAAAATGAGGTGGTAAGACCTTAATTAGGATTTCGAACGCAAAACTCAAATTTTGAAGAGGAAATGAGAAATAATGGGTCGTTGTATGTATACAAGAAATTCTTTTAGTAGGAGTTGTACTTTTGAAAATAAAACATGTTACTTGTTATAACAGGTAAAAATGACTTAAAAATTCTTTACACTAATTTTGTTTTAGTTTTATGTTCTTTTTATGAGAGATCTTCATTTTTAGAATTCTGAAAAGTCCATATTTTTTTCTATTCAATTTGTAAAAGGGCAAGAGATCTATATAACAAATATCTCACCTAGTTGTGTTTCCATTTTTAAGCTTATTAGCCAGCAGATATGACGTTAATTAAAAGAGATGTTTTTCAGATATGAATTGGAACTTCGTAAGTTCCTATTTGCATCACATGCTTTTGTCTCTCAATATTTACACCAAAGACACTACAACCATGTTAAACTACCAACCTTATCTCTTACCCTTAATGCCTTCTCACACTATAAATAATACTCATAACCTACGTAACTTACTTAACAAAACGTACAAAAACCAAGAAAGCAAAAAAAAAAAAAAAAAAAAACTTGTTGCTTAGTATTATATTTATTTCTCTATCATAATGTCAAAGGGCAGAACAAATGAGATTAAACAAAAGAATGGGATAGTGAAGAAATTACGAAAGAGTCTTCTACTAGGGAAGAAATTTCCGACGGACGATCAGCCGGAAAACGAGTCGAGGGACGTGCCGGAGGACGTAAAAGAAGGGCATTTCGCGGTCATTGCAACGGACAAAGATGAGCTCAAGAGATTTGTAGTGCCATTGAGTTGCTTAAGTCACCCTTCATTCTTGAGGCTATTGGAACAAGCTGCTGAGGTATATGGTTTTGATCATGAAGGTGCACTTACATTACCATGCAGGCCTAGTGAGATGGAGAGGATTTTGGCTCTAATATATACGGAGTAGCTTAATTCTTTTTATTGGTGTGACGTTGCTACTGGATTCTTCTGATCAATAGAATAAGAAGAGAGGAGAAAAAAGATGTTATGATGAACCTGAACCCGCTCTGATACCAATTGTTATAGCAATATTTGAGTCGATCATTTCCAAATTCTAACTCAATTTCTTTGGTTTTGAATTTGTGTATCATGTTTGCATGTGGATGTAGTATAGTGTGTGTTTTAATTGTAAAGTGGAGAAAGAGTTCTAGTTCAGTTTTGAAGTGAAGGAAAAAACTAGCCAGATGGAGTGAGTGATTTTAGCTATGGGATAAAGTTTTTTTCCCTAATTATTTACTAGTTCATTCTTCTTTTATTACTCATCTTTTTACTGCCCTTTTATTTATTGTGTATTTTAGTGCTATCTTAACATTTCTAAGTCCTGTAAATGCTTAAAAGATTTTCAGCCTAAAGGTTATTCTTTTTATCTTCTATCAGTTTTATCTCTTCTTTTTTTTGGGTGGGGGTGGGGTGGTTTTTTTTAAATCTTCTAAGTGTACCATAATGCTAGTTTGAAGAAAGTCATGTGCTGAGAAACAAACCATACCCCCAAGGCCGGTGCATATTGTTGGGTGTCAATTGATATATGTACGTAAAGTACTATCATTAGTGAATATTGACTAATGATAAGTACTCCTTCATTCTTAACACGGGGTTTCGAGTTCGAGTTCTGCTGAATACAAAATCATCTTTTTACGGATTATCCACAATGTAGGACTTTTCGGCATGAATCTGAATTTAGTCGAATCCCAATACGAATACCGGGTACCAAATGAGAAACCAAACGATTTTTTTTAAAAAAGAACTAGTGAATATTGACCAAATGTACTTACCTAACAAATTAGAAATTACTTGTGATTAGACGTTTAAGGTTAATGAATTATTCTATGAAAAGAAAACTTGCAATATCTTGAAGCAAATTAAAGATGAGAATTTTATCAATATCTTTGAAAGCAACAAATAAATTGATTAGTGAAATTCGCCTCGAAAGCACCGATCGAAAGCATATTAAAGCGCAGTCCGGTGCATTAAAGCTTTCGTTATGCGCGGGGTTTGGAAAGGGCCAAATCACAAGAGTTTATTGTACGCGGTCTTACCCTGCATTTCTGTAAAAGGCTAGCCGTGACCTCCTGATCACATGATTACAACTTTACTAGTTACTTCAAAGCTCTCCTTTTTTATTGAAAACATATCAATTCTGAAGAAAAAAAAAGATTCAACATTTCTTACTCGATTATCTTAAAATTTCCAAAGGTACGAATATCAATTTGTATATTGAATTGATAAGTTAATAATACGTGACTTATCAAAGTATAACATAATCGTTATTAGACACAATTCAAAAGGAAGAGGGTATAATTAACGTGCAAATAGGTACGAACCGTGAACAATGGTAAAAGTTGAACAAGGTAGTTGGTACATACCCATAATTATTGACTTACAATACTGTATGGAGTAAAGAAAAAACATTTCTTTTTGGGGTAAAATATAAAGTAGTTTCTCTGAGCAATATTGGATCTATGCCTCCAATATTTAGATGGATTATTATGTCAAAAGATTACATAAAATAAAGTTTTGAAACGATGAAGAGAAAATAGCAAAAATGATCCCTTAGGTTCAAAGTAGTTTTTTAAATATAAATTAGAAAAAAATAATATATAGACCAATTAAGATTCGTTGACAAGAAACCAAAACGAATACCAAACATAGAACGAGAAACCAAAGAAAATTCCCTCATATATTAAATGAATATCTTTAATTAGAGGTCTTATGTTTGAATTTTAAAAATAAAAAAAAAAAACAAATAATAACGAATACCTTTACCTTTAATGATTCTTACATTATACGAATCTAAATGAATCATAATTCAACACGAATAAGGAAACATCGAACGTCAAAAGACATTTGCCTCATGCATGTATGCCCAAATTGCAATAATTGTACCTTGGGTAGGCAAAGTTAGGCCCTGATCCACAAGCTATTGAGTTCATTTTTGTATGGAGAAAAGTGTGAATGAGAAGATGTTTGATTGAATATTGAAATGTACTAGTAATATTTTTATCATTGAATGTGACAGTTTTGGCTGCTGAAGGTACAGACACTGTAATATGTGTGGGATCCACTTATGTGTTTGGTTGTTGACAAACCCATTCCTTTTACTTTTCTACATGAGTAATTGTTCCTAGCAATGACTATTTGACTTCATTTTTCATTTTAGACATCTTAAATTGTTGGCTCCGACTTATTGGACACTTGAAATTGTAACATATGTGTCGAATAAAAATCCTTAATTAACCGTCATTGGAGAAATCAAACGTGTGAAGTTCGTACATTAATTAGTAATGAAATCAATATTTATACTACTTTAAAAGCACGAACTCAAAAAATTTAAAGTGGAATTACTAAAATACCTTTCATTAATCTAAAATTTTAGATTACATAAATGCCTTTACTATTAACCTAAATATCCTATTTAAGACAAATTAACTTACACGACTGTTACGAAAAGTTGCTACCATTTCTAATGTTAAAAATTACTAAAACTACAAGTGTGAAGCCCTTAAACTAAATACACCTCTAAATAATTTAAATACCTTGACTTAAAACAACACCCCAATAAACAAGTTTTGCTTTGGCAACGCTTGATAGCATTACCTTTAGAAAACCTTAAACTCAAGAATCCCAAATAGAAAAATGAAAGAGTTGAGCCTTGAGTATTTACCAATTGACATTGAAAACTATGGCGGCTTCATGGCGCCATCGAGCAGCTTTTCTTCATCTACAACTCCATATTCGCGACTAACTCTATAAATCTATTTTCCTTTGGTGTTGTCACAGTATTGCCATCAAAAAAAGTACTTTCATCAAATCGTTTGGCGTCGTTCTTCATTTCATCAACTCATAGTTTTAGATCTTTTGAAGCCAAAACTTTGGTACTACGTTGGGTAAGTGATTTCATGAATTTTGATGACGTTGATTTATTTATTTTTCCAAAATAATTGTGTCTTGTTTGTTCTACTCAATTTGTATCATGACAATACATAACTAAGGAATATAAATGAATTTAATTTTGAATCTATATTTATTGGTTGTAATTGCTTTGTTAGTGGAAAGGTTAAGAAGTTATTTTCATCTGTTTAGAATGGACCGATTCTACATCCGAGGAACAAAGGTTAGTTGTTGGTCTATTTCTATGCAATTGGAGTTTGATTCACGAGTTTCAAAAACTGATTTTGGAGAACATCAAACCTAGCAGAAGTTTGCTATAAAGCTAAAAAATGCAAGTTAATTTAGGGTGGCTAAAGTTTTTGCATATTATTCGAGGAGGAGAATTGAAATTATAACATGTCCAAGTAACTTAAATATACTCATTTAAATTTTGAATATATCTTTCTTGCGCTTTAGTTTTCACCTTGCATAATATTTTTCTCTCTAGCTCTTGAATATGTATATACATAAAAATAATAACTTTATACCTCAAATTTAATTGTGTTGTCTATACTTGGACATATATATTGTTGCTAACTGAAAAAAGAGATGAAGATGGTTCTCCCAAAATTGGAGAATTTATTAGTTTGTATATATATTTTAAACTATGAAATTTAACATCATAAAAGGCATAAATTCCTCCTAATTAGTGTTGATAATTTCTTAAATTGTGAATTTGGGGCAAATGTATGGATTCTTCACTGAATATTAGCATATTAAAAGGTTATCCGATTCTATTTCAAATTAATACATATGCAGTCCAACCTATTTCAAATTACAAAAGCCTACTCATCATTCTATTATTCGTGAAAATAGCCTCTTGCAGAAATGCAGAATAAGACTGCATATAATAGACTCTTGTGGTCCAACCTTTATTCGGACCCCACGCATAGCAAAAGCTTTTATCCTTGTGGTCCGTCCTTTTTTCGTATCCTGACCATAGCGAAAACTTTAGTGCATCCTTAAATTTACATATGCAGTTCATAATAAACTTGTTAGCAGTGTGCCAATTAACCCCACATTTCAAAACGCAACACATCTCTAAACCTGTATAGTACTTTTAAAATTACACATTTAGATATCAATAGCTAATTTGATCAACTCAACAAATTTATCAAATCGTTTCAGATTTATTCACATTCCAAAGGACATTTAGTAGGCGTTTAGCCATGAGAATTTTTCATTTTTCAATGAAAAATTATTTCACTTTTTTCCGGAAATAGTATTTGGCCATAAAAATTTCAAATACAACTCCGGAGTTGTATTTGGAAAAGTGAAAACACCCGACTCACTTTTTAAATTATTTTTAAAAAAAAAAATCCTAAATTTTTTATTTTCATAAAATAACCCCATTTAAATTATACTTCATTTTTAAATCATATTTTATGTTTTTCTTAAAAATATATTTAAAATCTAGATAATTATTGCAAAAGTTATGGCCAAATACAACTCCAACTCCAACTTTGAAAATTCTAAAAAAGTGATTTTTTTTTAGTTCTCATGGACAAACGACACCTTAGTAATCAATTTCCTTTATAACCCCTGTAAGAATTGAACAGACTCTAATCCATCACTAATGAAGAGCCTCTAATGTATCTTTTTAAATATTTATAGTTCTATAAAGTGTATTTTAAGCGTCAATGGTGATCTGAAAGCTAAACCATATTTAAAGATACTAATGCTTATTTGTACTTTCAGATTTTTTCTCTTTCTCATTATTTATTTGAGTTGTGGGTATTAAATTTCTGGTGAAGCTATCGTTGCTTTTACTTTGCGCCGCTTTTCAATGTGTGTAAACGAAGCATAGCAGTTAGTTGCTCTAAGATTAGTCAATCCCTATGTTATTTTTATTACTATTTGCACCAGGTGAAATCTTTCTTTACATTTTGGACTGCTTACTAATAAGTATTTGTGAAATACAACTATACTTGATTATTTCAAATAATATTTCAAAGATTAATAGCTTAAACTACTTTATGTGTTATCAAAAACATTGTGGTATAAACATGGGGTGAATAAGAGACGCTATGGCCATCCACATTTAACTTTCACAGGAGACTTTATTATACTTTTTCGTATAAAATAGTTATTCAAGACTATGCTACAATATTTTGCTACTATTTACGATAAAATGTATGACATAACTAGGCATAAATAAGAGTTACTCTATTCTTTTTTGTTAGTTAATTTGTCATTCAAAAAAATTCTTAAGTTAATTTTACAATAATATACATTTTCAGACTCGACATACTCGTGCAACACACATGCGAGGAGATATAATTATTTTTGGTCATATTCATTAGTTGGGATGAATAAGTGACAATATGACCATCCATATTCACCATCCACAGAAGAATCTACAATATTCTTTCGTTTAAAATTAGTTATCCAATACTTAGCTTAAATAGTATTGATACTATTTTTCAATAATATGAATTTTCAGACAAAACATACACGTGCAACATATGTGCGATGAAATTAGTATATATATAAAGAAGGAACTTCATCCCGGTGATGTGGTGCTCTCACAAGCCAGCAATGGTATTTTTCTTTTTTCTCCTTTTTTGGCATTTTAATTCATTTTTCAAGCTAAAAAAAATTATTCAATTACTTGTAAGTTTTAGTAGTAGTTAATAGTGCAGTAAATGTGAAAATGAAAATAGAACGTGGAAATGGGAATAGACCACCTCATTAATGCACCATTCAATCACCATTACTCAACATTTACTTCCCCATAATTATCAATATAAACTGTTACAGAAATCCTATAAAAACACCGATAGTGACTTGAATCCTTAAGTTTTCTATTTTATCATAATCTTTAAAATTTAATTAGACAATCATGAGTACTGATGCTATTTATTCATTATGGAATTCATTTTGAAGTTGGTAAAAATCATGTTTGTATGGCCTTTTTGTGTGTTTATACGGTTAATTTGTGAGTAAATTTTATTTTTTAATCTTAATGTGTTTTGTTAAAATCAATTTATTAGTGTGAAATTCGTTCTGTTAAATCTTTTTACTTGTGCTTATAATTGATTTGTAATCTTTTTATACTATATAATTTTCACATTTTTCATTAACTTTTTGGAGTTCTACTTATTCTCCGTCATCTTCAATTTCAGGTACGTAATAGAGCAGAACATTCAGTAGTTTATTTTCTTATATTTATTGATTTTTGTTGTTCTCAAAAGTGAAAACAAATCTCCATCTCAATGTAGGGGTAAAACGAATGCAGTTTCTTGAGCTTGTACAATCGGAAAGGTGTGAAACTATATATAAGGTTTGATGCTACTGCTTGGAGATTAATTAGGTACTGGTACTACCTTAATTCTTTTTTCTATAACTTTGATATTTATGGGTTTGTTTTCGATCCTATGTAGGGGTAGATAGATGGCAGATCTATGATATTGTATATGTATTAGAATTGTAAGATCTATTAATTACAACTTTTAACTATTTATAATTTTCAAATTATAAGATTTTATTTTTAAATATTATAGTTTTGAATTTTACTTTCTCAAATAGATATAACATCTGCGTATAATCTTTCTTTTTCAGACTTCATTTTTGGGACTATACTAAATTTATTATTGTTATATAATTTTGAGATTTTGTTAATTTAGGTTCTTGCAAGGAAGGTTAAAAATAGGCATCATGAAAAAAACTTTTGAATAATTTTGTTGATCATCGTCAAGCATCCACCTTAAACAACTTCTGTATCTTTTCTACAATGTTTGAGGACCTCTTTAAAGTTTAAAAATATGGGAAAATAACTCAAAACACACATAAACTATGGTCAAAATTGTTGTTACACACTCGAACTTTGTGGGGGTCCTATGATACCCCTGAACTATTTTATAGTGTAATATTGAGAGTATTATCAGTTCAGCTGGACCACTAAATCACTCAAACTAAAGCGAATGCAACACGTGCTATCAAAAATAGGGGCCAGTTCCCATTAATGTTAATTTATCTTCCATTAATCCTAGAATTTCCCTTACACTCTCTAACTTTATCTTCATGGTTATTGATCAAATAACACAAATCATTCCATTTTTTTGTGATTTTTGCCTTTCAATCTATTGTTTCGAAATTATTGTTTATACGTGTGTTCACTTGCATGTCCAGCTATGCTGATAATACCCTCAATATTACACTATAAAATAGTTCAGGAGGGTCATAGGACCCCCACAAAGTTTGAGTGTGTAACAGCAATTTCGATCATAGTTTAGGTGTGTTTTGAACCATTATCCCTAAAAATATCAAACTTTTCATTGATCAAATACTATTTGTAAAAGAGGCAGTGGGAGTAATTTTTCCCTTAAAGGTTAGACTTCTCTTTCTATTTTCTATAAAAAAAATCTAATATTTTTCATAAAAATATTATATTTCCTTTTTATGCTTTACAATTTTCTTTAAGAAATTAAGTGTGTCTTTCTTATTCCAGCGAACACTCTTTGATTAGATTTTTTCTTCCTTATGATTAGAAAGGTTAGATGTCAATGAAAGGAGTAAGCTCACTTAAAGTGTTAATTAATTTTAAAAAAATAACATTAGCTTGAAAATGCAAGAGCCATACTGGAGAAAGTATTGTTTCCTACAGGCTACAACAGTGCACCTAAAGTTGTTGGGGGAGTTATTGCACTATCAAAAAATTTATGTAAGCTAGACATGCATATTGGGAAATAAAATAATTGTGAAATGATTGTCACATTTTTATTAGTTATTTATTTGATCACCAAATGTACACATGGTGTCAAACTTTCAATTCTTGGGACTAGGGGTGCCATTACTGGTGAGGTTACAGTTTTGATAAGATAGGAAAATAATTCTAGAGGCTGAGCTAAGGGACCTTAGTCACATTACACATAAAGCAACTAGAGTCTTGTGTACATCTTAAAAGAAGTTTTCCTGCAGGAAGATATTAAGCTGCTCTAGGATTCTCTTTTGTTATTCTTTCCTTGTTAGGGTGAATTGAGGCAAAAATACTCGGTGATTTCTTTTCATTTGTCTAAGTCTTGGTGGATAAAGATATCAGGTGTCTGTACGGGTGCTAGATAGCAGACACCTTGTGAAATTAATCGAGATGCGGGCAAACTGGCTCGTATATCACAGTTGCCAGAAAAAAAGTGTGCATTCAGCTTCTTCTTTTACAGAGACATGAGTGTAATTGCTGAACTGAGATATATAAACTGACAAAATTCGAAAAATTTGAGAAAATAAAATAAAAATCAAAAAAATCGAGGTTGAAAAACCTGACTTTTATTAGTTTAGTTTGGTTTATAAATTTAAAAATCCGACACTAATGATTTGATTTGATATTTAAAAAATTCGAATCAACCCGATCCATGTACACCCCTACTTTTGCGTTTCTGTTAGAAAAAATATAGATATAGTAATTAACGTAATAATTATAGAATTTAAAAGGTAATGGTGATTTATTTATTTTATTCCTCATTATTACTATTTATCTACTCCTAAATTCCTTTACCTTCCTTGTATTGATTACTGTGCATTTCTATTATAAATTAAATCAATATAGTAATTATGAAATTTAAAAGGTAAATTTCATTGCAAATACATACTAAAATATGAAAAGTTATGACACTTAATGGTATTTACCATACGGGTTATTATGCATAGTAATTACATCATATATGGGCATATAAATATAAAAAACATCCCTAGGTGCAAATGCTTGGGAAGATCAGTACAATGGTGGATGATGGTAATTTTACACTTAGATGTTATTAAAATTGATGGTGAGAACATCTATTTTCTTTTATATATACATTTTTCAAAATGAATATATTCAAAGACATGAATATCTATGAAATGTGAACTATAAATTATGATTTTATATTTTATAGGAGCAAATGTTACTTAAAGTTCGGAGTCTAAAAGGCACCTTTTAAAAGCCAATAATTAATAAAAAAAAGTTGCTCAAATTTCACATATCAAAAGAGGTGAAAACTGAAAAGATCAGTACAACGTTGGGTGATGGTGATAGTACGCTATCCGTTTCAGAAATTGATAGTGAGAGTATCTATTTTCTTAAAAGACACGAGTGTCTATGAAATGTGAATCATGAATTATAATTTTATATTTTGCAGGAGCAATGTTACTTGAAGTTCGAAACCTAATAAAAGGCACGTTTTGAAAGTCAATAAACAAAAAAGTTGTTAAAAATTTCACATACCAAAAGAGGTAAGCATATCTATTTTCTTTTATGTATAGATTTTTCAAAAAAGAATATCTTAAAAGACATGAGTGTCTATAAAATGTGAATTATAAACTATGATTTTATCTTTTCCAGGAACAAATGTAACTTAGCATTTGGAGTCTAAAAGAAACGTTTTCGAAGTGAATAAACGAAAAAAAATTCTTAAAAGTTCACATATCAAAGTTGTTCGTTAATTATATTTTAAAGTGTTATTCTTTTAATTATGTATTCATCTTTTCTGCTTTGTTGGTGCTAGAGAAGGCAAAATGAATAATTGAATATAAATCATAATGAGAAAAATCAGTTAATGATTGAATAGGCATGAGAGAGAGAGAGAAAATATGGATAGTTGAAAAAATTAGTTATTTCTTAGTGTATAATATGAATTCGTTATTTTAACATAAGTTTTATTTCTTATCGTTTGATATTTTTTCTCTTCCATTTTTACTTTAAGTCACCTAAATTTAAAATGATAAAACAATTAAAATGAAAAGTGCAATGATAAATTAAGTTTTCGCAACTCAATCTAGATGATGGAATCATCAAAGATTTGATGTTCTCAAACTTTGTAATGCTTCTTCAATTTTTATCTTTTGTTTTTTAAGTTTAAATAGCTAATTTCAATCGATTGTTTCGTATTTGTATTGAAATGTTTTGTACCATTATTTTCAGATAAATTTTTATAAAGGATTTTAAAAGAATTAGAAAAAAAGAAGACGATTTTACCACATTCTAACATTTGGTGTTTTCAGCATTACAGGGGTGTTTTCAGCATTACAGGGGTTCAATAAATATTTATTTGACAACTTCAAAACTAGAGTCTAGACCAGTCACCAGAGTGAAATATTAGGGATTTTATTTTACCACTCAAAAAAGGATAATAGTTAAAAAATTGACTGAGAATTGTAGGGCTTAATCCCAAAGGGAGCCCTTCCAAAAATTCTCAACGGCCAAGGCATAACCTAAGCCGAAGAGGGGGTTTGGAAATAGTTTTCAACCAGCAATAGACGCGCCTCGGTTAGAACCTCACTAGCTGCGTCATTGCCCCAAGCGCAAAGATACTTGTCTATGCTTTTGCGATCGAATTTTGTAGCCCTCATTTCTGGACTATATGCCTCCACATGACCGATGTGGGATAACTACTACAGTAGTTGGATTAGCATAATCAAACCTAACTTCTGAAATAGTGAAAGTGGAAACAATACAGATGCCCATTAGTTTTAAATTATTTCACTTGGTTGGAAAAGGGAGTTATTCAATCCCAATGAAACTGTTGAGCGCCACTCAGTTTACATTGAAAACACCACTTCAATGACATACTTGGCAAACATATGTAGTGCTCTTAAAATGAAAAGGTAAATCCATAACAGCAGTGAAATCACAAATTCTGAAGAACATAGCAAAGAGTACAGCAATACAGCATAGATAACAACAAATGGTGATGTTTATGTAATGCATCAAGCTGGCTGCTACTTCTCTCGCTTCATGAACTATGATAATGGAGAAAGGCCAGAATGAACTGGACAACAAAAACATTGCACCAAACAAAACATCAGCCAGTCTAGTCATATGGTGACCACAATCACTTCCTTCTCTATGGCATACAAAACTAGGCATCGTGTCACTAAAACTGTAGCTGCTGATGGCCTGCTGCTGATGTTGACCAATTTCTCTTCGGACTAAACTGTTAGCCAGGATAAACATCCAGCCATATCACGCCTTGCTAGTAATGCTAAAACTTGGAATGTCTGTTTCAATCACCTAATCCGGCCCTTGCCTTCAAATGTAGCTTGAAATCCATAATATCACCCTCCCACCGTTTCACAGTTTGATTTTCACATACCCATATCTCGTGGGCAACCTGGTTTATGAGCCTGAAATCATGACTAACAAGAACCATGCCACCGTCCCATTCATTCAAAGCCTCAGCAAGTGAGTCAATTGTCTCAATATCGAGATGGTTGGTTGGCTCATCCAGAAGCAGCATGTGAGGTTGCCTAAAAGCTAACCACGCAAATATCACCCGGCTACGTTGACCGTCTGACAAGTTCTTCATAGGCATTACTTGAGCTTTACCAGTAAGGCCGAACCTCCCAATTGATGCCCTCATCTTCTCCTCCTCATTCCCAGGATACTCTTTTATCATGAATTGAAGAGCAGACAATTCCATGTCAAGCTTCTCAGCCAAGTGCTGGTGGAACTGTGCAATCCGCAGGTGATTATGCCGCCTAACCATGCCATCAAGGGGACCTACATCCCCTGTCATCAGCTTAAGTAGCGTGCTCTTTCCAGCTCCATTAGGTCCCACCAGTGCTACTCTTGAATCAAGGTCTACACCAAAATCTAGGTTCTTGTAAATGAGATTATCGGGTGTATAGCCAAATGTCACTTCCACAAACTGCAGAACAGGAGGGGGAAGTTTGCCAACATCAGGGAAACGAAAGACCAGGACCTTGTCCTTCACCACCTTCTCTGTAAGTCCTCCACGCTCCATTTTAGCCAGTGTTTTCTCTTTACTTTGTGCTTGACGGGCTAGTTTTGCAGATCCATGTCCAAAACGAGCAATGTACTCCTTCATTGAAGCAATCTGCTCCTGCTCCCATCTGAACTGTTTCATCTGATTCTCTTCCAGCTCCTCACGTGTTTGGACATATTGGTCATAATTACCGGTATAGAGCTTCAACTTCTTATTTTGCATGTGGATGATGTTAGTACACACACCATTAAGAAAATCTTGCGAGTGTGAAACAACAACCAGAATACGGTCGAACTTCTTCAAGGTTTCTTCTAACCACACACAAGCCTCTAGGTCTGTATTCAGGAAAAGAATATCATAAGCATGTTAAATCTAAGAATCTGTGATTAAAGAATTTAGCAAACCTTCCATTAGATCCATTAGTATGAAGAAACGACAATATACTATGGCATCACTGTATTTCCTTTCTGTTAGGAGGGACGTCACTACTTAGCAGAGGGAAACACAAAGACACACCAGGGGACTGCTGTAACCATAGTGAAATAACATGTCTAAGATCCCATATTAAATTCTGTAACGTTAGCTTCCGTTATTTTCATTCATCCAGAAAGTAATTTAACAATGTCTCTTGACCAAGCATGTCGCAACACAATATCTTATATCCTAGAAAAATGCGACAGAAGACTACCTAGATGATTGGTGGGTTCATCAAGCAGCAAAATGGTCGGATTCATAAATAGTGCACGAGCAAGAGCAATCCTCATCCTCCATCCACCAGAAAAATCTCGTGTTTTCTTTTCTTGCATTTTCTTGTTAAATCCAAGACCAAACAAGATTTCAGCTGCACGCTTTTCAGCAGTTGATGCGTCCAAAGCTTCCAAACGCTCATAGATGCGTTCAAGTTGCTCTCCACCACCATCATCCTAAACATAGACACAAAACAAGTCATCACATTCGCCCAAAAAGAGAAGACCAAGCCCATGGAATAGATTGTCAGTTTATTGTTCAGTGCACAATACCTGTGCAGCCAAGACTTCAACTTCTTTCTCCAATCTCAACCTCTCTTCATCGCAACTAATAACAGCTTGAAGTGAAGACATGTCAGATGCTTCAATCTCCCGCGTTAGATGAAAGATATCCATATGATCTGGGATGGGAAGTTCACGACATCCTATAGCAGAAAGAAGAGTAGACTTCCCACAGCCATTAAGCCCAAGCAAACCATAACGCCTGTGCAATTAATATCCCAGAATTTTACCCATCAGCTATACAAAGGAAACAGCCACACAAAGAGATGACAAACCTTACCTGCCATAGTTGAGCTCCAGTTCAGAATCAACTATAAGATCATGTCCGTGGAAAGTAAGTGATAAAGATTCTATCTGCAAACAAAGAATAACAGAATTAATAAAACATTGGGTCATGCATGAAAGAGAACTTCCTCTAGTTAACAATTTCTTGTATTAGTTATCGTAAGTCGAAAACCATTAACAGGGGTGCTTCTTGTTCATGAGTAACGACAGCCATATGCAACTTCACCAATCAAGACCACTGTTTTCTAACTAAGTGAATATGGGATAGCTTCAGCTATTTACTGATTTATTTTAATCGAGAAATCTCTGAGGGCTGGTGGAGCATGGTTCGGGACCATGACATGCGGCTAACCCACATATTGTGCGCTGCACTCTTACCACTAGACCAAAGCCCTGGGGCTTTGGGCCACGGTTATTGACTGGTTGAGGTACCAAGATTTGGAATATCACACTATGCACAATAACACCCAAGTAAGGTGATTGTTCTAATGAAAAGGAGATGAAGGAACTGAACAATCAAAGGATCATAGTTTGCAGAGGAATAATGAGAGGACATAAACCCATGAATAAAAAAGAGATATCCCTGTCAGAAGACATCATTAAATCTATGCATGGGCGAGTTGTCAGGATTAACAAAAATTGATACAAACTCTGTAAACACAAAACCAGAGAGCATGACTGAGCAAAAAACGATACAAAATCTGTAAACAGAGCACGACTCAACAAATATACAGTTCTTCACTTGATAGTTGACATTGACTTCTCCTTTTGTAACAAAGCCACAACAATCACTAAAACTACCAATCATCTCTTGCGGGGTAGAACCACAAACTCATTTATTTAAGCATTTAAAGAGTGTATTGCAAAAATCATCAACACCAGACATTGGTGTGTTCATAAAATTCAGGTTGTTTTGAGATTTTTGGGTGTTTTACCCAGTCTTGCACCTCATTTTTTCAAAATTTTAGTTTTCTTGTTTTTCTATTTTTTTGAAATACTTTTTTCATAACATTTTTTTAGATTTATGGTTCAAATATTTAAATGTTTCTTATTGGCAATAATATGACAATTTCTACAAAATTATGTTGTTTAACTTGAAGCAATCAATTAGGAGCCAGGAAAAGGCCGAAGCAACTGAAACCAAACTGGAAGGAGCTAGTGCACACCCTACCCTACATTTAAAACTCCATAAATGTATTAATAATCGAAGGTATTTATAATTAACAGATCTTTTAAAAAACAAAAATACAGTGAAAGAAAAAAAACAGTTTTGACTTCCCAAATAACAGTCATAGTTCCAAACAATTTGGAATAAAGAGACAGATACCTACCATCTTATTTTCAGAAACTGATTGAAATGGTTTTCGATTGATGTATCTTCAGTTCCCAATCTTCTTATTTTGGAAATACTTTCAATTCCTATACATACAACTGTTTGTGTTTATAGTTAATTGTTTCTACCATTACAGAAGTTTCCCCCCTACAGATCAAACTAGATTTTCCGGCGCCTAACAAAGGTAACAAAACCAACAGTACGATTATGAATTCAAAACCTCAATTCCAGAACAACCAAACAGAACCAAAGATACTAACCCGAATATCTCTGGAAAGTGGATGTGAACACAAAACACCGGTACAAGTCCGATCAGACAACTGAATTTCTCCTACACCATTAGACAAATCATCGACAGTGTTACTCTCCGCAGGAGAAGCTGTTGCAGCCGCCGCTGCTTTCATCGCCGCCGCCTTAGACTTCCCTCCTCTCTTTGCAGCTGCAGCAGCCTTCTTCTGCGCCTCTCTCTTCTTACTCGCATCCGAAACCATCTATCCATTTTCCAAAAAAAAAAAAACTTCAAATCAGTTGGAAAAAAAAACACAAAATATACAGAAAAGAAAAACTTCAGTAATATATGTAATTTAATCGGAAAAAAATACCTTGAAATAAGGAGATGTTGATGAGAAGATTCAGGAGTTTACGATAATCAGATGATTAATAATATACAGAAAAAAGAACTACAATAATATGTGTAATTTAATTGGAAAAAATACCTTGAAATTAGGAGATGTTAATGAAGAGAATTAGGAGTTTACGATAATCAAGATGATTAATAATATACAGAAAAAAGAACTACAATAATATGTGTAATTTAATCGGGAAAAAATACCTTGAAATTAGGAGATGTTAATGAGAAGATCTAGGGAGTTAACGATAATCAGATGTCTAATTAATCTTCTTTTTCTCCGATTATAGTTATGAGGATGAGGGTTTTGAGTGTAGAAGGAGATGATGGATGAATATTTATAAGGAAAGTGTGGGAAGAAGATGATACACGTGTCGGTTATATTGTTGAGGTTCAGGAGAATTTGATCGGTGATGCTTTGAGAATTGCGACTTCTCTTCTTATTTTAGTTGCGTAAATTGACTCGCACCGGAAATGTCACACTGATTACTTGTCATATGGACGAAAATGCCACGTGGACGAAGAAATAAAGTGGCAGACGAGAGAGTGTATTTCGCTCTCTTTGGAATAAAATTGTGCCATAGTTCAATAATAAATAGCTAAATTCAAGGGGTAATTAAGATCATCTATAATTTAGGAGGATTAAAATAAAATTTGTCAAATTTAAAATGGTCTTTGAGTTTTCTGCCCTTTTTATTTGCTTCGTCTTACTTTCTACCTTTTTACGGCTACTTAACAATTAACACAATATATAGTTATGGTTGTTTGGTACACCACATGGAATTCCATGGAATAAGCAAAAATATTTTATGAGATTATTTTATTTCATTCTTCATAAAATAGTGTGGATAAAATAGTATATATGGAGTTGAAATATTTCATGGAATTTTTTTATATCGCCATTCATAGGTGAGATAAAATAGTCTTGAAATTAATTAATAGCTCATATAAACATGGAATAAAGTTAATCTCAAATTTTATTTCAAAATTATTTTTCTTATTTGATGTATCAAACTACCCCTTGTAGTGTGCTCTAAATATATCTAAAGAAAAGTCTCTAGCTAGGGGAAAAGAAAGAACTCCCGCATAGAAGGTGTTGATCAACTAAAACACATACTCGCATCATGTTGAAAATTTAATTCAAACTGATTCAATAATTGATATGTTTTCTAATTGTATATGATTTGATATCTAGAAATGATTATATTTGAATTCATGTAAAATGAAAAGGAAAACTGAAATTCAATAGGATCAATGATATAATATTTTTTTAATTTTATGTTATGTATCTAATTTGATCATTAATGATAAAATGTAAATGTTTGAATTAAAATTTATTAAATGAGAAAACATTATCAAATATATTTGTTTGAGAAAATATTGTTCGCAATAAATTTCCGAGTTCTGGAAATTAATTGCAATAAAAAATAAAAATAAAATGTAATTTTTATTGATGAATCTTGTGAGTTCAACTCTAATGTCTCTTGATTCTTTTATCCTAAACTTTTTCGTAGTTTGTGGGCCTTCAGTGGCAATATTTCTCGAGTTACAAAATGATTTGAATTTCCTATAAATGTATTTCGATCACTAGAAATATCAATCAGGACTTCATAGTTTTGGGTTAATCGCCTCTGTTGGCCACTCTTGATAAGATTGTTTGTGATTGGTCAAAACGTGTCATTTTGAACACTTGGGAGCTTTTGATTGATCACTATTTTGACTGGAATTACCTCCTCCTTTGGGAGCGGGAAACTATTCTGACATTTGATAATAGATTTTGGATTAAATTTAGTAAATTTATCTTCAAATATCTATTTGGACATAGATTTTGGATCAGATTTTGAAAATTTGTCTTCAAAAATATTTCAAGTTTCAAAAGCTGGTCGCTGTCACTCATAAAACTTTAAATCTTTTTCAAGTATAATGCAGGTCCAAACACAACTTCAAGCTCCAAAAATTACAAATTCAAAAACTCCAATTTTCAATTTCAAGTTTCTAACTTTTAAAAAGTTAATTTGATACGATCATAGTGAAAAATTTAGTCTATTTTATACTTTTAAAATAGAATGGGTTTTTCTTGAAAATAATAAGTGATATTTTTCAAATATATATTATTCTTGTACTTTTAAAATAGAAAGTGTCAAATAAATTTGTAGATCCAATTCCTGTCAAATAAATTGGATAATAGAAAATTAACAGATAAATTTGTAGATTCAATTCATATACATAGGAGAGCGGGACCACTGAAAAGAATGCACAAAAAAGGAGTAAGGAATGTGGAAATAGTCTGCATCTCAGTGTCTCCCTGTTTTTGTCTACACACAACCAATTCCAATTTGCAGGAACGTAGTGCAACTCCAACAAATTGATGGCTGCAACATTGATAGTTATAGTAGTCTCTTCTCTTCACTCTTGATGATAATAACATCTCTGTTTTTATGTGCAGCAAAGGTTAAAGAGATAATTTGAATTTTTATGAGTGATTTGAAGTGAAAATTGTGAAAACAACTTTTTGAAAATGTTTCGACATTATTACTTTACCAATACAGAATTTCCTAGGATATGGTTCAACATTATACTATACCATTTGAATGAAAGAAAACGACCAGTATAAAATAGTATAGACTGCACCCGCATTTGCAAGGGAAAATGGGCAGCCTACTTTAATTTGCATTATACATAAGATGGAAAAGAAAATAATCACTCGCCTTCTACCAAATGAATGGACCAATATACACCAATGACACCATAAGCAGACAACAAACAGTAGAAATCAATTACTCCATATGTAAGATAAATATAAAATGTCTCAATGACACTCACTAATCTTCATACAAAAGCTTTACTAGCAAAAAGGACAAGGCACTGTTCATAGTTAAGCAGATTCAACAATAATTAATTGGCCTCCCCCCATAGCCTAATCACATATACTATTAGATAATTGATCAATATTCATCTCCACCCCCTACTGTTTATTTACAATTTTCATCCTTCTACCAAAAAGACACTCATTTTTCCAGTATATTCTTCTATTTTCCCTGATCACATAATACTGCAAGCATTAGCATTCTCATCACTGAACATCTGTGTAGCATGAATTACAGTTACTTCCATGTCTAGATACTCATATTGAACCTTGTTGTCGCCGCCGCCATCTCCGTCGCCTTGCCCATCCTTCCCTTTTCCGTTTCCCTTCCCTCCGCCGCCGCCTTCTTTCTTCTCTCCCCCTTCCTTCTCCTTCTTCGGCGGGACAATATGGACGTCTTTCTTCACCTGTTTCTTCAGTGCCTCCACCAATTCCTTCATATCCATTGAACCTGTCACCGTCACCAAATCCTTTTCATAGTCTATTTTCATCTCCTTGTAACCTGCAATGGCCGTGAACATTCCATTACAGATGAAAAACCATAGTTAAAATGGACAGAAAAACGAAGAATGTTGAATAATCCAACTCACCTTTGTTCTTAGTGATAGTTTTCTGAATCTTCTGGACACATCCTTCGCAGTGGAGATGCACTTTCAGCACCGCAGTGGTAACCGGAGGCTACATGGATAATTATTAATCAGTAAGTAAATTCACCGGAAAACCACCACTTGCTATGTTTCCACTAAAATAAGCCGTAAGCGTACGTAAATTTTGAATCACCATAAAAGGAAAAACTGCGGCAAAAGCATAAAAAAACAAAAAGAAGAAGAAAACAGACGGCATGCAACAGAATGAAAACGACGCAAACAGACAGGTTGCAGAATAGTAGCATTACCTCTTTCTCTTTGGTTTTCTTGTCGTCTCCTTTGTTACCATTTGAGTCATTTTCATTCTGTTTCTTCTCTTTCTTTGGTAAAGGAGAGATAAGTTGTACGGGCCTTTTCAACTTTAGCTCCACCTTTTCCTTTAGCTTTAATGGATCCACTTCTCCGATTGCTGTTACCTTGTTGGTATCCCAATCACAGGTCACCTTCTCCACACCTATACCAGAGACAAGGAAACAAATACTGATTCACAATAATCATCAATCTGTCTGAAATCTAACTTGAAAAGCAAAAACGGAGCAACATTACGATGAGCGAACAGAGAATAAAACAGGGGAGATAGAAAAAAATAGGAGAAAAGAAGAAGAAAATCTAGCAAAAAATCGAAAGGCATAGTGATAAATTTTACCTTTAAAGCTTCGAACGGATTTGAGAATCCTACGGACGCAACCCTCGCAATGGAATTCCACTTTCAATACTACACTTCGGTTGCCTTTTTCATTCTTTCCTCCTTCCTTCTCCTGCTGTTCTTCGCTGTTTGTCTCGCCTTCAACATTCTTTCCTCCTTCCTTCTTCGTCTCGCCTTCAACATTCTTCCTGTTTTTGTTCTGCAAACCCCATAACCACACACAATGACAGTTAACCTTATTAAATCATGTATACAGAGCAATGAGAAAAATTTATCAAAAAAATGGAGAATCAATTTCAAATCCTTACCTTACCCATTGTATTTCAAATTGGAAACAAAGAAGGGGTGGAAGTTTACGTATTTATAAGGAGGGATTAGGGCTAGGTAGCGTGAGGAAGAAAGGGTGCAGTTGTACGGGATGAGTGGAGAGTGGATCAGTGGAACGGCAATGTACGGAATCTGTCATAGGTGTACTGATATGGTAGCCACGTTGGCATACATATGCATATTATTTGATCATATATTTTCAGATTATGCCAAATTCAAAGGGCTAAAACAGGGATTTTGAACAGTGAAAAGGTTTCAAGATGATTATTGAAAATTTATTATAATAAATGAGATTAATAACATTGAAATTAAAGATAACTTACTTGTTAATTGGACATTATTATACATGTTAGGACAAGTTAACAATAGCAATACAAAGAAGTAATAATACACCAACACATTAAGGGGTTGTTTGGCATGAAGGATAAGGATAATAATCGCGAGATAAAATGTCTGATTTTTTTTTATCTACATCTCTTTCTTTCTCACTTTCCACCCTTTCTTATGTTTTTGAGGCTTCTTTCAATTTCTTAGATCTTCTCGTGCATTTGACTAGAAAGGTGATTTTGTAGGTGAATGAAATAAATTTTTGGAGGCGAGCGGAGTGAGGTTGAAATTGTTTAGGCGAAAGAAGAGAGAACAAGTGGAATTTCGAGAATGAGAATCATATATTTTCTTGTGAAGCAAAGCTTTTCGGTCGCCTACCTCCTTGTGTGAAAATGCTTTTCATGATCTCCAGCTTTTCCCGCCAGCTCGTTCTTTACTAGGCATCTAGGCGAATCCGTTGGCTTAATTAACTTAACATAAAGAAAGCTCATTAAATCCTGCGTTTGGTTAGGGACCTTAATTAGTTTCAGAATTATTTATCCCAACGTCTATATTATAATAATGGAATAAGTTATATCATATATATGGTAGAATAACTAATCTCATAAAATATTCCGAGATTAATTGTCCCCAATTCATGGATAACTTTGTCACTTGAAGAAAGGTCACATTTTCACTAAAGAAATGCCAACCAGCTTTATTATGAACTTCATTCCATTTTGCTTAGCTGTTGAGCTATGTGGAGTTTAATTCCACATAGGACGTTTAAGTGGTAGCCAGCTAGATTATTTTTTTCCACATCGGAGGCCATGTTATCATGTTAAAAGGGTTGTTAAGTAGGAGGCATTATTGATCCCTTGTGCTAACGGCAAGGTTAAGTTTGAGCCCAAAATGAAACGAGGGGTATATTTGCTCTATTTTGAATAATTTGAGGGTAGTTTTGGCCCTTTTTCGTAAAATGTTTTAGTATTAAAATTGGTAGTAATATTAAGTGTTGATTGGAGTTGTAATATAGATTAAGAGTGGAGATGGTTATTAAGAAAAATAGCTTTCTCCAAAACTTAAAAAAGTTATTTTCTTCTATTTTGGTGAAAAATATTTTCTTGCAATCCCAATATTTAAAAGTGATCTAAACATATAGTTTGTTCACTGTTGTACACATAATTATTTTTTTTTAAAAAAAGTAATTTTACTTGCCTCTTTTCCCTTGAAATATAGTAAGTACTTTATTAGGGGAGTATATTATAGTTTACAAATTATAATGGGCAAATAATTAATGGTTATCCCTGATTTCTATAGGAATTATAGTTACTAAGTTCTCCAATAACTTAATTACCATATATCTTATTAAGTTTTGACCAACAAACTATCTTTATGTAATTATAAACAGATTATGTGATTATCCTTGAATAGTAAGCTTATTTTACGCAATTATTACTATTATACTAAACAATCTAAAACATAAAATTTTAATGTGGAATGATCATATTTTAGAATCATCTATAATCTAATGATTAGTCTTAGATAAAATTGATCCTCCACTTTTTTATGACTATGCATTATTTTTAGATTTAAATTTATTGTAACACTAGAGTAATATAAGGTCATTTGTAGATCACATTCCCTTTTTTGCCAAGGAAACCAAAGCAAATTACGATTGTATGGTATAAAACGCCTTGGGATCAAATTAAACAATTATGGAAATAATAATAACTAATAGCTTGTTTGGTCAAGTTTCTAAAATTAGCTTATATTTTGAAAAATATTTTTTTCAAAAGTGTTTTTTAAGAAAGTAATTTTAATGAGAAGCAGCTTGTGTTTGTCCATTAAATTTTAAAAACACTCTTGAACACAATAAGTATTTGACCAAGCTTTTCCAAAGTGCTTTTAAGTGCATTTTTCTCAAAAGTGTTTATTGAAGAAAAATTATTTTTTTAAATTCTGAAAAATAATTTTTGCTACTCCTCAAAAACACTTATTTTCTTTCAAAAGCTTAATCAAATACCGTGCTTTTTTAAAACAAGCACTTTTGGCCTCTCAAAAGTTTCGTCAAATAGGCTATAACTCTTATTCAATTTCGTTCGAACCGATTATATGAAGTTAAATTCATCTCACACTAAATATCACACAGAGGCGAAATTAAAATTTAAAACTTATGAATTCACGATATTAATTTTTTTGAGTTAATAATTTATACATATTAAATAATTTTTTTAATATAAATACAAGATTTAAACTGAAATTACTGGGTTCTATAAAATTCTCTTCCTACACTCTAGCTCCTCCTTTGATGGGTTATGGTAATTAAGTCAAACAGTCAACAGATATCAAATAAAAAATTTAAAGATTAAAAATAGAGAAGTGAAACATAACCATGTATCTTATAAATATTTTATTCATAAAGTTGTAAAGGAAATTATACAAATATTGCACTTAAATCCTTATACAACTCTCTCTTTCTCACTGACACCTAATTTTCTTCAACCTCTCATTACATAACACCTTCTACTTCCCACACTCAAACATCCAGACGAGATACAAACTAGTTAGAAAATGCCCGTGCTCCCAACAAATCTTATTTCAATTTGTTTGTCTCATTTTTTATAGTTCATTTAAATTATTAATTATTATAGTTTATAATACTTTTTACGTTATTATTAAATAATATATATTACTTTTTATGTCTCAATTTATGTAGCACTAATAATTTCAAAAATCAATCAATTTTTTTATTTCTTTCAAATATTTTAAATTGAATGCACAAGAGCATAAATTATAAAAAAAAAAATCCAAAGGAGGGGCAATTAGATAAAAATAGCAACATTGGCTGAATTGAGTGAAGGTGGGGTCCACATTAAAGGTTAGGATAAACTATACTTTTAGTACTTTTTGGTCCACAAGAAAAAAAGCGCACTCAATATAACATTTAGTACAATATTATAAAGCATGAAACTTTTAAATTTAAGGCCTTAAATGACAAAAATAGCCTTTATAATAGTCACAATACCAATAAGCACACATGTTGAAGAGGTGTGTGCTTATGCGCATTTATTAGATAGTAACTAGTTAAAGAGTGCCCGTGCTAGGCACGTGCCCAACAAATATTGTTTCAATTTATTTGTTTTATTTTTATAGTCCGTTTAAAAAATAATATCTTTTTTTTTACAACTCTTTAATTTTATTTTTTCACATAACATGCTTAAGATCACAAGATTAACGAACATTTTAGTATATCCTGCATATTTTTAATTTAAGATCACAAGATTCAAAAGGTTTATTTACTTGATTTTTATAATTATATTCAAACATAATTTTAATTTTCAAATATCATTTTTAACTTGAAACAAAAACTCCCTTCGTTAATATTTACTTATCCAATATTGACTTGATACATCCCTTACAGAATAATAAATAGAATGATAATTTTACCATATCGTAAAATATAATAAATTGAACGTTTTAGAATATAATGGAGATAATATAATAAATTATTTATTTATTTTTAAAATTGAACAAATAAAGCTGTAAATGAACTTTAAAATTAAATTGTGAGATAAATTTATATTTTATTAAATTTGATAAGTATAAATTTTATTTCAAATTTTATTTTGAATATCTCATTTATCACATTCACCTCTCAAATAAATTAAATTACTTCCAAAAATATATTTAGTCCATAAATAAAATAATCCCTTATTTTATAAACATTAAAAAGAGACTTAATCATTATTGAACTTAACTAAAAGTTAAAATGGAGGGCAATTAAATAAATATGGCAATAATAAATAAATAGAGATGGGCCCACTTTAAAGAGATAAAGTACAGCTGCAATGCTCTTTGGTCCATAAAAAAAGACACACTCAATTTAACATTGAGTACAACATCAGTAAGCATGAAACCATAAACTTGAAGACTATTATATGACATTAATATCCTTTCACTTAAGCTGAAATGTCCAAATTATCCTACAAATGCCAAAGCAAACAATTCTTAATGCCAAAGCAGGCATGTTGAAGACTTGCCTGCTTTGCCTCTTATTAGAGATAATTAGATATAAATTTTAATATTGCAACATTGAAAAAATAAATGAAGAACAAAAGATTCAATGGCCCAAGAGGGCTCCAGAATTTCAGAAAATAATCTACATATGTTTAGAAGATATCCACGACAGAACGCGAGATGACCAAATTATCTTTTAAAAATGAAGTTAATTTCGGGAAGCAGGCACGTTGAAGTCATTGCACTAGCATGAATTGAACACATTAGGAATAGAAAGTCATTGCGTTACTGGGGCCACCCTCTTAACATTGAACCATAGTTGGCAAATTTTTCACACCTTCAATCGATACATGATCTACCCTATATTGTCATTCAATAAAACAATAACATTTTCCCCTCAATTGTTAAGGGCAGAGAGGCATAAAACTAACCTATGACACAAAAGTGCAAGTAGATGACATAGATAAAGCAACACGGTGATTTAATATGTAATAAATTCAATCACCTCTAAGCCATGAACAACATAGCTCTGAGATCCTTCAAGGTCTCATTCATGAAATACCATGAATCATCCTCGGTGTGCCAGCCTAGAACTTGGACGAATTCATACTCAGCAAGTGAGATGCAGTTCCAAAACTTGCATGTTGATGCAGACCACTAAAGTAGTGAGCATCTGAATGACACTTGGACATATTTAAAAAAATTATAAGAATTGATATTTGGGATTGAAGTTAGACTTGATAATTCAAATTCCAGTCACCTTAAATTTGAGATATTCAACCCAAATTTTTAGACAAAAAATATTTTAATTTTACTTGTACAAATAATATGCCAAACTCTAGACCTGGATTTTTTGTTTTTATTTTTGTAAGTCTAAAATTGATTTTGAAGCAATCATATTTACAAAAATCTAAAAACTTGGATTATTCCTCAAATAGCTAATATAGTCATTCTGTGAAATATGGCTGGGTTGAAATGGGCCTTAAATAACTTGAAGAAAACCCAGTCCGAGGGGAGAATTACTGATGTTGTTGGGCTGAACTGTTCATATATTTACCAATGCATAACACCAGGTGATTGATCCAGTGGATAATTTGCACAAATAGGATTATTCTGACCATTATTTATTTTTTATCACCATTTGCACATTTTCAAAAGTAAGTATTAAGAAACATCAACTCATCAATTTCATCATTTTTATTTAGCATCATTTCATACAAATGTTTTGCCTGCACGTTAGTTTCAAATGTTAAAGCATATACAATTTATTATTAACCCCGCGGCTTTTCTTCACATAATTTCCCCCCTTTTAAAAAAAAAATTAAAATATTGATTGGTTATACATTAGATTACTTTTTTTGGGGGTTAATTTTTGAAGATAGGTTTTTAAAATTTGAAAAACGGCTTTTGACATGTTTTTCAAGCGAATGTTTTCTCCCACTCGTAAAATTTCAACTTTCGGATATCGTTTTACAACTTTAACTTCAAATACTTTTTTTTGTCAAATATCACTCAATTTATGTCCAAACGCCTACTGATTTTTCAGGAATGATCTCACACAATCTAATTAGTGCTTTTGTTATCTCAACTAGCTGATGAACTAGGTAGGTCAAAATAATTCATCAGACAGATATATGTTCACCTAAACATATACCTCTAGTTTTTTCTTCAGCATAACGTTTGCCACCTCCTCCTGAATCATAAGCATCTAACTTTTTATTTATTAATATTAACAATGAGATAAATTATCGCTTTTTATATGCCCTCTAAAATCTAACGTAGATGCGAATTTCTCTCAATTTGCGGCCTAGCATATTATCGATTATATTAATAGGCAAATGTTTTTTTTTCATTAATATGGATAGCAATAATATGATTGATCATTGTGGGTATAATGGTGAATGTGCGGAACTAAGTTACTCAAATTTGAAACATCTATTATAGTTACTCTTATTCTTACATAGGGTTTCACGTTCATGAAATACAAAACAAGAACCGAATTATTTATCGCATTTGTAATGAGATCGTAGTAAGAAAATTAAGAAAGATGACAAGTAAGAACAAGTTAAACTTATTTTTTATGTTCTTCATATTTTTTATATGTATATTTTGTAAAAAGAAATTGATAAACCAGTGTCGGATAACATCGCTTGCCATAAGTACCTCCAGCCACGGCCCATGTATATAATGTATATAGTATATCAGCTTAAATGTATTTATATTTTGTATCTTTTTCTCCATCAAATTTGTTATTACGACAAGAAAAATATATAGTTGTGATGGACAAATCCAACATAAAGTTGTGGCGGAGTATCAAATTGTGACAAAATTGTTCTATCCTAATTCCAGAATTATTTTAATTTCACTATTTATACTAAAATAATCAAATTACTATCTCATATAGAAAATGAAATAAAATAATTTCATAGAATATTTTTACCTATTTCATCCCACGTACCAAACAACCCTTAAGTATTGAATGAAGGATCCTTGATCTTTTGGATTTTGGTATTGGTATCAATTATCAAAGACCTTGGGCCTCATAGTATCGACCCATAGATCTGCCATGTTAATTTGTGATATTATAGTACTATGGGTATCCTATTTTTTTAAAAATTTCACACTCGATATTTGATATTTATTTTGAGGTTCGATTAATTTAGATTCGCATATGAAAGTCTCATTTTGAGAGTTAAAACACTCCTTATTAAAAGCGATTTCATGCCTAGACTCGAATTCGAAACATCTTTCCGTAAGGATGACGGACCACTTACCAGTCCACTATATCCTTGGTGGTGTCTATCCTAAATGCTTTGAGAATAATTTATATTCTGAATAAATATAATTAAATTATATATATACTTGTATGAAATATTTTCTATTCTTGTTAAAATTTCTATTAGATTGTTGATATTTTCAGTCTAAGGGTAAGTTCACATTTGTCATGTGTGAATCCTAAATTGCATAAGCCAACCACAATCCAAGATAGCTAATGAGAACGACCTCCATAGATAACGAGACGTATCTAACTTTTATTTTTATGCGAATTTATGTTTTTTAATCCTAGCATGCATCTATATTATATATTTATACTCGCTTTGTTCACTTTTACTTGTTTATTAATATAATATATATATATTTTTTTTAATATTAATTATTTATCAAGATCTAAGACTAAATATCCATCAATCTGAATATTATGATAAAATACTTTTTGCACCCAAAATTAAGTGTCAATAATACTCATATCAGTCAGTATCTTTTAAAAAGTGTGAAGTCCAAACTAAACAACTAAAACAAGTAAACATGAACTGAGAGAGTAATAACCTATTATAATGGGATATATTGCATTGTGTCATTATATACTTTTTTTTTTCAATTTGTTTGATCTACTTTTCTTTTTAGTCAATTTCAAAAAAAATGATTCTTTCATTTTTTAGTAATTTTTTTTAATTTTAATTTTTCACATGATATATTTACAACCACAAAATTAAAGGATATTTTAATATATTTAGCATATTTTTAATTTAAAATCACAAAATTTAAAAATCTTCTTTATTTTTTCTTAAATTCCGTATCAAATCAAAATAGGTCACTCAATATTAAAACCGTGGGAGTATAACTTAATTTCTTTTTATGATAAGATGTAAGTCTCAATTATAATGGTGGGGCCGGTGATTTTAAGCCTAAAAAGGAAAGCACGACAAAGCAAGTATAATATCCACAGATCCTATGAGGCTTAGGACTGTACACGCACCCCGTGAAGATCGAGGGCCCGTTTTACCTACAATCCAACCTTTTTTTAATGAAATATATACGTATAGAAATTATATGGAGGTATTTTATTTGGATATTTAAAAGTTTTTTACGGATTTATTTATTTCTGAATAACTTTAGATAAAAAAAAATTAAAATTATTTATGATTGATGTTTTAGTAAAAATGACTCCGTTCAGCTATATGTATATGAATTCTAGATAAAAGTAACTAAGGCTCAGACAATAATAACTGAATTCTGCTACTCGTATAATTAAAATTTAGATAAAAATGATTGAACTTCAACAAAGTAAATATTCTTCAGACTCAAAACAGGTAAATTTATAAATTTTTATACAATACAAATATAACTTAAAAGATGATATTGTTAGAGTGGATAAAAGTTCACATTGATTGAAAAATTGACTAGTGGTCTGCTTATATTGATTTGAACAATCATCTCCTCATGAACTAAGCTTTTAAGGTATGATTTAGACCCACATTTCATATCTTATCAGATATTTACAAGAGCATAATTATATATATCAAAGAATAATCAATTAAACACTTTTAAGTAAAAAATTATAACATATATATACTAAATTTTGAAAGTATCCTTCAATATTATTATCGAAATTTCTGACTTCGCCACAGGCCATACGCGCACTTGGGCCAAATATACACACGCTAGATGGAAAAAGGTAGTTTAAAATCTAAAAAGATGTTGGTGGGGCTTCATCCAAATTATCCACAAGAGTCTTTATTAGTGGAGTAATGTCTCTTTCTGTCAAAACGTTTTAAAAAGTCTTATTGGGACTTCCAAAAGTCCAAAAACTTAGCAAAAAGGACCCGAATTCATAAGACCACGAGGCTGTTCAGTGCATACATCCACGTGGCAAGACGTGGTTAGCTGAATCATCAAATCCCCACGAGGGGAGATGATATATATCACGTGATTGCTGCATGCTTCCTGGACCCATATGCCATGGATAAGGTGTACACTCTACAGTTGTAGTAGTACGTACTCTATTTTTTTTCCTTAAAATAATGAGTAGTGAAAATGAAAAATACTGCTTCATGGGAATATTTAATAATAATGTCTCTCCAATCACATCATTCCATGCCTTTATACTAGTCACTCGGTTGTTGATGTGACACACTTTCCTTTTTAATCAATTTAAAAAAAAATATCATTTTTTTATAATTAAAAAGAAAAAAATAACTTTAAAATTTCTTTTTTACCCTTAATGAAATGATTTAACCACATAAATATTCAAGAATTATTTTAGATCACAAATTTCAAAAGTCTTTTTAAAAAAAAAATATCATCCAAGTCAAAAGGTGCCACATAAAATGAAACAGAGGGAGTATATTTTTTTAATTTCTTCTTATCAAATTAAAATTAAATAAATAAATTAAAACAAAGAGAGTATTATCTTTTCTCATGTGCTATTTTGTGGTAAGATATACTCAAATTTAAAATAAAATTTCTGATCCAGAGTTTAAAAAATTGCAATCATCTTTAATGGATACTTAAGAAGAGAACCCATACTCCTAAACCTTAATAAAGTTACCACGAAATAATGATAATTTTTTTATTTGTAATGTAAATTATTTATGTTATACTATTAATTTGCTTAAGAATATAATTTATATAGTTATTTATAACACTGCAATAGATGTAACCTCAAAAAATTGTACGTATACATATACTAGCTTTGTATCACAACTAAATTTGCTTTTATATCTGCATCATCTTATTTTTAAGGGTAATCAAAATTTAAGGGTGACATCAAATTGAAAAAGTGTCACAAAAAGATTTGCACATCCTTTTCACAACTAAGAGCCAAGAGGTTTCTTAATCAATGGTGTGAAAATATTTTATGACATCATTTTGAAGAGAGAAAAAAAACAAGGTAGAGAATTTTCATTCTTCTTGATTAGTGTTTCTTAAGATGAAGTGAAGCCTCCACGCAACTTATAATTTGAGAAGCACATTTATTTTAGTAGACTTGTTAATTATTTATCTATGTTATTGTTACCCGGAAGAATGCCATAAATATAAAAATTAAATAGAGTAATAAGTTATATTAACACATTAAATTATATTGATAATATAAAAAAAACAATTGCAAGTATAAAATTATAGGACTTAAATCCTTGCCATCGTAAAATTGTTGATCAAAGTAGGTGAACGTATCTTATATATCGTGTAACGAAAGGCTGGTGAAAGGATTGATTTGGAAAACAAGCAAAATATGCATTTTATATTAAATATTAAATATATTTTAAAAAATAAAGAGGCAAGAAGGCATTCAATTGCAAAACTATTTGATTGATAAAATAGCCAAATCCATCCTAACACACACAAGAAAGAATCCGATAATAGGTTGAGGGGCATTTAGCTTTTTTCTCTTATTATTTATGTATTTTAATCTTTTATAATAAAAATTATTTTATTTTTAAAGTTACTAATTTTACTTCTTATGAACAATACAAGTAACAAGAACAAAATATCAAGTGTAGTTCAATAAGTGAGGTATGAGAATGATATATCGACGTATTCACACTTATATCTTGTGAGATAGAGACAAGGACAAATTTACTTTACAAATTATGATGCATGTGAATTCATGGTCTTTTCGCTAAATTAAATATTTTAGGTACATATTTTTTAAAATAGATATAATATTATCTAATACTAACACTTATGCTCCAAACGAGTTTAATGGTGCATTTAGCTGAAAGTTAAAGTTATTTATCTAAATTCCAAACGAACTGAGATTAATTCTCAATAAATACATTTTTTCCTCCTTTCTTTAGTGATGCATTCATTAGGACTTAGAAATCGTAGATCCACTTCTGAATAGAGAGACTATTTTCAACAGACATTCAGTATAAAAGCTTTGTAATCAAAGTGGATATGTTTATCTGAGTTTGACTTGACACAGAGTTTAATATATTATAAAAGACATTTGAATCTTGTGGTCTTAAACTAAAGATATGTAGAATATATTAAAATATTTTTTAATCTTCTGAAAAGTTGAAATCAAAGAGTTGTCTTAAAAGGAAAGAAATATTTTTTTAAAAATGAACTAAAAGAGAAAAGTAGAACAAACAAATTGAAACGATGAGAGCAGTTATTTAGCTTTTAATTGACTTAATAATTTTAAAAAAATCAGCATTATTATTTAATGTAAATAAGTTAAACCTTTTATTTATTGAGTGGTCTAAAAATAGGAAGACAGCTGGATAAGATATGACTATGAATCTTTCTACTCCTATAAATAGCACCTGGCTCAGAGATTAAAGAATATACTCAAGAATACAGCTAAGTCTTTGAGGAAAAAAAATACTAGTAAAAAATGGTGAAGAAACCAAAATGTTGCCTTTATCTGCATTTGCACCTGCACCTGTTATATCTCTCCACTCTTTCTCTCTTGTTTTTTGTATGGTTCTTTTATATCCTCAATCTTTATTTTATCAAAAAAAAATGAAAATAAAAAGCTTGAATCCATTACATATATATAGTATTGTTGTTCTAGGTAGTGGCGGATCTACCTTTTGTTCAACGGGAGTCAATTGACATTCTTTCATAGATTTATATTGTTTAATTTTTTTTTATATTGAATTTCTTTGAGAAGTACAAATTATATTTCAACTCAATTTTTTAATTAAAAAAATCTTGATTTCGCCACTAATTCCACCTAAGAAAGGGAAGTTGGAGGAAAGAGGTGCGGGTTCAATTGCAGGTGAATGACATTTTGGATAACCTTGAAATATTGACAGTGACGAAGTTAAAAATTTTTACAAGAGCAAAGAAAATGTTTGAAAGTCAAACTGATTCAATCCTGCTACCTGAGGTAATTTTTGAACTATCTTTACGATTCACTAAAAAGGGATTCAATCATTTTTGTATGCATAGGAAGATTTAAAAAAAAATCTATATGTTTTGTACTATGATTTTTCAGCGAATGACATTTAATTGAACTCAGGCCCGACTCAACAAGATTAGGGTCTAAAGCCAAATCTTAGAGAGAGGCCCTAAATATATTAAAAAAATTAAAAGAAAAGATCGTTTTATATATATTTTTGGAATTTATTTGGTTCTTCAAGTTTTCTCTTTCTCTCTCTTCTTTATAAAATCGGAATCATAATTTCTAGTTGACATATTTAAATTGAATAAATTATAATAATAACTAAAACAAGAATATATACTTATGAATAAGAATATCAACAATAACAAATTTTCAAGAAAAACTATAACAAATTTTCAAGAAAAATTTGAGTTTCTCACATGAAAAACTATTTTCCAAAAATTGTTTCATTCCCCTAAACACCCAGCGATCCCCACAGTAAATATTTTACTTCCTTCTTAGAAATTTCTTTTTAACTTTATAAGTACATATAATTTTTTTAGAAAATAAATATGTATAAGTACCTCTTTAAGAAAAAATGAGACCCCAATTTTTTGGGAACTCCAAGCGATTGCTTTAGTGGCCTAGTAGTTAAGTCGGCCCTAATTGAACCCCCTTCACACCGTACAATTATGTCTTTCCATGAAGTGGGTGGTACCCTATATATTTAGGGCTTTTAAAAAACAATAGTCTTCAGCTTATGATATTTTAGCAGGTTTAAATAAAAATATTTTCAGGCTGTTGTAGCGAAAGATGGAGTCTTTGGGAAACAACTTCATCTCTTACCCTGACAAAATAGGGGTAAGATTATGTACACACTATCTTTTCTAGATTTCACTTGTGGGACTACATCGAGTATGTTGTTTTTGTTGTAGCAAAACATGGGTGTTTTTGATGGCAGATTCTTGGAGATCAAGCAAATACAATAACAACATACCCCGTGTATCCGGAGATCAAGCAAATGTAAGTACTAATTAAGAGGTCTGCCCTATTTATAAGAAACGTAGAGAAATTGATCTAAATTCTCCTTTAAAGAGTTAATTTCATGCTGAAATTTTTCAGGGTTTCGAACGAAAGGAGATCGACAAACAATCAGTATGTTTAATCTGTTTCTATAATGTTAAATAATTGTGAAATTATACTGGATATGTTATTATTGAATGTCAAATAATTAAATTAGGATAGATCTTATATATGTTGATTCAATTGGAGTATATATATCTGAAGCCTAACGCCTGGTCTAAGATGTATTTGATCTGATTTCTCCTTTGAGGGATTGGGGCCTAAAGTCTTTAATTAGGGATTTAGAGATCTAAAAGACTAGAAACCCTCTTCTTTGCAATGTATAGTTAGATCTCCTAATAACAACCATTCTTTATAATAATTTTTCACTATAATGATCTAATTTCTTTGGAACCGATTTAATTTTCATGTTATGTTATGTTATATGGTACATTCTTTATAGTAAAATTTAGCAATAATAGCTAAAAAGGTCCGGAGAATAATATTATTATAGATATGTTTGACTGTACAAGGAAATGGAGTAGAAACTTAGCAAAAAGAGGTTTAAGTCCATGAAAAGGTATCTTGATCTTCGACTGATCTGCAAAATAGCCACTAATTAGGGCTAAAATACTTTTTTTTAATGGCACATTCAAGATTGATTCTTGTCCTTGTACCATTTATAAGCAGTCTTATTAGCTTTGTGTTGATAATTGATAATATAGAATAAACCTTCTTTTATGTGATTAGATTAGTAGTATAAACTAGCTACTGTTCATGTAAATTATTATTTATTATGACATTTTGCACAATTTTATTGTTGATCTATTGCAGTATTTAATTGTTGGGAGGGTACTTTCTAGAATCAATGGTCACAAAGACCTAATATTATTCTTATTACAAGTGATTGTTTGATTACACATGTAGCATTTCATTTCCCTAATTTCATCTTCCACAACTTAATTAAGTACTCCATCCATTACAGTTTATGTAATATTATTTTCTTATTAGTTTGTTAAAAATGAATGACTCATTAGATTTTTTGTTTTATCCTTAATGACATGCTATTATAGTCGTACATCAGATAAGCCACCTCTCGGACATAGTTACCAAACAAACATAATTTTCAAGAATTTAAGTAGCTTTAATTTGATATGATCCGTGGTGGACTCTTGATTATGACAAAAGAAAGTGATAAAATATCTCATAATTATGAAAACTCTAGTCAAGAAAATCATAATTATACCAAATGTGTTATAAAAGTTATATACCAAATATTTACTTTCTTGTCATCACTTTATGTTCTTTTCCTTCCTTCCTTCTCTTTTTTTTTTTGTTTCTTTTACATTTAATGTCTCCCCCCACACACCCCCAACCCCAGATAAAAATTGAGTGTTTGTTGTTAAAATATATTTTGTCGAAATAATTTATTTGCATTAGACACTGATATCTAGAAATTCACTATTATATTGTTGGGGAATTGAGAAAGCTTGAAAGTCCAACGTGGTCTCGTTTATTTTTAGATTGTTGAACTCAATTTGCTATTGGATTTTTGATCGACTTGTTATTTAATTTGGATGTACTGATTGAATTTTGGTGTTGTTTACATGTATGTCTATATTGATTGACTTGTAGATACTCTTATTCACGTGTCATTGATACATACTTTTTAATTTTACATATAATACGTAAATTTCAATATACTAATTAAGTTATACGATTATAGAAATACAATGTTTTGTTTTCGGTGTTATACTCTACATAAGTTAATATTGAGTTGAGTTATTAGTACTAGAAGTGCAGTGTTTAAAATAATTGAACTAATGCTAAGATTATTTTTTCTTACTCAATACAAAGAACTCCCGAAAGATTACAAAGATTGCTTGGATGGTAAGCACCCTCCACCTCTAATTTTAAAATTGTGAATTCGAGTCACTAAGAGAGAAAAATGTGAAAGCTCTTAGAAAGGGGTAATTTTATTTTATTTTTAAAAAAAGACTTCTGAAAGTATATTCGGGCCAAGGGCGGAGGTATGTGGGTGAAGGGGGTTCGGAACTCCTTAGGTGAAAAATCATACTTCATTGTATATCAAATGTTAAAATTATTTTTTATATTATATACTCTTTCCATCCCATTTTATGTGGCACATTTTTCCTTTTAATCCGTCTCAAAAAGAATGTCACCTTTCTTTAATTAGAAGAAAAATTAACTTTGAAATTTCCCTTGTACCCTTAATGAAATGATTTACAACCACACAAATGTTCAAGGAGTATTTTAGACCACAAGTTTCAAAAGTCTTTTTTTTTTTTAAATATCATGTCAAGTCAAATGGTGTCACAAAAAATGAGACGAAGGAAATAATAGATATTAAATCCCCTTAATTTATTCGTATTTTACTTCTTTATATTTTGAATCCTAACAAACACCAATTCGGACTTTGTTTAAATGACAAGCTAACTCGAGAATAACTTATTGTCAAATATTGAAAGTGAAGGACCTTATTTTCTTTGTGCTTTATCATATTAATATCCTTGTTTTAAGACCAATAATTGCAAGATGTGTTCATGTCTGGTGTACAGTCAATGAACTTTGATAATCTTCTGCTCTTTTTCTTTTGCTTGACATATAAAGCTGCTCTTTTATCCCATCGTACAAAAACTAGCAAAGAGGATAATTCATCTTTGTTTTCACACTTCTAAATGATTATACAAGGTTAAAACTTCTTATTATTATACACAACATCCAACATGTAACAAAAGATATTGTTAAAATAACAGTAATGCGAATTCATGCATATTTATTACATGAACAATTAAGTAATCATAGTCGATGATAATATTGTTGTGTCCATCATTATTACAAAATTGTAAGTGAGATTTTCACCTCATGACACACTTCTTCCAGAGTCGCAAATAAATATAAGGACCCTTTTCTATTTTATCTTACTATGTTTGTTAAATAGAATTAAAATTTATCTTAAAATCCAAATTAGACTAATAAGCCTTTGTCTGCTATATTTAAAACTAATAAAGGAGTTGATTGTTGACATAACAGGGTGGTGCCCTAACCACACCACAGGCGAATTGATCTCAATCTTTTAAGAATTTTCATTTTCTTTAATTTATTGTTTAGTACTAACCTTTTAATTTACACATTATCATTCATATTTTTCACGATTTCCCCTGCCATAACCTATTTATTTCATTGCAAAATCTTGATTAAAGTCATTTGTGACTGTCATGAGAGTAACAAACTTAGGGGTGACAGATGGGGGTTTGAATTAAATTTGAACAAGTTAAAATGTATTGAATCAATAAATGGGTTATTGTTACCGCTGCCCAATAGTTAGTTATATTAGGTTGACATGAATTGAGTTAAACAATGAGTGATCACTCAATGCGCCCAACTCTTACAAAGTTCTAATTTCTTTATTTACTCCTTCCGTCCATTTTTACTTGTTACATTTTTGTTTTTCAAAAGTCATAAGTAAATGTTGTTTTCCAGCACTGTATTATGAATTTGGGCTGGGGCGGCCGACAGTCATCACGTAAGCTTTGGTAAAACATTTTTGGGCCTTACTAATTTGGGCTGGGCCCACTATCTATTACACTTGTGCTACTCAATGACTATGCAAGGTATTCTTACTTTTTGGATGGACTCTTCGTAGGCGTTTGGCCATGAGAATTTTTCACTTTTTTTCAGAAAATTATTTCACTTTTTTCTGAAAATAGTGTTTGGTCATAAAAATTTCAAATACAACTCCGGAGTTGTATTTGAAAAAGTGAAAACACCCAAAAGTGTTTTCCAACTCACTTTTTTCACTTTTAAATTATTATTTTTGAAAAAATCCTAAATTTTTTATTTTCATAAATAACCCCATTTAAATTATATTTCATTTTTAAATCATATTTTATATTTTTTAAAAATATATATTTAAGATCTAGATAATTATTGCAAAAGTTATGGCAAAACACAACTCCAACTCCAACTCGAACTTTAAAAATTCCAAAAAATTTTAAAAAAAATTGGTTTTCATGGCCAAACAACACCTTAATTATTACTGCTGAGTGCTGATGGTAATTGGTAACCAATTTGCTCAACCAAATCTAATTAGGTAACATTTCATAAATAGCTATAGTTTGCTAAATTATTCGAGGCACATAGCTTAAGTTTCTTAATTACAAAGCGTAGCTAATTTTAAGTTCTAAAATCAGCCCTCGATTTATATATAAATGCTTATATACGTATATACCATAAAAATAAATTCCTAAAAATCAGTTAAAAAAATCTTTTTAAAATAAGAATCTCCATAAATCACGCGTCTTTCACTCTCACTAATATTCTCTCTTCATAATTGACTGGTACAACTGAAAAATCTTAGATACAAATAACCATTCATATACTTTGAAATTTCGTATACTCATGTATTCACCTAATGTATATATGTATTTGAGATTCAAGTCAACTAAGCATATACATTTTAAATGTATATACTGATATGTATAAATCTCATATACATTTTAATCTCGAAAGTTTGAATCTCAAAAGTATGAATCTCATATACAAATGTATAACAAAAAACAAAGCATTCCAATTGCACAAATTTTAATTGTATATATCAAATTGAGATTCATGTTAACTAAGCATATACGTTTCAAATGTATATAGTGATAGATATAATCTCATATACAAAACTCAACTGAGATTCAATTATACAAAATTCAAACCCAAATTTAATTATACTTTTTATATATATACCTTTTAGTTGGTATATACTCATATACATATATAAACATCACCAAAATATAAATATTGTGCTTCCAAACAATATGACTGTAGATAATTGGGGTATACATTTTGAAGTTTTAAAAGATGGTGTTCCCCCAATATTTGGATGGGTAGATTGTTGTATACCTCCTGTAATCCTCTTAGATGAAATATTATTCGCCATTGCTAATTGTTAATACTAAAGAAGGATGAAATTGAAGAAATTAGGAGCAAATCGATTGAAGAATTAGTGAAAATCTGAAGAAATACAAAAATAAATACAATGAAAAACTTCAAAATGTATTTTAGAGAATTGAACTGAAAAATCTACACTAATCCGCCATGGTAGTTACATGATTTTAGGGGATTATGATTTGGGGAGTGAATAGTAGATGAAATCGTGAAAGAAATCGTGTGTAATGGGGGGAGCGTGAAATCCGCCGCAATTTGGGTGAGAGGGAACTTGGGAAGGGTTTGGTAGTATCTCAAATACTTTTCGTTCTTTCAATTATATATGTTGGACAAAAAAAATAGCTACTTATTTTAAATTATAGCTATAAAATATAATTATGGTAAACTTAATCCACGTCCTGTAATTAAGCCCTTCATATTTTATAGCACGTAATTTTTCCATCTAATTATTTGTGTGTTTGGAGAGATACGCATAAGGATATAAATGGACAGTCTGGTGCACTAAGTTCTTGCTACATGCGAAATTCGAAGAAGGGTTCTCTTGTCAAAAAAGAGAGGCTATCTCATAATATAATAAAGACATCAACATTACTATAGAACAAGAGCTTTTATATTAGTATGGAAAAAACCGTCAATGACAGCACTATTAGCCACAAGTTATAAACCCAACGTCCATTGAATTCTACTCAATGAGCGTTTCAGAAGATGCGCAAAAAATATATATAAAAAAAATTGGGGCGAAGTGTCTAATAAAAATATCTTATCTTATGTTCAAATGCTTCATTGGAATATGTTATAATTTGAATGCCTAAATAAAATTTATTAACAAGTTTAAATAGTTATCAATATATTCAACCTAATTAATTTGTTCAACTTATTCCATTGAGCTATTGTCTGGACATTGTTTTTTTCCGGATAAAATCCAGAAATAGTCATGTATGAGTTTCACCCATGGAATTTCAAATCACATAGTGTCTATTTTTCAATTACAAAATTAAAAAGTGAGCTAGCCCGCGCTATTACTATGTTTTTTTCTTGTCTTATTTCAGAAAAAAAAATTACAATGAGAATATTCATTCTAATTCCTATGAACTCAGGGGAGTATCTGATTAATCTAGCTGATAAATTTATATGATTCGGGTAATTAGTTAAGTTGGGTGATTTTGTTAGTTTGATATAAATCATATTTAGAAAAAGTATATTAAAATTATAAATATTATTTTTTTTACAAAACACAACTTCAATTTTAAAAATTCCAAATAATATGAATAATACTTAATTTTCATGGCCAAACACCCATTAAATCGAGAGAAGACAGAATCTTTTATGCTTCTTTCTAGTTTTAACTTTTAACTGAAGGGGACGATGAATGACAGCAATATCTTTGGAGTAAGTTTTTTTGCTTCAGGCAAAAACTTATAAAGCTGAATTAGGTTTCTATCAGTGAGTATTTTTATATAATAAAAAGTTCTTTAAATACCAGATAGTACATCCCTATTTAAAAAACATTCATATTATTATTAAACACACGCATGCATATCTCTCAGTATGTCAGTTAGATTTTCACAAATTTTGACCTTTCGTACACTTCAATAAGGATAAAAACTTATCCGCAACGAATATTTACAATAAATTTATACAATTTATCATGACAAAGTGATTTAACGTAGTAAAAATATAAGTTAAGACATGACAAGGATGTAACAGCTTGGTATAAACACTTGTGTAAATTTTTACACTTCAATAACTATGCAAGGTAATGCATACACTAATAAGATTGCTCATTCTAAATTTATTGATTCTAAATTTTGAATTTGTCTGTGTTAAGCCATAATTAAGCAAAATATAGTTGGAAAACAGTATTTCCTTTGTCCTAGTTTATATGATTCACTTTCCTTTTTAGTCAGTCCCAAAAAGAATGACACATTTTTATATTTAGTAACAATTTAACTTTAAAATGCTTATTTTACCCGTAATGAAATGATATACGGCCACACAAACATCTAAAACTTATTTTAGACCATAAATTTCAAAATTCTTTCTTTCTTTTTTGGTTAAACTACCAAAAGAGACATACCTCCTTACCATATTTACTAACTCTCTCACTACTTTATTTTAATTACTTAATATACCACATATAAACACTCTGATACATCGCTCCAGGTCGTGATAAATCGTCTCACCTCGTGATACATCTCCCCGATGTATCAAAGGTAATTATCCAGAGGTGAGACGATGTATCACGCCTTGGGGCGATGTATCCGAGCGAAGTGAGGTGAGAAAAAGAGTAATTAGCTCCCAAAAATGTGTGTTTTATGTAAGTTACCCTTTTTTTAAAAACTTTGTGTCAAGTTAAAGTAACTCATATAAATTGGACGGAGATAGTAATATACTAATCCAAAAAAATGTACTATAACTTTTGTAGTTGAAATTAATAGTGTGATGCATGCTGCAAACTCTGAAGGGCTTTCAGACTCAGAATAAATAAAGGGGAAACAAACAATACTGACAAAATATGTTTTCGTCTTTTATTTTGGACCCTACTCTTTTGGAAGGAGGTATATAGTAAAACTTTCCACTCTGTTATCTCTATTTTTGCTATTAATAAAAATTCATCGAGCCACAAAAACACCTTGTGTCAATCTTCCTTCTTGTCTTTTATCTCCAAGGAATAGTACTCTTTTTTTTTTTTTTTTTTGGTTTTTTAGTTCGATGTTTGATACTCATTTTAAAGTTTATAATGCTTTAAATTTGTGCTTTTTAGCAGAATCTTTTCTCATTTGCATAGCTTAAAATTTCGAATTTGAAATCTTTATTAAAAATTGGATATGATGGTCAGTCACCTGTTACATTTTTTATCCTTTTTCTTTCTTGCTTGATGGGACAATCCTTTATCTTTTGATAATTTTAATTTCAAATAATTTCTTTGAATCTACTTCTGCAAGGAAAAATTAAAACGGTTGAAAGGGGGAAATTTAGTGCACGTTTGATCATGAATAGTTTTTACTTTTTTTTGAATTTTTATTCTGAAAAACTATTTGGACATAAAATTATTATAATTTTTTGAAAATTAAAAAACTTTAAAAAGTTATTTTCATAATTATCACTCCAAATCACTCACAAATTTTTTAAAACAATTCTAATTTATATTTATGTCCAAGCGCAACTTCAATTTTCAACTACCACTTTTAACTTAAAACAAATAATACTATTTTCAAATTTTACGGTTCTTATATCCAAACGTCCACTTAAACTCTTTGAAATGTATGGGTTGACTTTAGCGTCCAATGTGAATTCAATTGCGATTACTTATTGCGCCTAATAAAAATAAAAATCACCTTTACTGTTGGATCAATGCACATGTGATTCAAGGAATAGTTAAGTCATGGCACTTGCTTTGATCTTGTCCATTAAATTTCAATTTTTTCCACCAATATTTTAAGACAGCTAATAGTTCAATTTTTTTTTAATAAATGACCAATTCTCCCGAAAATACTTGTGGTATGACCTTTAGGGTCGTTCGATTGGGAATAAGTTATCTCAGGATTAATTATCTTGCGATTAGCTATCATGGATAAGTTATCCCACCATGTATATGAGATATCCTATCACATCACTATGGTATAAATGGTAGGATAAGTTATCCCAAACTTGGCAACTAAACAAGACACCAAAATTTTATCCCTGAACTATTTTTTTATCCCAGGACTATTTATTTTTATCCTCATACCAAACGACCCCTTAATTTATCACTTGTTTTTTTTTTTGTTGTTGCAAAAAGAAAGTCTCAACACGCTACAAGAAAAACAATAATTTGTGACGAAATGTTAATGATGCACCACTCATTAGTATAAGTCACAAAATTGTGATTAATTATGTTACATTTGTGATAATTTATGACGCAATTCATGAATATGAACGAAATGTATTACATGAATTTATGATAATTTGATTCTTTCTTCAAAAACTTTTTGTGACACTTGTTTAATCAAATCAAATCAAATATCAAGTGTAATTTTACAAGTGTAGTTTGGAAAAAATAAAGTGTACACAGATCTTACCCTTACCTCGTATATGGAGATTATTTCCAATAAACTTTCAGAAAAAAAAATTGCAATTGGGTTACTTTCTAGTAGGGTTATAAGTAGTAGAGATAAGTCAAATGAGAGTTATTTATAATAATAATATATGCTTTACTAATACAAATAAATCGACTCGTGTTTAAATTTAATAGGCTCAGGATTCCAAGTTGTTGTAACGTTGACATTATTCTAATGCTTTCTTATTGGAAAATTTTAAAAAGAGTTAGGTTTAGATTATTGCTACTCAATAGTACTGTAATAAGCAAGAAAAGTCTTGACACTTATATGACTGTCAAACATTTTCACATTATTGGTCAACTAAAATTAGTTACATCCAACTATTAGTTTAATATATTTTTTTACATAAGCTTAATTATAAGGAAAAAAAACATTTTTATTTTCCAAGTGGAGTACTTTGGTTTGTGTATATTATAGACAAATATGGCTTACCTAAGGTGATACTACTTGTAAGCAAGGTCAACTTTAATGGGGACATTTAATTAGGAGTACTTATTTATTATATCCACAAAAAAACAATGGTCAATGATCAATCAATCAAATTGTAAGCCACCCCACCATCCATTATAGGACCATTTATTAAATATACGAGAGATAAACTCTTCAATTATTACCAAAAAATAAAAAACTCTTCAATTGCCGTGATAGGCGTCTAGTTTTCACCATCATCAATAAAAAAAAATTACAATTATATTATTAAAGGAAAATGAGGTTTGGACCTTAACTATAACGGTAGAAGGCGGGAAGCTCATCAAGTGAATTAGCCCTCAACCTCGAGTTTTTACTATCTTTCATCGAGATTAATGTTATTTTCCTTTTCCCTTTCCTTTTGCTTAATTTTACATTTTTTTCTTTCATTTTCATAATTTGAATACAAGACCTCTGATTAAGGGTAGAAGAATTTTTATCATCTCACTACGTACATACACTACTCGATCGATGCATAATGCAAAATTTTATATTACCCATGTCGTACAGAAAATGATGCCTGTCCCAACCAACATGTTATATGGCAAACGAATATTATATATAACTTGTGAAGGTTTAATTTTTGAATAAGACTGAGATTCTGATTTTTGTTTTCTTGTCATTTTCATATCTTTAGCTAAAATGCTGCCCCTAAAGATTTCCTGTACGTATTATATTATCTTCTTTTGCTGGCATGACTCTTTAATTAATTCTGATTGTACAGGATCTTTAATTTTCTTTAGTTGGTATATGAGGTATATCACCATTATGTATTATAGCTATAATCTCTTAGCTTTGTTAGGATCCAATGGTTCGGAAATCAAAACCTCACTAACAAGATGAAAGGTCAGGTAGTCAATTAATTGATCTACTATAAAAATCTTCCTATCTGCTAATTTATGTGGCATATTTTTTCTTTAATCTGTTTAAAAAAGAATGTCACTTTTCTATAATTAGAAATAACTTAACTTTTCAATTTCTCTTTTTATCTTTAATGAAATGATTTATAGTCACTAAAATGGTCAAGGAGTATTTTAGAACATAAATTTTAAAAGTCTTCCGTTTTGAATTTTTTTGTTTACATCAAATCAAATAGTATCATATAAATTTACACAAGGGAGTACCAACTTTGGAAAGAAAAGAAAGGCTGATTTGCTAGAAAGAACTTACAACTTATTGACTTATTGTGTATATATATAGTGCAAAAAGTAGTACTCAATTGTTTTATTGAAGAACAGTGGATGCTTTCCACCTAGGCGAAAGATAGGGCGTCAGGCGAGCGCAAAAAGTATTTTCAGTTTCTGACTCTTGCATCATGATATGATAGGCTTCTTGACTTTCCATGAACTCAATTTACATATTTTTCAGAGTTGTAGACAAATAGGCTGGAGACTATATAAGGATAGGGAAAGTAGGGGTAGCAGGAGTACTAGCTAGTAGTAGTACATAAAACATACTTTCTCCGTCCTAATTTGTTTGACATCGTATAACTTTACGCAACATTTAAGAAGAAATAGAAAAAAACTTTTAAAATTTGTGATCTAAAACAAACTTAAATCACCTGTGGTAAAGGGAAAATGTTATACTTAAATTTTTTATTATAGAAAGGTACATCCTTTTTAGATGGACTAAAAGAAAAGTGTATCACATGGACAAGGAAAGTACTAAATAATCATCATGATATATTACATCATCACTACCACATAAAAAAAAAATGTACAAAAGATAAATTAAAGCTAGTAATTCAGTGAAAGCAAAATAGAAGCTTTCCATTAATCAATTCCATCACAAGTACTCACAACCAACACAAATTAATTAACCCCAGTACCCTATATTTGTCTTGTTTTCATCACCATTGTAGAAAAACAAATTGTTGTTATTATTACATCCATTGCCATTGCTAGAGCTACTACTAATCAGCTCCTTAACTTCTTCAATATTAGAAGTATCATACTGGAATTGACTACTTTGAAAGTTGTTCCCAAAATATCCATTTAACTTTTGATCATGATGATCAGCCCAAGTGCCTCCATTGTTACCATAATTATCAAGTGTAAATTTTTGGGTTTCTTCAAAACTACTTCTTGGAATTTGATTGCAACTTCCATCAGATGAGGAACAACTTGCTTGCATGGAATTTATTAAACTCTCCTGGCACTGAAAATAGGAATATTGATGATTTGTACCTAACTGAAAGTTCATGTTATTATTGTTGTACATGAAATTTGGCTGCAGTGATGAGATGGGCTCTAGATATGAATCTTTAAAAAGACTTGAAATTGCTTGGGATTGGAGTTGGGGTTGAAAAGTTGTAGGAGGAAAGAATAAATTTGGTGATTTAATTCTCTGGTTATTAGATGATGAATGAATAAACCCCATGAGCTTCTTCTTAAGCTTTGTGTTCCAATAGTTTTTGATATCATTGTCAGTCCTTCCTGGTAATTGAGCTGCTATAATTGACCACCTGATACATAAATGTATATGATTTAAGTTATATATATTGACCGTGTAAATAAACTTTATACTCTATATTAATTTAATTTAACCGACTACAGATGGTTATTACACTATTTATAAGATTAGTAAGTAAATCAGAATTCCTAAGAAAAGTTACATGTTGTTTTAAGTCAACTTAACATATAGTGTAAAATCTCAATATACAAAATGTAAACTCAAATTCATAAGATATACATTCAAATCTCTTTATAATAGAATTTTTTGTTTGGATTTTTTTGGTTGCTACAGGAAAATGTTATTACAGAGATGATATGATATAACATAACATGAAAATTGGTTTCAAATTAAAAGATCTTGATTGTTATAGTGGAACATTGTTAGAAAAGATGACTGTCATGGAGGTCTGACTGTATGTACTGTAATTAAGTTCCATCTAGATAATTGGATAATATACAAGAAGAAAAATCCTCAAAAAAGAAATTTTTTAGAATAGTTTAACATTTTTGGACTGTTTCCTAACAGCTGTATGTGTGTAATTAAAGACTTGATCCAAGATCTAAATCTGGCATGCATGCAGAAGAAATCACCAAAAATAGCAGAATCTTTAGTGAGAACACAACAAATTAATTAACTACTAATACTATTACTTTACTTTTTGAGTCTTTAGGAATAATATTTATCTTTTCCCTTTTTCTACACCATTGAAGTTCTTCCTTCAATTTTCTTAATGGGTTTATTTTAGTCTCAAAAGTCATATGTAAACACACATGATAACTGAAGAAATTTAAGGGGCATCAAACCAAAAATATTGGAGAATTGTTACATAAATTTGACTTTAAAACTTTGTTACCTGCTTCCAATATTGGCATACAAGCTGCATATAATTCTATCTTCCTCATCAGAAAAATCACCATGTTTGATATTAGGCCTCAGATAATTTAGCCATCTCAATCTACAGCTCTTTCCACATCTCTTTAATCCTGATACAAAACCATAATCTCATCAAATTATATAAACAGAAAAGAAAAAAGAAATACATTTCCACACAGTCATCAACACATAGTCGGAGTCGAGATTTAAACTTTTTTGGTTCTAAATTTTCGGATGTACCTCCTCATTAGTAGTAATCGCGTAGTTTCTTTTTCTTCCGTGTTTATATTACTATCTTGTTACTTTATTTGCTTTGTATCATGTTATTTTGTTGTCTTAGTTTCCTTGCAATCCTACTTTGAATTCTTTTTTTTTTGTTTGAGCCAAGAGTCTATTGGAAGCAGTCTTTCTACCTCACAAAGATAGGGGGTAAGGTTCGCGTACATCCTATCCTCCCCAGCCTTACGTTGGGTATCTTGATATTGTTATTGTAATTTCGGATGTACATATTGGTCAAATTTCCTAATACAAATAGTACAAGATTTGAACTAAGCTATTGAGATCAGCCGAACCTGTACGTCACCTTCTAGCTCCACCCATGGTCATTAACACACATAGAGAAAGATAGAGAGAGGGGATGAAATAAAAAGAAAGAATATAATTTTGGTTTTGTTACCAGCTTTTTGAGGAAGAGCAATCCAATTTCCACCAGTTCCATATTTGTCAATGAATTCTTTAAGCTTAGCATCTTCTTCAGGTGACCATGGCCCTCTTTTCACATTATTCTTATCACAACAAGGAGCTCTTCCCATTTCTCCTTTATTCTTCTTCTTTTTTTCTCTATCTCTGTCTCAAAATTTTGTTGCTTTTTCTTGGAAGTTTTCTTAGTTTGCTCTCTTTCTAGAGAAATGGACAAGGTTTCTATCTTGTTCTGTTATTGTCTTATATTAAGAGAGACCTGGGATTTAAAACAATTAAATAAACCTTCTTATAATAATAAAATATATATATTAAGAGGTACACAAGTCAAATGGGACAGGCCTATTTTCTAATTTCTTCTTTTCAAGTAGTAGCTGACAGAAGTTTCCAATATATTACACTATTACTATTGGAAAAGGTCTCTTTATAAAACTTATGTGTTTACCCTGAAGTTTAAGGATCCCAAGTGTTTCATGTGTTCAATTTAAAAAAAAGCTGCTTAACTAATATGATGGGTGTAGCTGGATTAATAATGCTGATAGAATTATAGTTTATGTTAATTGTAACTATTTCTAGGAATAGTAATCATATGCTAACAACCTTTGTTTTACTATATAGTCTGCGTGTACATTAGTAGAATACTAAAATGCTACCTAACAAAATTAGTAGCATACACATATGGGTAAAAAACAATATATCCCTAAATCATATAAATGGACAAATACAAGAGACACACTGTACAACATTACAAATGTGAGCGTGTGAGTAGGGCTGGGGATCGGAGGAGGTTAGAGTAAGAATGTTTTATCTCAATACTTTCGAAAAGCATAAATAGTCTTGACATGACTAGTAATCAGTATCGGAATAAGTTATTTTTGTCAAAGGGTGGAATAATAGTGTTGGAATTAGTTATTTCGGGATAAATAATAAAATAACGAAAAATACCCATGAGGTTCCTTAAAAAAAAAATTCACTAAATAAGGTGGTGGGTATTTTTGTAAATAAACAATCTCTTCTTAGAAATAATGCAATGCATACTATTTTTAATACAATAAATCAAATATAAATAAAAAATAATAGCAGGATAACTAATTTCATAACTAATTTTAATATCACTAAATTAGTAATTTCGGCATAACTTGTCTTCAAACCAAACGATCCCTTAACTATATTCATATCCGAATTCACATATACTAAGAGGATAAAATGTTACCTATCAAAGAAAATTAACTGATATTCAAAGTAAGTTCGAATTAGAAACCTCTAAATAGTGGTGTGTAGGGATGACAACTATTCTACGACACTCTTGGTATGATCTTTAGTATTGGTCATATATAGATCTTTGATTCCAAAATTTAAAATAATATTTGGAGATTATGTTATTTTAAATAACAATTTGTTTGTCAAATTGATTGATCATCATTTCAACTTTAAATTTGAAATATAGACTTCAACGTTTGAAAAACACATCTAAAATTTCTAAAGTTTTCTCAAGTTCTCAGTCACAAAACTTCATCTTTATTTTCAAGTTCAAACATAACTTCTAACTATCAAATACAATTTTCTTCCACTTCAATTTCACCTTCAAATACTATTTTTTTTACTCCTTTAAATCTCAAACGCCTACTAGGAATGTTTCATTTCCTTCTCTTTTTTCTTTTTCTTCTAACAAATGACCAAAACATTCAAGCACATTTCGAACTACAAATAATTGTCTGCAAAACCATGTACATATGGGATTTAAACAGTGACGTATGAGAATGATTATGTTGTCCTCTCTCTTAGCTTGTATATATAGTCACAGAGATATCAGGTGAATTGTATTCATTGGTTGTAAATGAATGTTCAGGTGCTTTTGGATTAATTGACTCTATCAATGAATTGTCCCTTTTACACACACTAGCGCATAGAGACAAATCATATTTACTGCTCCTCATCTTACACTCTTCCAACGTCCAATTAATGAAGGGTCGCAAGGAGAATTTTAGTAGCTCAGTTAATTGGTTATTTGAATTTTCATCTAGTTGATGAGGATTCAATTTTTCGCCTTGTAATCAGATTATTTCTGCATTTTGGATATGAAGTCTCCCAAAATCCATTTATTTTGGAATGAATAGAGTATCAAAATTGTAATAAATGATAAATCTGAACTCATACTTTTAAAAATACACGAGTTCAACACCTGAAAGCGAGTCTTGATGTAATTGGTAAAGTTACTTCCATGTGACCAGGAGGTCATGGGCAGAGGGCGGACCCACATAGTCTCCTCCGGATGCTCGAGCACCCATTATCCTTGTATCGAACTATATAGTACATAGAAATTAAGAACAAGCGGATAAGATTTAACGGCGAGCACCCATGAGGCAAATGGCTTAATTGGTGCAGTGTTGGTTTGTGGGTGCTTAAGGTTGTTTTAATTCCTTTTGCGCCTGAGTTCGAATCCTACTCAGCACATATTCCTTTAATTTGAAAAACCAATTACTCTTCTCCCCTTATTATTGGTTAAATGTAGTCACAACTTCCTTTTACGTTTTTTTGTTCTTTTTTCTCTCTCTCCTTTTGCTACTTTTTTTCCTAAAAAGTGTATACAAAGAAAAATAACTTTTCTTTTTTATTAATTCAAGATAATATTTATTCTAATTCTTTTATCAATTATTTTTGTTATCGAGTTCAAATATGATGATTCTTTTCATGACAAAAATGTTAAATTTGTGCACTTATATTTTTTGATTGTCAGCTAAGCGGGGGTGTAGTTAGGTAGAGTCAAGGGGGTTCATTCGAATCCTCTTCGACGAAAAATTATATTTATAAATAGTTAAGGTTATATATATATATATATATATATATATATATATATTGGACTTTTTCGTGTATTTACCTTTTATATTTTGAATCCCTTTAGTGAAAAATATTTTTTTCCCCATCACTGTTAAGCTAAGGAGCACCCACGACCTTAAAATCCTAAATTCGCCACTGGTCATGGGTTCGAGCTATGAAAACTGTAGTCTCTTGCAGAAATACATAATAAGACTGTATACAATAGATTTTTGTAGTCCGTTCCTTTCCCCCGACCTAATTTATAGCAGAAACTTAGTGCATTGAACTGCCCTTCAAAGTTTAATACTTAAAACTATTCAATTGAACTCGTATAATTTAAATTTTTAATCAGCTGGGGTGATACTTGTTATAAACTTAGGTAGCCACTTCGCGTTTTAATTTTTTCAAAATGTTGATGTTTGAAGTCAAACCACCACCTAATAAGTAACTAAACAATCATATTACTACTAATCGTTTAGCAGTGTACTATGGATAGTTATTAAGAGGCTGCTTCATCATTAGTACATTAGTCAACATACTCGTGGAACCTTTACTCTTTTTTTTTTCTTTTTCTTTAATAAGGAATAAAATAATGATAAATTTAATATTGATAGATTATATTACTGATCATGAACAATATTTAGAGAAGACAAGTAACTATTATGTACGTCTAGACTTTTTTGTACTATGGAAAGTTATTAAGAGGCTGCTTCATCATTAGTACATTAGTCAACATACTCGTGGAACCTTTACTCTTTTTTTTTCTTTTTCTTTAATAAGGAATAAAATAATGATAAATTTAATATTGATAGATTATATTACTGATCATGAACAATATTTAGAGAAGACAAGTAACTATTATGTACGTCTAGACTTTTTTATACTCTCTCATTACTACGGACAACCATGATAAATGGAATACATTAAAAAGACAGCTTAATGCACAAAACATTTTATATTAACAAGGTTCGAGGAAGGGTTGCGGGCCATGATCAATGGAGTAGATTGCCTTGACAAAAGGCCCTTCACAATCCATCTGATGGAAAATTAGTTTTAAATGTCTACAAGTAATTAATATTTAAAATCAACCATAACTAGAAATTTAATTTAAAAATTCATTTGAGGAACATTAAAGGAAATAGAAAGAAAGAGACTAATTTTGACGACAGCATGAGAAAAAGTTGTAGCAGTTTTATGTCTTAGAAGTAGGTAAAAAGAACTTTTGTGTCATAAAAAGAAATTGGTGCACGTTCATATGAGATTTCTATGTTACAGGAAGCCAAGTGAGTTGTACCAGTACTCCAGTAGTAATATATTCAATACCCTCTTCATTTCAAAATAAGTGTTATTTTAACAATAAATCAAAGTTGTCTTATTTTAGCAATAAATCAAAGTTGTCTCAATTTTTTTTCACTTTAGTATAAACACAATAATAAGTAATTGTTTAATTCCAATTATACTCATATATTAATACCGTTTCTTCTTAATAGTGTTTAACTCTCAAGAAACACCTAATAAATAGGAAAAACCTTAATAAATAATATCTATATTTATTATTGTTTTTTCTCAATCGGCATGAAAAAAAGTTAAAAAGAGTTATATTGAGACAGAAGGAATAATTCTATAATCTTAGGGATTGTTTTGTACGCGGAGTAAATTATCTTGAAATTATAATCACTGGACTAATTTATCCTACTTGAGAGATGGGATAAAATAATCTGTAGCTAAATGAATTAAGATGAAATATTATATCCAAGATTAAGATCGAGATAAAGTTTATCCTATGTGTGATAGGATTACCAAACACATCATATGTCATTCTGTTGCTAGACCTCTAGCCCCCCAACCCCCACCCAACTTTCCATGCATTTGTCTCATTGGTTGTATTGCATTTTAATAAGCACCACCATTTCGAAAGATATATAATATAACACGTAGTCCATGAAATATAAATTAATCAATTTAGTGGTTGGCATGTCAATAATGTATATAACAAAGTAAAGAAAAATATGATTTGGATACTTGTTGTTTGATAGACAAAATAATATTAAAATCTTGTAATTCGACTTAATTATATGATTAGAAAACATGGCCAAGTTGGAAGATTATGCATTAAGCTAGCACATTTGAGTTGCATTTTGTCTTGTTAGAAGTGGTCCTAAAGTACTATTTTTTCAAACAATCTCTTGATTTATCTGCATAATAATTATCAGAAACAAATTAATCATTATTATAAGAATTTATATGTAATTACTTTTTGAATATTTTGATTGTATATATATTTCTTGAAACAATGCATAGATAAGAGATTTGTAGCCTAGCTAGCTTTTATGCTCTGTAATCTTACTCATAACTAGTGGACACTTTGAAGAAACATGTTCTTTTCTTTCCACTTATAATAATTTTTTCCAAACCCCAAAAATATGATTAATTATATAATTGTATTATCCCTCTTATTCTATGTCCTACATCCATTTTATATAATAATGTTGCAATCATTGTTTCACTTTAAGTGTCTCATTCATTGACATAACCAACATGTTATATATGGACTCCGTATTTGTTTTCCACCACCATATCAATACTTAATTAATTGAGATATAGTTCCATATATTAACCAAACCCACCTTAGCTTGGACATGTGTCCAATGTTGAAAAATTGAAAACATAACCAATAATGAATGATTAATTATAATGATGTGATGGATTACTGATCATTAACGTGTCTGAGTACTTAGATTGAGACACTGTGAAGAAAAAATGACGAAAGGTCTATGGATCATTAGTTAATTAACAAGTAAATACTCATATAGAAAAAAAGAGTATAGTATAACGCAAAAAATAAAAAAAATAAAAAATTGTGGTGCATTTCTTTTAAATAATCTCAGTGTGGATCTTGAATGATTTAATTATTTGCAATATTGCATTAATTGGATGCCCAGTAATTTTACTTTTTAAATTTGCCAGGCAAATCATGTATATACAGTATTTTTCTTGTCATCATTTGGTGATTATTATAACAGCGTTATAATTATTTTCTAGCAATATTGTCAAGCATGATTCCTACATCACTAGAAAATTTAAGGTGTCCTGATCATACCAATTACCACATTATATATAATTATATATAATTAAGATCATGATAACACAAAATAATGAAATAAACTTCGATCATGATGACAACACTAATATTTATCATGCATCACGGTTCTATTAGGAATTAGTTCCCCCTCCCCAACCCCGGTTATGGGATGGAAGGGGCGCTAGAGAAAATAGAAAAGAGAATAAACAAAATTTATTGCATTGAATTATTACATTATTTTTTGCACTGAAAAGAAAAGACTACACTACTATTTATAAAGAATTAAAGAAACTAAAATAAAAGAAAATATATTATTTTTTTATAAATACTAAACTAATTAAAAGGAAGATAAATATTATGTAATTAATGTATGAAGAAAAATAATAATTTTAGGATATTTCTATACTAAATATTCTATCATTAATATGAATTATAATATAAAAGGAAAGTAAATTTTAACACCCTGCCCCAATCAAGAAAACTCCATGATTCTGTGTCAAAGGCTGTGTTGAGAAAGGCAAAAGCTGACGACTTACTCCCTAATTAAGAAAAATGAAATTCTGTTTACTTAACTAATAAACAATGCATAGTACAATTTCAACCAAAGGTTAATTTGGATGTTCAAATCACGAGTACAGAACCAGCTAAAGACCATTTCTTTGGAGCTTATAGAAGAACAACTAGCAATGTACGTAAATAAATAATGAATGGTCCAGCACGAAATAAATAATAGCATGCATATCTGTCTTTTCTCATGCAACATGGAATCTTTTACTTGATAATTACTCTTTATGTCCCATATTAGTTGCTCACTATACTAAAAATATTTGTCTCAAATTAGTTGATCACCTTACTAAATTAAGAAAATATTAATTAATTTTTTTTCATATTACCCTTATAATTAATTCTTTTTAAAAGTGTTCACACTTATTTATAAAATTTCAAAGAAGTTCTTAAGGGGTGAATTAGTAAAATCACCTTCTTATTTATAATTTCTTAATATGCGTGTAAAAATGAAAGTGATCAACTAATATGGAACGGAGAGAGTAAAAACATATAATATGTGACACTGAAAACATATTAAATTGTTAATAATTGTGGATGATATATCATATGTAATTTTTAAAAAAATAATAGCAGGTGGAAAGATATAGAAAGTCTCCATTGACTCTGAGACAGCTAGCCAAGATGTGGGCTTGCATGCAATTCTCTATATGTGCAACTTCTCAACGGTTGGCAAGCTAAGGTGGAAAAATTATGCATGCTCTTTTCTCCCTAAATTTTTTAATCCTCCTTTAGAAAAGATAACAAAAGCCACCAATGCAACAAAAGATGACAATGCAATTTTTGACAATTTTTTTGTTTTGTTTTGTCTTGTCTTTGTATAGTGCACTTGATCCGAGAGTAATTCAGAAATAATCGATCTACCTTCATGAGGTAGAGATAAGGATTTATACACTCTACCCTTTCCAATTTGGTAGGAGACTCCAAACCTCACTACTTGTGAGATTTCAATATGTATGTTGTTGTTTTTTGTATTTGTATCCCTCCTCTTTTCAAATACTTCAACGTGTTTTGTTTCTGGCTTGAAGTGAAAGTTAACATAAGTTGGGATATGTAATTAAAACTTATTTATATTTTATGCTTGATTGATCTCTTAATTAGCAAGTGAGGTATTTTTGTATCTGATAATAAGGTTAAAAACACACTTAAAGTATTTCGATTTTTTGAGTTTCATACTTGAACTATCAAATGTGTGAGTTTCCTACTGAACTATCACAAAATATCTAGCGAAACACACCTGAACTATCAGTTGTTTGAGTTTCCTACCTGAAATTTTTAGGTATGAAACTCAAACAATTGATAGTTCAGGTGTGTTTTTCTAAACATTTTATTATAGTTCAGGTAGAAAACTTATACACTTAATTGTTGAGATATGAAACTCAAAAAAATTGAAATACTTTAGGTGTGTTTTTGACTTTTTGCTCTTTTTTTTTTACTTCAAATGTTGCTCTGTATAATTATTGTATTAGTACGTTGCAGTAGGAAGGAGACACTTCTTGGAGAAAGTCGTACTCCCATTAGATTTCAAGTAGATAAAGAAGTCAAGAGTAGTGACATCAATTAACCATTGGTTATTGACCTTGGTAAAATCTTCATCTCAATATGTTTGATTCGTTTTCAACTTTTACTCTTCGTCAACGTTTATAGGTTATTCTTGACTTTCTAGTAAAGTCCACTTAGTTAGTTATCCCTCCCTATATATTACCCTCTCTAGACAAATGATTGACTCAAGCAACTCTAAGGTATATATATACTAGTATTTTCATGTAAATATGTAAATTTTATAATGTTGAATTTAAACAAAACTTCAACATTATCAAACAACAACTTGCAATTTACTATTGCAAGAAATTAAATCAACTGTTTCAATATTGTGGCAACTGTCAAAAGTAAGTAATATTGTGTACAGATGACTTGTTATTACTCCCTCCGTCCCAATTTATGTGAGTTACTTTGACTTGGAATGGAGTTTAAGAAAGAAAGGAAGACTTTTGAATTTTGTGGTCTAAAATGAGTCATAGATATTTGTATGGCTGTAAATTATTTCATTAAGGGTAAAATAGACATTTTAAAGTTAAATTATTATTGAATATATAAATGTGTCATTCTTTTTGGGACTGACTAAAAAGGAAAGTGAGCATATAAACTGAAACAGAGGGAGTAAAAAATATACTCCAAACGGTAATTCATATCAACAAATAACCAGTGAAAATTAACATATAAATGGTATTCTAGTTGACCATAACAAAGTATAAAATTATGTTTTTCATTTTTTAAGAAAAAAAAGTATAGAGTTATCCTCTTCATATTCTACATTGTTACTTATATTTTTGAACTAATTAGTTTGAGATCTAGACTTGTTTGTCATTTTCTTTAAACAAGGAAATGAATTTGTTTCTTCATATAAAAAAAATCCATCCCCTAATTATTTTTTATTTTCTTTTTTACTTTTCATTTTTGTTCCTAACCAACAGGACACGTTATTGGTTGTGGGGGCAAAGTTAAATACTGAAAGTAGATGGGGTTGTGTGTATAAATAAATAAAGGAAGAGATACGGAAAAAGGTCAAAGGCGTCTTAACCAGGATTCGCTGTTAGAGTGACGACAAAAGTTGCGTGTGTTCTTTTTTTTCTGAATGAAGACTATGGGGTCCACAACCCACATGTTTGTATTATATTGCCTTGTGGATTTACTATATGATTGGCTGAAAAAACCTTTTTTTTTAAATTTTTCAGTGTCTCGTATTTGTTTTAGGATTGATAAAATTTAAATTTACATAAGACAATGTTAATATTAAAAATAAAATACTTCCTAACAAAGATAATTAGTACTCGAGCATAAGATCTTTTTAAGAATAAAAGATTGCCTATGGCTGGAAAAATCATTATAGAGATTCGTGTGATCATCACAATAGTCGAAACGTGTTGTTTTTCTACTCGAGGTTCTTGGACCTGCCCACTCGATTCAGTTTGATACTTGTTTTTTGTGTTGCCCTTATAAATACTCCCTTCATTCCAGAACACAATTTACTTTTTAGTTCGTTTAAAAAAATGTCATTTTTTATAATTAGTAAAAAAAATTAATTTTAAAATTTTTCTTTTATCCTTAATAAAATGATTTATAATCACAAAAATATTCAACGATTATTTTGGACTATAAATTTTAAAAAAGTTTTCTTTTTTTTTACACCATGTCAAGTCAAAAGGCACAACATAAAATGAAACAAAGGAAGTAAGTAGTACTTATGAATTAATCTCTGACATGTGGACCCAAAAGCCCAGCGGCTATTTTGTTCTGGACTTTTGCGCTTTTCTTTTCTTCATTATTGTTTATTAACTACTCTCCCCGTTTTAATTTGTTTAATCTATTCTTTTTTCTATTTTAAAAAAAATAGTGTAACTTTTTTTTGTCGAAAATTGAAAACAGAGACCGACGGACTAACAAACCTTTATTAGATTCTTAGTTATGCACAAATGGATGACAAAGATGACAATCAACAACAAATAACATGAATGAACATCTCACTCAATTTTGATATATAGTACATATATTTTTATTTGGCAAACTCAAATTCTCAAATCTATTGTTTCTCTTGCTGTTTTTCGACAGATACAAGGATTGAGGAACAAGAATGAAGGTGGGAGAGAGAAACAGAGAGAAAATTTGAAAGATGGAGCACGATTGAGAAGAAGTAGCGTGATTAGAAGGAGAGATTGAGTGATAAATAAAGGGTGAAGTAATTTTAGGCTAAAAATAAAGAGCGTGTATCTTATGGACAACTCGCTAGAAAATTCAAAGTGACGTCTGGATATGTAACTTTTTTAGAATATCATGTGGTTGAATAGTTATACTAGAGATGTTTATTTACTTATGTAGTTTTTTCAAAAATTAATAATACATGATTATGTAATACATGGCTATGCGGTTTTATTATCACAAGACAAGGTAATTGTGAAAAACACATATAAAATCCCTTAAACTTCTTGTCAATTGTCAAGTATAACTATACCAGTAATCAAACAAACACTTCTACTTGACACTGCAGAAAAAATGACAAGATAAATTAAGAGAATTTAGCATTGCTTGACTATTTGGCTTTCAGTTTGGAAAAAAATGGCAAACTCCCATTTTATTGCCCTCTTTAGCCATATTATTCTTGTCATGTAGGCAGTTTTTTCACTCTGCAAATTCACTGCATTTTCCTCACCCATCTTTTGTGTCTTCTCTTCTCATCTTTTTCATTATTTCTTAAAGGACCAATCGTCTATTGTTTGGGATTGAATTGGAATTAAATTAAGTCACCACAGAAAGTAACAATGTCTCCACAAAAGAGCTTTAATATAATGGTGACACTATGGTCATTGACAGGGGTGGGCATGCGGTAGGATATTGAAAACTTCAGTTCGGTAATTTCGATTCTTAAAATTACTATATCATTTTATACTATTAAATTAATTTTGTATGATTTGGTTTACGATACAAAAAATTGATAATCATAGTTTGTTCGACTTCGACTTACTTACAATAATATAATAAAGAATTATGACTTTAATTTGGCTTTTCAAGAAACGTTTCAATTATATCATACTAAAACCTTACACATGTTACACCTAGAAATATTCAAAGAAAGCTAGTACATGCAATTCCCTTTATTGATCAATTACACAAAGAATATTTTAATCACGTCTAAACAATTAGTTTTATACTAATACTAATTTATACATGTGTTAGTATTATAATAGTATATATGAATTACATTGTAATTTTTTTTATAAATACCGAAAACCATACCAAATATAAAAAAATAATTAAATGCATACCAACCATAATATTGAAGTTGCAGTATCAAAACTTTTGATTTCGATATAGTAATTCGATATCTACCGTATCGATGCCCCACCCCTAGTTGATACTTATCCGTAGCGGCCATAATAAGTTGCCACAGAAGGTCTATGTTTACTGGCAACAAAACCGCTAAGTTCTCTCTGAAAATTTACCTTTTGAGAACAATTGACACTGTATGTTACCTTCTGGTGGCGACTTCAGTCGCCCTTATAGTCATTTGGGCAATATTAGTGGGTATAAACATCACCTTTTTGTGTCAACTTGAGTCGCCAGTGGCTATTTTGTTTTATGGCAGCTGAGGTCGCCACAAAAGCCTATTTTAACAAAATATAATAGAGTATTCTATTTTACATATAATACAACCTATTAATATTGTGATAATAGAACATTCCTCAAACCAGAATTACAGAATATTTCATTGCTAAAAGGTCTACACAAAGTAGTCACTACATTATCATTGTGTGTACAAAAAACAAAAGCATAAACACGTCTTAATATATACGCCAATGTCTTCTACCATAGACAAAAAAAATGACATAGAAGTGTCGCCAAACTACTCCAGTGTCTTCAAGAAGCTCCTTGAGCAACTTCATTTCCCCATTGTTGAATACTTTATCCTTGCTATTAAGAAAAATAAAGATAAACATAATATATGCATGTGTAAAAAGATGCAGATCCTAAGTCAAGTACTAAAGGAAAGGTCGAATCCTCACTTGGTAGAACATAGTTCAAGGTTAACCATAGGGACAGGTAGAAAATTAAACAACTAATTTACTGTAGTTTCCCATTACTAATGAACAAATGGAAAACCAAACTACCAAGTGCAGTTTCTCATTACTAACCACATCAACATCAAAAGGAAAAATAAGGATTAGACATTTGAAAGTATCGAGAAAAGAAAATTATGTTGTCTTTCTTTACTGGAAGCCCCTCCCCTTAGACTCTGGGAGAAACTAAGAGGTACATAGGACATCATCTACAAAAAAGATAAAGATTAATGACTGATAAATATGCTGCGCACCTCATGAAAGAAATGCTTAGAATGCTAGGAACTTATACTAGTACTTTTGATTAAATCCTGTAACGGAATTTAAAATCTCCTGTAACATATCGACAAGTTCATTCCTCGTCTTGTCTTCCAAAACAACTAGAGAATCTGTACCTTCTATGCACGTCAAAAACATTATTGGCCACTTATATCCATGTATGAAAATTGAGCTGCCACCATATTCTACTCGCAATTAATATTCTAGAGGCTGTATGTAAACAAGTGGATAGTAACAGGACCTAATGGCACTACCCTTCGAGAAATCCAACTCGATGCATCAGAAAAACAATAAACAAAAAAAGGGAGAGGACCAAATGACCAGCAATTTTAGATTACCAAAACTATAAGGCAGAAATGCATCAGATGCTTAACATGAAAGCAAACAGGGAGAATAAAGGTCCAAATTTCAAACGACTTATTAACTATATATCCAAATATCAAAAACATACAGTTTTACCTATTGCATTTTGATCATAAGTGCATCCATCTTCACTTGGATCCTTTTGTGAACTTGTATATCCATGTCTGCGTGCTCCTCTCCTAATTTACTTTGCAACTCCAAAGCCACTTGTTCTTCTAACTTTCTTTGCAACTCAACAACCATTTGTTTACGTTCTTCATGCATTTTTCTTTCCATTTCCACTTGTATCTCTTGGCGCATACTTTCCATAGCAGAATACACACTTGCCTTAAGTCTACCTTTTACACACGACTCTTTATTGGGGGCCTCTTTCCGTACCCTTTTCCACGAACATAGCTAGTTTGTTCACCAAGAACGGTGGTTAGAATCTCATCTGCACTCATTGGATGCTCATTTTCTTTAGATTGTTGTAGAGCCACAATTCCTGGAGCAGGCCCTGCAATTTTGCAAAACAGTTTATATCATAAAATAGGAAGCATAAAACAAAATAATAAAACAATGATGTCAGGAAATTACATGAATTTGTTGTGACTGTGCATCCGACCGCTCCATTCTCCTTTATCAATCTTACGAGTGTGTTGGGGAACTCGATCTGGTTCTGCCTTTGTTCTATTATCAGGATCTCTTTTTTATATTTATAAACTCATAATAACAAAACTGAATTACAAGTAATGCTGTAGCGGCTTTGGTAAATGCATTTGTACCATCGATTCCTCCACTTTTGCAAGACTTTGAGGATGGTGCTTCATATTTGTTTTCCCCGGTATAGTTTGTTCTTCTCACTCACAACCTGCAATTAAATAAATACATTAAGGACCAACATTTAAATAGTAATTTACCACACATTTTTATTATCAAGTTACCTTGAAAGCGGACTTCCGTAAAGTCCTACCAGAAACACCCAATCATCAGGTGTAACATCATCCGGCCTATGAGAATGTTTCTCTTCATCAGTAGCGTATCAGAAGTAGTCAGCATGCTATCGAGTTTTTCATGCTCTAAAAAGACTTTACATAGTGTCCATCACAAGTGCTTGCAGCACATGTTCTCACATACCACTAGCTTCAAATTTATCCTAAAATAAATATGTAAAGCTATTGAAAGTAAATAAAATGTGTGACACAAAAGTCAATTTAACATTGAACGAAAATTGATACCTTAACCTTCATCCACATTGCTTCTCCATGTTTGTAATTATTGCCTGCTAATTACCATCTCTGAACGAGATAGTTCTCCGCATAGCCACAATCTCTAAACCAGGGACCTACAACTCTCACAATTCCGTGCTTACTTTTCATGTCCACGTGTAAAGATTTGTATCTCCCTCTGCCTTTCTTAGATTTGTTGCATGAAACTGTGAAGCAAAAGATCCACCTGAACCCTTGTTAATTAATTGTTGTCACTACTATTATCACTAAATAGGATCACTTTAAGCATTTCAAATACCCTTCCTTTGTACCACTTTAATCAACTATGTTGATGCCAGAAACACAGATGATAAGATATATCTTAAGTGTAAGCAAAAAAAAGAAGAAAAGAGAGATTTTTATCTTTTGTATCAGCATATTGCTCCAAGAAATGCCAACTGAAATCATAATTCAATTTCAATAGAGAACTGAAATGGCAACTGAAATCGTAATTCAATTTCAAGTTTAACCAGTAGTAAGCCAAACAGTAACAGTTTTCAGGTAGACAGAAACTACTGATTCTACTCTAACAAGTCACTCAACGAGATTAAACAGTGAGAAAAGTTTCACATCTTCTTCAGTGGGGTTTATGTGGTGGCTTCAGTTTTCGATTTTTCAAGCTCTAAGATGGCAGTGAATCCGAATTGAGTTCCCGGGGCAAATGATGACCTGAGTTCATCCGCAGTTTGTGTGGTGCTAATCTTGTTATCCTTCACTGTCAAATTCTCCTTCTTCACATAATCAGCAAGAGTTGAGGTAACAATTTCTCGTATTACAAAATTCGTAACTCGTTCTTCACCGAGTATCTGCAGTAGAAAATCCCTAGGAACTTTAGATGTTTTCCCTCCTTTTTCCCTGCGGAAGCCTGGAACAGGTGGAGCTGATTTCGCCAAATTTGTCAAAACTTTTTCGAAAACTATTCGCGTGTCATCCTCATTCACATCTACTCTGACTTGTATCTTCTCAGAATCTTCGGATTCGACAGCTATTTTTGCATTTTTAACGCTTATTAAAGATTCATCATCAGCCAAATCTGCCTCTAGCCCTGAACCAGCAGCGGATACTGGTTTCAACAAAGGTCTTAGGCATCCTTGGGAGAATAATACACAGTGGTTCAATAACCCCTGATATGTAAATACTGTTGTTGCTGGGTAAAGTGCCACATTTTTGGGGATTGTGCTGACGGTATTGTGTTTAGAGTCGATAAGCAGCCGGCGGGAGGGTGATGCCATTGCAGTGGTCATCGTCATTGCTGCCATGGTTCCGCCGGAAACTGTGAGAGCCTTTACAACTTGTACAGTAATTTTCTTGCGAATGTGAGAAGGGGACTCCAGAAATTCAAAGATAAGATAATGTAGGGCATTTTATTTTGGACGGGGCGAAAGTCGCGTGACCCGTTTCCATTAGGGGCGGGCGTGGTATGGTATGGTATGGTATGGTATGATACGGTACTTGAAAATTCGGTATGATAATTTCAGTATTCGGTTTTTAAAAATATTATACCATTACCATATCAAATTAATTCGGTATGATTCGATATATTAAAGTTCAGTTTCGATATTTTGCGGTATGGTAAATCGGTAACTATAGTTTGTTCAACTTCGACTAATATATAATCATATAATAGAGTAATATGACTTCGACTTTTCAAAAAAAAAAAAGGTATCAATTGTATTATACTAAAACATTACACATGTAGAAATATATGTCCAAAAGAAAGTACAAACAACTCATTTGTTAATCAATAACATTTAAAAGACATTTCAATCAAAATAGAGTAGGCAAAGTTTCAATTTCTAAACATTAAATTTATACTAATACTAGGTTGTATATTTGTTAGTATTTTAATAATATATATATATTATATATGTAACTATATACTTCGGTATGATATTCAATATTTCGGTATATTATTTTTAAATATCAAATACCATATCGAATACCAAATAAATTTAAAATGTATATCATTTACCATATTAAATACCATAATACCAAATTTACGGTATCAAAATTTTTGTTATGATATGATAATTCGGTATATATCATACTATGCCCACCCCTAGTTTCCGTGAGAAGTTTTTACAGTCTTTAATATTTAGTCTTAAATATAATAATTTTTAATTTTTGTTACTACTGCATATTTAATGAAAAATTATGGATCAAAATATTTTATCAATAAAATTTATTCTATATAAAGTTATAAACTTAGAGAAGTTTTACCTCACAATTTGTGTAATACCCAATTTGCTTGGGATAAGTTTAGGAAGTTTTTTTTTATCATATTTAGCTCGTAAAAATTAAATTATGTCTTTTATGATATAATTTATGAGTTTTGAAATTATCTTTTTGTCTCGCTCGATATAAATTTCATAAAGATTAAGTTTTGTGGTACGACATTACTTATGCATTCTGAAATTGAAGTTTTGTTTCGCTCGCATAAGTTTCATAGAAATTAAGCTATACAATATGATATACCTCATCATATCTTTTACAATATAACTTGTAGATTCTATAACTGAACATTTACCTCACTTAATATATTATAGGAATGAAGTTATGCAGTGTCTAAAATAACTTGTTATGCTTCTTCTAACATAACTTGTAAGATATTATGTTGTGGAAATATAAACTTATAATGCATAAAAAACTATTTATTATTTTGATATTAAAAATATTCTTAATTATTTTTTATTATTGAAAGTGTTTAAAGACAAAAATTAAAAAGTCCCGCAAAATACGGGCATTTGTGACCCTTTTTCACATCATAGGGACAGACAAAGAAGCCCATAGTTTTTATACCCAATACGCCCTCAGCAAACTAATAAATACCGTCCAAACCATTTAAACCTTCAAACTCCCCAACTCCATTTTCGCAAACCTTCTCCCTCCCTCCAGATTCTTCTTTTCCCACTAACACCTTTCCACTACTCTCAGTAACTTCTCTTCTCCGGCGCCTCCGTCGAAGGCGTTTTTCTAGAAGGTTCGTCGTCCTCTCTAGTTACTCTGTTATGTATTTTTCATGAACTCTGTTTACATGCGTTTCGCAAGTATACTGGATCCCGAACCGGATCAAGGAGAAGGATTGGGGTAGGCGGACAACTAGGTAAAAGATAATTAAATTATGACTAAAATGAGTGTATTGGAAAGAGATAATGCATAGAGCTGAGGAGTAATTGAGTTGTGTTTGTGTTGCGTTGAGCCCTAGGCCCTAGCTTTGGCTTTCGAAGGAAGAAAGTGATGGTTCAAATGTAGCAGATTTAGTCGTTGTTTCGTTATCAATTCTGTAATTTCTGGGATAATGGAGTATGGATCAGCGTTGATGATTCTATCGGACTTGATATTAATGGAAGATACTTACATGTGTTTGTGTCAATATGTTGATGCATGAAATTATGTCTTCTACACGAACTTTTACGTGTGTTTTCACAAGTATAATTGATCCCGAGCTGGATAAAGGAGAAGGATTATGGTAGGCGGACAACTAGGTAAAATATAATTAAATTATGACAAACTGAGTGTAATGGAAAGAGATGATTAATATATATGAGGAGTAATTGAGTTGTGTTTGTATTGTGTGTTGAGCCGTAGCCTTGGCTTTCGTAAGAAGAAAATGAGGGTTCAAATGTAGCATATTTAGTCATTTTTCACTACCAATTCTATAATTTCTGGGATAATGGAGTATTGATCAGCATTGGTGATTCTGCGAACTTGATATTTAAGGAAAATACTTACATGTGTTTGTGTCAAAACAATGATGCATGAAATATGTCTTCTACATAAACTTAAGTGGTCGTTTGGTACGTGTGATAAGGATAATAATCTCAGAATAAATTTGGAAATTATAAGTTTATCCATGTTTGATATGAGGTATTAGCTAATCTCGGGATTATTTTATCACCATTTGTACTAAAATGGTGGGATTACTATCCCATAGAAGGTGGGATAAAATGATCCCATGGATATCCTTGCTTATCCCATCTCGCATTCCAAGCGACACACCTAATCATGGTTGATTAGTATGCTTTGTCCTTATACATTGCGCTGTAAGTATTTCTGATATTGAATCTGGGAACAAACTAGTGCTGTCATGCTTTCCACTGAAAAACTATGTTCTCCTTTTATGATTATTCTCTTTTATGCTAAAGCTAGTGCTCTTTCATGTTCTTGTATGCTGAAAATTTTCTTGATTCACTTCGTTCGTGTTCTGTCATTATGAATGGTGCTTTTGAGGTTTATCATTTTCAGGGTTTATAATTGTTATCATTGCCCTTAACATGTCTGCCATTTTTCTGATAACAGTGCGCTGCTAATTCCCTTAGTTATTCTTCAGCCTTTGGTTTTAACTCCAGGTCTCAGTCTTCTTTCTAATGGCGGTATGTTAGTGGGATTATTTTCTTCCGTTCCCTTTTCCTGTAATATGTAGATCCTATAGCTGACATTATAGTTTCACAGATTGACAGGATTCTAAAAGATGAAGCTACCGAAGAAAAGGGTGAGCGAGCTAGAATGGTAAGTCTCATGTAGGAAATAAAGATAGCTGGTTGTTTAGTAAAGGCTATCTTGTATGCACTTTCTCTATCCCAATTTATGTGACGCACTTCCCATTTTGGTTGTCAGAAAATGTTTGTTGCAACTTAACAAATAGTATATTATTTTATAGAAACTTTCTCAACTTTCTAGAATTCAAAATTATTCAAGTTTAAAGTTTGATGTGCTATTTTCTCTATGAAATTGAGTTTTCAACCGTTTTGTTTATAAAGTAGTAAATTTTATTAATGTTTGAAGAAAAAATATGCCGTATTATTCAATAAGTATTCGAAAAAAATAGAAAACCTACAAAAAGAGATGGTTTTCTACTAACTACTCCTAATCTTCTACACATAAAAGTACCTTATGGGTGCACCAAAAAGAATTAAGGGATAAAATACTACTACTCAACTGAACGTAATTCATATAGACTCTCTTAAAAGCTCTCATAGTTCTTTCGCTCCAAACAACCCGCATAAGAACTAACGACATGAACTTCCATGCCATTACCTCTTTCACCCTTCCTGGCATCACCCAAAATATACCAAACCATGTGAGAATCTCCCATCATAATCTCGATGCTACCAGACAATGAATGATGAGGTGGTCGACATCTTCACCCCGAATTTCTTGCACATAAAGCACCCGCTGAGATAAGTTACCTTCCTCTTCCTCAGATTCTAGCCGTTTAGATCACCCCTCGAGCTGCTAACGAATTGGAAACACACACTTTTCTCGGTAACTTTGGGATCTAAGTCTACCTATACGGAAAGACAACCTCCTCCCTATTCAGCAGCTTTTTCAGAATAGGACTTAACACTCCATCTAAGGGGGTTCCATCTATGCTCCAGGTGTTTCATGTGTGGGAAACAAAATGAGACAGTTAACCATCTCTTTTTGCAATGTCCTTGGACTGATCAGCTATGGAAAATGTTCATAACTTTGAGAAGGGTGGAGTGGATAAAACCAAGGAACATTACAGGTCTTCTCAATTGCTGGAACATGGTTGGCAATGCAACAAAAAAGGAAGAGAGATGGAAGATTGTCCCTGCTTGCATTTGGTGGACAGTTTGGAAGGAAAGGAACAAAAGATGTTTTGAAGATAAACAGAGTAACCTACAGGAGTTTAAGATGAACTGCTTAGCCTATTACTTTTGGTGTAAACAGAAAATTTTAGCTCAAACAGAGGAAATTTTTGATGTTATAGATTATTCATAGGAGATATAAGCTGCTGAAACTATATAAGTTGTAATACTTTTGAAGGGGGACTACATATTTTGATGTAGTATACCTGTGGATATATAGACAAATATTACCATTCTAAAAAAAACAGAGAACACTCCATCTTTTGTACATTTCAGAATAGTTAAAAATTTTGATCCCTTCATCATTTAGAAAATCTAAGAATGAATTATTGATAATTCGCCAAATCATTGATACAAAAAATATCCAAATACCAAATCCGACTTCTATATACTCCCCACAAACTAGACAAAGCTTGTGGGAAGGTCAAAGAAAGAACTTGTTCTTCCGACGTTAAGAATTTTTTCAATAATTCTGAGCCCGATCTTTTCAATACCACTACTTCATCAAAAAATTTATTCGGAGTACCACTAATATCAAACAAAATTCAGATTAACTTTTTAAACTCTATATCCAGTAAAGTCTGCCATGTAATATGAATACGTCGGAGATAGTAGGGAAAAGGTTATTATGACTTTCTACCTTCTCTGTGAAAGAAAACATGAATTATGTAGCTAAACGCTATTATTTGTTATCTTTACTGAAGAATTGACTGTCTTTAAATTTAGGCATCCTTTGTTGGGGCAATGGCAATTGCCGACTTGGTTAAGACAACCTTAGGACCTAAGGGAATGGTAAGCTCATTCATAGAGTATGTAGCTTTCAGCTTTGCTTGTAAGGTGTTGGATTGTGGTTTGATAGTATCTTTGTTTATGTACTTTTTGCACAGGATAAAATCTTACAGTCAACAGGCAGAGGTCATAGTGTTACAGTTACAAATGATGGTGCCACAATTTTGAAGTCACTCCATATCGACAATCCTGCTGCTAAGGTCCTTGTTGGTATCCTTGTTCTGTTTGTGTGGGTGAGTGGACTCATTGTTGGTATTCGTGCTAGAGATTTTGACTGTACACATCTCAAAGATTTAGGTTGCTTACTAGAAAAGGTGTTGCTGACTGCTGTTAGCTGCAGTCCTGAAAAAGAAGAGGTCCATTTTGAGAGTTCTACTAGTCTTCAGTTGCCAACAACATAGATTGTTGTTAGACTTTAGTATAAGTGATGCACAGAAGTTTTCTGTAAAATTCTAAATCTTTATTTCGGTGGAAAGGACATCTCAATTAATAGATAGATACATGTTAAACTATTAATGCATTGATTGAATTCTTCAGATATTATAAGGGGTAAGCAACTATGCTAGGTATCTTGGTGTGGGTTTTGTGTTTTTTTCATTCAGACTTTTGGGAGCAGTTGATACTTCAATTGGGAGAGGTTGACCACTGCCAAACAGGATACAAGGGGACAAGCTTCTGTGAAAGGTTACATACCTAGTCTCTGTTCATGGTCTAATGTAGATGCAAAGACTTGAGTATGTGTGTTTCTGGGGAGCAGAATGAACTGCCAAAATCTGCTGTAAATTTTATTAGTCGGAAATACTAAGGTATACAGAACTGCAAAGTATCGATATCATAGAAAGGTTTTACCTTAACCCTTTCACTAGACATCTCTAAAGTGCAAGATGACGAAGTTGGTGATGGGACAACGTCTGTAGTTGTTTTGGCTGGAGAACTTTTAAGGGAGGCAGAGAAGCTGGTTAATTCAAAAATTCATCCAATGACAATTATTTCAGGTCTGTTCTATTCATCTTATGCCCTAGAGTATTGGCTTATTGGAAAATCTGGGCTTTACTTCAATTTTCTGAAGTCTTAACTTTTGAATATTAGTGCTTTCACAATGCTACTTTGCTTGCATGCTGTTCATAAATGCGTGTTGGTATTTTATCTTTCATAATTGCTTTTATTTTTCTCAGTCTGTAAATGACGCCTTTATGTGGTGTATTGGTAGTCAAATGACAGTTTAATGATCTTTCTAATTTAACTAAGCTGCTTCTCTTTGTATTGATCTTTGGGTGCCATTAGTCACCTGAAAAGCTTACACAATCAGTTAGAATTTCATCTTCATATTTTTATGTATTGTTCAACAATTGGGTGAATATTGAGACCACTGAGGGGGCATCTTGAAATTAAAATACTTAGGTTATTTAATTAATTATAATCAAACAATTTGGTTATTTGTAAGGATGATTTTATTTTGGATCTCAAGCTGTGAAGCAAATCGTCAAGAGACATTGCATCTTTCATATACTGCCCGTGAAGGCAGTTCTTTCTTTTACTTTATTCTCCTGCAATGTCCGTTTTATATTGGAGTCTTTTTCAGTTATTAATCATTGTTTATACCCCTTCCTTGATTCTTTTCATAATCCAGCCCCCATATCAGGGGGGGGGGGGGGGAAGCAACCAAAGATATCACGTGTCAATGTGCCTCTGTAGTTGGGTTTCTAAGAATCAGTCTCAGGGAAGTCTTTAGGACATTAAAATTTCGTCTGTATATCTGTTGGAATCATGGATACTTTCAAGTTGTTGAGTTTTTGAGGTACTTTAATTTGGTATTTGCACTTGGTGTACATTTAATTGGTCTAAGCTTTGGCTTCTCTAAACCAGGTTATCGGATGGCAGCTGAATGTGCACGCAATGCATTGCTGCCGAAGGTTGTTGATAATAAACAGGATGCAGGTATCTTTGCTTGAAGCTAGTCTCACTTTTTAAACAGAACAGTGATATTTCTTATCTTCTATCAAATTTCTTCTTTATGCTGGCAGCTGGTATATGAGTTGTCTAAAGGAATTCATTCTGATAAATTGCTCTGGACAGCAGTAAATGATATCGTGATGAGGAAAAAACTCTTTCTCATAATAATGTGCTCCTTGTCGATGTATCTTATAAATGTGTGATGTTGCAGAGAAATTTAGGTCGGACTTGATGAATATTGCAATGACTACTTTGAGCTCGAAAATTCTGTCTCAGGACAAGGAGCACTTTGCAAAACTATCTGTTGATGCGGTTATGAGATTAAAGGTCCGTATTTCATTTACATTTAGCAGCTTATCCATAACAGGGGAATTTGTTTGTCACCAATTGAATCTTTGATTTGTTCCCATGCGTACCTGCTAATTTCCTCTGTTAGTTCATCTTCTTTTGCGTTTTCAATCTTTGGTTAAACTGATTGGAATGACAGGGCAGCACCAATCTAGAGGCAATCCAGATAATTAAGAAGCCTGGAGGTTCTCTGAAGGATTCATTTTTAGATGAAGGGTTGGTAAACAAACTTGAGAAGTCTTTCTTAGCCAATTTCAGTTTCATTTACATTATTGGACTACTGTTGCATGTCCAGCTATTTTTTTTTGTACCTAATTTTTCGTTCTCAAAATTAAGTTTTTGTCTTATGACCTATTCGGAGGGGTGTGCCCATTAGGTGCTTGGATAACTCTTACCCCCTCCGTCCCAATTTATGTGGCATTATTTAATTGGGCACGGAATTAAGGACAAAAGAATGTCTACTTGTGGTCTAAAACAAGCCATAGACATTTGTGTGACTATAAATCATCTCACTAAGGGTGTTGAGTTAAATAATTTCTAAATAAGGAAGTTCACTAAAAAGGGAAGTACGACATATAATTGGGACAAACAGAGTATTTTGTTTAAAGAAATGAGAAAGAACCTTGTTTACCGACACTGTGTATGTACTTCGAAGTTGGTGAATAGTATGTTACTATGTTTTCCTTGGGAGGTTTTTTCTTGGCTCGAGCAAATCTTTGAAGAGTTTGTCAAAACCTTTTGTGTATGGTCAGCTAGGGTAATTGTTGTCTAGGTTTATCATCTTGATAGATGTAAGGGATGTGTTTGGGGTTTAGCTAGAACTAGTTGAGCATTCAGACGGAGATATAGAGCTGCTCCCTTGGCAGTTGGAATTTATGTGGCTACTGTGGAAGGAAGGAATAAGATAGCTTTTGAAAGGATGGAGTACGAGTAGTACAGCCTGGGGTATGTCTTTTATTTGTGAATTACTTTTGGTGCACCCATGAGCTTCCTATTAGTATAGATGTTTATGAGCGGAGGTCATTGTTCGAGAACCATATTGTTCGTTAGGTTCTCTATTTTTTGGTACACTTCTAGGTTACAGGGTCTTCTCCCATAACACCAATAAACTATTACTCTATCCAAAAAAAAGGCGGGGGTGGGGATGGGTGGGTGGGGTGGGGTGGTGTGGGAGTTAGCTGGACCCTCTGTTACAATACTCAGTTGATCTTTGTCCCAAAATCATCCATATATCGCTTTTGTAGGGTTCTAGATAGGGATATTTTGTTTGTCATCCTTTTTGTAAACCTCCCTCCTTGTAATAGTTCAATTGTTGGTCCCAATACCACCCAAACCAGACTCCTCGATTTTTGCGCTTTTTCCTTTAACTACATCAAATTTCTTGAATATAAGTTCCTTGACCACCTCCTCTCTAAATCATTTCTTTTCTGCAGGTTTATTTTGGATAAAAAGATTGGGGTTGGCCAACCGAAACGTATCGAAAATGCTAAGATCTTGGTGGCAAACACGGCAATGGACACCGATAAAGTTAAAATCTATGGTTCACGTGTCCGAGTTGACTCAATGACCAAGGTTGCTGAGCTCGAAGCAGCTGAAAAGGATAAAATGAGAGAGAAGGTGCAAAAGATCATTTCTCATGGAATAAACTGCTTTGTTAACCGACAGCTGATTTACAATTTCTAAGAGGAGCTATTTGCCGATGCAGGCATACTTGCTATCGAGCATGCTGATTTTGATGGTATTGAGCGCCTGTCTTTGGTTACTGGTGGAGAGATTGCATCTACCTTTGATAATCCAGAGTCCGTCAAGCTGGGCCACTGCAAACTCATTGAAGAAATAATGATTGGTGAAGACAAGTTGATCCACTTTTCTGGTGTCGAACTGGGTCAGGCGTGTACAATTGTCTTGAGAGGTGCAAGGTATGCCTTAGCGTCTTAACTCTTTATTTGTCTTCAACTTCCATTTGTTTGGAGGAAGGAGGGGGTTAAGGAGGGGTCTCAAGAATGGTGTCAATTGTCATAGTCTCCAGCTTAGTATCTGTTTGATTTTTGTGAAGGTTGTAAACTACTTGGAATCCATTTGGGGTTTAACTATAATGCCTCAAGTGATTTTTGTTCCTTGGGAAGTGAATTTTTAATAAAGGTGTGTGTTAAAATCAAATTCTCTTTGGTTACCGTGATGGCCCATGCATGTGCTGATGAAAATCTTATCTTTAGTGGGTTGAAAGTGAAGTCTGTTTAATTCTGTGCTATGTTTTCACATGAACAACTTTTTTTATTCTTTTGGCAGCCCTCATGTACTGGACGAAACTGAAAGATCTCTGCATGATGCCTTGTGTGTACTGTCTCAGACAGTAAATGACAGCAGGGTTCTACTTGGAGGTGGATGGCCTGAGATGATGATGGCAAAGGCAGTGGATGAACTGGCTAAAAAAACTCCTGGTAAAAGATCTCATGCAATTGAGGCTTTCTCCCGGGCACTTTTGGCGATTCCGACCATCATTGCTGACAATGCTGGTCTGGACAGTGCTGAGCTGGTTGCCCAGCTTCGTGCAGAACACCACAAGGATGAAAGCAATGCAGGCATAGATGTCATCACTGGACAGGTGAGTAAACCCACTCAAAATGTCAGGATAATTAATTATGCTATCTTGCGATGAGTTCAGAACACGCTGTATTCATGAAATCAACTTTCTGATTTGTTTTGCTTGCTCGAATTTGCCCTTGCTTTTCTACATCAAATTCAATGCAACACTGGTAACAGACTTAGGAGGAACCTTGATAACGTTACCTGAACTGAATATGTGACCGCTTCATGCTTTCAAGTTTCAATGGATAGGGCCCTGATAATAAGGCACCTCTGTTAAATGTTTTCTTATCAGCATCTTGCAATTTGATTGGGAGGAAAATATAAGGTGGTGTCGTATGGTACGGATGCCTTTTGCGTTAGGAAAAGCAATAACTTAGTTCTTTAGTTTTTCTGTTTTTTTCAGGGGAAAATTGGAAGTACCCGAAAGGAAAAAAAGAAACATGATTTATCTTGGTGTTAAATATAATCCCTTCTTTCAGCAGATTTCAGCTACAAGGATGCTTATTTCATATGTTGTGCTTGACTGTTGGTCTTTGCATTTACCTGTTCTTTTGTCTTGGTAAATCCACTTGAAGTTTAACTGATTCTTACTTTAAGAAGAAAAAATAACGATTTGGGTTTGATTGAGACATCTAATACTTAAGCAGCCAATCTCTGGTGCTAAATTCTGACCATAATTGTTTGGAAGTAGGAAAGTGAAAGATAGTAAGTTTTATCATAAAGACCATAACAGAAAAAGTGGAGAAAAACCGAACTTCTTTCCTTTGTTCTGTTTAAGAGGACTCTCTGCAAGGGAGAAAACATCTTCTTTTCTCTTCTAGTTCTTCAAGAAAAGAAAAATGACCTTTTTCCATTTATTTTGTTACTCTTCTTTTTACCAAGTCAAAGTGAAGGAAGAAAGCCGAAACTTTTCCTTTCTCTCCATTTCCCTTTTTGCAAACATCGATTCTTGCTGCTTATTGGGAGTTAGTATTTTTCTAGATCTAATCATCCTTATCTGGCTTTTATGACAGGTTGGAGATATGGCAGAGCTAGGAATATCGGAGGCATTCAAAGTCAAACAGGCAGTGTTGCTCTCTGCAACCGAGGCTGCTGAGATGATACTAAGGGTTGATGAAATCATCACATGTGCCCCACGGAGGAGGGAAGATAGAATGTAAACCTGGATTGGATGTGTTTATGTTGAGATGTTTGTATTCAATCATGTAGTTAAGATTTTAGGGGACTTTAGATGAGCCAAACTATTGAAAATATTATTCTTAGTCATGCCAGTGTCCACACTGCTTGAGAAGATGTGAAGAAACGTTTCTTATGTTTCTGTTTTTGTTGGAAGTTTTGATAAGAGTATACAAGTTTCTAAGATTTGCCTATAACTGAACATGTTTTGTACTGGACAGTTACTGCACTACCTGTTTTATTCAAATGAACAGACTTCAGGACATCACTTCAAAACCAACAATATACTATGAGTTCATCCTGTCTTATCATTGCAGCATGTTGTTCAATAAAAGGCAAAGGAAAAGAAAGTTGATACCACTGCAAAAAAGTTCCATTTTGATTCTTCTTTTGTCTCACTGGAAGTTCAGAGCACTTCCATGCGTTACTATTTGAGTGCTTTACTTATTTTTTTTGACCTTCATACACTTTAAAACAATTTCCAATTAGCTTGTTGCGACCATTTCAATGTTTCTAATGGCGAACACTTTTGATACTTGGACTTTAAACCTTAGTTGATGTCTGTCACCAAATGCTAGTACAAAATATGCAATTAGCTAGTCTCAGAATGACCAATCATATACTATCTATGTTCTCTTGGAGATAACTATGTTTATACGATTAAACACTAGATAGGTTAACAATAAAAATACTTTCTCCTAATAATTCGACCTATAAACCTGTTCGTGAACTCTCCAATACATTAACCAAAAGACAAATTTGCATCAGCTATAACAATAGATGAACCTATAAGACTTGTTAGGGCTTAGCATCTTCTTGATTTATCGGTGGTCACATCTTTGCACCTCTGGAAATGAGAATGTTTCCATATGGCAGCTCCTGTTCGACTTTTATGAAGTCTCGAGTGGCTAGAACTGCACAGAGAATGGAGCAAACTTTAATTCTCTTTAATGAGAAAAGCTGAAAACTAACAAGTTTCTCTGAGCTGCAATGCAGAATAAAAGAATTGAAAGAAATATGCATACCACAAGTCTGATAAAAGAGGCATGCTGCTTGTTTCTTTGTCATCCCAAGAGTTAGTTCATTCAAACATTCTGCTTCGGCTGATCCTGGAGTGTCAAAGTGACTCTTCAGCTGCCTGTAGGCACCAATGTATCATGTGAAAAATCAATAAAGACAAATGATTCATGATGAAACTGGAGGAAGTTTTAGGAACTAATGAAAAAGGATTTACATCCTGATAGTGTCAGTCATCATGTCAAGAGGTTGAGTAGTGAATGGATGTTGGGTTTGTGTTGGTCCCGTTTCCATCAATATCTCTGCAAAAAGATTAGAGGAGGTTCGCAACAAACTAGACCACATTAAAGAAAATGACCAGAACTAAAATGGGAAAGTTATTGATTATTCACAAACCGTTGTCTTGTGTAAAACCATTCTCGGATAGTTCAGATAGTCTAGTCAACTTGAAATTTGGAGTGGGATCGTGCCATGGGTTCTCTTCTGCTACCGGTTGAAGGCCATTGCCACTGTGCTTCGATGAAGAATGGGGTCTTTTCTTGTTGGACCTGAAGAGTTAACAATTTTGATCAATGTTAACCAGATGGTGCTGCATATATGCCGAGACCTTCTTAATTTAAATCAGAAGAAGCAAATATTTAATGTTTCCTATGGTACCGAGACCCATGATATTCCTTATTTCCTTCTGTTAATGTATGTATGTTTCAAGTGATTCATCTTTAGACAAATACCCGATCAACATATATCTACTAGTAGTACTAACCTTGAATTGGTTACAGAGTTCTGTGATAGTAAACCATGACCAGATCCTGAGCTTGGAATGGATCTAGGCTCATCACCTATAGATTCACAAAAGTATTTGTTATACCACCATAACATAGCGCCCAACAAATGATGGAAATTGGGATATTCATAAAAAATCGATATACCAGAGCCAGGTGTGGCCATGTGATCAGTCTCTTTCACTCCATTAGCCTCTGTTGGATGCAGTCCCATGTTTGTAAGATTGGTTCTGAGGTCCTCCATGAGAATTTCAGGTGGAATCTTGTTATTGTTGAGATTTGCCCTTTGTTTCTCTATAGAGATTCCTACTGATGGAGAGCCTACGCCGCCTTGGAAATCTTCGAAAGGCTTCACATTCAAATGCTCAATCAGAAACAAATGAAGGTGGTTCTCATTTAAAACTAATAGAGAATCATAAGTTCCTTACATATCTGACAGGTTCCAAATTACCCATCCTTTCACCTGGAGATGAGTAGGATGGTTCAGGAGGATAAGGTGGAGAGGTCTTTCCTGCTGCATGTCAAATGGAATTACCATCTGTTTATAGTTTTTGCAACTAAGAGTCTAAAATCATGGATGAAAAACCAGACCGGAAGGTGAATCATGCGGAGGTTGGGTACTTCTCATCCACAATTTTAGGAGTGGTGCTGGATAGTGAACTTCCTTATTTCCATTTGTGAGCAATCCTTCTAGTAATGCAATAGGAGGCACCTCCATGATTCTGGCTATCTTCATAGAAGATAAGACACTCAAACTCTGCACAGAGCAGGAACTTAAGGTTACTAATAAATGATGCTGCATCTTAGTTTAGTTAAGGTTACCTTCCAAATAGAGATGCACTTACTATTCTTAGGATATTCAAAAACTAAACATTGATGTCAAAGATAAACATGCTTTATTGTAGGATAAGACCCCCTAGTCAAATTTTAATTGCTAAGCTGCACAGAATGTGAAATTGAGATGGGGAAGATCTAGACTTGGGAGGTATGGGAGTACCTTTTTCTTTTTCCTTTTTCTTGATGCAATATCTGAAGAACTTTGAAGCCAGGATTGATATATGTCACCAGAAATAATAGTTTGCTCATGATCAATTGCAATACCTGCGGCCTTTCTTGCTCTTCGTCGAGCTGGCTTTGGCTTTTGTTGGTCCTGCCGCTGCTACAAAATCATGTCAAGACATTAAATTAATGCTGACAGTTTTTCTTTACATTATTCTCTAGCTCGGTTGCTTGTGGAATTTCTACCTCGAAAGCTTCTTCAGCTTCATCAGATTGCTGCTTCACTTGGTCCTCTGGATGTCTGTCAGGGATCTCATCAGCTGCAACAAAATTTCACTCCATTCAACCAATTTGCGAAAATATGTAATTACCTAAGGAAATCTAAAGACTTTTACGAGCTCAACTCAATCCAATAGAGTTTTTTTCTCGAAGGAACTACACATGTAAACTGTAAGTTTAAAGTAGGCAACCAGATGTTACAAAGTATTTTAGCTGATCTGGTAGTAGGTAAGTACGACTTGCATCCATGTTTCTCTTTGGGAGGAAGGATTTATTGCCATAATGTCTCTATCAGAAAAGTATCCCTTAAAGCACCAAGTGAATTATCTTAAGTTCATCTACTATTTACATCTCAAAAAACTTCATTCAACTAAAGTAGAAGATAGTACTTTTCTGTAAAGGCAAGTTTAGTAACACATTCTTACGTTTATGGGCTTGTTCTTGAGGTGGAGATGACACAGGAGTACTTGGGATTTGAGCATCCTCTGGCTGGGTAAAATTCGTTTGTGTTTCTTCATCCCCTTCAATATCAAACCTGTAGAGTAATTCATGCTTAAAAATTAATAGGAGGATAATAGAAGGAAAGCTTTGCAGTTAAATTGAAAATGAGGATAATTAGCTTCCCATGATTTAATGATGGATAGTTTGGTTCACGTGAAGTCGTTATGTTAACTGACCATATAAACTTAGAAAGGTAGCCTGTGAAAGTTTTAATACAGAGCCTTTTAACTGTACATCACGATACCTCTCAAAATGATTAAACATATCTGTATGATGGGATTCAAAATGTTCAGGCAGGGTGATATTATCTGCATCAACTGCAACAAGGATTTCAGGGTTGCTTAGATATAGGCACAACAAGAGAAAACTAAAAATAAAAGTAGCATTTGCAAGGATATAGTTATATATTCTACTAGGTATACCTTGATGCAAGTCCTGGGCAGGTTCCTTCTGTGCATTGGGTTTATCATAGAGATCAGCATTATCTAGTCTCTGCACATTGAACATCCGTGAGTTTAGCTGCGCCCTTATTTAGAAATTACTAATTGTGATCTTATTTTCACTATGTACTTGGCATCAGATAAGATTGCCTGCTCAACAGGGTCACTAACACTGACAAAACCCAAATAACTTTTGATAGTCTCTCAAAAAACATAAACAACTCAAGAGTTGAAATAATAAATTAAAGAACAAATTGCGAAACATATAGAGTAACCAAAAGAAAGCGAAGGGTATCAAACCACTTGATCATTGTTAACTTTCAATTGATTCAGCTTGCAATCTTGATGAACAATGAAATACAACTTATTCAAGAATCTAAAACAAGCTCAATGGTCTAATTAGATCAGTTCCACCTTCCAACAAAAAGATGTATTCTGCATTTCTGTTTTTATGTGCATCCTTTCCTAACAATTTTTGTTTCTGCTTTTGAAGTTATTTCGTGGATTGAGGAGATGACAGCGCTGTGCATAATGTACCATCGCGAAATAGGAGGTCTGTTCAAAATCCATCATTGTGACAGTGTCTGGATTTCGTAGTCTCTGTTCAATCTCAGGGAGTTCTTCCTCTCGATTCTCCGGCAGAGTAACAGATGCATACCTGCAGGGATTGAGATGAGGAATGAAAAGTTAAGTATCAATCTTGGGAAAAACAACAAAATGAATCAGAATTTAACTTTTACTACCAATTCATCACTAAACTACGCTATCTTTAAGTACCAAAAGTCCTCAGGTATAAAGGACTCACAGCATAAACTGGCCTTAAATAATCCATTGTTGAAACTGACCCAAACATTGAGTGAAACAAACCATAATATATCAAGTGAATAATTCAACTAATTGGTGGCGGTTTATACTTTAGTGGTTAAATTTACTGAAGCACTATCAAGGTAACTGAAACTATTAGACAGTTGCTAAAATTCGCCATTACAATCTCTGCTTCTCGGCAAAATACTGTGACGTCGAAGTGGAGATGAATCACTCACTTGGCTTGCAATTTACCCTTGGGAAGCAACGTAGGATCAGGAGCTGCTTTCACCTTCCAAGCCTCATTGATTTGCACCTGAAATATGCCCAAATCATACATTATGTAATCACCACCAATTAAAGGACAGAAATGCTGAATTTAATGAAAACAGAGGAAAGAAAGAGATTAAGTTGATTGGGATCGAAGACCAATGTTAATACCATGAGACGAGTCACATCCTCTGCATTAAAGAAAACAACAAAGAACAAAAAAGTTGAAGCAATAAGGAAGGGGAATTGGGAGTAAAATTCGAAGAAATTGACGTGAAATTCAAATAGAAATGATGAAAAAGTCATGGCAATTCATACCGTAGAGGAGTTTCACTTTGCGTTCGTAAACAATGACTACTCCACCTGAGATAGAACTGACGATTAGATATCTAACGGAAGCAATAACACAATTGCGAACAGTCATTAGTTTTCGAAGCATACCCATGAGAATTCCAGAAAGCCTCAGAGCCATCGGGACGGATGGATTTAAGATTTGTTCACTGTTACAAAAGAAATTGCAGAAGATAATTACTCAAAATCAACAAGGAATAAAGTGCAGTTCCGATTGAGTTTACTTGAAGAAAACACCTCACCAGATGTTAATAATATTGAGTTTACTGAGCTTTTTCCGATTGAGTTTCGAGTGCAGAGTGGCCGCCATCCTTCACAGCAAAGAGAAAGATCAGAAACAATTTCAATTTAAAAATTCTTCGCAGCCAAATTGAAACCGTGAAAACTTTAACATATACGAAAAATCCTACAAAGGAACTTCAGCGAATACTGAACATTAGATACAGAAATCAGAAGAGGAAAAGAAGATCCACTACAGGAAATGCGATACATGAAAGCAAAAAACGCAGAAACTCAAAACATGTAGCTTATCTATACGTATTAAACGAATTTAGAAAAGAAAATCGAAATAGAAGTTGTAGTTAAAAAATTTCACCATAGTTGGCCATAACGGAGGTTTGCAAGCTAGAAGCTGGATCAGTAAATTCATAAACAATCCGATTCTAAGCCTTTTTCGAACACAAATAGATCCAATTTGAACTGTGACTACTTAACGTATTACTCAACTGGAACTTCAAAATACAAAAAAAATCGTATAAAGGAGCTTCAGAGAATACTGAATATCACTAGATACAACAAGCCAAAAACAAAAAAAGGTGAACGAAAAGCTAGCACAGGAATTCCAATACATGGAAGTAAAAACGCAGAAACACAAAAAATGTAGCTTATGCATATGAATTTAACGAATTTAGAAAGGAAAAAATCGAAAACACAAGTAGCAATTGATAATTTTCACCATATTTGGCCTAGCGGAGCTTTGCGAGCAAGGAGCTGATGAGAGTAGAACATATCGTCGTTGCAGAGAAGGAAATTTCAGCGGTGAAATTGCAGAGAATTTTGAAGGGAGAAGGTTTTTGTATATATAGGTGGAGAGAGAAAGAGAGAGAGAGATCACATGCAAAGTGAGAAAGGTAAAAAGCGTGTGTGTTTTGTGCCTGTGCGTCTGCACTGCGTAACTGTATTGTGTATACCCGCCATTTATAACAGATGCGATTTCGATTGCATTTGCATTTTGCAGAGCCTATTGTGGGACCCGCCCCTATAAAAGAAGGAATGTTTGATGAACTCGAGTCACAGCTCAAGTGATGGAATTATTTGTGCTACCGTTCGTGAATTGCTTCCACGCGTCCCTAGTGTTCTTGTTCAAGGCTTAATTTATTTACAACTAGTAAGATTGAAGCATGAGAAAGCCATCCTTCATAAAAAAAAGGGAAAATGTCCAAATTTACTCCTTTATTGAATGAAAATTTTGAAATTTATCTTTGCCTTGAAACCATTTATTGTATTTTTTGGTTAGCAAATCATCTTGTGTTTGTCTTTGATGTTAATGAAGTACTTATACATGCACTAGGTGGACTTCACGTGTCAAAATACTTGGGAAAAGTTGTCTAAATTTACCTCTTTACTTTTGATTATGGTTTAAAATTATCTTTCATTACAATTCAATTTGTAGCTCGATTACTATCAATGGCACATGAGAGATAATTTGTTAATGGAAGGTATGAATAGCTCTAAAGTATAATAAAGGGCAGCCCAGTGCACTAAAGTTCTCGCTATGCGCAGGGTCTTGAGAAGAACCGGACCACAAGGGTCTATTGTACGTAGTCTTACCTTGCATTTTTGTAAAGGCCTGTTTCTACGACTTGAAACCGTAACCTACTAATCACATGTCAACAATTTTACTAGTTACTCCAAAGCCTTCAAAGTACAAGAGAAGGTAAATTAAAAAGCTCCCTATAGAGGGTATTGTACCCTTTCCCATGAAAATGACCATTGGATTACCAGGTTGGACATTGGGCAATGAGCAAGCCATTCTAATCTGCTATTGATGTGTCCCTTATGGGCTTAGTCTTATGGGCTTAGTGCCCGTTTGGATTGACTTATTTTAAGTGTTTTTAAAGTCAAAATAGTTTTTAAGCTCTTTATAGTGTTTGGATAAAGTGAAGAAAGTGCTTTTGAACACTTAAATTTAAGCCAAAACAGCTTAAAAAAAGCTAAAAGTGAAAAACTGGAATTTCCAACTTAAAAAAAACAGCTTAAAAAAAGCTTATCCAAACAGGCTCTTAGTCCATTTTGATTCATCCCTAATTCCAACACTAATCCAACTCGTCAAACTTCATGCATGTAATCAAGTAAAAAGGGAAAAGGGGAAAGGAACTTAGAATAGCCAGTAAGGTTATGGACCAAAAGAATTAGTCCAAGAACATCAATGGGATTCAAATAACTCTCAACTTATGCTTTTAATAAATGTATCATATATAAGGTAACATTTTCAGTACTAAGATGTATGGTAAGCCATCTCTAGATGTTACTAGTGATGTGTGTTTTATGTAAAATCTGCACTAAAATTACTAGACTACATTTATATTTCACTTTTTCCCCTTGAACATTGTTAGAGCATGACCATACCAATGAACTTAACTTGTCCAAATTTTCACAACTAAATTATATGTTAGACATGATTTTTCACTTGGATATTGATAACTTAGTAATGTTCTGCCCCTATGATTATTCACAACATTTGTAGACATGATTATTCCATTCCATAATCTCTGATACTACTAACAGATCGATAGAATGGAATATCTAGAAAAAGCAGCTAAGTTAGAAAAAGATATGAATTCTATTTAGGTGGGTTAGGGCAAGGTTTGACCTTGTGCTTTCCCCGGTTGGAGGTGAGAACTTGAAAGTAAATCATTCAGTGGTGGGGTTTTAAAGAATAAAAGGCCTTTTTTTCTGAAATATAATAGATGACAATTTTTAAATCTTAATGCAGGTAAAGTCTATCTCATGCTGTCTATAACGAGAATCAAATACCCTCTGTTGTTGGTGGGCAGATTATAATATACTACTACAATCCAGAAACTTGGTAGGAGTAGTTTTTTCTGAACATTATTTTCCTCAAAGAAAAATCATTTCATTGATCGATTATAGAGTAACATGAAACTGTGATTTACATGGTTACTATAATTAACTTTCTGGAACCATATATGAAACTGAAATTTTTGTAATTATGTCTCAGTAATGTTTGTGGCTCTTGTGTTTGATGCTGTTCACATAGGAGCAAGATGACCTTCTTTAGACAATTTATTTTGCATCCATCTCTGAAGCATTTCCAATGCTGCCTTGGGCTGATCCATTGGTACCATGTGGCCTGCATCATGGACCTTGAGGAAAGTTAAAGGCCCATGATTCTTTTGAACTCCTTTTTCTACACCATCTACTGCAAAAGAAACTGATGAGGCTTTTCCAAAGTCATTTTGCCCTGACCATTTCATTGCATGCACCCATCTTGAATTCCCTGTCCATAGAAAAAGAAACACAATTTAATTATCAATTGGTAGCTTTAAATTGACTACTGTTAAGAACCTGAGAATATTCCTGGTCAAAATTGTAGTGCTAGTTTTTTTGGGTCACGGGTTGTTTTCGTGCATTATTTTTCAACTTTCAATTTATTGCACCAAAATCATAAGAGTAATTTGTGAAACCGAACAATAACTCAAGTATGCTTCTATATGATGTAAGGTGAGTTGTTGACGTGAGTCTTGACATCCTATTCACACTTTTCTAGAACAGGCTTTACTTTAGCATTTTTCAGCGTGTTAAGTTACTTTTTCGTTAAATTGAATGATCATACGTAAAATCAACCAGTCGTGTCAGAGATAGAATGTAGGTTACCAAGCCAATTGCAGATAAGGTCGTATTCCCCTGCATATACAAGTAGCTTGATACCATCTTCAAGAAGCAAAGGAATGCCCACTTCAAGATTCTTCATCCAGTCCAATTGCATTGCCTGGTAAACTGCAGAACTACATGAAACAAATTCCATGTCCCCAACACCAAGGGCCTGTCTAACTTTTTGATCATTTAGGAAAGTTTCCATTTTGGAGAAGTCATAGCACAGATCACCCTCACATGTCTTCCGCACATCATAGTACTGCACCTCGAAAATTACAAATTCCATATAAGAATTTTTACACTATCAGATTACCTAAAAGATACTTACATGTTACCGTTCATAATAAGTGAGAGTAGTAAACGGAAAATAAGACAGATAACCTGCTACAACAAGTTAAAATTTAGCGATAGTATTAAAATGAGATTGCTCTTACGTTCTTGTCACCAGCAATATTCATTATCTTGTTGAAGATGCTTGTACAAACAAGATATGCAGCCATACAAGCAACTCCGCCACTTTTTCCTAATATTATTTGCACAGTAAACAGCCAATGTCAACACTAGCTGCTGTGGTATATGAAGAAAAAAGAACTTTGAGGATTCAAAAAGAAAAAGAAAAAGAAAAAAAGAATTACCACAAAGCTTAATTGCCTGTTGACATTTTGGATATGTCTTCTCTATGGAATTGTAATCAGATTTGTTGATCAATTTCATATCCAGAGCATAGTCAGTGTAGGCTTTGTACTGGATTTCTGGATCAGTGAGTCCATTACCAATGGCAAATCCCTAAACAAATGTATTTTGCTTAAGTTAGCATGATAAATAAGAAATACATAAGAAAATTATCTGGTTAAAAGCAAAAGGGATGGCATAAATTATAATGGGACGACAACAACAACAACATATTCAGTATATTTCCATAACTGAGGCAACGGTATAATGAGACAATTAGTTAAATAAATACCTTGAGATTTACGTAGATTCCTTCTTTGTTTTTGTTTCCTTGGTGAACCCGAGAAGCAAATGCAGGAATGTAATGCCCAGCATATGATTCTCCAGTAATATAGAAATCATTTTTTGCATACTGAGGATGTGCCTTGAAGAAGACCTATGTACATATCATCAAAAGAATGAGCATTTAGAATTTTGAAAATGATTGAATTATTTCAACATTAATACAAGTTAATTATAAATTCAAGGATTTAAACGATCTAAAGAAAAGGAGGAGGAGGAACCTGCAAGAAGTCATAGAGATCATTGCTTACGCCCCTTTCATCGTGACGAATGTCATCTTCACTTGAACTATAACTAAATCCAGTTCCAGTTGGCTGATCAACGTATATAAGGTTTGAGACCTGTCAATTTGCAATTTTAACTTGTGTTATCATTCTTTAACTAATTGACAAAGAACAATTGTTAGGATTTACTATGAACCGATCATGTATTTAACTTATCGTAACAGCTTACTTGTCTTATTTTTACGGGGTCACACTTAAACAAAGAGATGCTAATCACTGATGTCAATAAGGTTGAACTACTTTTGAAATTCTAAAATTTCCAAGTCTCACAACTAATGAACAGCAAGTGTCAAAAAAATTTAAAAAATAAAAAGAAATGCTAGTAGGTGAAAAGGTACTTTGCATGATGGAGAAAGGTTGAAAACCAAATAAAAACATGGAAGGAATTCTCTTACACCATCTTCAAAAATCTAACCAACATTTTGAAATTTAATTGGGTAATATCTAGAAAAATAAATAAAAGAAGATAAAAAAAAGGAAGAAAACAAGAACCTTGTCCCAACCAAAATCATTCCAGACAAGAGACATGTTGTCTGCAATTTTGAAAGGTCCATTTTCATAAAACACAGCCAATTCACTGCTACATCCTGGCCCTCCTGTTAGCCATATAACAACTGGATCATTCTTCCTGCTGCTCCTCGATTCAAAGAAAAAATAAAACATCCTGCAAAACATTTTTTTTTAAAAAAAACAGATAATTCAGCATTAATTAACCATGATACATTTAATCCAATTCAAACAAAAAAATTAGTATTAATTAACAATACCCATGATTTTTTTTATTTTTTTTTTTGAGCAAAATGAACAAACAGATAATTTAGCATTAATTAACAAAACCCATAATTCTTTTTTCGATCAAAATGAACAGCAACACCAACATACACCATGTAAGCCCACAAGTGGGGTCTGAGAAAGTGTGAGAAAGGTCGAATGTACGCAAACCTTACTTCTACTTTTGTGGATTTAGAGAGACTATTTCTGATAGACTCTCGGCACATTTAATCTAATTCAAACAGACAATTTAGCATTAGCATTTAATCCAATTCAAACCTTGCATCTTTAGTGTGTGGAAGACGATAATAACCAGCATGATGACCCAAGTTTTGAACAGTGGATCCAGAATCACCAATATAAGATAAATTCAATTTCTTCTCAAAGAGATTCTGTTCAGTAGCTGCTCCAGAATCTCCTGTTGCCTTGTTGATTTCATGTTTAGGGAATAAATTAAGCTGTCTGATTAGCTTTTCCGCCATTGTTATCGGAAATTTCGGAGCAGAAGATAAGAAAAAATCACCATCATTAGCACCATTAAACTTTACAGCTGATGAAACAGATACAAAAAACAGAGTGAGAAGGAGAAGAGAGAAATACGAAGGCATTTTTAGAGGTTTGTTTTTTTGTTTTTTGTGAGTGAAGAAATGGATTTGTATGCAGTTGAGATTTATAAGGAGGAAGAGGAGTGTGAAATGGGGATAGTTGGTGTGTGTAAGTTGTAAGAATGAGTTGAGAGAGAGAAAAGTGGGGGGAAGAAACAGAGTTAACGGGCGGTTTTGTTTGTTTTACTGTGCTCCTAATATGGACAAAGTGGTCAAGTACCTTTTCTTCGGAGGGGAAAAAGGTAAACAAGGCAAGGATTCTTCTTGACCTTTTTTTTTTTTTTTAATTTTGTTTTGTTTATTTAAGTAGTAGTGCTTTTTTAAAAAAAGAAAAATTGAGGACAGGGGAAGGAAAAAATCTTATAAGATAGGAATTGAATTCTCAGTGTCAATAAAAAAAAACTAGTCTAAATAATCTTTCACTCAACTCAACTGCTTAAATTAAGAATAGTGATTGATATATAATATATGCATAATTCATTATAATATATGTGTAACTATATGTAGAAAAAGTAAATAGTAAATTGGACAAATTATTTGTGTAAAGATTTTTTCTTTCCCTCATTTTAATGGAATATGAAATTTAAGACATTCATTTGACTTATAAAATATATGGTCCTCTTTTACTTGTAGTTTAAAGTGTTGGCTATCCATTAAGAGAACTATTTAATATATCATTAGTTATAAGAGCGTTTTACTAATTACTCTAATTTCTTCAATAAATGAGTAATTATTGAATATATGCCTTCTTTAACATATTTAGATAAAAATATTTTTTTTATTTTATCCTTAACATTAACTATTTTTTCCTCGTATCATTACCCAAGTTCAATGAGAATATACAACAATTAATATATGTATTATGATAAAATATGCACATCATTTATTACTCTCTCCGTCTCAAAATACTTGTCATCTTTGCTAAAATATTTATCTCAAAATACTTGTCATTTTAAAAATTCAAGACAAAATTAATTCTTTTTCCCATTTTACCCTTAATAATAATTGTTCTCAAAACTATAAACATCTCAATTATGACACATAAATAGAGTAAATATTCAATGGAAAAAATTATATCTTCCAATATAATAAGGGCAAAATAATCAAACATCCATACTAATTAATGCTTCTAAATTAGGGGTGTGTAAATAAAAATAATGACAAATATTTTGAGACGAAGGAAACAATATTTCTTAAAGAGAGTGAAGTCCATTGTAATTGTAAACAAATAAAAGTGGAAGGAGTACTTCTTATTTAGCAGAAAATTACAAGAAGTCTATGGATTCACGGACCGTGATTAATTGATGAAAGAGGTCTTTAATCAATTCATATGATTAATTTTTAGGCTAATTAATACTCTTCTTTAGCAAAGGAAAAAACACTAATCTAAAAGGTGGAAAAAGGAGAGAACCGGGGTAGGGAATGTGTTTTTTAAATGAATAATGATAACGTAAAAGTTTAATTTCATCATTAAAGCAAATGCGTGATTAAGATTGAATGTACATTGTAAAGAATACATTTTACTTTGCTATTAACAAGTTAATTGTTAATATTCATTTTTACAATAAACTATTGACAAAACTTAATTGGTATTTAATACTCCTTTCGTTTCAATTTGTTGGACTTATTTTGACTTGATACGGAGTTTAAGAAAGTAAAGAAGACTTTTGAAACTTGTGGTCTTAAATTAAAGATATATTAAATGTATTAAAATATTCTTAATCTTGTGGTTTTGAATATGTCACGTGGAAAGTTAGAATTACAGAGTTTCTAAAAAAGGAAAGAGACATTCTTTTTGGAACGAATTAAAAAGGAAAGTAGATCAAATAAATTAAAACGAAGGGACTACTAATTAATAGTATCATATTTCATATATTTTAATTTATACAACATTCTTTTCATTTTCACCGATATAAGATAAAGGTTCACAATATATATCACTTTAGAAAGTCAAATCAACATTAATTATTTTTTTCCTAATTTCAGATACAATTTGTCGATACAAATTTTTCAACTCTTTCAAGCTGATGGATATTTGTCTTTTTTGTAGTATTAAAATATCATCTTAACTAATCATTTCGTGAATTAATTCTTCGAATGGTGCCAAATTTTGCGTGACGATGACAATTGATAAACAAGGGGGTTGGTCATTTCACTTTCACCTGTGAAGGCATATTTAACTACAACAGAAAATTCGTTGATAATTAAATTAGTAATAATGTTTCTTCGTTTTATATAACGAAGGTAACTTTATGAACACTTTAGCTGCCAAAATGGATTTTCCAAAACCATTTTTTTTAGAAAAATCGAAATGAAAGTGGCAATTATATGTATTGTCGAGGACCCCAATCATATTTGATGCCAAACTGTCAGTGTTTACACGTCCTTTAAAAAAATATTAATTATAGTGTAATTAGATTAAACTATCTTTATTTATTACTCCTCAATATTTAATATTTTTCTTTTGTGCAATACATTAATATCTCTCCGTATTTATGACTAAGAGTAAAGATCGAAATGAACAACTAATTATAGCTTGATTTTTTTAAATGACAATTATTTTGAACTAAAGATCTAACTATTTATTTTTAGTAAAGACGGCAAGTAAAGTGATCCGGAGGGAGCAGCTAAGAATAACCGCTTCCCTGATATGGAAATTAATGTATTTCCCACGTCTTTGGGCTGAAGAAAATCATTTGGCACTGAAGTTAGTGCGTTTAGCTGTAAGAAATAGGGATCGAGGCTTTGAAACATGTTGCTTGAAAGGGAAATATTGGTGGCCCATAGGAAACGTAAATGAAAGTGCTGTTTTTTTATTGGTTTCTCATTTAGTGTTCAGTGTTTGGAATCTGACTAATCTAGATTTATGCTGGTAGGGGGACCATTCGGGGGAAGTGCTCCTACCAAGGACTTTTTCATATTCAGGACTTGAACTCGAGACCTCTAATTAAGAAAGAAGAAGCCCTAAATGTGGTGCAAGTGCTGTTTGTTGTGTCCCCATAAAGGCTAATTAAACAATGGATTTTTGAGGAATTAATATGTTTCATCTTCATCTTTTGTGGTATAGCTAATGGTTGTAACCCTAAATATATTATTCCTTCCGTCCCAAAATATTTGTTACTTTTCGTTTCACACAAGTGAATTTGACTAGTATTCTAAAACAACGGGAGTAAATATGAACGAGAGATTAATTGATTTTAACTAGGAATTTGTGTATGATATTAACTCACGCGATGTGTGGAATGAAAAGATATCCAATCTTATATACTCCCTTCAGTCCATATTAACTGAATTATTGAGGTAATGCACACCCTTTAATAAAACTCTTTTAGGACATATTTTGAACATTACTTTCCACTTCTATCTTTTTCATTATTCTCACGCTATTCTTAAAAGTAGAGTTAGTCATTACTCAACATGGCTTGGGATTTGATTATGATAATGCAAAATAATAGTTAAAAGTGATTTCAATGTAAAATCATAAATACTACTTTGTAAAGAGTGTAAGTACCTAGAAAATGTAAAGTACTCTTTCTTTAAAGGAAGGGCAAAAATGGAAAAAAATAATCTAACAATTGTCTTGATCTTTGAACAATTCACTTATTTTGAACAATGAAAAAAGCCTCAACAATTCAATTAATATGGACTGGAGGGAGCAATATATGACTGGTTTTATGACCTTATCTGCGGTTAAAGTTTTAGCGCACCCATTAATAAACTTACAATAACATTGATTATAAAGAATATTAGACTAAAGTAAACTTATCTCTCTTCTTGAAATAAGAAATTAATGACTATATGCCTTCTTGCAGTAAAAGTAGAATTAGAAAAGAAAAAAAATCAATACTACCTTTTTGGTTTTCTAAAAGTGACAAATTTTGGAACCCATTTTATTTTTGGGGGGCTAAAATAACATATGAAAAGGGCCAGAGAAAGTATTGATGTACGCAAATTTTAACTTATTCGATGTTATATGATTTTTCTTTTTATGATTGGACTTCCAATATAGCCAAACCAAGTAGAAAGCCATATGTTTCTTTAAAATTAGCTTCAGTTATTTTGATATACCCAAATTTTATATTAGGGAAATTATACTTCACAATCACAATTACAAGTTGGTATGCAATCATTGATCCAAGTAGTAGTAAGAGTTAAGAGTGGTGCATGATTATTTTACGTCACTGAGCTCTCTTGTTCGCCATGTTCTTTGTGTAATGCACTAAAGAAACTAATTAAATATCCTAACAAACAATAGCTAGCATGACAAAGCGTGGAAATGTGAAGGACAATATGTATATGTGAACATATGGATATTATTATAACAAAAGTGAGATAAGGAAGTTGCATTTTCTTCGGGAAAATACGATGCGATCTAACAAAATGTATGGAATTTTTTTCACTAAAGAAACAAAACGCAATTTCTAACACCCTTGACCAAAGTTCTCGTTCAAACTACTTTGAGAATGGGGATATACTGGTATGAAGCGCTTCCTCTTAAATGAGTCTTACACGATGCAAATCTTGATCAGTTAAGGATTAGTACGTAATTGATTAAATAAAACAGAAAAAGGAAAAGGATTCTATGGAGGAACAGGGAAGATAGGCTTTTTGTTCGTACTATTGTTGACATTGAGGACAACATTGTAGTTACCCTTGTAGTACAAGATATTGTCATCGAAAATCCATTACAGTGTTTTATCATAGATGTTCAGGACATAATGGTGCCTTTCTTGCCTCTTGGCAGGAATTATACTCTACCATGAGTATTACTAACTAGGCGTTTGACCGTGTAATCTGAAGCTTAAATTTGAAGTTTTGATTTGAAATCAGTGCTTGTTTGAGTTGTTTATGATAGTTGATCAAAACTTCTAACTTCAATTTAAAAGTTTGATTTCAAATTACAAATCTTCCTAAAAGGTAGGATTTCAATTTTCTTAAAAAAATTAAAAGACCCATAAGTGGTCGCAAAGGGAGTTTTTTTTTTTCCAATAATGGTGGTGTCTACAACCTCAACTATCCACCAAGTTCCTGCTACATCCCATCAACACATATATCGAAGAACTCTGATCGCCAAGACTTTTTTATGGGAATTTAAACCTTGATTTCCCATGATTTTCACCCATTTCATTGACCACTAAACCTCACTCTAAGGTGCAAAGGCAGCATTACAAATGGAAAGTGATAATTCCAAGTGTGAGTGGTCTAACCCTCATTCTGCTTATAGACTTGTAGCACCACATATCTGGTTTTGACAGAAGCAGAAATTATATTCATACACTATCTTTTCAAGCAAAACCAATATAGGAGAGTTCTTCAGTTTCTCTTTTAATCTACACTTGATTGAATAAAGAGAGATATTCACAAGAATTAAAATGGCCAACCAAATTCCTTAAGCATACCTGTCACTTTGCAAAAGCTTCCAACAAACAGCAGTATTATAATCAAATAGAACAGGCCCTCGCAAAATAATCATTTTTTTCTTCTGAAAATGGTAACAGTAACTCAAAAGAAGACTTTTCAAGCCCAGAAACACAGTGCTATTAATAGTTCCTTAACATCCTTTTGACTGCTGAAAACATTGAACTCAAATCTCCAACCCATCATAATTACCTGCAGTACTTAGTCAAGAAACTAGAACGTAAGAAACTGCATATCTTTCCAGTACGTATTTCGTTTCAAGAAATGACAGATTCAAAGCGCATGAGAAGACGATGAATGCATGTTCATCCAGAGTGTAGATTTCTTCTATCTGAAATTCTAGTAGGATTCAGTTAAAATGATAACACCGGCAGTCCTACAAATTTAACTAAGAACAGTAAATGAATTAGCCCAAACATCATGTTCCATTGCCCACAGGTGACCAAAAATCAAGGATCTCCATGGGGGTTAGGCACGGACTGGAAAAACAAAGACTAGTGCAACATAAAAATAATGTATATAAGCGACATTTTCAATCAATGGGATAATCATCATACAACTAAAATTAGGCTGGAACGTATTAACGAAATATTCCACTAAATCCCAAGTTAGACGAATACAAGATGGAGAAAAAGGAATATTGAACATTTCAAGATCTTGAAGATGACCAATCAACAAAGAGAATCTCTCAAGCATGAAAGAGAAAAAAAGAGGAGGCGAACTACTCCTAAGTAGATAGATTGAACTGCCAATTCTGCTAGACAGCAAGCTGAATTCAATAACGTAGCGTTTCACTCCATACATTGAAAAGCACCACATTTCCAATTACACATAGCGTGAGAGGGTAAAATCTCGGACTTGGACAATGACTACATGGTATCAAGAGCTTGTTATGACAACACTGAGAAGTTGATACTAAGATACAGAAAGTGCTCTGCTATTTCCTCAACCAGAAAGAAGATGCAGCAGCCACAGCAGAACAGACAAGGAGTCTGCCACTTCACATACTGCCCTTTTATAGTTGAACCCTCAGGATCTGGAAGTCAGTTGAAGTATCACTTACGATCTTACTTTAGCAAGACGAGCCCTTAGTTCTTCTAGATCTTCCTCGTCATCAGCATCCTGAAAGAATTACATATGAACCTTATTTCATCATTGAAAAGATCAATTACACTTCTATGCAATGGATTATAGATGTGACATACCTCTGCATCTCCTACTGCCTGGGCAGGTTGCTTTAGCTTCTCCTTTCGGACTGCTTCAGGAAGTTGTGCAGCAGTCTCACCAGCAAGTTCAGATAGGACCTTGTCAACTTCTTCTTCAATCTCGTCTTCTATGTCTTCTGAATCCAACGCACTGTCCACTGCATCATTCACAATTTCTTCAATGACACCAGCCTGCAGCAAAGTAGAGAGTGATTTCCGTTTCAAGTAGAAAGACACCCTATAAGAAAAAGTGGAACAGATATTCCCATTTCTTTCCTCGTCATTTTCTCTTGTGGTAGAGGCTGTCTAGTTGATTCAAAAGTTAAAGTGCAGAATGTGTCCTCGTTTCTCATAGGAATGCAGGCTAATCGATTTGAAAGGAAAGTAAAAGTGCAGAAGAAGCAAGAGTGTAGAATGAACAAAATATGATCATGCCGCATCATAGAGCTTAACAAACTATTTGAAAATCAGATTCATACAGATCCAAAGGTGATTGATCAACCAAGAAAAAACTCAAAAGTCTCTTCAGAGCTGAAAAAGCTAATGCGAATACCTTGGTCATCTCTTTATTGAATTCCTGCATTGTAATAGCCACTTCTGGAGCCTTCATAAGATTATTAACAAGCTTCATGACTTCAGCACTCTTGGACAAATGCCCCACTGTGCGGGCGATAGCTGCAAAAGAGTTAGAAGATAATGAGATACTTGAAGGAATTCAACATACAAATGAATACGGCTTAAAAGTTAGCGGAGTCTGGTTTAACTATTTATCCAGCTTACGCAATCAAAATATGGTTGTCTAGCTGCAGTTTGAGACAAATTTACACTGTTGCTAATTATCTCAAGTAAAGTATCATGGAAACATGTAACATGTAATGGAGCAGAAGGATTTCGATCAGAAGTGTCTTAAGGACAAGATCTAACCTTTAAAATGTGTACATACAAACTGCGTGGTTCACTCAGTTTTGCAAGATATAGTAGCAAAATGCGAGCAACCAAAATCAGAATTTAGAAGGAAACAATCTCAAAAGTGTTAGCCAAAGCAAGGTGTGTAAGATATGACAGAATTTTTCTTTCGTACCGGGATATAAGGAGATAATGAAAATACAATTGACTTCTAGCATTACAAATCCAATTTTTTGATATTATCAGAATAACAAATGTCTTTGCAACACTAATAAGACTATTAGAATCCAACCATCATAGAAAAGTTTCTTGGTAAGCACAAACATAAGGCTTAACTCATTATCTTTAACTACACAAATTTCAATACAAAAGTATGTCTTTATATATAAAATACATGACGTGCTCCCAAATTTATAACAAAATTACCAAAAGTTCATTCTAGTAACTGGAATGCAAGAGAGTTAAGTTTATAACTAGAAACCGGAAAAGTTTTTTTTTCCTTGGAACAAATAAACATGAATTGAGTTAGTTCTCATGTGGAATTTCAGAGGAGTTTGAAGGCGGTTGCTAAGAACTTTATTAATTAAGAACTAATCAAATACTAGTGTTTTAAAGGTATATCGTCTGGGGCTATAGATCAGACAATTACTTCTGTCTCCTGTTTAGATATTCCAGAGTTGCTGAGTACATCTACTCATCAGTAGTATGCACAAGGGACTACATATTAGTGATGCAGCTAGACTAAACTGATGTTGTAACACTATTCAATCTCCTCCACCATATGGGAAGAAAGTAATGCAGGACTTCATCTTTTGCTGATATTTTCTGGACCATTCCGACTTCCAGAACCTTTTAAGAGATCAACAACTAGAACTAAACAAAGGTTGGGTAGGAAAGGGTGGTTGTGACACAGGGACTCATGGGAGTATTTCGCCTCCCCTTTTACTTACATCAAGCTCTGTCATCACTGCCATAACCAACTACCATGGCAGCCAAATGGTTGTTAAGGACCAAACAGGTTAATAAGTGAACATATTATGATTGGATAGACAGCTACGATTATGTACAGAGATTAGTTAGAAGCTCCCTTCCCAATATTTCAGTTCAGATAAAACATGGTGGGCGACGGAACTAGAAAGAAGTAGCAAGAACTAGCAAGTCAAAGGGGGGCAATGGGTCAATCATTACTGTGTTCACCGCCATTGATGGCCATTCCTTCTATTGGAAACTTGAGAAGATATGAAATGGTGGAAGGATGTCCAGTTTCTCCTTGAAGCAGTGATGGGCACGAGGCAAGCTTTAAAAGATAATGACGATAGGAGGGAAGAGAGCAATGCACTCAAACATAAAAAGTACTCCCTTTTTTTTAGAATTAAAAAGTACTCCCTTTATATCAACTCAAATGTCAGAATTCTAGTTTCGTTTGCCAAAATATTTCCAATCATCTCTCCCCCGAAAAGAATCACCTCTTATCAAAAAACACCAGAAGTATAAGAAATTTTGGGAGACCTAATTCTAACTTCCTGACATCTGCAAATCAAAAAGTAATATATTACCTCACAATTAACCTTCAAGTCAATAGACTATGCATCTTGAAACGCCAACTCAATAAATTATACAAGGTATATTTTTCCTTAGGATGGTGCAGAAGTACAAAAGGACATTTAGTTTGAATTCAGGACGTATATCCGGTGACAGCAACAACAACAACAACATATGCAGTGTAATCCCACAAATGGGGTCTGGGGAGGGTGTGTACGCAGTCTTACCCCTACCTTCATGTTTCCTAAAACAATACTTGCACCCAAGAAACTGAGCATCCCGTAAGGAGTGAATTTAGCTACATCTTAAAATGTTAAAGAGTAAGATAAGGGAGAACACATCACTTCATCCGCATCAAGAATAATTAATACTTCATTTTCAGAAGATACATACAGAGCTTCCAACAATTTGCTCATCAAAGATCTTAGAGGAGCTATTGCACACTTGTCAATAAATAATGACAAAATACAAGATAAAGTAAGAGTATCATACCGACACTTTAAAGATCTTAGAGGAGCTATTGCACACTTATAAATAATGACAAAATACAAGATAAAGTAAGAGTATCATACCGACACTTTCTCCAAGGTGCATGGATATCGAATTCAACTGCGCCTTGTTCTCGTACAATCGGTTCACAGTTCTTTTAGATCTCACAAGCTCTTGGGCTAGCGACTATGACAAAACACAACACAGAAATGTGAATAAGCAATAGAACAGAAAATCATGAAATCAGAAGGGATAATAACTGATGATGATTATCATGGAATGCTGGAAAGCCTAATTTATTCAGCATACTCTTTAATCTCAGAAATCAGAAAATGGAGTTCTCTCTATGACATACACTACCAAATAAAGCCCCAAATAGTGTTTAAGGATCTAGGATAAAGATCATGAAGAGAAAACCAAACATCAATAAATAAAGATGAAGCATTTTTCAAATACCTGGACTCTTTGAAAAGACCCAGATAGAAATGCACTTTTAGTCCTCGTATATGATGCATCACACAGGGTCAAAGGTCAATCACAAAATCACATATCGAGACTGAAACTCAGAACTCATACTCATACTCATCAAAATCATGTGAAATACTTTCTATTTTAGCAATGTTCCAAAATGCTCTACTTATAATGTAATTCTATTACAATATTAACGTTTACAAATTTAAAGATTTCAAAATCGTTTAACTTCAAAAAGTCAAACTTTCAGCTACTATTTTAATACTTTCTTCATTTGTCACTAACTTAATATACAATTCAAAATAACATCTTAAGTTTATGTCAATCAAACTCTATCGCGTAACATGGGATGGAGGAATCGGAATTTGGCCCATGCTTCTCTTTCTCATTTCAGCAACTCTATTCCTAGGTCCGAAATAACAAAAGTTCACAAGAGCTTAATAATTTTGTTGTCTAACTTTTGTTTAAGATCGACATAATATGCATCACATCGAAGCAGTAGCAAACATTACAAAAACAAAAACAACAACAAAAAAGTACTATTAGGCCTCAATCTCAAGGAAGTTGGAGTCAGGTATACGAATTCTCATTGACCATGTCGCTCCAGTTAAGCTCATCTAAATAGCAAACATCAAAATCCTGATAAATTTTAATTCATAAGTTCTTCGGCAAATGCTAGAGAATAACATTCATAAGAAACATATGAATAAGAAACTTTAAGGAAAAATAAAATATTAAATGAACACCACAAAAACATTATGATATACAGTCTTGCAATTTCCAACATATTCCAAATAGTAAATTAACTTTCTGATTGTATTTGGACATTTCCCAAGAGGCAGCAGAGCAACACAGGTCTAGCTAACAAACTACAGCGAAAAGACCCTTAAATTTTGTTAACCGGAATGGAAAACCAAGGATGAGGGGAAAACAATAGCAACTACAAGATGAAATGCTTTTGCGCATGCAGAACTCTTTAGAGATGATACTGAACTTTAAAATACACCAAATACAAGTGTGCTCCATGCGAATTATCTCATTATGAATGGTAAAAGCATCACAAAACAAAAACTAAAACTCACTTCCATCTCACATCAACTGCCTTATTCCTGGAACAACAAAATTTTCTCAAAGAGCATATTTCACAATACTTTTTTTTTTTTGATATAGGTAAGCATATTTCACAATACTTCTCAGTTGATATTCTTTACTGATTAATATCAAGGGATTATGAAATGTTAAAAGCAATCATCAGCATTCAGCAGAAGATAACAACAACAACATACCCAGTGAGTCCCACCACAATGAGGAGTCTGGAGGAGATAGAGTGTATGCAGACCTTACCCCCTACTTCGAGGAGGTAGAAAGACTGTTTTCGATAGACCAGCAGACACAAGTAAAGCATTTTCAAAGCAGTTTTGAAAAGGAAAATACAGACAGTAAAGAAGACTATCTACACTACATCTCATATAGCATTCAGCAGAATACTAAGCCAAAGAAAAGCAAATGTATTTCAAAGTGAAAGTTCAATTATAGCAGTTCTAAATTACCTTGGCAGAACCCATATCATTTCTCTTTGCAGCTTCTTTAATTGATTTCTGTACAATCTTCTCCTCTCTCTGTATATCTGACGAAACCCCCAAATTACATGAAACCAAACAAAATAAGTCAAGACCCACCAACAATAATCATCAAACACCCAAAAAAAAACAGATATTAAGGAAACCCTTTTTTTCCTTAACTCGAAAATTAAACAGAAAGGGGAAAAAAAGGGACAGAATTTGTTTTACCTCGAATTTGGCGTTCGATATTTCGACACTCTTGTCGGAGGCGACGTTGCCAATCTCTCAAAAGCTGTTGAGGGTTCGGTTTTGGCTTCAAAATATTCTTCACTTTCTCCATTTTTCCCTTTAATCAAAGCACCCAATTGAAGATCGAACAGCAATAAATCGGATCGCCTGATTCTATCTGATTAACAGAAAATTCTGGTCCACTTTGAACCTAACAAAAACTTCACGATTTATTATTCAACACGCTAAATTTGCAGAAAAAAAGATGAATTTATTTCACCGAATTGACTTGGATGAGGAGTGAAAAAGAAAAAGTAGAATCAGAAAGGCGCGTAGAAGATAAGCAGCAGCCGTGAGATATATGAAGCTTCCGTTCGTTATACTAGTTGATGATGTCTGACATGGCGGATTCCGAAGTTTCCATTTGTTATTTGATCCATGATTTTTTTTTCTTTTTATGTTTGTATATACTGTATATACAAACAGCCCTTAATATTTTTGAGCTAATTCACTTTATACTTTATTATTTGATCTAAGGGGTCGTTTGGTAGCTGGTCTGAGAGTGACTTAAACAAGTATTAAATCATGCATAAGTAATACCACGTATGATAGCTGGTCTGAGAGTGACTTAAACAAGTATTAAATCATGCATAAGTAATACCACGTTTGATAGCTGGTTAAGCGGTAAGTTATTCATGTATAAAATTAATACAGTGTTTGATTTGCAATTTAGAAACCCGCATAACTAATACATGTATAAGTTATGAGGATATCTTATGTATTATTTTATGCAAGATAGAAAGTGGAATAGCTAATACATGAATAAGTAATTCATGCATAAATAATACATAGATTCCCCCATAATTAATCCCTACATTACTAATACATGCATAACTTTTACTAGCTACCAAACGACCCCTAAGTGTTCGGTATGACAAGAAATATATTTTTTAGAAATTAATTAAGTTAACCTTTGGTTTGATCCGTAAGGTGACGAGTTGGTGCATCACGTGATTTCTCATAAGAAAGGTTAGGAATCAATTTTTCCCGTCAATGCATTCTGTCGAGCTTGTCCGGTACAATTTATATATATTGTATGGTTTTCAAGGCTATTTATTGCACATGAATGAATTTACCCGATGTGTACTCAAAAGATAGCAGACGTGAGTTTCTTGAGGATTCCAGGAAAAAACTTTAATTTGACTATTCAATTTTCACCAAAATGTTCATTCTCCTTTTTCTATTTTCATCCCTTTGTATATTTTGGGCCTACTCTTCCACCTAATAGTCTATGTGAAAATCTATGAAGTTAGTCGTTGGCATCTATATGCTTGGGTATCTTACATTCAAAAGATCAGAAGCAAAAACAAAGTTGTTTCTTTTTAAACAACCAATGATGGAGATATTTCTTCTCAGAGATTACATATAGACAAATATAAAGATACTATCTTTTAAGAGTTCAGTTAGGAAGCAGTTGTCATTTTGTATTTTCTATTTACAGGTATTATCTCAAAGGAAAAAAACACAAACTCTTGTATTTGAAAGTTGAAAAAAAGCATAATGCTTTTGGAAAAACAAGAAAATGATGAACAAAATAAAACAAAAATCCGACCTGCCGGATTCGAACCAGCGACCTAAAGATTACCTGTCAGGCTTTTCACCAACTACAGTCTTCCGCTCTACCAACTGAGCTAAGGTCGGTTGTTGATTTCATAGTCAAACAAATCTGTCATATCCAAAACAATTAGTTTCTCTATTTGAGTTGGCAAGTAAGGTTAACTAACTATTACAGTAAATTCTAGTAAGCACAGTTATATATTAAAAAAACAAAAGTGAGTAAATAACATTCCTTACTCCTTCGGTTCTCATTCAAAATGATCTGCTTATATGAAATACAAAGTAAATTATTCCTAACATCTCTATAATATGATTTAGTTGTAAATAGATATCGGCAAAGAGTTGAGCCTGCTCATTTTAGAAAGAGCTCGATCTCGATTTTAGCTCAGTATGGTCAACTCAGGGTCTGTTTGGATGGGCTTAACTTATAATTTTTGGCCTATTTTATTATTTTGTCTTAAAAACAAGTGTTTGAAAATACTTTTTTTATTTTACTCAAATACTATAAAAATGTTTAAAAGCTATTTTGGCTTAAAAACAAGTAAGTCAATCCAACCACTCTTTTTAGTCTTGTCAGTTCGGCTGGCTAGACTAATCGTATCATTTTTATTTTAAAAAATCCTTATGCTTAATATATTAATTATCATTTTTTTACTTCTTTAGTTGGTGTTAATAACATTTTAAACCACGTTTTGCAACTTAAGCCACTTATGGGTACATGAATTGTGATTAAAACTTTCATTTCAGAATTCAAATTACCAATTATGAGGTTCAATTAAGTACTAAGGCTTTCCTTTTTCATGGTTAATAACATTTTCTTAATGCATTTGCTATTTTGGCGCCGACTATTTGCCATGCATTGTACCAAATATATTTTCAACAAGGAAAATTTTGGGAAAGAGAAGGAAGCACAATAGATAATGCTCCCTTAAATCTCTTCAAAGATTAGCTCCAATAATACTAAATTATTCAATTCCCAATTGAAACTGGCTGTTTGCATATGTGCTCTATATTTGAGAGATTATTAGTGCTCCAATCCATAAAATACATAAGGGATCATTTTATGTCTACCCTCAAAGATTAGCGATTATTTTGGGCCTTTTCTCTCTGAACTAACATCAAAGGGTGATGGCAGGAGCGGCAGAGGACAATCATGGGCCTTAAAGGACGGTAAATGTGGCGGCAATGGCAACGGCAACGGCACTGTCTTTGGAAGCACTGGAGCGGCAACAACAACAACAACAACGTCTGTGGAAGACGGCGATGATGGTAGTACTGTCTGTGGAAGTACTGGAACTGCAATAAGTTTTTTTACAGCGAATTTTAAGAATTTGTCATATCTCAAGGTCGCTGAATCCAACTTCCACTGCAAAAAGTATAACAAAAAGCAAGCAGCAAATACGAGCCAGGTATGTATATCCAGATTGAAAAGATTCACTGCACAGCCCAAACAAGCATTAACAAGTAAGAAATTGAAGATTCCGAGATCAGTCGATGGTTGAATCATTGCTAGATTCCCAAGCCAAGTAACCGCGAAGCACAAGAACGCTACTAAGTGATGAGCAGAAGCCAATTTAAAATAGTACTGAAAAAGTATAGTCCCCACCATTCCTAGTGCAAATTTCATAATTTTCCTAATCCCATAAATCCACATGAAAGGAGGCCATGTACCCAACCTGTTAAATCGTTCATTAAACCATAAATAAGCAGTCACTGGGCCTAAACGAATGACTGAATACAATAAACATACGAGGACGAACAAGAAACACCCCAGGAAAAGATCTGAAACAAGTACCATATAAACAATATATATAGTTAGCATACACCAAAAATATGTATGCTTGTAATATATTAGAATCAACGGTGTAGCTAGCCCTGTTTTATCAATTCTATTGAAGCTACGATACATCGGAATGATCTTGTTGAACGGAGAAACTATTCTCGAGATTAAAAGATATATTCTCCGAGGATAGATTTTCTCCAAACTCGTAAAATACAGGGATATCCCGTCCATCAAAACATCCATCAAAACGTGTAATGTGAGATCACCTGGCATATAAGGTGGCCCATTTTCTAACGATGGACGGAGAAGAAATGCATATGCAGATGAAATGAAAATAGACAGAGACATCCAATATGCTAGCACATGTATGACCACATTCGATAATGGATGATCTGAATTCGAGTTTGATGAGAATAAAACATAAAATCCAATTCCACAACAAATGGAGCTGATATAGTATGAGGCTACGAAAAAAACAATGGAGGGAAATTCCATAGGGTTGAAGACAAACTTAATTGGCAAATGGAAATTTTTCAAGGCATTATGCTCTTCTTATCTGAGGTACATAATTATGGAGTCCTTAGCAATTCACAAGATATTTTGGAAGTCGAACAGGTGCTGAAGCTTTCCAAGTAGCTACATTGATGGGAAGAAATTTCTAAGAAACTCATGAGGAACTTCTTATTCATTTGGTAATTTATCCGTAATACTTATTTCTTTGCCTTTTTGACAATAAATAAAGAATTCCCGTGGAAAATAGGCGAATATACGAGATTATACTAATCAATACATATGGATATGATTCGATTAAAGTGAAAATAATCAAGAATTCTATTGGCACTCAGTCTTCACAAAAAATCAAGCAATGTGACTTTACTAGCTACTAAAAATTAGAGTGAAATTACATAACATTAGAGCGGAGTTAGCATGAAAAAATCCAAGTTCGACAAAATTCAGTAACTTTGATTCAATCTCTGTATAATTGTTGAGAAATTTACTGAATATGTATGCATAATAAACTTCAAATTCGTCTCCAATCACCGAACTATGATTAAGTGATAAATGTGTATATAAAAAATTGTTTACCTTACATTTATTAAGGATAATTTTTTTATCGATGATTGATATGTGTATAGTCAAACTTCAATCAAAGGAGCCTCTTGCGCTGGTTATATAGATTAGGCACCAATGGGTATGAAAATAGTCTCTTTGCCGTGTTTTATGGGAGAAAGGACATAAATAAATAAAAGTATAACCAAAATTTCACAAAATTGATTTATAAAGACTTTTTTGGCAAAGTTAGGTGCATGCTGATGCAGCCTTGTTACTTATCATACTCAAATAAGATATAATGAGTGACATTTTATTGGACTTCTTTTTTATAAATTATTTTATTGAACTTTTTTTTAATAACAATAAATGAAAGTAGCAACCCTAATTTGATCTTATTCTAATTCTACACCATCTTAATTTTGGCGTTAAACCTAGTTAATTAACATTCCACTGGTTACGTAGGTAAATAACAATTTAATAAAACCAAATTATAAAAATGAACCAGAAAAATATTTATAATTTTAGAAGGTGCTTACCATTTGTTCGATTAGTGCTATTACTTACCGTAAAATCTTCATCCTCGAAGTGAAGAAAATTAAACTATTAAAGGGAGCAATAGGCCTTCAAAATCCGAAGAAGGTTGAAGGTCCATTTCAACATTACTTCGGTCTTTGGCCATGCAATCCAAAAAGATATAGAAGGATCGCTCGCTTATTGCATCACCACATCCGTTTAATCGGGTTACGTCCTAATCATACACATCTTTTCTCAATCATAATAAAATTTGATATTTTTAAAATATACTTTTATGGCAAGAACCAAATATATGAGGGGGTAGTCATTACTTTCAAGGTACACAATTTGTAGCATTTGTGTAGCTTCCCCTTCTTTCAACACTGACCGTGATAAAAAAGGGAAATAAAGCACATATGTATTAAAAGTGTCACAAATATTTACAAAATCAAACTTTAGACTAACATAAAATTATGAAATAAATTTGTTCAAGAAATAAGAAAGGGAGAAGAAAATGCGGATTGTGTAGAGAGAGAAATAAGAGCTTATTTCCATTAATCTCAATGCCTAATTAGCTATACAACATGAATCCCTTTTATACAGGGAATTTGTATTTCTCTGAGTACCTACTTAAACAAGGACTAACTACTTTTAGGACATTAGTTAACCAACTATATCAGGATTATAGTTAATCCTGTTGAAGCTGGAAAAGACCAAATTACCCTCAGCTGACTTGGCCTTTATCTCTTGTTGCAAGTTTTGATGCTACTGTATGCTTCTTCTATACAAATTACAACATACAGAGGGTGATTTGGTGAGCTGTGGAGGACAATCACGGGCCGTAAGGGACAGTACAACGACGTCTGTGGAAGACGCACAGTAGTGTTTGTGGAAATAGCGGACGTACCAATTTACTCTTCTGTAGTGAATTGTATAATCTCGTCATAGTTCAAGGTCACTGAATCTAACTTGTCGCGCAAAAAACATAACAAAAGGCAAGCAGCAAATACGAGCCAAGTATGCATATCGAGATTAAAGAGATTCACTGAACAGCCCACGCAAGCATAATAACAAGTAAGAAATTGAAGATTCCAAAATCAGTCCAAGGTTGAACCATTGCTAGATTCCCAAACCAAGCCACTGCCAAGGACAAGAACACTAATAATTGATGAGTAGAAGCAAATCTAAAAATGTACTGAAAAAGCATACTCCCCATCGTTCCCAGTGCAAATTTCAGAATTTTCCGAGTCCCATAAATCCACATGAAAGGAGGCCATGTACCCAGCCTGTTAAATCGTTCCTTAAACCACAAATAAACAGTCACTGGACCTAACATACCAGCAAACACTAGAAACACCCCAGAAAAAGGTCTGATGAAATTAAATAATGAAGAAAATGTACAGTACTTAGGAGAACCCAAATATAAGTATGAAGAAAATACATTACAATCAAAGGTGTATCTGGCCCTATATTATCAGTTCTATATAATCTGTTGGAATTGTTAGTATGATCTTGTAGAACGGAGAAGCTAGCCTCGAGATGAAAAGGTATATTCTATATGAGGACAGAGTCGTTTCAAACATGCGAGTACATATGTTAAACAGTATAGCACAGCCTTCAGAAATAGTAGCATCAAAGTAAATGATGTAAGATCACCTGACTTATGAGGTGGCCCGTTTTCTAACGATGGTTTAATAAGAAAAGCATATGCAGATGAAATGAAAGTAAAGAGAATCATCGAACATGCGAGTGCATATATGACCGCATACGGTAATGGATGATCTGATTTTGAGTTTGATGAGATTAAAATATAAAATCCCAATGCACCATATAAGGAGCTGAAATAGTAAGAGAATAACAAAAAAATAGCTGAGGAGAATTCCATATGGCTGAAGACAACTTAATTGGCAATTGGAATATAATTCTCTTCTTATCTATCTCAGATATATATATATACACACACATTGCTGTAGAGTATTTAACAATTCATATTTAAGATCGATCTTATGAAAGTCGAACAGGTTGCTGAAGCTGCCTTACATTGATGGCCGGAAGAAAGTTCTGAGAAACTCATGGGGAACTTCTTTTTCATTTGGGTAAAAATTTATTCGTAATACTCCCTCTGTTTCATTTGTTTGTTTAATCTCAATGCGTTAGCTATTACAACATGAATCTTTTTTTATAAAGGGAATTTGTATTCACTAAGTACATGACGAACTACTTTTAGACATTAGTTAACTAACTATAACAGGATTATATATTGTTAATCCTGTCGAAGCAGGAAAAGACCAAATTACCCTCAGCTGCTTAGCCTCATCTCTTAGTTGATGCTATTGCTTCTTCTGCAAAATAGCATACCGCTTAATTTTGACTGACGATATTTGTGCAGGGGACTGCTCAGGACGGAGTTGGTAAATCATGTGGCGGCAACGACACTGTCAGTGGAAGCTCTTATATTCTTTGGTCATGATATCTCAAGGTCACTGAATCCAACATATGCCGCACACGGTATAAGAATAGGCAAGCAGCAGATACGAGCCAAGTACGTATACCGAGATTGAAGAGATTCACTGAAAAACCCACGCAAGCATTAACAAGTAAGAAATTGAAGATTCCAAAATCAGTCCAAGGTTGAACCATTGCTAGATTCCCAAACCAAGCCAAAGCGAAGTACAAGAACACTTCTAATTGACAAATAGAAACAACTCTAAAAATGTACTGAAAAAGCGTAGTCCCCATCATTCCTAGTGCAAATAGCATAATTTTCCGAATCTCATAAATCCACATAAAAGGAGGCCATGTACCCAACCTGTTAAATCGTTCCTTAAACCATACATAAGCGGACGCCGGCTGTAGACCTAGATGAATGAGTAAAAGCAGTAAACATAACAAACTCCCAAGGAAAAGATCTGAAAAAATTACTAAATTAACAAAAACTGAACTTGCGTGAACCCAAAAAAAGGTGTGGTAATATACTAGAATCAAAGATGTATTATACTTATCAAATGTATATAAGGGATCGAACCTACGATACGCTGGAATTCTCATTAAGATATCATTGAACGGAGAAGCTATTCTCCGAGGACAGAGGTTTCTCAACCACGTAAAGCACAAAATGGGTGGTAATGCAAGATCGCCGTTGAAAACCATATGCAGATGAAATGAACGTAAACAGTGCGAGTGCACATATGACCCCATACGGTAACGGATGATCTGATGTTGAGTTCGATTAGAATAGAACATTATGGAACTGATACCATAAGAGACTGCCAAAAAACTTGTTGCTGAGAATTCCATAGGGCTGAAGACAACTTAATTGGCAATTGGAATTAATACTCGATCTTATCTATGTGAGACACATTATTGTGGAGTATTTATTTAGCAATTCATAACATCTTATGAAAGTCGAAAAACAGGTTGCTGAAGCTTTCCAAGACTATCATAAATTTTGAGAGTGGAATATGTGAGACACATTATTGTGGAGTACATAAAACTATCATAAATTTTGTATAAAATATGGTGAACTTGTATTAATTTAATCACTCTAGTTTAATCCAATTTATATACATGAAATTGATATTTTAGGTGCAACACACAATTGATGCTTTGTTTATTAACAAACATGTACTAAAATGGTATAAAACACCAATGATCTAAGTCTATCACTTAAGATGATACATGTTAATATACACATATCATACAATGATTCATTTATCTGTATATAATTTGGTAATATGTGTAAAGCATATTAAACTTGTATAAATTGAGTTTTCCTATTGTTTGACATTGATTTAGTTGAATATTTTTAAGAAAATAAACATATATACGTAACGTGATAACAAAAAAGGATTAAAGCAAGGAAATTAAGATATGGGAGAGATTGTTAACTAACTATGATATGGTGTAAAATTAAGGTTAAATTAGGGTTGCTAATTTTCCTTTTTTGTTATAAATAAGTCTAATTATAAAATGATTTATAAACAAAAGTCCAATAAAATGTCACTCATTGCATCTTATTCGAGTATAATAAATAAGTAAATAACAAGGCTGCATCAAAATGCAACTAACTTTGCCAAAAAAGTCTTTATAAATTAATTTTGTGAAATTCTTGTTATACTATCATATGTTTATCTCTTTCCTCCCATAAGACACGGTAAAGACAGTGGCGGAGCCAAGATATTCATTGAGGGGGTTCGAAATATGAATAAGTAAACACACGAAGAAGTCGAATGAGGTTCAACACCTATTATATATATAAAAAAAATAATTTTAACTATATATAAATGGTATAATTTTTCACCAAAGAGAATTCGGATGAATTTCTCGACTATACGTAGCTCCGCCCCGGGGTAAAGAGACTTTGGGTGGAAAATTTTTATTATGTACAAGGAACCCTTATTACGTGGTATATAAAATTTGCATGAAGCTTCTCTCATATTTTGTCGGGTGGATTATTGGGTCCCCGTCCCACCTTAAGAAAATAGGCCAAAGGCTCCTCTTTCTCTTCCTTTTCTTGACTTCTTTTCTTCCAGCTTTTCCATCACTTTTTTGTGCTTTTGGTTTTTCAAATTTTGCTTTTAAATTTATAAATCAAATCAAACTAATAAAAGTTGGATTTTTCAACCTCGGATGTTTTCGAATTTTTTTGGTTTCCTCGGGGTTTTCAAGGTTTTTTCAGAAAAGTCTTTATATAAACATATAATTAACTTGTGTTTCAAATATTTCTTTAGTCCTAGCAAGATACAACTATCTAGAAATAGCATAGAATAAATATTGCATATTAATAAGTCATAATAAAAATAATCATAATTTAAAAGTATTAAGTCACACTAAAATAAGTCTAATAAGTATTAACTAAATGACTAAATATTAAATAGAAAAATAAAATTAGTTTATGTATTTATATAAAATTAAAGAATAGATATCTAACATGATTGTCATTTCTAGTGTTGAATTGAATAACTTTTTTATTAGCAGTAGTATTGATTTTGAGCTATATTTGAGTTACTAATAGCCTATGGGTTATAAAACTTATTGAACCATTTAAAATGCTAAGTATAAACTTGAAATAATATGCTGAAAGATAAAAACTGTGAAAAAGTTTAAGAAATATTTATAGATTACATCACAGTAAATACTTTTATGTATAATTTTTTTTTAAAATAGTATACATGTAATATCGGGTTGGTTCGGTTCGATTTGATTTTTTTTAGTTAAAACCAAACCAAACCAATTATAATCGAATTTTTTTTTCAATACCAAACCATTAGTCGAATTTTTTTTGCGATTCAATTTAATTTGCGGTTTAATTCAATTTGCAGTTCGATTTTGTTCACCCCTAATTTTGATGTTAAACCTAGTTAGTTAATATTCCACTGGTTAGGTTGGAAGAAGGTTGAAGGCCCATCTCGATATTACTTTGGACTTGCAACTAAAAAGATAGAAGGGAAGATGGCTTGCTTATTGCATTTGTCTAATCGGGCTATGGGCCAATCATCCCACATCTTTTTTCAATCATAATAAAACTTGATATTTTTAAAAATAAAGTTTTATGGCAAAAACCAAATATATGAGGGGGTTAGTCATTACTTTCAATAAAACTAACAAATAACTAAACTGATGGGATCGATTCCCCTCACAAGCAACCTTTTTAGTCGGAACTTGTCGCACCGGGTTTGTCTAGTGTGGTTTGTGAGCTATTGCAGGGAGTGAGTTTACCCGGTGCGTACCGGCCAAAAGGGTAGCAATGATCCAATTCTATTTTTATCCAAGTCCAGAATTTAAGTCCCATATGGCAATGATAGCCTAGCAAACTACACATACTAGACACAATTTGTTCTAAACACAAAATTTAAAACGTTTTTTTTTCTCTAAATTATACATATCATATTGTCAACAATAGGACAAAATAGTACTGCTAAAGCTAAATTTACAGCAGATATATTATAACATCAAATTTCAAATTCTATGCTAAATGTTTCTAAAAATTACACTCCCTCCGTTTCAATTTGTTTGTCTTCCCATTGTAGTCTGTTTCAAAAGAGTGTCTCTTTAGTTTTTTGGCAAATTTTTGTTTTTAACTTTTCACACGATATATTAAAGACCACAAGATTAAAGTCCATTTTGATACATTCTACATATCTGTAGTCAAAGACCAACAAGATGCAAAAATCTTTTTTATTTTCTTAAATATTGTGTCAAGTCAATACCAATCAAATAAATTAAAACAGAAGGAGTATGTAATAGTAATTTGTTTGAATATCTTAGAAAATTATATTTACACTGATGGTTAAATTGGAAAAGAAAGTGTGAATATGGGTGTGTTTGGTATGGCCAAAATATGTTTGGAAAAGAAGAAGGATTATTATTTATTACAGTAGCTACCAACTTTATGTTAGTGACGGACGAGAGAGGAAATTCAAATAGACATTTTGTACAATTCAAAAGACTGGTTTTTTTTTATCTTTCAAGTTAAGAATCTAAAAGCTGGCCCCATACCATGTGAAGTAGTAAATGACAATATGATTTTCAAGCATGAAACATTAAACCCACTTGACAATCATGTTCCACTACCTACTTCAAGTAGGCCCCTTGTAGATTTTCCTTGATTTTGTGGTCTTTTTATAGCTCGATTAATTTAAATTTAAATTGAAAAGTTTTATATTTGGAGACAAAACAGATGATTTCATACAAAAGCTCGAATTCAAATTTTCTGATTAAAGATCCTTGGAATTTTTACAATGGAGGTCTTAAGTTCGAAATACCTTGCGTACGACAACAGGGGTTGGCCTTTTAAGTCAAGCTCGTTGCACAGGGTTTGCCTAGCGCGGTTTATTTCTCATTTGTGGTTTGCAAGCTATTGCACAGTAACGAAGTTTAACATGTGTACACACAAAAAATTAAAGGCCAGAATAAAGGTTGCGGTTCCCTTGTCATTTTTAAAAAAAAGAGGGACTATTAATACAAATCAACTTATAAGAAATTAATTGAACAGATTTCTCTAATGTCCCTTATTCATTTTTTCCGAATGGTTAATTATGAATTATCCTTATATTTGATGTTTATTTCATACAACTGTCCTCACCTTAGAAAAAATAGCTGACTTTTTTGAAATCATAAACTAAAGTAAAATTACTATTGTTTGGGAATAATGAAAAATACTACTTAAAGAATACTAAAATCTTTCAAAAGTTACCTTACTTAAATTTGGCACTAGAAAAAACTACATTTCCTTTATGGCATTTTTTCATACAACCAAACAGTTGAATACTGAGATAACTTGTCAGAATGGTTGCACACTTGTTTGTCTTTCATATGAATAATATTCGCCTTGCTAGCTTTCGGTGGGTATATGCCATCTTCAATAAAATGAATACTAAGATCACACAAATAGTTATTGGGCTGAAAATAGCTATTAGGTCGAGAACAAGCAATAGGGTTGAGTTAATTTAGGATCCAAGTTGAGTAGTGAGTGTGAGAACGGTTCCATCTAAAGGGAAAGTGATATGGGATTTATGAGTTATGTGAATTGTTATGAAGAGTCTATGTCTCTTATCCCCTTTCTCATTTCCTTCTGATTATTCCTCCATTATTGTTCTTCATTCTGTTAGTATTTCCTATTTCTCATGTTCATTGTAATTCTGTTCGGTGGTTATAGTATACATCACTATTTGTATTGTGAATTTGGAGTTGTTACCTAAAAAAGAAATATGCAAAAGCTTTTGAAGTTGTGGTGTCTACTTAAAAGATTTGAGAACCTTTTTGCAATAAGTATTTTTCGACCCCAAAAAAAAAAACTTTTGTTCTTTTTTTTTTTTTAAAGAAGACGCCAGTTTAAATGTAATTCACTTTTTCTCTTTCCTATTTTCTTTTCAAGCTAGCTCAAATGGGAAAAGAAAGTACAACAATAAAGACAAAAATATACCATGCTTAAAAAGAGAACTAATTGAGTGAGGAAAAATAGAGTGTAGAGAAATAGTCCCAATTGAATTGAACTATTGAAGTATATATGGGATAAAAACAAAGTGGCTTTTTAAAAATTTCCAAAAATGTATGTGGCTATTGGTAGATGGTCCAGAAAAGTGTACATGAAAAAAAGAAAATGTCACATGCAGAGTGACAAAAAAACTAAAAAGACAAACAATTTGTACTACTATTCCAGCTGTTAACTGTTGCCTGAACTGTACTTGGTTATTAAATTTATTATACTTCTAAAATTATAAGTTTGAATTTGATATATCTATTGATGTTTTAGTAAATTTTCACATATATATTATTATTTCTTGCATTGAAAAATTGATGTATGGTGACTCCGACATCAAAAACTATTTTTGTTCCTAAAATCGTATATAGTTATGTCTCATCGTCGAAAATATTGGGTTATGATGAGCTCGTTACCAAAGGATAGCCTTTGCCCTGAAACCTAGTTGCAGTATGTATTTAATAATTCATTAACGAAATGCTTCTTACATGACATTGACACAAACTATAGGAGAATAAATAATGACTTGATAATAATTTAATATACTTAGAGTTAAAATATATATTTTACGTAATTAATTAAGTTAGTTAAACTTTGTTCTGTCACGTACAAATTATTACGTATTAATTAGATGATGGCATCGACAATCATTGTACTAGAGAATCTTTGCTTTTTAGGGTCTCTTTGGGCAATGATTCTTCAGAATGATTCACTGCTACTTTTTGTGACTAATAAAAGTGTGCAATGATCATTATATGGTGACTAAAGAGTTTTAAGTTATATGACTGATTGTACGTATAAAAAATATTTGTATATAACTACATCACTTATAATTTATAATTAAGGTCATTACACGTAAGTTTCTACTTTCTACAATAAGTATGATTGTTTTTTAGTAAATGGCAACTAATCTATTATCGTGGCTAAATTCTGTAATGAAAACATTTTTTGCACTGACAATTTGGTTAATTTTATATGATAAATTGGTTTTAGAAACCATTTTGTTAATTTTTGTATTAATTGTGTGCTTGGATTTGGTTTGATCTTCGTTATATTGTTCTCATTCTTGTTTTAAATAAGGGTGTAAGTTGATTTTATCTAATAGCATCGAGGATTGTAGTGGGATGAATAAATATGATCCTCCACACTTAATGAGAGTTTTTAGGTACGAGCCTATAATGGAATAAATATAATCCTCCACTCCTAACAAAAAGTTTCAAGTTCGAACTCTGAAAATGAAAAAAAAAACTTGGTGGAAAAATGATTTTCCTTTAATAAGCCTTACATGGATCACTAATATCATTAGACGGTAGATTTTGGTGGTAAAAAATCATCAATTAAATTTTCAGATGACATAGCAACTCTACCTTGATATTATAATTTAAGAGGGTCCTTTATGTTTGCTAAATGTAATGTATATCCTATAAAGCCACTTTATAGTTATAATTGGCATTTTCTTGATGCCACACATATACACATAATAGAAGAGGGACCCTTTGTTTTTGTTCACTAACGAATCCTATAAAACCCCTTTAGTTAAGAGTGAACATTGACATTTTCTCCAAACATATTGCTAAAAATTATATAATATATCAGTATTAAACATTTCAAACACAGACATTTTTCATTAGAATAGATATCGATTAACTCTATCCATCCAGCCATATCCTACATGTATGTTAGTATCTTTATATATACCCGTTGAATGAAAACTTAAAAATCAAGACAATAAAATGGCTGCAATATTTTGGAAAATTCAAAATACCTTATTTACCACGAGCAAAATAAGGAAAATAAATAACAAAAGCCGTCCGAATACACAAGTACAATTCAACAGTGCCCATTAAACATAGACACAAACAAGCAAGAAGTTTACAAAAGAGAGAAAATTAAACAACAATTTGATGAAATTTCACAAATTTCTTAAAAATCTCCACTTGGGATTGGCTCATGAGTGTGGCTGATGAAGATGAATTCATAGATAAATCCAGCAAGCCCACCACCAATAAGTGGGCCAGCCCAGTACACCCATTGGTTGGTCCAGGTCCAGCTAACCAAAGATGGCCCAAATGAGACAGCTGGGTTCATTGATGCTCCAGTAAAGGCCCCACCAGCTAGAATGTTGGCACCAACAATGAAACCAATTGCAATTGGTGCAATTACTCCCAAGTCTCCCTTCTTTGGGTCAACTGCAGTTGCGTAAACAGTGTAAACGAGACCAAATGTCATCACTATCTCGAAAACGAAAGCGTTCCATACTGATACACCAGCTGACAATGCAAATGATCCGGTGCTCTGCATAGATTTTTAACCATAATAATTGTTAGTATCGTCTCAATACGAAAATCAAAAGGGATTTAATATTCGATATATTCATAAAAATGATATGATAACATGGAAATACTATGAAAGAAATTAAATATGTATAATTGGAATATTCTTAAAATATAGGAGTATGTAGAAGAAAGGAACAATGCTACCTAACACTTTAAAGGGTCGTTTGGTGTAAGGGATAAAAATAAATAGTCATGGAATAAAAAAATAGTCTAGGGATAACTTTTTGATATCTTGTTTGGTTGCCAAGTTTGGGATAATTTATCCCACTATTTATACCATAGTGATGGGATAAGTTATCCCATATATATGGTGGGATGACTTATCCCAGGATAGTTAATCCCGAAATAACTAATCCTGAGATAACTTGTTCCCAACCAAACGATAATGTTAGGTACCTATTTGGCACTCATAAATATTGAATAAATATGCACTATATGTCTATATTGCTTTATATATAGTCACCTTCATGTCACTATCTTACATAATAAGAGGACAAAATAAGTCCCTTTCAAACGAGATATAAAAAGATTTCCAGCCAATCAGTGAGTTCCAAATTTATGCATTATAAAATATGTAAGAACTCTTGGTGTCACTATTAATTGTCGTAAACCAGTATTTTTCTAACATTCTAAACAGATATGGGTCACAACAAACAATAACTAGAACCTTCCCCAAGATAAAGACCTTGGCAACCAGCCAAAACTCAAAACTTTCATCTTATCTATTTAAGATAAAATATTACTTAATTTTTATGTCATAAGGAGTAGTTTAATAGTATACTAAACTAAGATGACCTTAGAGCATACATCAATTCTACTTTCACTCTCTGCCTTGGCTTTATTCAATCAAATCAAAACCGGCATTTGATTTATATCCCCAAAAAATAAAATTTCTCCTAATACTATCACACCTAGCTAGTGTAATACTCCATCCTTCTCTATTTGTCATATTTATCTATTTAATAGTATGTTTTTTAAGAAAATCACTTTCTATATTTAATACTCCAACTAAATAAACCCAATATATTCCATGCTATATGTAAAGTCACAAGATTCAAAGAATATTTTAATACATTACATACATTTTTAATTTAATTAAATTATAAAATTCAATTATTTTTCTCTTTTCGTTTGCTTGTCTTTTTCTTTTTCTTTTTTGAGGAGGGTACAAACTATATGATATACTATAACTAGCCAATTCAAAGTGCATCTCCCTTTACTACTTTCTAGAAAGGTTTGGTCCTAGAAGATCTGCAAAAGCTTTTGATTTCTCTCACACTTGCCATTCATTCATTATCCGTTTTAAAATAAGAAAATAAAAAATGTAATTATTTATTGTGTAAATGACTATACTCTCCCTACTGACGCAAAATGTGTACTAGTCAAAGACATATTAAAACACAACCCCTTAAAGTTGTACGAAATTAAATGCAATAATACATCGACGTGTCTACGTATCGCTCGGGATCAATGTAAAATATGTATTCTCTTAGTTCATTTTTACTTGAGTTCACTTTTTTTTGGTTTTACCTCGAATATTATACTCATTTCTCAAATATATTTTAAAATCATATGTCAATTATCATATTAAAATATATCTAATAAAGTCTATTATAAATAAGTAAAAGTGATTAGAAGGAGTATTTACCATGCCACCAGTTGCGAATTCAAGGAGGGCGCAGGCAGCAGTGGAGCCAAGCAACTGCGCAATGATGTACAAAATCCCACGGAACAAAGTGATGTTTCCACCGACAAAAGCACCGAAGGTAACGGCCGGGTTGACGTGGCCACCGGAGATGTTAGCACCGACGGAGACAGCAACAAACAACCCGAAGGCGTGCGCTACGGAGGCGGAGATGAGTCCGGCGGGAGTAGTGACACCGTCGGTAATCTTGTTGAAAGCCATGCCAGAACCCTGACCTGCAAAAACGAAGATCAGGGTACTGATGAACTCCGCCAGGGCCGCTTTAAGCGCTCCTGGATGGCGGAGTTCTTCATGGCTTCCAATAGTAATTTGGTTGATCGGCATGGTTGGAAAATCAGAGAGAAAATTGAAAAAAATTCTCTAGTGTACTACAAGGGGCAAGTTGGGGAGTGATGCAAAATAGGGAAATTTTGCATGGATTTATATTGGGAAATTGGTAAATTGCATGAAGGATTAGTAACCGGGTACCTGCTATAACCGGTTATTATTACAATAAGATTCAAACCAAATTTTGTGGGCGAGCGGTCCCGTAGAGGTCGAAAGGCCTGCATTGACAGCTAAGAATTCACCTCCAATTTGCTGTGGTGATGACACGTGGACGTGGCGACAAGGAGCCACGTCATGTAGGTTCTGGTTGATTGTGACATGAAAGAGTGGGTTATTGCTTTCGGTCGGAGCAATCATGCACAATGGAATGCTCTGGAACTAGGCTACTTAATCATTTTTTAATCTGTCATTAAAGAATAATCTTTTTTAAATGGCAATTATTGTTCAGGTGGATTTTGACAACAACATAACAAGTATAATCCAAGTAGAGTCTGAAAAGTGTAAAATATTCACAAATTTTATCTTATTTTGCAAGGTAAAAAAATTATTTCGGATAGACTCTCAACTCAAAAAGAATATAACGACACCAAAGTAAGAAAACAAACAGACAACAAAATAGGACAATTATGGTGGAATTGTCAAATTTTAATTCTTATTAGATTTTTTTGAGGTACGTGTATAATTGTAAATGACTGCAACAAAGGATTCTAAATTTATTATATAAGAATGAAATTGAAACAAAAAAGCAAAAAGTTAATTAATTTTAAAATTTTCAGAATGGATTAGGTCAATAGCAATCATGTACCATGGAATGATCTGGAACTAGCTAGGGTTCTTAATCTTTTATTTAATCTGTCATTATGGAACTTTTTTTTTTGAAATGCTAATTATTTCTTAGGTTGAATCACAACTTTCTTCAGTTCTTGTGTACCATTGTGGTGTTCGAATCGATTTGTACAATCTCAAATAATTCTAAGGAGTACTTGCTACTTTTTACTAGTACAAATATTGAAAAACAGTCACCTAATATTCTAGGTTCTATTGAAATTTATCCGGAAAATTCACTTTTTTTTAATCTACTTTACTATCCGCTAGGCCACTCCTTGAGTACCATGTCAAATATAACTTTTGTGATGGAATTATCAAACTTTTAATTTTTTAGTTGTTTAAGAGGTATGTGTATAAAGGTAAAAGATTGCAATAAAGGCTTCTAAACTTATATAAGAAAGATTTATTTATTTATTTTAAAAAGAAGCAGAAATTTAGACTAGGTCAATGGGAAGAAATGACAAAAAAGGTAGAGATATGATATCTTTTGGTACACTGATAGAAAATAATGGCTCCAAACCAATAATGATGCTAGTGAGATAGATAAAATCTTTCATGCTTAATTAAAAAATTTAAATTTAAATTTTAAATATTTTATGATGAGCATGTCTTTTTTAAATGAGTCACAAAAAATATAAATTTAAATAAATCGAGACCTCAATATAGAGATGAAATACGATCAAAATGGCTCCACAGTGGGGTTTGATATATTTAAAAATCAGTTTGACGAGGAATTTGTGATAAGTTGTGCCGACCTTTTATGTTTGGCCAATAATTAAATTATTAGTCTGAAAAACGTGCACGTTATTTTTCCCTCCAAAAAGATGTACAATCATTACTGTTCCTTTATTTTATTACTACTCAATAATACAACTGTAGCTCTGACTGACAACTAAGCTGTGCTTTTTTTTCAAAGAAAAATACCGAATATGTAGTTGATACGACCTTTTGTCACGATTTGATTTGTAAGTGAATTTTGAATTTAAATTTGAATTTGAAATTATATTGATTTATTTTGTGTATGTTTCAAAATAATCTTTATATAGGATTTTTTGAAAACAATTTTTTAAACTTTACAAGATAAAAATAAAATTGTATATACACTATTCTCCTCGGACTCTATTTGATCGAGATTTGAAATACCTTTTCTCGCCGCAACCTTCTTTCTGAGGTAGCCTAATTGGAATCTTATACATTTTTCTTATCCTTCTTTTATTGATCCAGCCTCTACCTCATAGAAAATCATGCTCAGGAAGCTAGTGTTCAGGGATGGATCTATAAGAATTCAAATATTTCAACAACAAAAAGTATTGACTTAAATTATTCTGTATTAAGAGTTAAATTAGCTAAAGGTATGAGTCATATTTATCAACTTATGAAATCACTATTAGAAATAAATGTTTTTTTCACTGTGAATTAATTAAAAAAATTGTGTTATAAAACATGATTTTTCATCTATTTTTTAGCGAATCAGCTCACTGAAAAATACGCATGGTGAGAGCAAATTCTCATTGAAACACTACTATTTTTTCTTTTCTCAATGATTCAATCAAAATATATGTGAAAATAACCACTGAACATTGAAAAATTTCAACAAAAAATAATAATTTTTTAATAGTGAATTTTACTATAATAGTTTATTATTATTGTTGTTGTTAACATTACTTTAATTGGAATAATTAATTTTAGAGAACTTTTTGGAGAATTCCTTCCAAGAAATATGGTATCTACACGTTCATTTAATTTGGTTCTCCAAAAATATGCCCATAAATTCGTTTTAGTCATAAATTTATTCTTTTTTCATATGATCTTTTATTATATAACAAGAGATCAAAGAACAAGAAGTTAAAAGGAAACAAGTGGTCCACATAGTTGTTGTGTACATCTCTTTTTTATAGTCGTTTGACCAAACTTTTAAAATTAACTTATTTTGATTATTTTTTTTTAAAATGCTTTTCAAAAAAGTATTTTTAATAAAAAATAACTTGTGTTTGACCAATAGATTTAAAAAGCACTTTTGAGTAGCAATTATTGTTTGGCCAAGCATTTTAAAAGTGCTTCTAACTATATTTTTTTCAAAAGTATTTTTCAAAAAAGTGCTTTTGGGAGAAACTATTTTTTTTAGCTTCTCGAAAACAGATTCTGCTACTCCCCAAAAACACTTATTTTCTCCCAAAAACTTGGCCAAATACCTTAATTTTTTAAAATAAGCACTTTTGAGAAAAAATAAGCACTTATGATAAAAAAAAACTTGACCAAACAGGCTATTAGTCGATGGAGCAAAACAAATTCAATATTTATTAAGAAGATAATACATTTAAGATAATCATATCTCTGTTAGGTAACGTATGAACACTATTAGAAATATAGGTTTTTTTTAATCGTGAATTAAAATAAAATTTATGTTATAAAATATATTTTTTTCACTCATTTCTCACCGAATCAGCTCCTTGGAAAATACATGGCGGAAAATACTCATTGAAATATTGGAGAGCTTCCTAATTTTTTCATGTGAAAAAATTATTACTTTTTCTTTTCTCACTAACTCAATTAAAATATCTATGGGAATAGTCAATAAATATTTTTCGGTGAGAAATTTTAGTGAAAAATTAGTGATTTTTTTAGTAGTGGAAATAATCGAGAGTTGACCTTTTCGAATAGATAATCCAAAATGAAAATAGAGTTACATAAATATCAAACCTAATCCACAAAAATTGCTGAAAAAACTCGGATACCAGCACCATTATAAATTGTAAATTTTGGTAGTTGGTACAAATCTGCCTTAGTCATGGATTCCTTCATAATATTTCGAGGCGATGTATTCCGAGGTGAGGGATGTATCTGAGTGGGATTGAGAGAAAAAAAGAATAATTAGCTTCTAAATATGTATATTTTAGGTAAGTTGCCTTGTTGTATCCCTATTATATTGTGTTGCATAGACATAGAGGCCCTCTTCCAAAAATAAATAAATATTAGTTGCATCAATAGAAAGTGCTACATTGTAAAGAATGCCTTACACATAACTTTTTTTCCACATGTTCTTGTTTTTCAGCTGGCTTTCAATTATATCAAATGTTAAAAGAAAAATTAGTAATTTGTTTTCAAGGTAGGTGCATACATTATTGTCCCTTAAAATTTTGGAATAATGTTTATATTACACCACATCCCAACAAAAAAATAATAATTCTAATCATTATTTTAAATTATAAATTTTAGTTACTATAATATGTATATAATCAGTGTTTATATATCACGCACTAATTATACACTTGTCATGTACTGAGTATATATTGATAATCGCCACAAATGATTACTGCTAGACGAGTAAAAGAATTTCAGTTTCATGGCCAAAAATGTAAAGATTCCTAAACTAATTTGCAGGCTCTAATGAAGCAAATTCATACTTCTCGCATGTCGGTCAAACTTTTAAAATTAGCTTATTTTGAAAAATAATTTATGTTTGATTATTAGCATGTTTAGCTAAACTTTTTAAAAGTGTATTTTCAGAAAAATACTTTTGGACAAAAACTACTTTATTAACTTTTCAAAAATAGTTGTTACTCCACAAAAACACTTAGGACCCATTTGACCATGAATTTTTTTCACATTTTTCTAAAAAAAAATTCACTTTATTTGAATATCAGCGTTTGATCATGAAAATTTTAAATACATTCCAAATCAACGTTTCAAAGTTGAAGTTATATTTGGAATTTGGAAAACACCCAAAACCATTTTTTCATTTTTTCTTTATTTTACTTTTTTATTAAAAAAATCCTAAAATTTTAATTTCATAAGATAACCTCATTTAAATTTTATTTTATATTTTTTTAAAGTACATTCAAATTCTAAATGTTTATTGTAAAAACTATGGCCAAACACAACTTCAACTTTGAAAATTCCAAACAAAGTGAATTTTTTTTGGTTTCATGGCCAAACGCCCCGCTTATTTTCTCTCAAAAATTTAGCCAAACATCTCTTTTTTATAAAAAAAAAAACATTTTTTGATTAAAAAAAATAAGCACTTTTGTCCTTTTTTGAAAAATTGGCCAAGCAAGCTATTCAATTCATCGAAAAGCCAAAACTTATTTAAATGAAAACTGAACAATCAGTACTATTCGAAATCACTCCATTTCCAAATTTTCTAATAAGTTGTTCAGAGAAAAAAAAAATAGAAGCAGAATTCATAAAAGTGCCAAAGAAGTGGACAAGTCATGCAAAATATAACATGCATATTTCTGATTTATGGGGCCATTTCCAAACTGTCATTGAAATGTAGGGTTGGAATTTTCATTATTGTCCTTCTCCTCACAACATGACCCACCTAAAAAGATATTTTTTTAAAAAAGAGAAAAATAATTGTTTTCAAAAAAAAGTTATAGAAATTAATACCCTCATTGGAACAGAGTATACCCTACATGATCCAATATTAATGGAAAGGCAGGCTGGCTGATTCCTATTGCCATGTGTGACAGCCTTACAATATATGGGATTGGGGAAGGGGCAGATAGCTACTACTACCATTTCTCACATCACATGTTAGGTTTAGTTTTTTAGGCGTAATACGCAAACATGTCTTTTAACTTGACCTCAGTTGGTATCTATGCCTTGCAACTTTGGGTGTGCACAAGTAGACACTTAAACTTATATAAAGTTGAATAAGTAGATACACGCGTCCGCCTACGTGGCATCTCACGCGAATTGCTACATAGGATGTCACATAGGAAGAATGTGTATACTTGTTCAACGTTATACAAGTTTAAATGTCTACTTATGCACACCCAAAATTGGATGACATAGATGTCAATTGAGACCAAGTTAAAGGACATGTTTATATATTATATATACCTTTTTTGTCTATATATATATATATATTTGTAGTGTCTGGGTCATTTTGGGCGCATTTCGGCTAAGTTCACGAGGTACTTACTCACAGATACCGAATAACTCTTTGGGTGCATACTTATAGGATGAGTTGAGCCATAACCTTTTGCCACACTGCTTCTTCTGAGTTCTGATCTGATAATGCATTTGCCAGATTTCTTATGTAATTAATTCCCACTTCTCCACAAGCATGTTGCATGTTTGGAACTCTTTCCCATGTATACAAAGATTACAAACTCCAAAGTTAATAGAAACATAGAGTTGGTATTTAGAAATACTATTCAATTGAGCATGTATTTGGAGGTTAAAGTCGTGTTTGAAATCTCATTTAATTTGTGAAAGAAGTTGGAAGGGTCTGTGATAGAAAACCACTAGTTTATACTTAGAAATGCTCATTAACAAATATAGAAAATTCAAAATTTACCAATACCGATGATCAAACTAGTATTCCAGATAACTTCAACATTGACCGCATTGAAACAATATCTAATGACCATACAACACCTCAAAAATTATGCGACTTAAAGCTCAAGCTTGCAACAACAACATACCCAATATAGTCCCGCAAAGTAGGGTATGAGGAGGGCATAATGTACGCAAACCTTACCGCTACCTCTGAGGCAAAAAGGTTGCTTCCGATAGGCCCTCAGCTCAAGGAACTTAAACTTCAAGCTTGATCGATCAAGTTTTAGACTTCCAGTGCAAATGATCTTACGAATGATGAGTGCACAACAGCTATAAGTTATGTACAAATATCAATTTCAGTTGCAGCATTATCATTTTGTAGTGAATAATATAATACTCCATTTTCATAAAAGTCTTGTACGATTTAGATTACATGTTATAGTTATACCCGGCTTTAAGTTTCCAACTCTTCCAGAGGCTAACAAGAAGCGCGCGCAAATGAAAATGTCTGTTCTGAACAAACCTCATATTATGAAGCCATACCATGCATCTGGATATTATACGGAAGCCTGCTCTAATCAGCATCCTTTAATTAACTTACAATGGAATTCAGTCACCCTGAGAATTAGAGCTCTACTAGCAAGGTCACAATCTCTGAATCATAATGCACCGATCCTAATCTCTGAATCAAAACGCTGTTACCAAGCGTTTGTAACAGCGGTAGGGCTTCATGGAGATCCATTCTTAAGAGAAGTTGAAGTGGGGTTCAAAATATGGTGAATTCGTCCTCTTTGCTTACTATAGTTGAAACCCAAAGCAAAAGCCCAAGATCATCGGATGCCAGTGTTGAATAGACACTGCGTATTGATCCCGGTATTTCAACTGCAAAAGAAATTAAAAGGAGATCATTACTTATTACTTCTGATTTTCCTGCTTATGACAGCGGATTTAACTTCAAAGCAACCACAAGTGGCACGAGGAATAGCATATCTTAGCTTAGTAGTTACAGTAGACACTAATATTAGTTCCTAAGCAGATGGATTAATGGCTTCAAACTGCTTGCTTCACATTCAATGAAAGGAATAAACCAATCTGAATTCTCACAAGGAAAGTACATTCAACAAATATATATATCAATTTTTTTAAAATAAAAAGAAAGAATGTCTACTAAATTATATTCTTATATAATAACATGAAAGAAAGATAACTATTTATGTTTTAGTTTAGGTAACCATCCTACAGGAGTGATCTAAGTCTCTTTAATTGTTACATTATAGTTTATATTGTAGATTTCATGATAAGAAGATGAGTTTAATCCAGTTTCTCAATGAGCCAGGATTCAGCTATGTAAGTTGTAACATGGAGGATATAGATGAGTTTAATCCAGTCTCTCAATGAGCCAGGATTCAGCTATGTAAGTTGTAACATGGATTTTATCAATATTTAACCATAGAATATCTTACCCATTTGATATGGGTGCGTATAGCCCGTATAGGCAAAATGAAGAGTTCATTTAACATGACTTAATGAAACCAACAAATGAAGAATTAGTGGTTTCCTAACCTATGAATCCAAAAACACACAAGTTTCGACCTAAACTACCTAAACATCAGATTCATAATTTAAAAATTCACGCACACTCTAACCCAGCTCCCCTACTCCCTCACCTCCCGCCCCTGCCACACCTAGGGATTACCCTACCCTAACGAAAGATTCTACTTTGAAATACAAATATCTCTTGGCTATGGTTCAATTTTTTTATCATATCAAAATAAAAAATATTAATTTTTCATGTGTGAAAAAAAAATTGCTTATTTTTGTTCCCAATTGCATGCAATATGCTTTTTTTTTGGTCTGATAAGTAATTTATTGTACAACACTATCACTTATTGAACCTAACTATATCTCGAGCCAAATTGTGATTTGTTGCATACACATTATTTTGGGATAAACATTGGCAGACCACTTGGTACAGCCCAACAGGAGTCTTCTTATCACATCACAAGACTCGAGTCTAAAGTCCCATCCGCTTAATCCCATGATTTAAAGACTGAATAACAAATAGGGTTAATAGCACTTTTGGTCCCTCAGTTATTAATAAATTCTAATTTTAGTGCTTGTAATATTTGACTACGCACATTAAACCTTCGATTAATAGAAATGTGCACTATTGATCCTTTTGATAGTGAATATTCACAAATTTACAGAATTATTAATCTTTCCACCATTTAATCGTCTATGTGTTATTGTTAGGTTTGTATTGTTATTCCATATTTGAAGGTAATATAGTTCTAAAAATAGTCAAAATATAACAAAGTTCCTACTTAAAAGAGACGAAGAACACAGATTTTAATTAATTGAAGGTTAGATGTGCCGAGTCATATATCACAAGGACCAAAATCAGAATTTATCAATAACTGAGGAATAAAAAATGCTACTATCCCTAAAAACTAAATCCAATATCATAACCCTAAGCAGAATTGTAAAAAACCCTAAAATTTCATATTGCATTCGTTTGATGCACATTTTTAAGGGATGAAAAAGTGCATACCAAAGAGTTCCAAAGCGCCTGAAGCTAATGATGAACCAGCTTATCACCAGTTCACCACGTCTGCCAAGAGACAGCATAATAAATCCACCTGATCACAAAAAAGACATGATTTTGTGTCATATGAATTACCTTATTGCTGCCATGAGAAAGATAAGAGTAATCAGCCGCAGTGCTTCACCTAAGTGGAGGGAACTTTCTCCTCTCTTCCCATGTATTTGGGCAATTGCCTTCCCAGCTTTACAACGAATAAAACTTAGATGGATATCCTGCCAACAAAAGGAAACAAAAGAAAATACCAATTTAGAGCTTTAAACATCTTCATGTAGGTGATGTGTCCAGAAACGGAGGACCAGGTATTTGCTGTTAGCCAGTACTCCACTACACCCCAACCAGAGCATGTATGGAGATTATGAGAGTATGGGTGGGTATATAGGCAACATGCATTCTAATCCTTAATTGCATCCAACAAGAAATACTGACACACAGGCGTCACGTAAACTCAAAGTTTCACCACCGAAATGAACATTTGTATATAACCTTGCACAATATAAGCGTTTTCAGTAAGTGTATTTATCTATTTTAAATCATTGAAATAGAAATCATTGATGATTCAATTTTAAAAAAAAGACTTATCTTTTTTCCTAAGATGATCAAAAGTTATTTTAAACTATCAAATTTTCTTCGAATAATGATGTCGAAAAGGGAACTTTCTAAATTTCGAATAAATTTAGAAAGAGAAATAGTTTTAATCATTCCTTAGAAGCTAAATCTCTCTCCTATTAAGTCACGTGAGTTACCCATGATCAGGAGCTAGCAATCAACCTTTTCTTTTCATAGAACAAACATGAAATCTTTGCTGTACATTATGCCTCTGGAGTGTAAACCTCTCAACATAAATGTTTCAAAGAAGTTAATAACAGAAACCAAGGACAAAGGAGTTGAAACCCAGGATACCTAGTAGATCACATGGTGGTCGGACTGACCATCCATTTGCCAAATTGGGCAATTCATTTTGAAATCATACAATTCACAGTCCCTATTTACCTTATTTTTTTTAAAAAAAATCATACAATTCACAATCCCAAACTTCAAGCACACAAAATAAAAGGTGAGCTTCATTTTGTCAAACACCGACTATCACTAGTAAATTAACAAAATGAACATGCAGCCTGGTCTTTATACACACACGAGGATTCCCAACTTCCTCCACTTTTTCGTTTATAGACTCATTTGGCTATCTGCTACTGCTCTTACCATCATGTCCCATAGCCGCCATATGAACAATGGCATAAAACTAAATCAAAGCAAGCGCACCTAAGAAAACGTTTCACTGTGATTTCAAATTTGTCAGCACGCGTAACTTCTGATGCTAGACACTGATCTATTCCTGCAGCTTCCCTTCACTACCTCTGGAACTGGATTACTGTTCTCCAAAGTTTGGAAGTTCAACCAGATGCACTTCCTCCTCAGCCATCCCGCGGGATGTGTTATCTCAAAAACTCCAATATAGAGTAGCAGCAGACCCCATACCCCACTTTGTGGGAATATACTGGGTATGTTGTTGTTGTATACAGTAGCGGCAATGGAAGAGAGTCTAAAAGGCTGAACCTCTTATTGACTACTTGCAAAAGATATAACCAGATTTAGACAACCTAAAAAGGTTATATTGTCGAATACCAGTAACATTTAGAACTTGCAGTTGCAGCCACATGTCATCCTTCTAGTTCTCTTATTAATCAGGGTTAAAGGGTAGTTTTGGTAAATTAACATCCTTTTATTGCATATCCCACCAATTAGGTAATTATGTCCTTAATTTCATGTCAGTTGACTTTTCCTTTTTTTAATTTTGAACCCAGGGATGTGAACTGCTCCCTTTCCTATCATGGAAAGCTCTTGAAGTTGCATCAATTTCTATCAATATACTCAGCTAGGACTCAATCCCAAACTAGTTACCGCTGACAATATGAATCCTCTATGTCCACTCCGCTCTATCAGGGCCCACTTCATTCACTGGTAAATGATTTGTCCATAAAAATATTTTTTACAGATCAAAGAAGATTTTACATTTTTTACGATGACTACTCTATATAATATCTTTTACAGCTCTGTGTTCCATAATATTTAATATTTATTGCAAATATCAAAACAAGACGAATTTGTGGTCTTAACACTATATACGTTGTACACTTCAAAACGTAGTAGAATACACCAACATGCATCGAACACACTTAAGAGTTAAGTCAATTATTAAACACCATTATTTAAGAAAAGTGTGTCATAGTTCTTCCTTATAAGTTTCTAAAAGCTGCAATAAAAAATGCTTTTTCCGTCTTGCCCTTCTATGACAGCAATTATGAAATGTCATCCTATAAAAAGCAAAACTGTAACATGCTCGATCAAATGCTTACCTGATGGCAGAGAACTGTCCAAGAACTGCAGCTCAAGATGCTTAATAAAATTCACCAGCACCATCTAGATTAGATTTCATCCATTGGACTACGTGAAAAGTTCCTCATGATCGCTATCTTTGGATACAAGCTGCAATGTTGTGCCTTCGGTTATCCAGGCAGTGAGTTGAGGCTGCTGTTCAAAAGGCATAAGAGGATGGAGGTTCCCATTTTCCAGTTGTACACCATAAACAAAAGGTAGTCTAAGTGACAGAAAACTCTCTGGGGGTAAAATTACTCTACATCCAAGACAGAACTGCAACTTCTTTTTACGGTCTGGCACAGATGGTGGGAGACATGACTGCTACAAAGTCAAAATAGGAAAAATATCAGCAATTGAGAGAATAATTTGAACACTTATATCCAAAGATGCACCAAAAAGGAAACAACACAAATAACATCTAAAAAAGAAGGTTGAAGATATGATAAAGTACAAGTAGTAAAGCATCTCACTGAATGGGGATCCAATGGGAGAACTCCCTCCAACAATGGCAACTACATTTAAAAAAGGAGGAGCTAAAAACCTTTTCTGACTTCTCGTAGTCTATATTCAGGTAAGTGCTGAAGATATAATAAAGTAATAAAAGTGCACTTTCTCTAACAACTTAAGCTTTTAGATGAGGTATCACACAATTCAACATAGTTCAAAGTAAGCAGAGGTCTTGGACTCAAGTTTCAGAAAAAGAAATCCACACGCTTGGCCCATGAAAAAGAATCAAGCTTGCACACGACAATGAGATCCTGATCCTAGCATTGCTGCTAAGCACCTCTACCACCTGCTCCATCTGTGAAATATTCAGGAAGTTTACTGAATTCTTTGGCAGCTAGATATGCCAGTAAAAGAAGAACCTTGGACTGTTACTGCTTGCTACACTGGAAAGTTCATTTTTTTTCTGGGAAAATCTGTTTTCCTTGCTCTCTTCAGTGTAAAACATGTTTTTTTTAATCTGTAAAAATAAAGCCAGTGCCACGCGACATGTATTCTGACAGAGTAGCAGTAAAAGATTCACAAAGAGGTTGGATGCTTTTTGCTAAGGAGCACAACAGAGGTCAGAGACCAAGCAATGCAAACATAATTTAATTTTTTCCCCTTTAATATTAGTATATTAAGATTCAACGTCACCTAACAAAAACTTCTCTTCTGCATTGTCAACTTCCCCTTTTAACGAATCAATCAGCTACACTTCAATCTCAAGTTAACTGGGGTCATTTTTTATTGGTCATAACTTTACTATAATTGACTTGCAAAAACATTACTAAAGAGATCATTTGGTTCACAAACTAGCTATACATAAATTATAATGTATGGATTGTTAGGCGGTTAATAATAATCCATGAATTATGATACATAGACTGTGACACCAATCTTCAGGTTTTCGTCTAAAGAAACTTGAAGTTACAAACCATTACAAATTCTTACTACATAATACTATCATGATTTTTTTTTTATTTACTAAAACAAGGCACCTTATTTTTAGGGTATTTTTGCCATTTTGGGTGCTCTTACCCAACATCCATTCTTATTCCCCATTTTATCCCATATAAATAGTACATAAGTTAAGGAAATGGTACCAAACATTGTATGAATATTGCACAGTTTTTTACGAAGAACCAAAGGTTGTACGAGAAATGCAAATCCCGAGATTATAAACAACACCAAAGCAGCTTCATATAACTAGGTGGACAAAGACAAGTTAATTCAATGTAGAAAATGGTAAATGAAAACCAAAAGTTCCAGTAAGTAACTCATACCTCAAACTGTATGACTGGGTTTGCTGCTAAAATGACAGGGAAGTGAGGTGTAACCTGCATGACAAAGAGCATACTCATTACAGCTGGCAAAGAAAGTATATTTAATAGATTAAATAAAGGTAAAAGTGGATAATAAATATACTACTTGGTCATCAAAAAAAAAGAAATATACTACTTGAATGCCATGTATATAAGTACCAACAGGAAATGAAACATATAACAAATTGGCAGTTCAATTTTGAGAAGTGTAACCATCAAATAATTTCGATTCAATTTTTAGAAATATGGAAGGGAACCATAGAGTTGACAGAAGAGGTACCAATTTCTAAGATCTGTTATTTATAAGTAACCCACTTCTCCAGTTACTCACAATTTCAATGTACTAGCTAACATGTCACACTTCACTGTATTTCACTAGAAATAGGTCCTTTAAACAGAAAATATTAAACAATATCCTACTAAGAAGAAGTAAACTTGTAGCTGCAATTCTCCTGTCTCCAACCTATACATGATAAGATCTCAAAAGAAGAGGCCATTCTCTCCTGGCCTACCAGAAGAGTCTCGTAATCCACTCATAATTGGTTTAGGCACTGAACAACATAAAACCATATCACGCAATCCCATTCATTTGATTAGTAGAAACAATGAATCAGATAAGCACTTTAAAATGACATCACATAAGCAGGATACTTCTTAGGAGGTAATAAAGATTCGGGAAAATAGTCAAATATCAGAAGTAATACTCCCACCAGAAAGATCCTCTGGAGCTGTGAAATGGTTCCTGCAAATCTCACGTCTGTTTGGTCATTCTTACTCTTCAATTCCATGCAATGCGGGCAGTTCATGTATATGGGCAGACTTCTATCTAACAACGAGGTAGCATGGCCAGAGTCATTGAGATTTAGAGATTGAAGACCAGTTTCAAGATCTTTTCCTAACATAGCATGTACTGGAGGCCTGGAAAATTGAGCTGGCCCTTCTATGTTCGAATTTCCGTCATCTAACCCATCATTTGACTTTTCCAGATTCCTAAGCTTCCTAGAGGAAGTAGAAATCATTCCATTTGCCAGCCGGCGACCTTTGCCATGGCCACCATTCTTACCCCCTCTGGAGGGACCTACCCCCTTATGATCTATATTCTCCAAAGATGAAGAGATAGAATCTACAGGCAATGCATAGGGAGAACCAAGTCTGTTGAGATGGTCGGCAGTTAATATAAAACGGTGTCCACGGGGGCACTCATGCTCAAAACCAATGTAAACTGCTGCATGCTTAGAAGAGGTAACTGGTCTGGTCTTCTCAATTCTATTCATCTTCATTGAATCCAAATGTGTACCTATCTGGAAAATTTGATTACCTTTAGTGACATCGTTAGAAATAAAAGTACTATCATTCTTAACTTCATGAATAGCAGGAATTAGAGCAACTTTTTCCGATACTTGTTCATCACTAATCCCATTAACCTTCTCTCTACCACCTTCTCTCGCACTTTTTGGCTTAATATTCTTTTCTGAATTTGACATAATTTGTCTATTTGATTGTAGCGGAGGAAATCCTGAATTTGTTGCAGTTGAACCAGCTACCACCTCAGAAAAAGCTTTTCTCATATTAAAGTTGGAAACTCCTTTAACTAAACTATTTACTTTATCATCTGTTTTGATATTTCCTGCAGAAGACTTCTTTTGGATTTGATATCCATTTTGCACACTCAAATCACCAGCCTTCTCTATGCCTGAATCTGTGTTAGGCTCATCCCTGGCATTGATACTAAACCTATTTATATTTGCTTGCTCTGAATTGCTCGATAGTAGCCCATTCTCATATTTTGGCTTCTCAAGAAGGATAGTCCACCGTAGAAGAAACTTTTGGGTAGAACTGAAGCCACTCTGCATCAAACCTTTAGACGGCTGGTAGTATCTTGCATTACCAACTCGAATTAAGCTCCAAGCTGAGGGCTGAATGGGACCACCTGTATCACTTCCTTGGGGTAACTGAATTGTGGGAAGAAGCTTGTCACAATCCATGGAACGATTAAAAGTAACATTTGCTGTTTCAAAATCAAAAGGATCTGGCCGCAGGAGTCTTGAACGACCACATGCACATGCATGGAGGAAGACGTACCCACTGGAATGTGGCTTAATCTCATCACTTGAGCATAAACCACCAGTTTCTACATCGTGCCTTTGGTGCATACATGGTTTTCCCGTGAGGCTAACAGCATCACATAGTTGCCTGCCAGAAGTCCAGATCGATGTGCATTCATCTTCCAGTTTCTGCAAGTATAACTGCACAGCAGGTCCCTTGACCATTGAATTGAAAACATGCAGAGCCCTCTCCAAATGGGACTTATGCTGAGAAGTTGGGTAGCACAGAGGCAACTCATTTAAATATGTCTCCTTAGCTACTGGAAGGGCCTTTTGGCACCATAAAGTAGAAAACCTAGTATTTATCCCTCTACCACTCGCCAAATAAGACATTGCAATTTCAAGTGGATCTGAAACTTTTGAAGCATTTCCTTCAAGAGGTGGTGAAACAGAATTTCTTTGTCGCAACATCCTCTTACTAATTTCAGTCTCATCTGCAATTGCATGTTTTGCTGACAGGATTGCTTGCAGAATAAGCTGACTAGAAGATAACCATTTCTCCAAATGTGGAAGTTCAGGAGAAGTAAATGTCTTTCCAGAAGCAGCAGAAGCAGCAGCTGCTGCTGCAGCAACAGCAACCATGCCAACACCAGAAGCAGGACCACTGTTAGTATTCGAAACCACACCCCCTCTTCCTCTTAATATATCAGTCTGCCTAGAGATGAACTCCTTGATAGAAAGTAAGTCTTCTCTATTTGCACTCTGGCTATGACTTTCAAATAGAAGAGAATCTGAGGTTGCTTTTCCATTCAGAACATCTTCCACAAGGCCAGTGGCAAATTCAAGGGATTCACCTCTCTTATTAGAGGTTATATCTAAAAGTACAACAGCCTTTGATGCATCAAGAGAAAACAGCATTGCAGAATTTGACACACCCCCACTTCTTGAACCTGTATGACCAGTTTCAGAACCTGACAGTGTCCGGCATTTTTTAATGGAGAATCGAATCTGTGCCTCCAGAGAAGACTGCAATTTCTTCCTGACCCCACCTTCAGATTTACTCATAGGGCGTGCAAGCACAACCACAGAACCAGAACCTTTTGGAGCCAAGCTTGGCCGCGCCGAGGTACCAACACTTGATGATTGATTGGCTGAGGAAATATCAGCTGGCTCCTCAACACTAGAACTAGGATGGTCATCAGCAAAATCGCCAAGAAAAACAAAAAGTGTAACTGGAGTACACTGCCCGGGTATTAAAGAGGTATATGAACCTAAACCTGACATCAGAGTAATTGCTGAATTATTTCGGTTGAAAATGCCACGATTTTTGACAGGCGAAGGATTGTTAGATGATCTTCCTGATGCAGCTCTACGTGACGGAGATGCAGAAGGTGAGCCAGACCCAGAGGGTGGCAGAGATTGTGACTTAACAAATGGAGTCATTGCTTGTTTAGCTGCTTGCAAGACGCGAAGTTTCTTCAGTATCTGAGTATCAAAGCGTGGCCCTTCTTGGATAAAAACTACAACATGACAAACCTGCATAGCTAAGCATGGTTGAGAAGCACTCTATAATTAACAAGGGGAAGTATGAAATATGAAATGGAAAGCCTCCAAAAGAAAATTCTATACGGTACATTCCACCTCCCAAACCCCTACCCAGGAGCCCAATGGTGGCCCTCCCTATTTGCTCCCTGACTAAAATCCCCAGCCTTATGGTTGGAGGTGAGGGTCTTTAGCGGTAGGTATCCCTTCCTTGTCAAATAAGAATATTATTAGCACTAATAATCAGAAAATTTGGAAAAAACTTTAGACACAGGGTAAGAAGAAGAACTGGACTCTAGGGTAAGAAGAAGAACTGGACTCTAAGGGTGTGTTCGGTATGATGGAAAATGTTCCCCATGGAGAACATTTTCTTAGGAAAATAAGTGGATTTCTTACTTATTTTCTTGTGTTCGGTATGGAAGTAAAAAAAAAAATCCTAAAAGCATTTGCATATAATCTAGACAAATACAATGGGAGGTGAAGTTCGAAGGTAGGGGGTGTGGGGTGGTGGGAATGGGGGCTAACGGGAGGTGAGGGTGAAGATGAGGTGTGTTGGAAGGTGGGGTGGACACTATCAATGTGGAATGCCACTTGTGTAACTTATTTTCCATACTTCCATTAGGGAAGTCATTTTCTTCATTTTCCAAGGAATTTATTTTACTAGAGTAAATGTTTTCCAAAAATTTTGACCAACCGAACATGAAAGTGTTTTCCTCCATGCCGGACACACCCTAAGTCTCATAGTGGAAGTTACAAACTCAATTCTCACCCTTTAATAAGGAAGATGGCAACTCAAATTGAAACCAAGCAGCAATTTTTACATGCTCATTTTGATACATAGAAAGAAAAGATGTATGGATATGATACAAAACTCTTCTACACACATTTCTTCTATACAACTGCAAATCCAAAACCTTGCCCAATTACAAGAAGCAACCTTTCCTGAGTAAAATAAGTGAGAGTCAGATAACTCATTTGCGTTAACATTATAGGCAGCTGCGACTAAAATAACTACATCAATCGGACCGCTAGCTTTATTGATCAAGTCTCTGTAGAGCAAATAAAATTGTGTTTAAGCACTTCATGCAATGACAAATAGCCTCAGTCTTGTGCTTGTTTTTATCACACCTTACAATCTTGCCCAACCCAATGCGTGCCCATGTTTCTAATCATGTTTTTGTACTTTCAAATATTTCAGAAGCTTCATTAGTCTTTAATGTACAACCAATAAACAAATCCAAGATAACGACGAACAAAGAAGCCATTTTGGTCACACAAATTTCCTTTATTGATTGAAAATTTGTCAGAAAAAAAACTTACAGAGAACATAAAGAGCATAGCTTGGAGATCGCCATATTCGTAATCTTCCAACAGTGAATCAAATCCCATCCTAGACTCCAAATTGTCTTCTTCCATAAGAGGGCATCGAATTGAAGAGAATTGCAAATATAAAATCCCCTTTTCCTCATCATGATAGTAGCTTATATTCCTATACTCAAACCAACTCTTCATCCCATCCGGTTTATCAACAAAAATTGGCGTATCTAAACCCCCGGAGGCAAAGACATTAGAATCAATAATCCGGTTCATCAGGTAAGCCACGTCATCGTGACGTTTTCCGATGAAACCAACCACAACGACGCCGTTCTGAGGGGTTAATGGAGGTGGTGCATCCGATGAGGTTGATGGAGGTGGGTGAGGAGGAGGGGGTAGGGGGGGAGTTTGAGAGTGAGAAGGTGGAATTGGAGGTCGAATTAGGACTCGCATGAACTGGGGATTTGGTTTTGGGGAGTCCATTGAAACCGACAGCGGGACAGAATCACCTGTGTACTTGGCGTATAACTTTAACAGTATCTTCCATTAGAACCCAAAATCGGCAACGAATATGTACTCAGGGCGATAAGCAGAAACAGCTCTATGTGGCGGTCAATGGCGACGGCGACGGCGGAGGACCGCGGCGGCGGTGAGAATATCTGTTGATAATTTTTGCCGTCAAATCAATGGCGTTGAAACGTCGAAGACGAGAAAGTACGACGGGAAGCTAGTCAAAGCTTGAATTATGGACTGGGCTGAGGTTAAGACTCATAATGGGCTACACAATTCAATAGTCCAAAAAAGAAAGCCCATGTCCAAAATCGTTTAGGCGGCCCGATAAGAGTGTGTGAAATTCTAATTTACAATTAAAACGGCAAAATTAAACTAAGAGAAAATCACTCAAATAGCAGCTCATATATTTTGGGGGATGGTTTATTTTTTAAACTAATTGATTATTTATAATTTTGTAAGAAATTCAATGATATACTGGTATCAAAGTGTCTTGGCCGTGACAAGGTGATTACCAAGTAGAAACAACTTATTTCATTCAAATCTCTACACAAACTAGTATTTTATGTTTACTTACTACTTTTACAAGAGAATTACAACTTCAGAACATTCTAAAAACAAATAATTTCAAAAGATATGTATTGCTGTATTGGTTTTAGAGTTTATGCAGTTTTAATCCTTTGAAATATATTGGAGAAACTGGACAAAGAAGTTGCACTAGAGTCCCAAAAAAGAAGGAAAGCAGTCTGCAGTACTAAAGGCCCAAAATAAAAACTAAAGACCCTGTGTACCAAAAGCCCCCAAAAAGGAGGGGGGACTCATCAATCCTTGACTGACATGAAAAATTCAAGCTAAAAGATTAAAATTAAAAAAAACTAACAAAATGAAAAAAAACAAAAAAAATTAATTGGGCAGCGCAGGGAGGAGGATGCCAGTATGGGTTATGACTTATGGGTACGAGGCTGGTAGACATGGGTTAAAACGCTATGCGAGGTGTTAAAATTTAACGAATTTAAACGTAGCCTACACCGCTCAGTTTGCCAGCCCTACAGCCAACGTAATGGCATGGTTACGTTGGCTGCCTAGAGCCTGGTCTGTTCATTATTTTTTCCATTGATTAATTGGTTTCGTTTCTCAATTTTAGTGTTACACTGACTAACTAATCAAAAAAAAGGGATCAGAATATTTATAAACTTTAGACAAATAATTGTGGAGGTGACTATTTCCTCATGTGTTTGATATGAATTATGAATATTGGCTTACTTTGTGGGGTATATAATGTTTTTATTCAGTGGTTGAAAAGAGATGCTGGGAATCTCAAAGCTAATTTAGGTTTCTCTTTAATTTGTAGAGCTTCCATATTAAGCAAGCAAAGTGCCTTTATCTTTGAAAGTACATTTATCATAAATGATTATTTGAATTTGGTGACATGACTCTCATTGCTGTAATTAGTAGGCAAACAAAACAATGTACGGAAAAGAAAGTCATTTCAACAAGATATGTGTAACAATATCTAACATATTCAGTATAATCCTATCGGTGGGTTTGGAGAATTATGATGTGTACGCAGTCTTAACCCTACGATCATGAGAGGGTATAAAAAATATTTTTGATAGATCGTCGGCTCAATAAATTGGGTCAGATCCACCGAAGTGGATAGCCTTAATCGGATGTATCTGATAATAGGTAAAGCCCGAAGGTTGTTCCCGTCCCTGTCGGGAGAGATGCCAACCATCTCTCCTTTCAATAAGAAGGATCAAGAAATATAAAAATTAAGAAGAAAAAGTGCATATAATGAATTTTTTCTAAAAATAGGAGTTTAACCAGATTGCTAGATCCTTAAAAATGTATACAACAATATGAAACGAAGATGGGAGTAATTTGTTTTCTTGTTTCATGTAAGAGAAAAGTTAGGTTATCATACGTATAAGAATTTGAATATTAACTAATCTATGATGCATAAAGTAAGATATCATACGTATAACTACATACATAAGGAAATAAGGGGAAAAAATTATATATACATAAAAAGAAAAATTACATGTCTACACAACACATTTTTTGGAGCAAAGGGTTGTCAATTGATACTCTTTCGTCAAGGGTGACTCCACCACTGATCCTTCATAAGTTTATGTTCTATATATTGTCATTTTAAAGAATTTTTTTACACTATCAGATCACTCAAAAGATATCTATATGTAAGTTATTTTTCAAAAAATATGGACTGTAAGATTGAAAATAAGACATTATATGTTAACGTAAGTACAAGTGACTTCATATATATATATAGGTATATAACTTAAATTCATTATTGTACAAAATGTGGAATTGGTGAACTATATACATATTCAGCTGGACCAACCACTAATCTGTCATTATTCTTTGTGGATTATATTACTATGCTATCAATAACCTTATTAATTGACAGTCTGTAGTCAACAGTTGTAGATTTAGTATATCTTGTTAAAGTGGAATAAACAGAAAAGAAAAAAAAAGAGTAACAAAACCACTAACGACCAGCTCTTGCTTTAATTATTTTTAAAAAAATTAAAAGGCCCTACTTTCTTGCTATTATAATGAGTTCGATGTTGGGCATACCTAGCGTAGGATTTTTTACATCATAAAATTAAGGTTGTCCAATACCTTTGGATGAACTAGTTTATAAAATAGCCAGCAAATATATAAATTTTGTATACTTAAGTATGATATACATAATTAGGAGTATATAAATTTTATATATTTCGATCATATTGATAAATTTCTCTATTTTTTCATAGCAAATCTGATATATAAGCTGAAATAATTTTAAAAAATTTACACTATCAGTATATATAAATTTTGTTAAACGAAAAAAACAAGTTAATTTCTCTTGAAACTAGCGTCCCAAGTGGAAAATAGTCTTTCCTTTGTAAGCATATAGGAAGAGTTTAGAGGTTGTCATTTGATATTATTCTTGCTTGCAACTTGTAACAGAAAACCAACATGTCGTTTTGAGTAGCTCAAAAGTTTTGCAACTCCAATGGGGGAAAACAAATTAAATAAAGAAAATAAAAAGAAAATGACTAGGCCTTCATATACTAAATTAGAATTTAGAAGTATTAATCTTGAAGACTGATTATATATTATGCCTTTATTAACTTCTGAAGAAATGAAAGGTTGCTAGCTTATAGGCCTCCAATATATCAAAGTACTATTAACATGATGCTTTGTTATCCCTAGCTCCCTATTAATCTAGCAAGTTGCCTTCACTATAGTGTGCTCCAAATGAATTCTAGTCGATGCTCAAACTTCAAATTTGGTACTAATAATCCGTTGGTGCCAAATTAAAGAACATTGGTTCTTGCAAATAAAGCACAGAGATATTTACTCCCCAAATGACATTAATTATCACGTTTTCATACGATAATGACACTTTTTATCCATCAATTATTAATAAATTTTAAGTATATTTAACCTTCAATTAATTACTCTCTTCGTTTTTTTTTATTTGTCACATTTTATTTTTCGAGAGTCAAACTGCATTAACTTTGAACATTTTAAGATGCATTTTTTCATCATATAAATATGAGAATGATTGCAACTTATAATATTTTTCATATAATTTTCGAATACTTAACTTTGAAAATTAGTTAAATTGACTTTCATAAAATGAAATATGACAAGTAAAAGGGAACGAAGAGTGTGCAAGTAAATTTTAATGATAAACGTTAGGGATAACTAAACAATAGTAGCGTAGCCACATGTAGTGAAGAGTTTGTCAAAAAATTATACTATATATATAGAAAATTATACTTCATATATAGGTCAAAATTATTTTCATATGTAAATATTAAATTTTGAACACTCTTAACAAAATTTTTGACTTCACCACTGCTAAACAATAGCATTAGGGAGAGTTACCTCCTGCCCACTCCACTGCCCACAGAAATAAAAGAAATGTTAGAGAAATAGTATATAGTATTACGTGCTTGACATAACCAACCTAGCTAGTAGCTACTACATTAATTTGTTACGCTAAGAATCCCCCCCTCACCATATTTTGCTGACTTTTCGGCTGCCCATTTTTACAACTCTCCTCCTTGCTTTTTTTGTTCCTCTTCCTTTACTCTTTCTCTTCTCTCTTTCGCAAGTCACTTGTCGTCGTTCGCGAATTATGGAAAATAAAAAATTTTATTACGTGTCTCACACAACTGATACTAATTATATGAGATATTCTTTTGTCACTAAACTCAAAATGTCTGAATTCGTAAGACTGGGCTTCACTTTTATGTGAGACAAAAAGGTGTGTCTCGCACAACTAGTGTCAGTTGCGCGAGACACATAATGAAATTTTTCTGGGAAGTCATATGTTGTGTATACTATAGCTTTTTCTTTCAGTTAAAAAAGAGAGAATTGAGCTAAAAATAAAATAAAGGCTAAGTTTTTTTTTCAGTTATGTCAACTAAACCTGACCCCTAACTGATTAAAGTGGGAAACTCTGGAAAGTAGTAGTCATTACCTACGCTACTAGACGTTTATGATATTATGCAATTGTTTTTGTGTTTTTTTTTTAAATGAAGAGAGAAACTCCGGAAAATGACATTAACTTTATAATTTTATGATAGTCATTTCATTTCCAGTATAAAAAAAAAGGGGGGGGGGGGGGGGAGGACTAGGAAAAATGGATAATTGCACTTTTGATCCATTTGTTATTGATAAATTTTAATTTTGCTCCTCTGAAATTTTACTAAGGATATTTAACTTTGAATTAATTAAGGGATAACAGTTTCCTGTTTAGTTACTAGTAAATTATGATTTTGATTCTTGAAATATTTTATTAAACCCATTAAAACCTTCAATAGTTGAAGTGATGCACTTTTCATCCCTATGCTTGTGACTTTTTTTAAAATTTACTGAATTGTCACTTCAATTATCAATTGTTACGCTATTTAATTGGTTATGTGTAATCTTAAGTATTTATTGTTACTCAATATTTGAGAGTAATATAATTTTAAAAATAATTTAATTAATATGACATATTTTTTATATATAAATGGATCAAAAACACACATTTTTATTAATAGAAAGTTAAATATGCTACTTAGTCAAATATGATCACAATAATTAAAATCAAAATATAGTGATATTTCAAGGATTGGAAGTTCAATTTCCCATTAAAAAGGAAAAAAAATGAAAAGAGTGATCAGATTTGGTTTACACCTTTGGACAGCTGACTTCCAGTTCTATTCAAATTTCTGAAGATTGATCAGTTTGTTTGGAAAAGTAATAAATATTAAAATAACAAGGGTACAAATGGCATGGGAATAAATAAAATATAAAACACAGCTATCTCTGATAGAAATAAGAATAATATTTTTGGATGATGAAACTCAACAACATATATATACAATAATATTTGGAGGAAATGATCTGCTAAGCACATTCTTTCATTTGGGTGTTTGACTTTTGACATTTTCTTATGGATCTTTCCTCACACATCTTTTTTTTTTTTAACATAACATCCTTAAAAAGATTTGTTTTAGCTGCATTCCAAAGTACTCAGTAATTAATTTTCAACTTTAAATTACATTTAATTTTCTTGAAGTTTATATATACTAAAAATTAATTAAGAAAATGTTAGAGAAACCTTTTATTAAAAATTAACCTTGAAGCTATAGTAAATCACGGATATAATAGGATAATCTTAGTATAGTCATATTGTTTGACTACTTGAAATTTCACCTTATTTACTAGCGTTCAATTCCCCTCCTTGTAAAAATATTATGTCATGAACCAAGCTAACTCCATAAGGGCCTATTTTTGGGTTAGAAACCCCGAATGAGAATGATTCAATTAGGATTATTGAGACGATTAAAATGTTGGAGAGTTTTATTTGAGATCCAGACCTAATTAGCATCTGAATTGGTTAAAAGGGACTTGGCGTTAGACATATAAGAGTTTGTGTGTATTATTGTTATGCTTGGCCAAAGGCCGCTTCTCATCCCCCATTTTTGTTAGGGTTTGCCCTGAATTTCCTACTTTAATTGAATTATACCATAAATGTGTTTTACTTCAAAAAGGTTTTCTTGGTGGAAAATGTTTCCTTGTAGGAAAATAACTCTTCCATAATTGGTTAATCGTTTCTTGGAGGAGAAGTTTGGACTTCTATAAATTGAAGATCCATTTTTTCATACCACAACACAATAGCATCTATAATGTAGTCATCAAAAGAGTCTTGTTTAGGGGGAGATTTTCTCCCAGTAGTTTTTTATGCTTTTTAATATTAGTTTTTCATTTGTAGGCCAATTGGCCAAATCATATCGAATAATATACTTTTTATCATAGTTTTCTTTGTCATCTGATTTATCACCTTTAAGGTTTGCAATTATAAGCTTTCGCATGACGCCCTCTTTTGTTCCCTTAATTGTTGTTCTTCATTCTGTTAGTATTTTCTATATCCAGTGTAATTTTATTCAACAATTATAATATACATCAGTATTTATATCGTGAATTTGGAGTTGTTACACATTCCACCTCAACAACATGAAAATCCATTATGACCCCCTAATTGCTTATTTCTTCCGTCTCACCAATTATATGTTCAACCTATTTTAGATATGTTGTCCCTACTTTGTGAAGTCGGCTATCAATTATTTTCATAGTAACATTTCAATACAAATTAGAATATCTTAATTTGAGATAATTTTTCCATCCATTGATCTAGTATATACAAGCTAAGTGTACATTTATTTAAATAAGGAAAACATATGTAAATAAGAGTTCTCTAGATTATCACAGATAATGCTACAAACTTCGAATTGTATGAACATCTAGAGTGCAAAATCATAATCTATTGCATCATATTTTTATATTTGGAATACTAGGAGGAGGACAAAGTTTGGAGAAAATTAAATCATGTAACCAATAGACCAAACAAAAACTAATAAAATTAGGCATTCCACCAAACACTAGTAGAGAATATGTAGTAAGCAAACTGTGAACATGCCAGCCACTAGGAGTGAGTAATCCATACTCACGAGCTTAAAATTTGTGTCCATATGAATATGAATATGAAGGAAAGGTACCTGTATGGTCTACAACAGTTCTCTCATATTCATACACTACTACTACTTGACATGGCCACCACTCCACTAGTGTCCCTACAACTACTTATTCTTGCTTTATTTACATATATCTTTAATTGGTAGTATATGTTAAGAAAAAATGTGATAGAGACATGGACATGTGGTGCTCTAAAGGTTTCAATAGTCACGACTCCATCTTCATCTTCTTACCCATTAATTTTCTACGTTTATTCAAGAAAAACCACAAGCTAAAAATTATTTTCTATCTATCTATCCATATGCATGTAAAATATTAAGAACTTCTGAAGTATCAAATACCTTCAGTCGATGGTCTATCGAAAATAGTTTTTCTACCTTTACAAGTAGGAGTAAGGTTATATTCGCACTACCCTCTCCAGAATTCACTTGTGTGAATACATTAAGTATATTGTTGTTTTCTCAAGTATCAAATACCGAGTAAGAAATTTAATTAAAAAATAAAAAATAGTTGTTCAAAATGAGTACTCCAGCTTGAATTAGTCATGCTTGAGTGGCCTAATAGTGGAGGACCACAATTTTAAGTTTTAAAGTGAAAGGGGGAGAGTGGGTAAAGCAAGCAAGCGAGAGAGCGGGTGGTGGAGATTCAATTTTATTTAATTAACATAAGCTATATATAATTATAGATATTGATATTCTGACATCATCAATTTTCTTATTAATTTAAATTATATATATTGTAAGGTGGCATTATAAAGAATTTTTAAACTATCTCTATGAAGAGTTTCACATCGGTCCTTCTTTAATATGGCTTATGCAATTCTTACCTCTTGAGTCAGCTTTTGTGATTAAGTTAAACTGAGCAGTATTTATTTCTTTACATGGTATTTGATCAGCCGTCACAATTTTCATTTTTGATGGTGGCCCGCCCGCCCACCAAATATTCAATCTTGCGCGTAAGAGGGTGTGAAGATCGTTTCGCATAGGCCCTTTAAGAGATTGGTGGTCTCTTTAATATGACTTGGACAATCCTCATATCTTGATATGACTTTTGAGGTTGAGTTAGGCCCAAAATTCATTTCTTTACGTTATCACATACGATTACTCTATTTTCCAAGTTTAACTCATTAAGTTTGTTATAAAAAATTTATATATGTTAATTGTAAATCAACTTAATACCTAGTGACACAAAAATAATTATACACAAAATTAAGAAAGGAGAATATGAAGTGTTTGCTTGGAAGGCAATGGAATATAGGTAGTTTGGGTTACTAGTTTATAGTTACATCTCTTCATCTACTACTACTATTCTACTACTTTCCTTTGAGTCTAAGAAGACTATATGGAATTTTAGTGAGGTGGAGTGTGCTTTTGACGTGCAATCCTCATTTGCTTTGATACTCGAATCTACTTCCTGACTTTCGCTGGCAAATTAATTAGTTAGCCATAAATTAATTAATTAACAAAATAAACCAAATAATTAAGAAATATTTAAAAAAGGAGAGTAATGTGGAAACCAAACTTCAAGCTAACACCAACTTTCCTTCAATGATCTATCTGTATTTTTACTTTTCTTTCTTCTTACTTCTCTTTATTTTGCCTTTTCAGTTATGACACTAATACTCCCTTTTTAATGCTCAATCAACTCATTCATTCACCTTATTAGTGCATAGTAACTACTTGAAATTATGTCCAAAGTATATGTACATTTCACCTCCATAAATATAATTTGGTAAAGGGTGACTATTTGTCTCCATACATGGCATTAGCTCTAGTAAATTACATCCAATTAATGCAATTGTTATATTTATAACCTTACTTATACCTTAGTTTTGATGTACACCACATAAAATCAATTAAAACTTGAGAAAAGTGATTCCAAGGATATATGGAAAAGTTAGGCAATACGATACTTTAGTTGCAGTGGAATGTAAAGTATTCCTCCATTTTTGACCAGAGATATTAGGTTCGAGCATGTGTAATGAATCACACTTTACCCTTGATGTGATACCTCAGTACAAATTCTGATTTAGTCGAGCTGTGATGCAGATATTAGACACCGAGTGGGGAAAAAAGAAAAGTTGCTTGTCATGCTAAGCTAGATCAAGTGTAGTTAAAGGGAGTGCAGTGCCAATAAGGATTCTACTATTTGGTTAAAAGACACTTTTTTTTCTTAGTAGGACATTAGGCAAAATTGGTTGGCCAATAGACTTGAAAAAAATTCATTCATTAATTTCATCCACTAGTTTAACACTTGGGTGGTATTTTGACTCTCCAAACAATTTTCGTATCATTCACTACACAACACAATATATATATATAACTAACTAAAGCACTTTGGTTATCTCACCACTCTCTCTCTAGTCTATTCCTTCCATCACTCTTCTCCTTCTTTTTTCACTTGCTTCACTACTTTTCTAAGCTTTTTTTCTCTTATGGAATTCTCCGAAGACTCAATCGATCGGACTTTGGTGTTCAAAGGGAAGCGCAGTAAGCGGCCACGGCAGTTCATGGCGGTGGCGATGGTCACTTCCACGTCATCAACCGCCGGCGACGGCGGCCCTAGTGGTGGTGATGTTTGTAATTATTCTTCATCGGTTCAGTATTCATCACCAACTACTTCAACAACTCAAATATCGACGAGCAGCACAGAGGAAGATGAGGATATGGCTAATTGCTTGATTCTATTAGCACAAAGCGGCCGATGCCAGAAACTACAAGTGGAAAGTAGTACTGAACGTAAGATGGTGAAAATCAGTAGCCGGAAATTTACAGAAATGGCCACAACAACAAACGGATCAAAAGCAGGGTTCTATGTCTACGAGTGCAAAACTTGTAACAGAACTTTTCCGTCTTTTCAAGCACTTGGTGGGCATAGAACAAGTCACAAGAAAATCAAAACCGTAGCTGAAGAGAAAAAATCTACTGCTGATTCGATTTCACAATCAGAAGATCATCATCACCCACACCAGCAGCACCACCACCAACAACAACAAGAGAAATTCACTCGAATTATTAATACGCCATCTGTTAATCCTACAGGTAATTCAAATTCACATGGAAATTTGATCAACATCAAGCCAAAAATCCACGAGTGTTCAATTTGTGGGGCGGAATTCTCATCAGGTCAAGCTTTGGGTGGTCACATGAGAAGACATAGACCACCAACTACAGTTACAACAACAAACAGTAAAATTACTGTTGATGAAACAAGCAACACTTCAGATAATTCATCACACGAAGAGAAGCCAAAAATATTTTTATCGCTTGATCTGAACCTGCCGGCGTCACCGGAAGATGATCATCACCGCGATACTACTAATAATTTTGATCAATTTTCAGCTAACCAGCAAAGTCTCGTCTTCTCCACTGCGTCTTTGGTGGATTGTCATTACTAATTAAACCGAAGAGATCAGTTTTACTTTCTTTTTTTCTTTTTTTTTGGTGGACACTTCTGTCATTATTATAATTTGTAGAATCATTGTTATTGCTATTTATAAGAGTTACTACTATTCTTCATAATTTTATTGTAGATTGTGTATATATCCTTTTGGGGAAATCAAGTTGTTTTTACCAATGTTGATCATCTACCTTTTTTTTGTGGAAGTTTTTCACTACTTCTTTAAGTGGTTAGTGTTCACGTTTGCTTTTCATTCACGAAAAGGGTGAAGTGATGGGGAGTCTTTAAATTTACCTAATAATATACCCAATATAGTCTTACAAGTGAATTCAAAGAATAAAGTGTAGCAACAAATTTTATTTCTATTTTTATTGGATAGAGAGGTTATTTCGATCATCCTCGATTTAAAAAAACATTTGTAGGATAAAGGGCATCTTTAAATTTATAGGTACGGATATATAAAACACATAAAAGTATTTTCCATATCTTCTGTTGTTATTTTTTGAGTGGAGAGCGATGTGTAACACATTGACACTCCACAAAATGAAAAAGAAAAACAAACGGCAGTGAGAAAAGGGATTCGACAACATTTATAATATGATCAAAAACGGATTCAGAATATAAATTTAATAGGTGAGTTCAGTTGAATACGTGTCGTCAAGTCTCTAAGTTGGCTAACTAAAAGTCTGTGGATCAGGTTCTTCTTGTGTGTGTTTTTTCTGATTACTACTAGCAGAAAACAGCTCCTTCTGTTTTTTCAATAACAATAAAATTTTGGATAGGGGAATTAAGATGGGTGGGTAACTGCCAATACCATGTGAATGCCACCTGTATATACACATTTTCTTGTCTTTGTTTTTTTCATCTAACTAAGAACCTAGCTACTTAAGTTGCTTATTGTTTGTTTCTTCTTCTAGTACTATGATATGATCTGTCCCTAATTTTTTGCATTAATATTTGGTGTCAAAATTAGTGATTTTTTTTTTGTCGTAGTGTTCAATAATCAATACTTTTTATTTTGTGATAATCATAATTTCGTCGCTGTCCTATCACTAATTAGGAACATAATGTCATTCAGTGTATTAGGGAAATATTATTTCTCCGTTTTTTCTTTTCTTTTCTGTGAGGGGGTGGGGGGATGGGGGGGGGGGTTAGATGTAGCAGCTCTCAGCCAACCCCATCACACCTAATTTTTAATGTAATTGTCCCTTACTTTTCAAGCTTCTAAAAATAATAACTTTACTTGTGCAGTGAGCTTTGTCATACCAGAAATAATAGACATTGCAAATCACACGTCACGAGCAGTTGGTATAAGGTCTAAAGTTTACAACACATCTAATAATTCTGCTTTTAACTTGGTTCCATCAGTGAAAATTCTCTACAGTTAATTAGGGCACCAGCAAGCAGCAATACGATAAATAAGCAATAAAGTAAAATAAATGAATTAGACAACTTATAGAGACAAGTAAATCAAGAGAGCGTATAAGTTTACTAGAATTTTGTATCCATAGGGTGTGACATGAACTTTATTTAGTATTTAATATTATGCGTCATTACAAGGCATCGGGTGATTGGCATTACTGCTAGCACATTAAAGTTCAGGACGAGTACTATTGAGATTAGGAGTAATTAGTTAGTTAATTACTTAAGTAGTGGCAGCTTAGCTTAGTGCTAATTATCACTCTTAGCTGATTAGTTAGTTAGTTAGTTGGAGACAGCTGTCATTCCTAGTCGGTTAGTTAGTTTTAGATATTTTTCACTTCCTATTGTGTATATATACACACCCCTGTATACCTTGTCTTCTTGAATCTTCTCATAATAGAAAAGCAGTTATTTATCTGCACATTATTCTTCTTCTATGGTGTTTTCTGTGTCTACAACACTATGAATTCACCATGAATGTGAAGCTTTCTTCGAGTATTGCTTCCTATGAAGCTTAACATGGTATCAGAGCTACGGATAATTGATTGAAGATTCTCAATTCCGCTGTTTCTTCTCTTACCTCGACGAAATTCAATTTTTTGTTTTTCAATTTCGATTTCTGAATTGCGATTTGCGATCTCATATTGTTGCATGCGCTATTTTCTCTGACGCTTCTCTATCAAAGTCTCATATCTTTTCTTATTTCTAAGCTACCATGGTGGAAATAGAAGCTCAATCAGGAACGAACAGTAACAACGATGTGAGTAATCCTCTTTATGTTCATCCCTCTGATAGTCCAGGAACAAGCTTAGTACCTTTTCCTTTTGACGGAACTGGATATAGATCATGGAGACGAGGTGTGTTGAGGGCTCTTTCGGTTAAGAACAAGCTAGGTTTTATTAATGGAGAGTGTAAGAAACTCGATTCTAAGTCACCACAGTATTGCCAATGGGAGAGATGTGATGATATGGTCACATCGTGGATTCTCAATTCTCTGTCTAAGGAAATTGCAGATAGTGTGGAGTATGTGTTTGATTCACTGGAATTGTGGGCTGAATTAGAGGATAGGTATGACCAAACAAATGGAGCAAAATTATATCAGATTCAGAAAGAGATCAATGACTTGAACCAAGGATCCCTAGACATAACTGGATATTACACTAGGATGAAGAAACTTTGGGAAGAATTGAGTACATTGATACTTAAGAATCAGTGTACTTGCGTGTGCAATTGTGGAGCTAAGGAATCCATGCATAAAAGTGAACTGCATAGGAGATTAATTCGATTCCTTATGGGGTTGAATGAAGTATACACAGTAATTAAGGGAAGTATATTGATGATGAATCCCCTTCCCTCTATGGGACAAGCATTTGCATTGTTAATTCAAGAGGAAAAACAAAGAGAAATCAAGCATCTCAATCAGTTTTTTGGAGAATCCACTTCACTAATTGCTGTGGGATCAAGTAATGGAGCATCAGGGAGCAACAAACCTCCCTTTAAGACGAATTACAGTACCAACACCAACTATGCCAACAGTAATTCTAGACTATTTTATGATTTCTGCAAGAGAACAGGTCATACAAAAGATAGATGTTATAAACTTCATGGTTACCCCCAAAAGATGGGACATCCTCAGGGACACACAAACAATAATACAAGCTATCAGAGAAACAACCCTAGACCTCAGGGATATAAATCCAATCAGAATTTCAACAACAACAAAGGGAAGAATATTGTGGCTAATAGTGTACATGGGATGATTTCTGAAGTACAAGCTAATAGGAATGATGACTATGCAATGCAGAATGATGGTTTCAGATTGACTAAAGAGCAGTATGGGCAGCTAACTGATCTGTTACAACATTTTCAAATTACCAGTGGAGGAGAAAAGCTTGATAACAATCAATTACCTGGTGGAGTTGTTAACTTTGCAGGTATTTTAGCATGGCACTCCTCTATTGATTTTGACAAACTATCATGTAGTTAATTCAAGGCTAGGACTGATTTGTGGATTCTGGACTCATGGGCATCACACCACACGACTTCTGATAGAAATGACCTCACCAACATATTGACTTTACCTTACCCTTTATTGGTCAGACTGCCAAAAGGTTATAGGGTCAAAGTGACTAAAATAAGCAATGGAAAAGTTTCACCCAAGACCATTTTGTACAAAGTCCTGTTTATTCCCTCTTTCAAATATAATCTGATTTCCATCAACTCTTTAGCATCACACCTTAAGTGTATTACTTCCTTTTCTGAAACTTCTTGTGTTTTGCAGGCCCCTTCACTGAAGAGGCCTCTGGAGATTGGTAAAGCTTATGATGGTCTTTACTTCCTCTGCCCCACTTGCTTTCAGAAAGGTTACTCTGCTAACAGTGGAAATGGTTCTGCTTCTTGTTGTTCTCTTGGAGTTCAGTCTTCTGTTCATGTTTCTAATAATGTAGTTGAGTCTTGTTTTCCTGTTTCTAATAATGCAGCTGATAAACACTATGGTCAATGTCACTCCCATTCCCATTGTCCTCATGTAAGTCATACCACTTGTAGTACTACTAATAATGGTGTCTTTGATATGAATTCCACTGTCTCATGAAAGTAATACAGATTTGTTATGGCACTACAGACTTGGGCATGTACCTTTTGTGAAAATGAAGGGGATACCCTCCATTCCAGTAACCTTTTCCCAAAAACAACCTTTCCTATGCTCCATTTGCCCCATGGCTAGACAAACTAGACTACATTTCCCCAATAGAACTACATATACAAAGAGGATATTTGAACTACTTCATGTTGACTTATGGGGTCCTTACCATGTATCCACACATGATAGACACAAGTACTTCCTCACAATGGTAGATGACCACAATAGGTGCACTTGGACACACCTATTAAACTGCAAAAGCAATGCTATACAAACTCTTAAAGCTTTTGTGTCCATGGTTGAAAACCAGTTTGGAACCATTGTTAAAACTATCAGATCAGATAATGGTTTGGAGTTTACCAATAATGAAATCACATTTTTCTTCTTATCCAAAGAAATCTTGCACTAGAAAATTTGTCCATACACACCACAACAAAATGGAGTGGTGGAAAGAAAGCACAAATACCTCCTTGAGACAGCCAGGGCCCTTCTTTTCCAATCACACCTCCATTTAAAGTATTGGGGTGAATGCATTTTAACTGCCACCTACATCATTAATAGACTTCCTTCAGCTCCTCTTGAAGGAAAGAGTCCTTTTGAAGCACTATATGACCAGAAACCTACCTATTCTCATTTGAAGAGCTTTGGTTGCTTATGCTACCCTACTACACCAAAACCACACAGAACCAAGTTTGATCCCAAGGCACTACCACGTGTATTCATAGGATACCCTTTTGGCACCAAAGGATACAAAGTCTTAAGTCTGGCCACAAAGGAAATCCATATTTGCAGAGATGTATGTTTTTATGAGACAATCTTCCCTTTTTCTATATCTAAAGACACAACTTCATCTCATGTGTCTACTCCTGGTTTTTCTACTTGTTTTGATGTGAATATGTCCCCTCAGGTCCATGTACAGAGTAGTCCAAGTGATTCTAATATAGCATTGTCAGTTCCATCACATGACACTAGATCCATTCCATTATCTGGGTCAGAAGACCTTCCCTCTCCAGCACTACCTCCATCATATGATGCTCCTTGGGCATCGCCTGTAACTTTCTCTAGTTCTCATACACCACACCCTCATGCTGATTCTACCCAACTTATGCAGTCTAGAAAATCCCCCAGAGTTCACAAAACACCTTCTTATTTACATGATTACCAATAAGTCCAGTAAGTCTACTGCTACCACCACCCCTTTACAAGCTTCTTTTTCCCATATGCACCACATCTCTCCTGATGTCTTGGATCCTACTAGTCAGCTTCTTGTCATGAATGTTTCTCTTGATAGTGATCCTTCTTCATATGAGGAAGCTGCTGTAAATCTTGCTTGGCAGACAGCAATAACACAAAAATTTCAGGCACTATATGACAACCACACTTTGGACTTGGTTCCCTTACCTCTTGGCAAGAAAGCCATTGGTGGTAGGTGGATTTATAAGGTAAAACATAAAGCTGATGGTAGTATAGAAAGATTCAAGGCTACGTTAGTAGTAAAAGGCTATACACAGCATGCAGGGATAGATTACACTAAAACCTTCTCTCCAGTGGTGAAAATGACCACTGTTAGAGCATTAATTGCCACTGCCTCTAAGAAACACTGGAACATATATCAACTGGATGTTAATAATGCATTTCTCTATGGAGATTTGCATGAGGAAGTGTACATGACATTACCCCAAGGTCTTGAAGTCAATCAGTCAGGTTTGGTGTGTAAATTGAATAAATCATTGTATGGACTAAAGCAAGCAAGTAGGCAGTGGTATGCCAAGCTCACTGAGGCACTCAGTTCCAGAGGCTATACCTACTCTCCTTATGATTACTCTCTCTTTTACAGGAAGAATGGTTCATCTGTTATTTTTGTTGCAGTCTATATAGATGATGTACTGCTCACAGGTACTGATAATGCAGAAATTCTCAGCCTCAAATCATTCCTAGATGGTCAGTTCAAGATCAAGGACCTGGGGTTATTGCATTATTTCCTTGGGTTAGAGGTTCTCTATAAGGCAGATGGTATTCTCATATCTTAGAGAAAGTTCATTCTTGACTTGCTCAAGGAGTTTGATTGTCATCACCTTTCTGCTTTGAGTTCTCCTTTGGATCTTAATGTCAAACGCAGAGCACGTGAAGGAAGCATTCTCTCAGACCCTACCTATTACAGGAAACTCATAGGGAAACTTTACTTCATTACCAATACTAGGTTGGACATTGCTTATGGTGTTCAGCATATAAGTCAATTCATACAGGACCCCAGGGAACCCCACCTCCAAGCTGCTTTCCACATGCTAAGATACTTGAAAAAATGATCCCACTCTTGTAGTTTTCATGTCTCATTCAGATTATTCTATCAGGGCCTTCTGTGACTCTGATTGGGCTAGTTGCCCTGACTCTAGAAGATCAGTCACTGGATTCATTATTCTGTTGGGTGATAGCCTCATTAGCTGGAAGTTTAAGAAACAAGAAACCATTTCACTCTCTTCAGCAGAAGCTGAGTACATATCCTTAAGGAAAGTTGTTGGAGAGCTTGTATGGCTTCATAGACTGTTTGCTGAGTTAGCTGTTCCATTCTCCACTCCAATTCTTATTTTTTGTGATAGCCAATCAGCACTCCACATTGCTCGGAATCATGTGTTCCATGAAAGAACCAAACATATCGAAGTGGATTGCCACTTTGTGCGGACTAAACTACAATATGGGTTCATCTTACTGCATCATATCAACACTACTGATCAACTTGCAGACATCCTGACTAAGGCACTCACTGGCATCAAACACTCTTCAGTTCTCAGCAAGTTGGTTGTGTCTCCCCCCACTTCCAACTTGAGGGGGGGGGGGTATTGAGATTAGGAGTAATTAGTTAGTTAATACTTAAGTAGTGGCAGCTTAGCTTAGTGCTAATTATCACTCTTAGCTGATCAGTTAGTTAGTTAGTTAGTTGGAGACAACTGTCATTCCTAGTCGGTTAGTTAGTTTTAGATATTTTCCACTTCCTATTGTGTATATACACACCCCTGTATACCTTGTCTTTTTGAATCTTCTCATAATAGAAAAGCAGTTATTTCTCTGCACATTATTCTTCTTCTATGGTGTTTTTTTGTGTCTACAACACTATGAATTCACCATGAATGTGAAGCTTTCTTCGAGTATTGCTTCCTATGAAGCTTAACAAGTACCAAAGTTACAATTTTACCTTATTATTAGGTCTAACAAAAAGAGTTTTCTTCAAGTACCATTGTTTACGACGTTGAGCCTTGTTTGGATTAGGTCTTATCCGAGCCAGTAAATGTAGCACGTATTGGCACGTGCTATGCCTATTTTCGCCTACTATATGTTCTTCATAATATAAAACACTATATAATTGAATAATTATCATAATTGTTTTTCTACCGTATTATATTTCAGTAAATTCAAGTTCAAACACAAAAACACAAGTTATGAAACACAATACTTAAGTCCCCTAAATAAACTTAATTATTCACTCAAAATTAGGGGCAACCCGAAGAATGGGGAATATAGGGGTGGGGAGCAATTGACGGCATAAGTGGCCTAAATAAATCTTTTACTATTTAAAGATGTTTGTTATGTGCACGTTTTGGGTAATTATTGGTAATTAGGCTTTGCATGTGGATACATAGGTACCTTGTTTAAGATATAATGTCCAAATACAATGTGTGTCTAGGTGGGGAAGAAAGTGGGGAGGGGAAAAATTGAAGGCTTCCTTTAGATTTGCACATGTAGTGGGGGACTACTTATTCAATATAACTTCTAAATGCTCTTGTATTAATTTCAATATTATCAAATATTTTTAGTTTTATATAGTGATCACAATTTCAACAGAGTTACATAGAAGTCAAGTTATATCTAACTATTTAGAATCGATGGTAATTTGAAAGAACTTAAGTTAGTTAAACCTACTAAATGTATAAAATGTGACGTGATGAAGCTAGATAGATTATGTTAATGTTGTAAAAATTATATATAACATAAGTAAGAAATAATATCTCAAATGATCATTCAACTTAGGATAGTTTACTCAAAAAGTCACTTGACTTTGTTTTATAAGCATAATATTGTGGGAGAGATTGATTGCAAAGATCATTGGAATGAATGATTGAGGCAGAGAGTGAGGAAAATCTCGGACAAATTATCCCATGATTCGATCGAGTCGAAGCCGATCTATAAGTAGAATCGAAAACCTACCAAGGTTGAAAACAAGAATGTGGTCAATCATACCGAAATAACAAATCCTTCTCTTTCGGCACTTTCATCTAATTTCACTATAACCGAAATGTATCAAATAGCAACGGAAAAATGATTCCAACAATTAGACCTTTCTTTGATATATATTCTCTTTTCCTAATTGTTGTTTTTCAAAAAATATATGGAATTAGAGAATACTTCATAAATTATTATGTGAAATAGCAAAGAAGTAACATAGCAAAGTCAATGCTCTAATTATATATGTTTCATAATTCACAGATTGGGAAGTCCGTCGAGTTGTCAACGCGTCGTAATTACCGGTCCATAGCTGAAGGTTCCAGTGACGGCGTTTGATGATGCACGTTGCTATTAAAAAAAAATATCACTAATATTCTTATCAATTTTTTTTTTCTTTGTGGTTAAAAATTTATGTGATACCGTTTGACTCGACACAATTTTTAAAAAAAGTTAAATTAAATTTACTGTCTACTCCTAAAACACTCCTTGATTATTTGTGTAGCTTTAAATTATTTTATTAAAAATAAAAGAAAAATTTTAAAATTAAATTATTTTTAATTATAAAAAGATGAGATTTTTTAGGACGAACTTAAAAGGAAAGTGTGTCATTTAAATTGGAACAAGTGAAATAAGTTATTATGATTGGATGATAAAATAGAGTAAAACCATATAGTATTCCTTATGGCTCAATTTTTTATTTTATTTTTTCATTTTGAGATTTAAATAATATGAATTTTAATTGATATTCAAAATGTAATCTTATGTAAGAACGTATTTATATATATCCACGTCATATAAATAGTGGGTGCAAATAATGTGTTATTTGAGCTTATATTATACAAGAGAGTAGTAGTAGTAGAGTATAATTAGTGATGATCAAAGCATAAGCAAGTGACAGTGAGGCAACATAGAATTTGTGGTTAAATTTGAGTTCATACTTCATTGGAAAGCAGGAGTAACTGGTAAAGTTGCTGTCATTTGACCAGGAGGTCACGGGTTCAAGCGGTGGAAACAGCCCTTTGCAGAAATGTAAGGTGAGGCTGCGTACAATAGACCCTTGTGGTCCGGCCCTTCCCCGAACTCCGCGAGTTTTAGCAGGCGTTTAGCCATAAATATTATTCATAATATTTCGTAATACATTTTTCACTTTATTCCAGAATATTTATTTGGCCATGAAAACCAAAAACATATTTTGGAATATATTTTCACAATTTTGACTTTTTGAAAAATACCTCTTGAGGTGTATTCACTATTTTTGGATTCAATTTTTCCTCTCACTTTATTTTTAAATACTACATCAACTCAATAGTCTAAAATATTTTTGAAAATACTATGGTCAAACACAACTGCAACTCTATTTTCAACTTTAAAGCGAATATCAAATAAAATAAATATATTTTTTATTTTTATGGTCAAACGGGTCCTTACTTAATTTCCTTTTTCTCTATTGGCTTCTGTTGTTTTCTATACAAGTAAGAAGGTAGTTCAAGAACCTAAACTTGTGGGTGCCAAACGTAGAGCGAGATAGCGACAAATTTTGCCATTTTGAGCTAATACTAGGGGCGGAGGTAGAAGTTCAGATACTGATTCGATCAAGCTCAATAATTTTTATTCAAATTATATATTTGTGTTGAGAAATTTTATTATATAAGTTTTAATTCTAAAATGTAATTATTAATACTTGAAGTCGTCTCTAAGAACCCGTTTGGATTGGGTTATTTTAAGTGTTTTTTTAAGTTAAAATAGCTTTTAAGTTGTTTTATAGTGTTTGGGTAAGGTAAAAAAGTGCTTCTGAACACTTAATTTTAAGCTAAAATAGCCACAAAAAAAAAAACTAAAAGCTAAAAGCTGAAATTTCCAACTTTAAAAAAGCAGCTTAAAATAAGCTTATCCAAACAGGCTCTAAATCTATAATTCACATTTTGCATGCTTAAATGCTACTATATAACAATAAAAATAGTTGAATTACATTTTGTGATGTGTCGAGTGTTAAAGGGCCTGATGTAATCCCAAAGTATGCCATTTGCCGGCCATTATACCAGCAATACATTACCATATATTCTTATTAACTAGACTTCATGTTCTAAGTTCTAACGCCTAATTCTTGCATTTTCTGCTTTCCAACTGTTCATTTGTGCAATAACTACTTTATAACAATCAATAAGTTAAGGTTCTGATGGAGGGAGAAGTAATATTTCATCCTTAATTATAGGTTTTTGATTTGAGTTTTGGGTATGAAGTACTTGTTTTTGTTAGAGAGCATTTTACCCTCAAATATGAAACTTTTCGGCGCGAATTCAAATTTGGTCAAACTCAATTCAGAGACATATCCAGAGTATTAGCTACGTTAGGGGTCAAGGACACCCAATATTTTTTTTATAGACTCTATACATGTATTAAAATATTCATTAAATATCGATAAATATTTCATTGTAATTATAGAAATTCATAAATTTCAAATTTTAAATCGATCTTTCGCCCCAATTTAGGAAGGTGACAACTAGTGGAAATAAAAACACTCCTTTATAGCAAGTGAAATCTCTTCTTCTTCTTTTCTCTTGAAATGGCAAAATATTTGCTTGTTAGTGGAATAGTAATTTTGATTGATATTACATTCTTGACTTTACTATTATGAAACCATCAATTAGTTGCCTTACAAACATATTGAAAATTTATTTTCCAATTACTTTTGGGTGAATTTTAATCACCTAAACTCTTACTTATCTATCTATACATACTATACTAAAAGTGTGAAGCACCTTATAATGTGATTTGAACTTTTTGCCCTTCATTAAAAGTCTCCTCTTTAGACAAAATCGTTTTTTTACTATTTCTCTCTAATTATTATACTATTATATTTATAATATTAAATATTGACTATAATAAATATATAAAAAATTAAATGAAAAGACTCCTAAATATATGGGACTCCTAAATTTTTGAGCATCTATTCTCGACTAATATCAATATTGCAAGATATACATGCGTACAAACACACCAACTACTATTTTATATATTATATAAATTATCAGCAACCAAGATACATGCAACGTATGCCCTACAGAAGTGATATGATATGATTCAAGATAACTCCTTCATGCAATGTAATAATACTACTTGATTTTTGTGAGTTGGCTAGATCTTGAGTGATTCATCGAGCCGAGAATCTTTGAAAACAACAGTTTTATCCTTCAGAGTAGGGGTAAAGTCTGCGTACACCTATTCTTTGTAGACCTCACTTTGTAGAATTATAGACAAAATTATCTTTTCACTCTTTTCCTTCAATTATATTGTCTTGATATCTCGATTATCGTATTATTTTGTTGTAGTTTTTGTTCTGTTGCTATCTCCTGTTTTTACTACTCAATACAGGTGGTAGATGAATATTTAGTCTTAATTTTGTGTAAAGGTTCTATTATTATATGTTATTTTTTTATTTAATATATATGTTATTTTTCTATTTAATACAGGTGGTAGATGAATATACGGTGATAAATGTTCAGCCGAGCTTTAAGGAATTTTGATATAAAGGTTAGGTTTAATTGTATTGTCTTGATATCTCGATTATCTTATTATTTTGTTGTAGTTTCTGTTCTATTGCTATCTCCTATTTTTACTGCATTAAGGAATTTTGATATAAAAGTTAGGTTTAATTAATTGTATTGTCGTGATATCTCAACTATCGTATTATTTTATTGTAGTTTTTGTTCTATTGCTATCTCCTATTTTTACTGCTTTAAGGATTTTTGATATAAAGGTTAGGTTTAATTAATTGTATTATCGTGATATCTCGATTATCATATTATTTTGTTGTAGTTTCTGTCTGTTGCTATCTCCTATTTTTACTACTCAATACAAGTGATAAATGAATGTTCAATTGGACTTTAAGGAATTTTGTGTAAAGGTTAGGTTTAATCGTATTGTTACAATATCTCAATTGTCTTATTGTTTTATTGTAATTTCTGTTCTGCTACTATATGCTATTTAATAGTGAGAAGCTCCAAAGTGCAAAGTTAAATTATCATTTTACCCCTACATTAAATTAAAGTATTATCAAATATTATAAAATATTAAATAGTAGTAAAATATAAATGAAATAACGGAAGAAATCCAAAAGTTGTTTAGTTTTCTCATTCATTTATTTGTTTACTTGATTGAAGAAACCCAAAAGTTGATAACCAACAAAAAAAAGTGAAACAACTGCAACGTTTGAGCTACTGTAACATTCAATTATGTCAATTATAATTAAAATTTAATAATAAAAGATTACATTTAGTTTTAGGTCCAAACTATTGAAATTTCCTATATAACGTAATGCATAAAATATATACGTTGTTTAATGTTATTTTTAAATATTATTATTATTAGTGCCAATATTTTAAATTTCATCGTTATATTACTTAGTAACCAAGAACATAAAAGAATTTGTATTTTAATTAACGTCAATTGCTATTTTTCAATATATATTTTTTATTCATTTCATATTTATTGACGTATGATAAACTAGTATTTCAAAAAAAGATGATCAACTGAGAATCCAACTTCAAGAACTCCAGTGTATTCCAGACAACTGATTAATGGACCAACAGTACCTGTAATTAAGTAAGTACTTAATTAGAAATAATTATTTGGTGAGCAATTAAGTAGAGTACTTGTCAACTTTTTTGTTTTTGTTTAATATTGTAACCACCGGTTCATGTTCTATGGCTGTTGAGAATATAATGCCCACATACAAATAAAAACAAGTATACCTACTACTTTGAACCAACTAATCTCACTTATGTTTTCTAACTGTTTATATAAATGAACTAACACACGTTTACAAGACAAGTGCAAATGGTTCAAGTCAAATCATCATATCAAGGATTAGTTTATAGTACTAATTAATTAGTAGTAATTGATGTTTAACTGCTTTTTAACCCAACCAACAACAATAATAACATATCTAGTATAGTCCCACACAAGTGAAGTCTGGGGACAATAGAGTGTACGCAGATCTTATCTCTACCTAATGAAAGTAGAGGGGAAACATGATGTAAATAAAAAGATTGGGACAAGTGGGGTTTGATCAAGTGGTTGAGCAGTGAGCACCTTCACTATCAATCGGTAGGTTGAGAGTTCGAGTCACCAAAATAAGTAGAAACACTATTAATCCTCTTAGCAGCGTGGGCTGTAAAATAAAATTAAAAAAAGTTTGGCAACCCAATCATATCAGTTAAGGACTAGGTGACCTTACAAATCAAGTTAGTCAAATACATCACAATTGTTTTTGGATTATTCCCATGATATTTAGTTTCTTTTCCAGATTAGGTTCTCAACGAATAATTAATCTTTCATTTTTGTATTATCATCAGTTTTTTAAATATTTGTTTAATATTACTATCATTTAAAGGAAAAACAGTACAAATTAAGTTTATCAGATAAATTTAGTCAACATCAAGTATTATGTAATAAAAAGAATTGAAGAAACTTAAAACGAAATAAATGGGGGATATTAGAAGTAAAAACCTTATAATAAAAGTCTTATGGCGTTTGTTTGAAGTTTGGAAAATATTAAGTTTGCAAACTAAGTTTTTAATTTTATTTTTTTGGCGAAAATGTTTGTTTGATAAACTTAAACGAAATAAATGGGGATATTAGAAGTAAGAACCTTAAAATAAAACTTTATGGCGTTTGTTTGAAGTTTGGAAAAACTAAGTTTGCAAACTAAAGTTTTTAGTAATGTTTGTTTGACGTTTATCACGTCACTCAAAAAATCAAAAATAATTTAATTTTAGAGTTTTCTAAATATTTGAGAAAATGAGTTCGAAATTAAGATATATACTGCAAAACATGAAATTTCATAACAATCAGTTGATCGGGACAGACATATTACGCAATTACAATTGATAATAACAGGGCCACTAAGATAACAATTTAAAATTGTGTAATAGAGTGATACGTATTTCTTTATTCTTAATCAGAAGTCTTGAGTTCGAGTTCTAGATATAAATTCGCCTTTGTTAGGAAGTGTACCTTAAGATGAGATTTTTTGATATAAATTTGAATTTAAATAAATTTCAATATGAATATCGAATATTGATGAACAATAAAACAGAAAACTTATCTGATTCTGGGGTCCATTAGTGGAGTCACAATCTGACATGTATTTTTTATTATGTTATCCAGCCTACATGACAAGGAGAAATTGAAAGGGCGGGGAGAGACTTTATGGATAAGAATTCCTTATCAAGTTTATTGAGACCATAAAATTATATAAAAAAGAAACTCTGCACTTTATGGTATCTATGGGACATCATGCTGGCATGTTAAATAGTTTTATATATTTGAAAATGAGCAACTACTTGCAATATGTATTGGAATTAAGAGCCGCCACAAATAAATGCCTCAAAAAAGGACAGATCGATGCACAAAGTATTTCGCGTTAGCAAGTCTGGAGAAGGGTCACATTTCTATCAAAGGGTGTGATGTAGATAGTTTATCCTAATGCTAACATTAATGATTACTTCCACGACTCGAACACGTGACCTGTATACACACATACAACTAAATAAATGCCACTTGAATAGTTATTCAATTAACTGTCTCATGCTTATCCTAATCCCATTGGTACTGAAATCTGAACAGAATTAGAAATGGGCTTGACCCGTAAAGCTGACTCAACGGCTTGAGATGGGCCGTTTGGGCTAAGCAATTTCAGCCCATTTTGACTCTTGAGGCTATTCGGCCCATTTTGGTAAGAAGGATAGTTTGTTTCCTATTTTAGTGATAAAATTTTGAGATCATATGAGAATTTGAAATAATATATATATATATATATAGCTTTAATCTTGAACATTGTTAAAAACATAACATAGTTACCATGACAATTGATATTAATAGTAAAGAATTATTTTCGAATCGAATGTGTTAAGAGAAATAGTACAAATAAATAATAATACTCTAATTGATATATTCAACCAAATAAAAGAACTTGATTATTTTTCAAATGCTCATATTCCTTATAGTAAAGAATTATTTTCGAATAAAAAATGTTAAGAGAAATAGTACAAATAAATAATAATACTCTTTTGTTATCCATAATAATTCCCCAATTGAGCAGCCTATCTTTTGTCCTTAACTTACCAAGCAAGGTCAACCACAATATAAAAACTTGCTTAGGCTCAGCAATGTTATGACATGTAAGGTTCTTCCATAGCACATTTTTCACTTCTCCTCTAAGTTATTTCTAATCAGCAGTAATCTGAAACTTTCTTCTGTTTATCACCTGAGAATTGGAGCTTAGGTCCTTCTAAAATTTTCTCATGTTCAGTCTTCCTAACCATCTAAGATGCCTGTTTTGGTACCTCCATTTCAAGTAAATGTCGTCTTCTTAAACAAGAGTAGTATGTATGGATTCATAGGATCCACAATTTCTCTTTATTTTGGCAAAGAGCCCATTAGGGGTATTTGTAGTTCAAATCAATTTTTCTTTAAAAGATATTCAAAAATAACTTTTTTTTTCCAAATGTTAAAACTAAATCAATTAAGTCATTTTTTTTATTGCTTTGGTCAGTTTTGTCGCGTTTTTTGTTTATTCAATTTTGCCTTTTTTTTAAAATTAGTAAAATATGACAATATACTTCAAAGCACATTAGGTTTAGAAACGAACCCAAGTGAAAGAATGGGGTGTACATTCATTTGTTAACTTTGCAAAAAGGATTTTATATATATCAATATATATATATCTTGAGATATGAACATATATTTTATTATGCACTGGTTGAAATTGCTACAAAGCTCTTCTTCTCGACCAAGAGGATTTGGGTTTGAGAACTGTATTTAGCTTTACTTTTTTTTTTCTTTGTTTTAAGCTGAAAGAAGCTTAAAATATTAGATAAAACAAGGGTGGTGGGGTTTCGATCAAGCCACATCATATGTGTAATGCGGAGTGTACAACCATCATTTCATAGAGCATGCTTTACGAATCAGAGTAATTTAATTTATATTTTTACATAAGTTTTGTAGTTCTATGTGTGTGTAAAAAATTATCGCATGAAGCAGTGTTGTGTGGTCATATGCTTTAGCTAGCCTTGATTGTCTCTCGCCATCTTCAAGTTTTGGGTTCGTCTCTGATTAGGTTGACTGTATTATAACTTAAATAACATTGCTAAATCAATTATTCTTTTTAAAAGAAGAAAATATATGATTAACAATTTATATACGTGGTTCTCTCCAAAAAATTGTATGCATTATCTGAGAATACAATCATTTTAAGAAATATAATAAATTTCTTACAATACATTTTTTTTTATTTTATAAAAACTAAATTTTTTAGATGTAATATACCAAGACATCTTGCAATTTTTGAATTAAATAATGATAATTAATCAAATGATTCAAAGACAAGTTAATAGAACATAAAATAAAATTTTAACACTATCAAAATAAAAATTACAAATCACAGTAAAAAGTAAATACAAAAAATTGAAATGACTATAAAGTATAAAGGCAACACATTACCTATCATCCAAGAGCACAGATGACTAAATATTAGCTTAAAATCGACGATCCGCGAAAACCATAACTAGCGAATAACAGATAACCACGTGGATCTTAACTATACCCAATACCCAATAATGAACGTCCATTATCAACTTCATCAACGGCTCCCAATCACGATCCTCGTTAGCTGAAATTAACCAATGAAACAACAGAATCAAAACCCTATATAATCCTCACTTCCCCCAAATCAATTCCTCATCACTCACTGCTTTCCCTTCATCAATATTTCTATTCATCTTTGTGTAAAATCTCTCAACAATGGCACCAAAGGCAGCAGGGAAAAAGCCCGCTGAGAAAAAGCCAGTAGAGGAGAAGAAGGCCGAGGAAGTTCCAGCAGAGAAGAAGCCTAAAGCCGGAAAGAAGCTCCCTAAGGATGCCAGCGGCGCCGACAAGAAGAAGAAGAGGGCAAAGAAGAGCGTTGAGACCTACAAGATCTACATCTTCAAAGTGTTGAAGCAGGTGCATCCAGATATCGGTATTTCTAGCAAGTCAATGGGTATAATGAACAGTTTCATTAATGATATATTTGAGAAGCTTGCTCAGGAATCTTCTAGGTTGGCTAGGATCAACAAGAAGCCTACAATTACTTCTAGGGAAATTCAGACTGCTGTTAGGCTTGTTTTGCCTGGTGAATTGGCTAAACATGCTGTTTCTGAAGGGACTAAGGCTGTTACTAAGTTTACTAGCTCTTAGGTTTTTATTTGGGGATCATTTGTGTTTTTGGGTCAATGTAAAAACTGATAGTTTTTTGTTTTATGTAATGGGCCTTAGAATGATGAATTCAAATGAATGAAAGCTTTTATCTATTGAAATTCTGTGTTAGATCTGTTTTACATTCGTTATGTTCTTGTGAAATTTGGTGTTATGTTTACTCTGATGGAATTCGTATACAGAGCATGAATGTGATACTTAGACGTTCAATTGTTATGAGCTCGACTATAGTTATTTGTGTGTGAAAAGTCCCTAGTGTGAACATGTTAAGAACATCGGTCATCTATTTAATTCTTGGAATTTTAAGGACTTGGACTCTATTAACATGTAGGATTATAATGATATGGGATATGGAAAATCACTTTTGTAGTGTATAAATGAGTCTTGGTCACTCTTTCTTCCATATTGGAGCACAAAGACTGAGAGTATTTTTTTGAATGTTCAACGGGCAGTACAAATTGAAGAAGAGCCACCTTGCCATGACTTTCTAAGATCCATATGATGGCTTTGAGAATGAAATGTATGTCTTTTGTAATGTTCTTTATGTCAAATTTTCAAAGAATATAACATAAGACATACATTTCTTTTTCAAGGCCATGGTGTGGATCTTAGGAAGTCTATGGCAAGGTGGCTTTATCCCAAATTGTACTGCTTTTGAAGAGTTGAGCATTCAAAAAATATTCAGAATGCTTGTTCTCAAGGTTCTCAACAAGGTATTAATGCAATTGGAAGAGGGATTGCTCTATTTAAAAAGAGTTCAGCTGACCCGTGAATATTTTTCAACGATTAGGCTGGAGCCTGTAGGCATATAAGGAAAAACTTCATTCAATGAACCATAGTATTTGTTTAATCTGGAAAGTGATTTATTATTCTCTTTTGGATAAAAGGCTTTTGTCTGATTTTTAATTTAGTGATGTTCCTTAATTTATTATAGTCATGTGTTAGAATGGCGAAAGTTAATGCAAATCAATGAATGGTTTTTCTCTAGAGTTCTTAATCATAAATCTCATTTTGCTATGTTATATTTGTGAATTTTAATTCTCTTCTTTTACATATCTTTTCATTAATAATTCGTAATCTGTGCTTACAATTCGTGTATGCTGGATCTTTCATTAGAAATGAAAACGTATTTCAAATATCACATATATCCTTAATGATACTTTCGTGGAAATGCATTTGTTATCCATAATAATTCTCCAATTGAGCAGCCTATCTTTTGTCTTTAACTTACCAAGCAAGTTCAACCACAATATAAAAACTTGCTTAGGCTCAGCAATGTTATGACATTTAAGGTTCTTTCATAGCACATTTTTCACTTCTTCTCTAAGTTGTTTGTAAGCAGCAGTAATCTGGAACTTTCTTCTATTTATCACATGAGAATTGGAGCTTAGGTCCTTCTAAAATTTTCTCATGTTCAGTCTTCCTAACCATCTATGATTCTTGTTTTGGTACCTCCATTTCAAGTAGATGTTGCCTTCTTATACAGGAATAGTATGTATGGATTCATAGGATCCTCAATTTCTCTTTATTTTGGCTAAGAGACCATTAGGGGTATTTGTAGTTCAAATAAATTTTTCTTTAAAAGAAATTAAAAAATAACTTTTTTTTTCGAAATGTTAAAACTAAATCAATTAAGTCAATTTTTTTTATTGCTTTGGTCAGTTTTATCGCGTTTTTTATTTATTCAATTTTGCCTTTTTTTTAATTAGTAAGATATGAAAATATACTTCAAAGCACATTAGGTTTATAGACGAACCGAAGTGAAAGGATGTGGTGTACGTTCATTTGTTAACTTTGCAAAAAGGATTTTATATATATCAATATATATACCTTGAGATATGAACATATATTTTATTATGCACCGGTTGAAATTGCTACAAAGCTCTTCTTCTCGACCAAGAGGATTTGGGTTTGAGAACTGTATTTAGCTTTACTTTTTTTTTTTCTCTTCGTTTTAAGCTGAAAGAAGCTTAAAATATTAGATAAAACAAGGTTTGTGGGGTTTCGATCAAGCCACGTCATAGGTGTAATGCGGAGTGTACAACCATCATTTCATAGAGCATGCTTTACGAATCAGAGTAATTTAATTTATATTTTTACATAAGTTTTGTAGTTCTATGTGTGTGTAAAAAATTATCGCATGAAGCAGTGTTGTGTGATCATATGCTTTAGCTAGCCTTGATTGTCCTTCGCCATCTTCAAATTCTGGGTTCGTCTCTGATTAGATTGACTGTATTATAACTTAAATAGCATTGCTAAATCAATTACTCTTTTTAAAAGAAGAAAATATATGATTAACAATTTATATATGTGGTTCTCTCCAAAAAATTGTATGCATTATCTGAGAATACAATCATTTTAAGAAATATAATAAATTTCTTACAATACATTTTTTTTTTGTATAAAAACTAATTTTTTTAGATGTAATATACCAAGACATCTTGCAATTTTTGAATTAAATAATGATAATTAATCAAATGATTCAAAGACAAGTTAATAGAACATAAAATAAAATTTTAACACTATCAAAATAAAAATTACAAATCACAGTAAAAAGTAAATACAAAAAATTGAAATGACTATAAAGTATAAAGGCAACACATTACCTATCATCCAAGAGCACAGATGACTAAATATTAGCTTAAAATCGACGATCCGCGAAAACCATAACTAGCGAATAACAGATAACCACGTGGATCTTAACTATACCCAATACCCAATATTGAACGTCCATTATCAACTTCATCAACGGCTCCCAATCACGATCCTCGTTAGCTGATATTAACCAATCAAATAACAGATCCAAAAACCTATATAATTCTCACACTCCCTCTTCCTTTTACACCACTCACTCAATCTCTTCACTCAAACAAAAAAACATCTATTCATCTTTGTGTAAAACCTCTCAACAATGGCACCAAAGGCAGCAGGGAAAAAGCCCGCTGAGAAAAAGCCAGTAGAGGAGAAGAAGGCCGAGGAAGTTCCAGCAGAGAAGAAGCCTAAAGCAGGAAAGAAGCTCCCTAAGGATGCAAGCGGCGCCGACAAGAAGAAGAAGAGGGCAAAGAAGAGCGTTGAAACCTACAAGATCTACATCTTCAAGGTGCTGAAGCAGGTGCATCCAGATATCGGTATCTCCAGCAAGTCAATGGGTATAATGAACAGTTTCATTAATGATATATTTGAGAAGCTTGCACAGGAGTCTTCTAGGTTGGCTAGGATCAACAAGAAGCCTACCATTACTTCTAGGGAAATTCAGACTGCTGTGAGGCTTGTCTTGCCTGGTGAATTGGCTAAGCATGCTGTTTCTGAAGGGACTAAGGCTGTCACTAAGTTTACTAGCTCTTAGGTTTGAATTTGGGGATCTCTTGTGTTATTCGGTCAATGTAAAGGCATGGTAGTTTTTGAATGCAAATGAATCAAAGCTTGTTATTCATTCACATTCTGTGTTCGATCTGATTTATTTAGCATATTCTTGTGAAAAAAGTTGGTGTTCTCTGTTTCTTTATTTCGAATATGAGTAAACAGAGCATATGAGTGTGGTATCTTGTCTTTTACAACATAAACATTTTACTGGAAATTGGCAAGAATTATTAAGATCCACCATATGCATAACACTTTTATGCGAACAAAATAATAAATTTATGGAGTTTCAATTTGTTGATTTTTTTTTTGAGGCGTATTGAATAATTTAAATGTACCAAACTTTATATCTTTTGTAGAAGAAGAATGAAAAGATTTCTACTTTGTCGAAGGGCGAAATCATTTCTGAATTACACTTGTTTCCTTTACCTTTCAAGAGGTTCATCTTTAATGAAAAGTGTTTGTGTTTCTGTTGTCGATTGAATAATCATTCAACTTCATTTAAAAGTGATGCAAGTAACTACTTACTCCAGTTCAGGCTTCACCATATCTCTAGGTAACATGGTTTTCTAGTTACAAGCTTTCTAATTTTAGATTTTAACTCATATTGTAGCAGAAAGTGAATTTGGAACAGAGAATTTCTGCTTAGTCCTAATAATTGAGTCCATGATACAACAAGCATTGTTTGATGGAATTGAGTTATTTTTTAAGTATTTTTTTCATGAAAAATAACTTCTGTTGTTTAAGATACACTCTTAATGCTACTAAAATGGAGCTTGTAGTATTAATTTATGATCCACTTTTTGTAATCTTGGGCTTTCAAGTTTCAACCACCCGTGTGTTAGAAAAAACAGAAAATATATTTCAAAAGAGAAGTGTCATTATTAACTATGAATAAGTTCAAATTCATTTTTTGGATATTAATATGAAATAAATGTGTGTATTCAACGAGCAATGTATCATAATAACCATATCAATGAGCTTTTATTTCTAATCATTAGTAATGAGCCTTTGTTTCTAGTCGTTACTTGCCATTATCAGAATTATAATGAGTCTTTGTTTATGATCGTTAATAGCTGTTATCAGAATCATGATACTATCTTTTTATCCATTATAACCTCATAAATCTTTTTTATCTATATATACATACATTTTTTTCTTGTGGGAAGACAGCAAAACTAGAAAAATATACCCATTTTTTTTTACTGAATTTTCTTCTCTATTTAATCTTTTCGAAACCATTCCTTTTCTTTTTCCCGTTGATTTTCTCAGATATTTCATACGAATTTTTGATCTTCTACTCTTCTTCTTCTTGTAATTTAAATTTTCTAGTGTGATTTACTCTAGTTGAGAGAGTTTGCTGTACAACTGAGTTTGTGGTACTGTTATACTGGTGAGTAGGGGTGGGCATAAAAATCGGAGAATCGAAAAACCGAACCAACCGAATTAGTTCGGTTCTTCGGTTCGATTCCGGTGTTTTTTTTCTAGTACTTCGATTCTTCGGTTCGGTTTAAAGGTAACGGTTCTTCGGTGCACTGAAGAACCAAACTTTTATTAATATTTTTTTTAGAAAAATATTGATATTATATTTAATTTATAATTTAATTTATAAACATAGAAATATTGAATCTTCACAAGTCACTAGTAGTATATAAATAGCTTCAAGGGGGGTTTCAATTAATTCATCATCACTTGAACAACTTACCAACTCACATCATCAATTATCACTCTTAATTCCTCTTATTGTATTCATCACTTTTTTTCCAATAATTATAATGGAGTTATTGAAGAAAATGGTAGCGGAAAAGCCAAGGATGATGTTCAGCAAAGGCAAGTGTTGCATTTAGGCAGCAACTATATGTGCTCGTCATTTATTAGAGTCTGGGCATTTTAATTTTGTCATACATGCCATTGCTAATTGCTAAAGCTATTTTGATAATTTTGTTTCTCACTTACACCGAAAAAACCAACTTAAAAATATCGAACTAAACCAAATTGAAGTTCAAAAAACTGAACCGAATCAAATTAGTTTTGTTCGGTGTTCGGTGCACATTTTTGTAAAACCAAAAAATCGAAGAACAGAACCGAACTTTGATAAAATCGAACCGAAGAACCGAACGCCCACCCTTACTGGTGAGTGAATTGTTCTATCATAGGAGGATATATATTTTAATATTTCAGGTACATAGAGTTTTTCTTAAGGACACATTGTAAATCCAGTGAGCTTAATTTAATGTAGTTTAAATAACAAAATATACATATTTATAATTATACTTTAAAATATGTATGTATATAATCAATTTGATTCGATTCTTTTATTTATATTTTGTTTAAAAATTATAATCAAATTAATTATGTTATTTTTAAAATTTCAAAACTAGACTAAACTTTCAATTTTAAAAAATAAAAAATAAAACTAAACTAAACAAATATGTCAATATTTTTCTTTGTTTTGATTTGATTTTTCACGAGCACCACTAGTCACCATTCACCATTAAAGTATGTAGTATTTCGGATTGTTGTATTCGATAAGTATTAGATATTACTACTTTTGCTGATGTCTTTTTTTGCGTTGCACCAGCCAATCCTGAACGTTCATTGTTCTCTTCATCAACCGCTCAGATACACGATCCGCGTTAGCCGAAATTAACCAATCAAACATCAGAATCAATACCCTATATAATCCTCGCTTCCCCCAATTCAATTCCTCATCACTCACGCATTCTCTTCATCAAAATTTTTCTTTTCATCTTTGAGTAAAAGCTCTGAACAATGGCTCCAAAGGCAGCAGGGAAAAAGCCAGCTGAGAAGAAACCAGTGGAGGAGAAGAAGGCCGAGGAAGTTCCAGCAGAGAAGAAACCCAAAGCCGGCAAGAAGCTCCCTAAGGATGCCAGCGGCGCCGACAAGAAGAAGAAGAAGGCAAAGAAGAGTGTTGAAACCTACAAGATCTACATCTTCAAGGTGCTGAAGCAGGTTCATCCAGATATCGGTATTTCCAGCAAGTCAATGGGTATAATGAACAGTTTCATTAATGATATATTTGAGAAGCTTGCTCAGGAATCTTCCAGATTGGCTAGGATCAACAAGAAGCCTACTATTACTTCAAGGGAAATTCAGACTGCTGTGAGACTTGTTTTGCCTGGTGAATTGGCTAAGCATGCTGTCTCTGAAGGGACTAAGGCTGTCACTAAGTTCACTAGCTCTTAGATTTAAATTGGGGATCTTTTGTGTTTCAGGTCAATGTAAAGAATATTGTTTTTGGTGTTTGAATTGTAATTGACCTTAGTAGTATTACTGCAAATGATTTAAATCTTATTATCTATTCAAATTTTGTTTTGGTTCTGATACATTTAGCATCTTTTTTCGAATTTTTTTTAGGTAGTGTTCAATGTTTATTTTTTCGGAATTTGGAAACAGGGCATGAATGTATGAATTTCGGAGTTTTATGAGAATCGTAGATGTTAAACTACTCCTATTTTTGTAACGCTTGATTGTGAATTTACAATCGTGAAATGGTAATTGTTTATGTGGACAAAGTAATAAATTTATGAAGGTTTAATATTTGTTATTGAATTGAGCAGGCATACTCAGGATTTTAATATTTTCTATAAATTTATTGAGAATTATAGAGGAGTTTAAACAAACTGCACCTAATTCCCAATCATTTCTGAATAACACTTGTTTCCTTTAACTTCAATTAGTCATGCTCTTCTACTCTTTGGATTATCAATCAACTTTGCTCATATACCTTTATTGCTTGGAACTTTAAAAAAGACTTGAACTTGAGTAAAATTGAGGATAATTGACTACTTGAACTTGAGAAAAATGGAGGATAATTGGCTACTTGAAACGTATAGATTGTATACATATTCTTTTATGGAACTATATATTCGGGTAAAGTGCCATTTTAGTATTAAAAAATGCATATATGCCTTACATTTTAATATATTTATTAACATTTTCTGATAATTCTAATTATTGTGTTTATATTGATATATCTTGATAATTAGGTGAATTTTGAGATATTCAAAGCTAAACTCTAGTTAATGAGCAAGGAATAACCAAATACAAGCAAAGAGTCATTGTTGCAAAGCGCGCCTGGGAGAACAAGGCAGCCTGTGCCACTCTTGTGTCGCGAGGATGCCACAGTCAATGGACAACTTGCCATGGCAGTGGTGGCGCAAGGAAAACCTGCTTCCGTATTTTAGTTGTCCTTTTGCGCCACCCTTTGTGACGCGAGTTTCGAAACTTTAGCTTTTTAAAGTTCAGATGTTTTGATACTCTATAAATACACTAAGCATGATTTTTAGACACTTTTTGATCTGAATAGAATTAGTAGCCGTCTTTGAGATTGGTGGTTATTGGGTTTTACCTTTTCTTCTCCATATTATAATTAATTTTTATTTTTCGTTGGATGATTTTTTACTTTTTACTTCCATGTTTATGTGAAGTTAAATTTCTCTTTCTAAGGTTATGGTTCTTTCATGATCGTTGTTATTCAAATATTAATTTCAATTAATTAGTTTATCGTATTGGTTTATTTATTTTATTCTGAGTTTAATTGTTTGATTGCTTGATCACCAATCGAATATCATCTATGAATCTTAAATTGAACTCGAAACTGAAAATTCAAGATTGCAGTAGAACTAAACGAAGGAGTTTTATTCTGGGCATCGGGGAATTAATTCGATGTTGAGGATAACAATATACTCTTTGCCTCGCTTGATTAGTTGAATACAGAGCTTTGGATGTGTTTTACTATTTTGTAGTGACATAGAGGCATCAGAGTAGTTTGGATAGACTTTTGAGATGGTAACAGAAGCAGGAGATGCGAGTTTGCAATTTATTCGCAAAATAGGTGTGATGTTGATCCCATACAACTTTGGACTTGGCCATATAAGCTATAAAGGATGCAATTGTGGCAATAACAGAGCCATTCGAACATTTTGAATTAGTTTATCTTGACAAAATATTAGTGATGATTATTTCATAAGAGGACAATTTAGTGCCGTCAAAATGACCATAGAGGTCATGTCTATGAAGCAACACGAGTATTTGGCCCTTCCAAATGATCAAACAATTTAATAAGCAATTATAATAATGGATTGAATTAAATTAAGTGTGTGCCAGGGAACACCAACATTAACAAATGGAGTGGAAGGGGCCATTTGTGCGACGAAAAAATAAAGGGAAAAGAACACTTATACCTCAAAAAAAAATAATTATATACCCTCAAATGTCTCATTACTTTCATATTTCTTTTATTTTAAAATTGTATTTATCTTTAAAAAAAATACGGAATGACGTCATGTTGATGTCAGCGCCATCTTTGTTTTCCTCTTTGATACCATCACATTATATATATACTCTGATGGTATCAAAGATTAACTAGACAGTGTCTTCATTGAAAGACTACTTCTTCGTCCTTGATACCATCAAAGTATAATATACTCTGGTGGTATCAAAGAGTAACTGAACAATGTTTCATTGAAGTTTTCTTCAGTGCTTTGATGAAATTACTCAATCATCATGATACCATTACGGTGTATCTATATACTGTCATGGTATCATTGAGGTATGTTTCAGTTATTCAATATTTTAATTTTAAAACAGTTAAAAAAGAGGGTCATAATTTAGATACAATTTTTTTAAATTAGCAAAAACAGAAAAAAAAATTATAAAAATTTGTTTTTACTAATTTTGAGTTCAATAAATAAGCTTGTGACTTTAACAATTTTCTCTTAATTGTTTATTATTTATTTCTTTAAAAAAAGATCAATCATATATGATAACAACATGGTATCAATATATACCGATGGAGTATTACAAAAGATTAAGCTCAGTCCTATATGATACGGACATGATATCAAAATAACGATGAAGTATCACAGAGAATTAAACTCAGTTCTATATGATACCGATAGAGTATCAATGTACTGACAGAGTATCACAGAAGATTAATTCATTATAGTGACGCATGACTTCATGCTGACGTCATGCGCGAAATAAGAAAAAAAATAAAGTGGGCAAGTGAGTAATTACTTTGGGTTAAAGGTCTATTAAGGATAAATATTTTGAGTTGGGTCTATTTTAGATAAATAATTTCACAATTTGATCCAATTTGTGTAGTTTTTTCCCAAAAATAAATTGAATCTTTAATAGGCTACTCGTTAAAGTTTTTTGACACTGATACCATATAATTGTAGAAAATTAAAATGAATAGTATGCTTATTAAATTTACCTACAAAACAAATAAAATAGGTTGTGCTAATCTAACTCCTAAAAAATAGAAGCAGATATAAAGATGAACAATCCTAATTGAATGATATAAAGATGCCTCATCCTAATTTAACTGTGCTGAGTAGTAGCCAGGTAGGTGCACTGTTTCTATTATTTCTGTCATCATGGTATTTATTACCTTTTTTCACTTTGTAAACAATTAGTACAACCAATCCTGAACGTTCATTCTCCTATTCATCAACCGTTCACATATACGATCCGCGTTAGCCGAAATTAACCAATGAAACAACGAATCAAAACCCTATATAATCCTCACTTCCCCCAAATCAATTCCTCATCACTCACGCTTTCCCTTCATAAAAATTTCTATTCATCTTTGTGTAAAAGCTCTTAACAATGGCACCAAAGGCAGCAGGGAAAAAGCCGGCTGAGAAGAAACCCGTAGAGGAGAAGAAGGCCGAGGAAGTTCCTGCAGAAAAGAAACCTAAAGCCGGAAAGAAGCTCCCCAAGGATGCTGGCGGCGCCGACAAGAAGAAGAAGAAGGCAAAGAAGAGCGTTGAGACCTACAAGATCTACATCTTCAAAGTGTTGAAGCAGGTGCATCCAGATATCGGTATTTCTAGCAAATCCATGGGTATAATGAACAGTTTCATTAATGATATATTTGAGAAGCTTGCACAGGAGTCTTCTAGGTTGGCTAGGATCAACAAGAAGCCTACCATTACTTCTAGGGAAATTCAGACTGCTGTTAGGCTTGTTTTGCCAGGTGAATTGGCTAAGCATGCTGTTTCTGAAGGGACTAAGGCTGTTACTAAATTTACTAGCTCTTAGGTTTGAAGTTGGGGATCTTTTGTGTTATTCGGTCAATGTAAAGGCATGGTAGTTTTTGAATGCAAATGAATCAAAGCTTGTTATCCATTCAAATTCTGTGTTCAATCTGATTTTATTTAGCATATTCTTGTGAAAAAAGTTGGTGTTCTCTGTTTCTTTATTTCGAATATGAGTAAACAGAGCATATGAGTGTGGTATCTTGTCTTTTACAGCATAAACATTTTACTGTAAATTGGCAAGAATTATTAAGATCCACCATATGCATAACACTTTTATGCGAACAAAATATTAAATTTATGGAGGATTTCAATTTGTTGTATACATTTGTTGAGGCGTATAGAATAATTTAAATGTACCAAACTTATATCTTTTGTAGAAGAAGATTGAAAAGATTTCTACTTTGTCGAAGGGCGAAATCATTTCTGAATTACACTTGTTTCCTTTACCTTTCAAGGGGTTCATCTTTAATGAAAAGTGTTTGTGTTTCTGTTGTCGATTGAATATTAAATTTAAAAACTCATATCAATAATCAGCCAACTTCATTTAAAAGTGATGCAAGTAACTACTTACTCCAGTTCAGGCTTCACCACATCTCTAGGTAACATGGATTTCTAGTTACAAGCTTTCTAATTTTAGATTTTAACTCATATTGTAGCAGAAAGTGAATTTGGAACAGAAAATTTTTGCTTAGTCCTAATAATTGAGTCCATGATACAACAAGCATTGAGGATTCGTTTAATTTGGAATAGTTTTTTTTTTGGTAATAACATGTGAATATATTACCATAACAACCAAAATTATCTTTACAAATTAAGGAGCCTCTAGAGTTTGATCAACCGCCTTCAAAGAATTGAAAGGTGCCTCAACAGTACTAGACCTCAGGGAAACCAAAACAAATCACCAACTAGTTACATATTTTCAAAATCAAACTATGGCATTTCTGTGCCTTCTTTGAACTCCGCAGCATATCTATTCGCACCTTCATTTCTCTTTGTATTTGTGCTACAACGAACTCTGTATTTACATTCTTCTGTTGGAAAATTTTCCTATTTCTCGTCTGCCATGTCATATAGAGCATTGCCCCCCATGCAGCTATTAGTATCTCCTTCTGAAATTGCTTCCACCTTCGCCGTTTGATCCATCGGATAGTATCATATACCCCTTACACGGTATCCTCATACCCAACCAATTACTCAACAGCTCTCTAACTTCAGTTATCCAGGGACATTCAGCAAAGATGTGCTGTTGAGTTTCTTCCACATTAGTATTGCACAGACAACAATTCCTATCATCAACTGCTATCTTCAACCTGGTCATCCTCTCTTTGGTAAGCAACCTGTCTTGCCAAGCCAACCAAATGATAAATCTTTGCCTTGGGAGCATCACAACACTCCAAATTAAATCTGCTTCATTTACTCTATTGAGTTGGCCAAGTAATGCTTGATAATTGCTGGAAACTGAGTACTTGCCTGTAGAAGTGAGCATGTACCTTCCTCCCTGATACCAGCTTGTCATTAAGGCTTTTAAAACATTCAGTTTCTTCCAGTACCAGCTACAATCAGTTGGTGCTACATGTTCCCAGATATTCAGATTGGCTCTCATAAAGATCCCACTAACCCACTTTACCCACAAAACATCCTCCTTCATTGCTAATTGCCATACTAATTTCCCCACTGATGCTATGTTCCAATTACTGCACCCCTTAATGTTTAAACCTCCATATTTCTTTGGAACACCCCCCCTATCCCACGCTACTAGAGCCACCTTCCTTCTCCCTTCAGTTGCATCCCACAAGAACTCTCTACATTTCCTGTCTACTTCTTTTAACACACTTTGGGGCAAAATGAAGACTGCACTCCAAAAGTTGTAAATGGAGAAGAGAACTGCCATAATAATCTGTAATCTCCCAGCGTAGGACAGGTGTTTGGAATAGGCAGTCTGGATTCTACTAGTAATATTGTCAACTAGTTGTTGACAATCCAATTTATTCCACTTCTTTGAGGTAAGTGGAAGCCCCAAGTACCTTATAGGAAGGGTTCTTAAAGAGAAACCTGTGTTGTGAAGTATTTCCTGTTTCACTCCATCCTCCACTCCTGCCAGGAAGATGTTCGACTTGTCAAGGTTTGCTACTAGCCCAGTGACTGCACTAAAGTGGTTTAAGGCCTCACTGACTCTAGAAACAGAACTCAGAGTCCCTTTGCAAAAAATCATTAAATCGTCTGCAAACACCAGATGAGTCAGCTTAGTGATTACTCATTTTGTTTAGAACTCTGGATAAGTACTCCATCACCAATACAAACAAAAGGGGTGACATAGGATCGCCTTGCCTTAAGCCCCTCTGACCCTTAAAATAGCCATAACCCTCACCATTAACCTTCACCGAGAACTTAGTGGTAGTCACACAAACCATCACCATTTCTGTAAAAGATTCAGGAAATCCATATCCCCTCAGAGCTTCTCCAATAAGCTGCCAACTTACCATATCATAGGCCTTCCTTAAATCTATCTTCATTAAGCACCTAGGTGATGTCTTCCTGTTGTAGTGTCTCAACAAATCATGACATATTAATACATTATGAATTAAGGATCGACCTTCCACAAAGGCTGCCTGAGTAGTAGCAACCAAACTAGGAAGTGTCTTCTTTAGCCTCATACATATCACCTTTGAAATGCACTTGTAAAGTACATTGCAACAGGAAATTGGCCTAAACATGCTTGCTGAATCTGGTACTGACACTTTAGGAATCAGAGATATCATAGTAGCATTCAGTTGTTGAAGTAACTGGCCATTCTCTAGAAATTGTAGGACTGCCTGAGTAACATCTTCCCCTACCAAGCTCCATGAACTCTTAAAAAAACCACTACCAAAACCATCTGGCCCAGGGCTTTTATTTATATCAATACTGAACATAGCTTGCTTTATCTCCTTCTCAGAATAATTCCTGATTAAATCCATTTGTTGTGACATTGTGAGCATATGACCATTCTTCAAGAAACTCCCAAACGCCTTGATTCTAGTTGCTCCTCTTCTCCCCAATAGCTCCGTGTAGTAATCTACTAGCACTTGAGCTATTGCTTCATTTTCTGAATGCAAGCATCCCTCTTTGTCCTTTATCTGAGTAATTGTCTGTGGAAGTCTCTTATGCTTTATTATGGAGTAAAAGTATTTCGTATTGTCATCCCCCAACCTCACCCAAGTTGCTTTACTTCTTTGCTGTAGAAACATCTCTGCTATGTAACTTGATCTCCTGAACTTTTTAAATTGTTGCCTTTCCTTTTGTTGAAGCTCACCATTTGATGGGTCAGTATGAAGATTAGTCTGTGCTTTGGCAAGTTCTGCCCTATCCACTTCTGCGTCTTCCAATATGTTACTGAAATGAATTTTATTTAAATGCTTGAGTCGGCTCTTCAGTAATTTTAATCTCTTTACCACTTGTAGCATTCTACATCCAGGCACAGGTGTTTGCCAAACACCCTTCACTATTTCCAGAAAATCTGGATGCTCTACCCACACATTACAATACTTAAAAGCCTTCTTTTGAATTTTCTCATAAGGGCATCTCCTTCTCAGAATAATTCCTGATTAAATCCATTTGTTGCGACACTCTGAGCATATGACCATTCTTCAAGAAACTCCCAAACGCCTTGATTCTAGTTGCTCCTCTTCTCCCCAATAGCTCCGTGTAGTAATCTACTAGCACTTGAGCTATTGCTTCATTTTCTGAATGCCAAGCATCCCTCTTTGTTCTTTATCTGAGTAATTGTCTGTTGAAGTCTCTTATGCTTTATTATGGGTTAATTTATATATGTGGTTCTCTCCAAAAAATTGTACGCATTATCTAAGAATACAATCATTTTAAGAAATATAATAAATTTCTTACAATACATTCTTGTTTCGGAATTTGTAAACAGAGCATGATATACAAGTTATACTCTGTTTACACAAAATAACTCATTTCGTATATGCACTTCAAAATAATTACTAATTTTTACTCTGTTTCTGTTTCTTATCTCTACTATTCTTTGTAAGTATTGATTTCTTTATGAAACCAGTTCATCAACACCTATGGTTAATTGTATCTGAAAAAACTCTAGTTTGAACATGCCAATTGTTAAGTATATTAGTCATCTTTTTATTTCTTGGAACTTCTAAAAAAAACTTGTGACAGTCTAATGTACCAACTTGTTGGATACATAGGTGATCTATTGCTAAATGTGTTTAATTATCTTTCTTTTTGCGATCACAATGTCAAAATATATTTGCGATTATGCATGTATTAATTCAGCATTATGATTCCATGAAGTGTTCTTTGTTATTTTTCCTCTCTTACATAAAATTCAAGTAGATTTCTATGAACGTGTGTTTTATATTAATCCTTTAATTTATAAAATAACGATAAATTATCAATGGTATACTCATATCAACTCTTACCATTTTTTTTTGTTTTCAATAGTATCATTCATTTATTAATCAGTTGCCAAAAAAGAATTAAAATTCATCCATTTATCCATTAAGATTACGATATGTCTAAAAGAATATACACTAGCATTTACAATATATTTCGGGAATATGATTTCCCAATAAGATCCATTTATCAAAGAAATAAATTTTTTAATTGAATTATGAGCAACAAAACTAAAGATCCTAGATATATGTACAAGTTAGCATAACATGATTTTAAAAATAAAAACGTATTTCAAATTTCACATATATCCTTAATGATATTTTCGGTGAAATGCATTTGTTATCCATAATAATTCCCCAATTTAGCAGCCTATCTTTTGTCCTTAACTTACCAAGCAAGTTAAACCACAATATAAAAACTTGCTTAGGCTCAGCAATGTTATGACATGTAAGGTTCTTCCATAGCACATTTTTCACTTCTCCTCTAAGTTGTTTGTAATCAGCAGTAATCTGGAACTTTCTTCTATTTATCACCTGAGAATTGGAGATTAGTTCCTTCTAAAATTTTCTCATGTTCAGTCTTCCTAACCCTCTAAGATGCCTGTTTTGGTACCTCTATTTCAAGTAGATGTTGCCTTCTTATACAGGAGTAGTATGTATGGATTCATAGGATCCACAATTTCTCTTTATTTTGGCTAAGAGCCCATTAGGGGTATTTGTAGTTCAAATCAATTTTTCTTTAAAAGAAATTCAAAAATAACTTCTTTTTTTCAAATGTTAAAACTAAATCAATTAAGTCAATTTTTTTTATTGCTTTGGTCAATTTTGTCGCGTTTTTTATTTATTCAATTTTGCCTTTTTTTTTAATTTGTAAAATATGACAATATACTTCAAAGCACATTAAGTTTAGAGACGAACCCAAGTGAAAGGATGGGGTGTACGTTCATTTGATAACTTTGCAAAAAGGATTTTATATATATCAATATATATATCTTGAGATATGAACATATATTTTATTATGCACTGGTTGAAATTGCTACAAAGCTCTTCTTCTCGACCAAGAGGATTTGGGTTTGAGAACTGTATTTAGCTTTACTTTTTTTTCCTCTTCGTTTTAAGCTGAAAGAAGCTTAAAATATTAGATAAAACAAGGGTTGTGGGGTTTCGATCAAGCCACGTCATAGGTGTAATGCGAATGTACAACCATCATTTCATAGAGCATGCTTTACGAATCAGAGTAATTTAATTTATATTTTTACATATGTTTTGTAGTTCTATATGTGTGTAAAAAAATATCGCATGAAGCAGTGTTGTGTGATCATATGCTTTAGCTAGCCTTGATTGTCCCTCGCCATCTTCAAATTCTGGGTTCGTCTCTGATTAGGTTGACTGTATTATAACTTAAATAGCATTGCTAAATCAATTACTCTTTTTAAAAGAAGAAAATATATGATTAACAATTTATATATGTGGTTCTCTCCAAAAAATTGTATGCATTATCTGAGAATACAATCATTTTAAGAAATATAATAAATCATTTAGATGTAATATACCAAGACATCTTGCAATTTTTGAATTAAATAATGATAATTAATCAAATGATTCAAAGACAAGTTAATAGAACATAAAATAAAATTTTAACACTATCAAAATAAAAATTACAAATCACAGTAAAAAGTAAATACAAAAAATTGAAATGACTATAAAGGCAACACATTAATTATCATCCAAGAGCACAGATGACTAAATATTAGCTTAAAATCGACGATCCGCGAAAACCATAACTAGCAAATCACAGATAACCACGTGGATCCCAACTATACGCAATACCCAATATTGAACGTCCATTATAACCTTCATCAACGGCTCCCAATCACGATCCGCGTTAGCTGAAATTAACCAATGAAACAACGAATCAAAACCCTATATAATCCTCACTTCCCCCAAATCAATTCCTCATCACTCACGCTTTCCCTTCATAAAAATTTCTATTCATCTTTGTGTAAAAGCTCTTAACAATGGCACCAAAGGCAGCAGGGAAAAAGCCGGCTGAGAAGAAACCCGTAGAGGAGAAGAAGGCCGAGGAAGTTCCTGCAGAAAAGAAACCTAAAGCCGGAAAGAAGCTCCCCAAGGATGCTGGCGGCGCCGACAAGAAGAAGAAGAAGGCAAAGAAGAGCGTTGAGACCTACAAGATCTACATCTTCAAAGTGTTGAAGCAGGTGCATCCAGATATCGGTATTTCTAGCAAGTCAATGGGTATAATGAACAGTTTCATTAATGATATATTTGAGAAGCTTGCTCAGGAGTCTTCTAGGTTGGCTAGGATCAACAAGAAGCCTACCATTACTTCTAGGGAAATTCAGACTGCTGTTAGGCTTGTTTTGCCAGGTGAATTGGCTAAACATGCTGTTTCTGAAGGGACTAAGGCTGTTACTAAGTTTACTAGCTCTTAGGTTTGAATTTGGGGATCTTTTGTGTTACTCGGTCAATGTAAAAACTGATAGTTTTTTGTATGTAATTGGCCTTAGAATGATGAATTCAAATGAATGTAAGCTTTTATCTATTGAAATTCTGTGTTAGATCTGTTTTACATTCGTTATGTTCTTGTGAAATTTGGTGTTATGTTTACTCTGATGGAATTCGTATACACAGCATGAATGTGATACTTGGACCATTTTCACTCTTCTTTGCATTTTACTATTGTTTTCCCTTAGAACTAATCAACCAACTTTAGTGGTTGTCTGTGGAGTTGGTTAAGTTAATACATGAGTATAATTTGTTTAATTTTGGATTGATTATTGACCATTTATTTATTAGTTCAACTTATTAAATTTTTGGTCTAATTTTTAGTTCAAATTGATTCATAAAATCTTTTAGTAATACTTTTTAAGAAACTTCAATTTTTGATATGTTATATGTGGTTATAATTTCTCCCCTTTGTTTCAATTTATTTGGTTTTACTTTTTAGTCTATTAAAAACTAATATTTTTATTTTTTTTAACATAAATTTTCTACATGACATGTTTAATGATACAAGATATGCATATCTTTAATTTTAGATTGACCAATTTTAGTCCATCTCAGTTCAATCAAATTGACCCCAAATAATTTTTGACCATCCAAATTCACATAATACCTCCCATTTGACACCTATAGTTATTTGTGTGTGAAAAGTCCCTAGTGTGAACATGTTAAAGAACATCGGTCATCTATTTAATTCTTGGAACTTTAAGGACTTGGACTCGATTAAAATGTATGATTATAATGACTTGGGTAATCGAAAAACATTTAAGGAACTGTACATGTATGCTTATAAATTAGACGGTACATATTCTAATAATTTAAGGGACTATTCAAGTAATGTACCAGCCCTGCACTTAATGTACTTATTATGATTATTAATGAATATGGGATATGGAGAATCACTTTTGTAGTGTATAAATGAGTCTTGGTCACTCTTTCTTCCATATTGGAGCACAAAGACTGATAGTATTTTTTTTGAATGTTCAACCTCTTCGAGGGCAGTACAAATTGAAGAAGAGCCACCTTGCCATGACTTTCTAAGATCCATATGATGACTTTGAGAATGAAATGTATGTCTTTTGTAATGTTCTTTATGTCAAATTCTCAAAGAACATAACATAAGACATACATTTCTTTTTCAAGGCCATGGTGTGGATCTTAGGAAGTTTATTACAAGGTGGCTTAATCCCAAATTGTACTGCTTTTGAAGAATTGAGCATTCAAAAAATATTCAGAATGCTTGTTCTCAGGGTTCTCAACAAGGTATTAATGCAATTGGAAGAGGGATTGCTCTATTTAAAAAGAATTCAACTGACACGTGAATATTTTTCAACGATTAGGCTGGAGCATGTACGCATATAAGGAAAAACTTCATTCAGTGATTCAATGAACCATAGTATTTGTTCAATCTGGAAAGTGGTTTATTATTCTCTTTTGGATAAAAGGCTTTTGTCTGATTTTTAATTTAGTGATGTTCCTTAATTTGTTATAGTCATGAAAATTCTAGATTGCAATAGAATTAAATAGAGGAATTTTTAACCCCGAGCATCGGGAAGCAAATTCGCTGTTGAAAATAAAATATACTCTGTACCTCGTTTGGTTAGTTGAATACAAAGCTTTAGATGTGTTAACCCTAAACATGTGTTGGAGTAGTTTGAATAGACTTTTGAGATGGTGACAAAAGTTGAAGATGCGGGTTTGCAATTTATTCGCAATTTTGAATTAGTCTATCTTGACAAAAGATTAGTGATGATTGTTTTATAAGGGGACAATGTAATGCCATCAAAATGACCATAAAGGTCATGACCATGAAGCAACACGAGAATATGGGCCTTTCAAATGGTGAAGTTATGATTGCCAAGCAGTTTAATGAGCAATTGTAATAACAGGTTGAATTAAATTGTGACAGGGTAATATAAGCATTAAAACATGGGGTGGAAGGGGCCATTTGTGCGAAGAAAAAAGGAATTGGATCTTTGATAGTGGAACCCGTTAAAGTATTTTGACGTTGATACCATATAATTATAGAAAATTAAAATGAAATAGTATGTTTATTAATGACCCTCCACTATAATTTATGTACAAAATAGATTGTGCTAGGCTAATTTCTTAAAAATAGAATCAAATAAATATACATGAACAATCCTAATTGAAGGATATAAAATGCCTCGTTCTAATTTAACTCTACTGAGTAGTAGCCAGGTAGGTGCACTGTTTCTTTTATTTCTGTCATCATGGTATTACCTTTTTTCACTTATGTAAACAATCAATTCTGAACGTCCATTCTCCTCTTCATCGACGACTCACATATACGATCCGCGTTAGCTAAAATTAACCAATCAAACAACAGAATCAAAACCCTATATAGTCCTTACTTCCCCCAATTCAATTCCTCATCACTCACGCTTTCTCCTCATCAATATTTCTATTCATCTTTGTGTAAAATCTCTCAACAATGGCACCAAAGGCTGCAGGGAAAAAGCCCGCTGAGAAAAAGCCGGTAGAGGAGAAGAAGGCCGAGGAAGTTCCAGCAGAGAAGAAGCCTAAAGCAGGAAAGAAGCTCCCTAAGGATGCCAGCGGCGCCGACAAGAAGAAGAAGAAGGCAAAGAAGAGCGTTGAGACCTACAAGATCTACATCTTCAAAGTGTTGAAGCAGGTGCATCCAGATATCGGTATCTCCAGCAAGTCAATGGGTATAATGAACAGTTTCATTAATGATATATTTGAGAAGCTTGCTCAGGAGTCTTCTAGGTTGGCTAGGATCAACAAGAAGCCTACCATTACTTCTAGGGAAATTCAGACTGCTGTTAGGCTTGTTTTGCCAGGTGAATTGGCTAAACATGCTGTTTCTGAAGGGACTAAGGCTGTCACTAAGTTTACTAGCTCTTAATTTTGATTTGGGATCTTTTGGGTATGTAGGTCAATTTAACGGCATAGTAGTTTTTGAACTGTAATTGGCCTTTTTACGATTACTGCAAATGAATCAAAGCTTATTATCTATTGAATTTCTGTGTTGAATCTCATTTTGTTATGTTATATTGTTGTGAAATTTTAGGTTATGTTTCCTCTTCTAGAATTTGTATTCAGAGCATGAATTGTGAGACTTTTAGATGTTCAATTCCTCGATAGTGTGTACTTAGTATTTCAAATTGGCGATATATACACGAAAAATCATACCCAATTTTTTGGATTATTTTACTATTGAACAGTTTAAGCCTTTCATGATATTGTAGTTATTGCTTTCTTCTTAAGTTTTACAACTTATTTTTGTTTTAAAAGTTGAACTAAATCTGGTATACATTTTAATTATGCTATGTACTCCGTATTTATTAGTAGTGAAGGTCTCTCTATCTCCATTTTTTACTGTTCTTTGTATCTTATCTATTTCCCTTAGAAATAATCAACCAACTTCAACGGTTATCGATAGAGTTGGTAAAACGGTTATCGATAGAGTTGGTAAAATTAGCTCATGAAATTAAAATTCATTCAATTTTGAAATCGATTTGGTTTTTAGTTTTGATTTTATCCCAAATTGACTCAAACCAAACAGTGAACTCCTGTTCCGAATTTAGTCTATATCCATTTCTCACTGTTGTTTGTATATTTCTATTTTTAACTTGGAAGTAAATAAATCAACGAACTTCAATGGTTATTTGTATCTGAAAAGTCTCTAGTGTACATGAACATGTTAATAACTTTAAAGTTCTCTTTAATAATTCTTGTAACCTTAAAAAGGACTATGACTCGAGAAAAATGGACGAACTGAAACTTGAATAAATGACTTGGTTAATCGAAAAAATAATCATTGATAGGATAATAGACTCTACATATTCTACTTAGTGGATTTTTGAATTCCAATGTGGTCAAAACCGCTACTCGATCCATTAATTAATTAAATTCATACGCACAGAAAATCCCTTTAATTTGAGTTGAACAGTTACTTACTGTATTTACTATGATTATTAATTATCGAATATGTGAAATGGAGAATCATTTTAGTGGTATATAAATGAGTATTGTTCATTCTTTCTACGGTATTGGAGCACAAACTGTGTGTGTTAAAAGACTAGTAGTAGTAGTACTTTCCACCTAGCTGAAAATTCTCATCATGACTAAAGGTCAGTGTTTTTTGTTCTAGAACATTCACAATTTTGGATAATAGAGTGGAGCGGATTTTTAATTTGAAATTTAAGCATTTTAATAATCATATCAAAATTAGTACTATAAAATAATTATTAGATACACATGGAATATTCAAAAAGAGATCAAGACTCTCTTGATAATTTTTGATAATCAAATATTTTAAGAAGAACCACAAAATTCTCGAATCATGGAGAAATATTAAGAAACAAGGATCTAAGAGAACAAAAAACTTAAAGCCAGGTCTTTGAAGTTAAAGACCTTAGAGGAGGTCAAGGGCCTGGACCATCAATATCAATGAACAGATCGGTAAGGCCTCCTGAGCTGAACCCAGACGATTTTGTCACGTCCTCCGAGGAGTCCTCGGACCATGACCTCTCTAGTGAGGATTCTGGTGATGACCTACGCCGGCTATTTTCCTTTCCGTGACTGCTGTGACACTTGTGTTGCCTGGTGAATTGGCTAAACATGCTGTTTTTGAAAGTTATTACTAACTTCACTCGCTCCTAGTTTTGAATTTGGGGATCTTTTAAAATACCGCTATTTTGAGTTTCAAATTTATATTAACTGTTATTTGAGTGAATTTTTCTTTGAATTATTTGGGTCAATGTACGTAAGGATGCTAGTTTTTTTAATGTTTGATATCTAATTGGCCTTTGATTGATGAATTATAATGAATGACAAGCTCTTGTTTAATTTAGCGTCATGAAATTGTCATATTCTTTTCATCTTTTCTGCTTCCCTAACATTTAATTTCAAATTGTTGGTATACTTTTATTACGTTGGAGATTTAAAAAAAATGCCTCATACAAACACATGGATGTTGATAAGTGTTCGAGTTTTGTTCTCGTTTTTTTTTTCTTTTCCAGATTGCTAAAAAGTGAGGGTTCCCAAATTGTAGTAACCAGGTTGAGTGTGCACGCCCGTCTCGCATTTTAAATTGAAGTGCGTTTATCAGTCGGTTCAATTCGATTTTGTGTATTTGTAGTTTAGTTTATTGATTTTTTATTTGTAAATTTGCTAAATTGATAACCAAATCAATAAGATATTCGTTATCGATTTTTCGATTAATCGGTTTAAGATCCCTGATGATTCATTTTTGGTTAATTGGTTTAGGATTCTTAATGATTCGATTTTTGATTTAATCGATAAGAAAATAACAACATTAAGACAACAGCTTAAAAGATGATGCACCATCTATAAGGGAAAAAATAGCAAATCAGAAGAGGTGTCACAATAAAAGTTACTCCAATGAAAATTAAATTCAATCAATAAAAGTTGGTTCGTTTACTGTCCCGAAAAAGAGAACATCCATGATTGTCATGTATCTTCAAAATAAACAGATATGATACAGAGAGGCAAGAGACTAAGAGGCCGTTTGGCATGAAAACGAAATACCAAGTTAGAGTTGGAGTTGTGTTTGACCATGAATATAAATTGGAGTTGTTTTTGACTTTTTGTGAGAGAAGTGAAAAGTGAAAAAAGTGAAAACACATTTTTCTTGTTTTTCAAATGAAGTTGAATTCCGGAATTTCCCAAATTTTCATGGCCAAACACCATTTCCGGAATTCAACTCCAGAAAAAAGTTAAAAAACTTCATGGCCAAACGCCCACTAAAGCGTTGTCTGCGGAATCAAAATCGATTAATTTGATAGTCCAAGTTCGAGCCGATTATTGTCCATCTATTTATTAGCTCAACTCATTAATTTTAAATTGATATCTAATCAAAAATTGATTCATGAGAAATCTTATATGAATACTTTTAAAAAGACATCAAATTTTGATATATTATATATAGCAGAAAATAATAATCTATTACGTATTAAAAATAATTAAATTAATAAATAAAATAATTTAAATTTAGTACAGTAATAAAGAATCTTACATTGTGTATGTATGTTTTTTTCCCCTAATTAAATGGGTTGGATTTTGACCACCTTTTAGCCCATTTAAGTTCAATCAAAATTCAGGTCACATAACTTGGGCCGTCCAAATTCAGCCCACCTAGTATGAACATGTTAAGAACATCTCTTTAATTCTTGGAACTTTAAGGACTTGGACTCGATTAAAATGTAGAATTATAATGACTTGAGAAATCGAAATTTTTTTAAGGGACTGCACATGTAGGATTATAAAATAGACTCTACATATTCTAATAATTTAAGGGACTATTCAAGTAAAGTACCAGCCCTTCACTTAATGTACTTATTATGATTATTAATGAATTAATGAATATGGGATATGGAGAATCACTTTTTGTAGTCTATAAATGAGTCTTGGTCACTCTTTCTTCCATTTTGGAGCACACTGGGATTTAAAAGACTCGGTACTTTTTTGAATGTTCAAACTTTTCAAGGACAATACAAATTGAAGAAGAGCCGTCTTGCCATGACTTTCTAAGATCCATATCATACCTTTGAGAAGGAAATGTATGTCTTTTGTCATGTTCTGTATGTCTAATATTCAAAGAACATGATAGAAGACATACATTTCTTTATCAAAATCATGGTAGGGATCCTAGGAAGTCATGACAAGATGACTTTTTTTCTAGTTGTACTGCTTTTGAAGAGCTTGAACATTCAAAAAATATTCAGGATGCTTGTTCTCGGGATTCTCAACAGAATCATTTTTCAACGATTAGGATGCAACCTGTAAGCATATGTGAAAAAACTTCTTTCAGTGATTCAATGAACCGGAGTATTTGTTCAATCTGGAAAGTGGTTTATTACTCTCTTTTGGATAAAAGGCTTTTGTCTGATTTTTAATTTAGTGAGGTTCCTTAATTTGTTATAGTCGTGTTAGAATGGCGAAAGTTAGTGCAAATCAATGAATGGTTTTTCTCTAGAGTTCTTAATCATTAATCTCATTTTGCTTTGTTATATTTGTGAATTTTAATTTTACATATCTTTTCATTAGTAATTCGTAATATGTGCTTACATTTCATGCATGCTGGATCTTTCATTAGAAATGTTATATGATTCTGTGTAATTGAAACTAAACAAAATATTTTCCTCATCCCAGTGGTCAAATGGTTTAATATATGTTTAGTAATTGCTTTTTTGCTGAAACTTTTCATTAGCTAACGATGGTGATAATTGATGGTCATTAGCAATGTTAGTTACAAGGTGGTGATTGAAAAGAAAGTACTGGCAATGATGGGCGGGTAATAGTGGCTGGTACGTAGTATCAATCATGATTTGGTAGTTGGTCCATTGGGCCTATTGCACTCTTTAGCCCAATAAGGATATATAGCCCGAGGGCCTAGTGACTTGCTCTGCTTGTTCTGGTGGACTCATGTTTCGAGCGCATTGGAAAACGTATTTCAAATCTCCTCTGGCGCACCCTAGCCTAGCCTCCTCTTGAATTAGTTATCCTTAGAGATTTCAAATTTGATATTGAATTAATCCTTAATTTCGTTAAATAACTTTATAGTTGTTATTTTATGTTGTTCCGTCTCCTTGACCTTGTTCACATTTTCATTTACTTAAGCTTTTTGTATGTTACACAATCATGCTTCCTAAGTTTAGTGACACTGATAAGTTTTTGTCTGCCTTTTCAACCTTTAAGAGTCAATTAAGTTTCCTTTCTACTAATTAATCCACCCTTTTATACAGAGGAAGTATGTATCAAATGATTCGTCTAATTACAAAGAGAAGTTAAGCTTCAATATGTTATTCATAAAACTTACAATGAAGTTTAAACTTGAATTACCACTTTCTTTAATAAAATTGTCATTCTATTCATTACTTTTTAAGACGTGTTAAGTCAAATACTGGACAAATAGAAATGAATGAAAATCGAGTACTCCATAAATATCAAAGAATGAGCGGTGGCGGTGCAGAGTATATTGCAAGTGAACTATCAATCTGGTGGATAAGGTTGGATAGATATTTCTCAAAAAAACAAAACAAATAAATATGGTTGGAATCTTGTAGGTTTGGGAATGCATGGCGATTGGCGACCGTAAAGATAAGCATGAAAATGAAGTTTCATGCATATAATTTACCAAAAAAGGCATGAATGTTTTGCCTTTTACGTTATGTGGGAGATCCTTTGATGGAACCAACATGGACATTATTGAAATACAAGCCAAAAATCAGCACAATGAGGACAGGACATATAAAAACCACAGAAGAAAAAGGGAAAACCCAAAGAGAGTTTATTGTAGCTAAGCTAGCGTTTGACCATAGATTCCCAAATATTTTTGGCAAGTTATTTTTGGGTGAAGTTTCACCATGTGTTTGGCCATAGTTTTTAAGAAAAATATTTGACTTTTTAACAAGTGCTATGCAACAATACCATTACATACTTGAGAGCCAAATAACAAGATTTATTAATGGGGTTGGTTGAGAGATATATATTAGTTGGGATTAATAAATGGTGGGGTATTTTTATAAAATACAAAAATTTGGAGTAAAAGTTAAATTTTTAAAAGTCCCCAAAAATTAGAGTTTTTGGGAATTTGGGGTTTTTGCCAAAAATATTTGCCAAAAAATAGCAAATTATATGACCAAACACTTTTTTCCAAGTTTTTCCCCAAAAACTATTCCTACTTTTTATGGCCAAACTGGGGCGTATAGATAGTGGTGGCCCAAGGTGATGTATGATGGAGATGGCTGGTTGGGAATCAGCCCGTTGGGCCTATTACACACTTTAGCCCAATTGGGATATCCAGAGGGCCTAGTCATGACTTCAAACTAGTTAGTTCTGGTTCGCTTTAGTGAATACCTCTATTAAGCTAGTTAGCATTTGCACTGATGAGAAATTATTAGACTAACAAAGTAGTAACATATCCATCATATTAGAATTGGAGTATTCTAATATGTCCATAACAATGTACTTCTAATTAAAAGTTCTTCACATGCTAGAGAATATTCAAGACCTACAATAAAGCAAATTAAAGTTCCATGTGAGTGTCATAGAGAGGAACAAAGAAAATGTATTCAAATCAAATCTCATCTGGCGCACCCTAGCTGCCTCTAGCATCAGGGTCCATTTTGGTCCTTTTCTGTACTTATAAAGTGTCTAGATATTTTGAAGTCTTAGATATTTAAGGTAGATATTATTAGAAGTGAATAAAGACTCATTGCTAGATTCAAGATTTAACGTTTATGGTTTTTTACAACGATTTTAAGTTCATATACGATAATAATTGGTTTCACAGTCAAATATTACGAATGTTTATTTGATATATAGGATTTGAGCTAAAGTTACTGTATTCCTGTAAACCCGCACTGACAAGCTAAGTCCAATTCCACCCTGGGTTATAAAGTTGTTTAGACTATTTGTGTATCTAGAGACTTGTCTAGAACCATCCTTATATACAATGTGCATTTGAAACCAAGCCAATGCAAGAAGGTTTCTAGTATAACTATTGATGAGAATGACCCATATCGAAAGTTCTGGGCTTTTTATAAGGCTTGACAACTCTTCTCCCTTTGAACTATAACTTTTGGAGTAAGATAGACCAAAAATCTAATATGACAAATTGTTATATCTAAAATTTGAATCAAATTTTTTCGAATTCATCTAATTTGTAACTTCACCAAAATCGAAATAGTTTCTATACTACTTCATTAGTATGAAATCATTTACTCTTTTTTCTGCTATTCTCCACCGTAATTATATCTAGGGGGACTTTCTGAAATCCGTCTCTTTTGTCCTTTTATTTTATAAAGAAAAAAGAAATCCTTGATGGTGGCTCCCATGCTTAATGAACCATTTTCTCACCATTGGTGTGGCTGTACAGAGCATATTAATGCAAGTGAAGTACAACCACGTTTGATGGATAAGGATGGACAGATATTTCACAAAAAAGAAAACCTTAGTTGGAGACTTGACATGCATGGCGGACAAGAGGAGTTACTCGGATGGTAAACACCTCTCACCTGCAACCTTAAAGTTGAGGTTCGAGTCACCAAGAGAGCAAAAAACGTAGGAGCTGGAGGGATAAAAAATAAATAATAGTAATAAAATAAAATAAAATAGAAACCTGCATGGCGATTGGCGACCGTAAAGATAAGCATTGAAAATGAAGTTTGATGCAAATAATTTACCATAAAAGGCATCAATGTTTTGCCTTTTACGTTATGTGATGGATCCCTTGATGGAAACAACATGACCATTGTTGAAATACAAGCCAAAAAAGTGGAGAATTTATCGTAAGTTGTTACTAATAAAATGAAAAGATTCATGCACCGGAGTGCTGGAAATTAAAGAAGCATAATCAAACAAACACACTTTAATTTCTCTTGCATGGATCCCTATGTTCTTCTGTCGGCTTTATAAGAGACATCCGAGAGACTAGGTATATGTGTTTACAAGTCCCTCATGTCCTCCCTCCTGTCCTGTCCTACATGTTGGGCTCAACCAGTCCAAAGATACCTAAACAAATCCAGCTCTGCACCCTATCACTTCGTCATATCCTCATACTCATTTCGTCGAACTTGATTCTGATACCAGTTATTGGGCTAAATCAGATCAAAGACACTCTTACATGGTGTAATATCGTCCGTTTTGGGTCAAGCCCGCACGATTTTCCCCAAAAAATCTTATACCATTAAGAGATTTTACGCCTTATATGTAACTTTCCAGTTTTTTTAATTATTAATATGAATTTTTGTTCGCACACCAACACTATGAAACGTCTGTCAATACGATAACAGAATGAAAGAGCTAAGCTTTTCACGTCAATAAGAAAAGTTAACATAATTTATACCTTTCGAATAGGTTCAACATATGGTAATACATATTATTTTTTATTTGGATAATGTAATTTTTCAGTGAAGAGATATCAATTGATTTTTTTTGGACAAAAATAGTTATTGCAAGACAAAATTAGTTAGGTCTTGAATTATAAGTTTTGGTAATCGACATAAGAAATTGTTCAGATTGATAAGCATCCTCCAACTTTAATTTTAATATTGTAAATTTGAATCATCAAGAGAGCAAAAAGTAAAATCTTTAAAATAAAAAAAAAACAAATTTTAAATACTAAATATTTAAATTAAAAACAGAGGGCGGTGTGGACATATTGCAAATAAACTATATCATAAAATATGATGGATAAGGATAGACAGATATTTCACCAAAAAAGGAGAGTAGAAGTTAGTGTTTGTGACCACTATGAAATAAAAGTCAAGAAGTAGAAGAAGAGGACAAAGCATATGTAAAACAACAAAGAAAAAGGGAATAAACAAGGACAACACATTGGAACTAAAACAAGGAAGATTCATGAACGGGAGGGAGCTAAAGCCTCGAGGGACGAATTGAGATCTTTTGTCCATTTACAATTTAGATTAAAAATATATTTTTAAATTTCTTATATGTAAAACTTAAGATATTTTATTAATAAAAATGAGGATATAAAACTATTTATTTATTTTGTGTAAAAGATTAGACACATTTTTCTATTACACGTTCCGTATGTTTTGTTGTCGTACATTCTGACAACAGATATCCGAGAGACTGGCAATGTGTATACAAGTTCAAGTCCTTGATGTTGTAGTATTACCTTTATCTCGTTTGGAAGTTTAACTTTGTGTATAATTAATATATATCTTATTCTATACACTTTTTCAAGCAATAATTATATACTTTATTTGATATCATATTGTGTATAATTAATACATGAGAAATTATAGTATTAGTAATGAAAAGTTTTTAATATATGCATTAGCATAATTGAAGACACAAAATATTTTTCAAAACCTTTTCAATATTTTTACATATTTGTGAAAAGTATTTTTGTAAACTAATATTTTTTTAACCATACTAATGAATGCATGTGTATTTAAAAATATAGAAATATATGGGGAGTTATTATCTTAACAACTAAATCTTGTTCTCTCACCTTTTAGCGTTCCGTTGCCATACTATGTATTAGAAATATAGAATTAGTAAGTTCAACTTCTCCATGCAAAACCCTTGAGGGGGTTTGGGAAAAATCTCTCAAGATCCAAGAGATCTAGTTTGCTTTCCTGGACTACAATTTTATTCGAAAGTGGATTCATGATTTAATTTTAGTGGGTTCAATTTTTAAGATTTTAGTATACTTTTATATATATATATATATATATTATTATCAAAAGTTATGAGTTCAATTGAATCTGAAAGGCTATATCCGCCTCATCCGTTAGATTCGCGCTTTGTTTTGCTTTTAAAGAACAGAAAATTACGAAGTCTTTCCGACATGCATGATTATAAAATTGATAATAGTGATTTGATGATTAATGGAAATTCAACTATGTGTTGTACCAACTACCAACACAATTAGTGGGGTTACGACGTTACGTGAAATCTTAAAACACTTTAATTTGACATGATAGTATTTATAATGAATGTAAGCCACTAATTAACATGCAATTGGTATTTCCCCATGCATTAATCCCCTTCTGCTCATACGTCAATTTACATGAAGATCGAGCACCATTTGGAAATTTTTTTCCTGCAAAATAAAATTTAACTAATTAATTCATGAATGTTGTTGTTCGTTAAAGTACTCGAACCAATGTAGTATGTATATTTAGTCACATACTCACAGGAATATCTTTTTGTAGATATTTATTAATTTTATCTAAAACTTACATGTCTTTTTGTCTTTTTTGTTTTAATATACTTAATTAGTTACAGATATGCCTTGTACGTTTTAAATCAAAATACTTGACACACGTGTAAAATGAAAATATTATTCAAATTATTATATGCGTGGAATTGTCATAATATAAAATATAAGTGTTTGAATTAAGATGCAGAAGGGGTGTACCTGCAATCAAGTCATAATATTACAGGGGTGTTCAATGTAGAGAATATGAATCCAAAACTCAAAGCATACATTTAAGCATAATTATTTGGAAAAAGAACGAGTTATATATATCTTTTCAAGTGTAATTCTAGGAAAAGGATTATCATAAGATATTTCCAGAAAACAATCACTAGATCATTAGCAAAATTGCATTATTTAAACTTAGGTCTACTACTTGCTCATTATTCTTTATGAGTAAAATGTATATGAAAAATTATTACAAAACCCATTCCCAATATCGTGCAGGTTAGCTACCTGAATGTTCATCTTGTTGGTGATGATTCCTTGTAATCATCTCTCCACTTCTCTTCTCCTACCCACAATTTATAAAATAAAAAAAATCATATATTACGTTATATATTATCTATAATAATATTTTATTATAACAATTAAAAAAATATCGGAGCAAACAATCAAACTGTATTATTAGTATGGTACAAAGTACAAACAAACAAGTTCTTTTCATAGGCGCGCAAAGAGCCAAAACGACGCCGTGTGCAGTCGTTTAGTCCCCAGCGGGTTACCGTTAAATTCAAGTGTGCTGAAGCAATGTGAAACGTGGCAGTCCTTCGTTTCCTCTAACTGGAAAAAAAATCTCTCTTTTTTTCACACAATTAACTAAACATATTGCAATCCTTTTACTTTGTTTTGGGTTTTGGTGAATTTTGATTCTGAATATGAAATTGAAGAAGAGTTTGTTACACCTCTTATTCGCTTAAAGGCAAGTTTTTTCTTTCGTTCTGGCTATTTATTTTATTACTCATTTAGCATCATCGTATTTTCTCTGTTCTTTTGGTATTGATTTTTGCTTCTTTCGAATTTGAGTAATTAACCATTGTTTAATCTTGTTTGCAACAGTTTTTATATGTTCATTCTTTCTTCTGTATTTGTAGAAACTTATTGGTTACCAGATTTTTTCACTTTTATGAGAAATGCTTGACTTCTAGTCTGTTAATTTGCTCGAAGTACCACATTTACTATTATTTATATGTTAAATCAATGCTCTTAGTTGATTTTAAGTTTTTTTTCCTTCTTTACTGGGTTTGGTAGATGGTAAATACGTGGGTCATGGGTGAGGAAAATTTACCTTTTTTTTTATATATATATAATCGTGGTATCTAAGTAAGCTTGTCATTGCCTCGACGAATTCCACGGGTACCGATTAACTTTGTTCACCAAGGATTTGACAAATGAGAAATCCTCTAGTGTTTTGCCTTTGCTGAAATTTAAACCTTCGGGCCTCGTGATTCTTAACCACTTCATTGACCACTAGACCACAATGATTGGGTGCAATTTACCTTCTTTTTTTTTTTTGCTGAATTAATTCAACGATTAGAAACTTTTACTTTTACTTTCACCTTTTTTGGTTGTCAGAGAACATGAAGATCTGCTGATTGCTTTTTCCTTTAAGGACCCCCTTTCCACACAAAAAAAAGATTGTTCTTTGGACTTTTTGTTGAGAGTTTTGGTCAATTGTTTTGTTTACATGGTGATTAAGTTAAACAATGTTTGATTCAATGCGTGTTGATATATTTTCGTTCACAGTCTCCAGTGTGAAGGCGACAGAGTAAACAAGATAGTTGAACATCTAGGCATCCACTTCCCTGCAAATGTGGCGAAATCTTGAGAGTGAGCATGGGGTGAGTCATTCCCGTGCTCGTTATGGAGAAAGGAAAATGCAACAGAGGACTGACATTGAAAACTTAAACAGTACAGGCCCCTTTTTATTGTATGATCAGGGAATTGTCAGGGTTAATACTAGCTTTGAAGGTGCCAATGAGGGTTGTAATGGACGTGTGACGTCTCAAAGCCAGAATGTGTTGGAAAATGAATCCGAGGATAACCGTAGTGTTCTCTCAGATCAATCTAGTGATCTTGGGGAAATTGAACGCGAGAGAGTGAGGCAGGTTTTTCAGGAGTGGATGAGCACTGATGTAAAGGACCATTCACAATCATTGAGTGTCTCACATAAGAACAACTGCTCAGGGGCACCGTGGTTAGGGGAAAATGAACGAGAAAGGGTGAGAATCATAAGAGAGTGGGTGCAAATCAATATTCAGCAAAGTGGCGCGGGTTCTCCAAGAGATGAGGGCGCTGCTGATATTGGTTCTCAATTTGAACACGTGAGTGATGGATTTTTGGTCAATCATTCTGAAAATGGAGAGAGAAAACCTATGCGTATATATTGCGGCAGAAAAGCTCTTCTTGATTTGCTGATGATGTTTCAAATGGAAAGGAACAGAGAAATTCAGGGTTTATTGGAATGTAAGCCTGTTTCAAACTTCACATACCGCAACCGGATTCAGGTAAGACTTGAGTAGAGAATACTTTTTTTGTTCTGGAACATGATGATGTCGTATATCCTGTCAAATTCTCCTTTAGGATATGTTACATGGAATGTGCATTTTGAAACTTTAAGTCTATTCTTGTTATATCATTATGGCTGTAGATTTTCTGTTGGATTCATAAAGATCTTTATATGCTAGTAATTTTTTTTTAGGGCTTTGGGAAACTTTGAAAAGATAAAGTAATTGAAAGGAAAAAGGAGAGACAGATTGACAACTAGACGCACTCGCGAGACTGACAGAATTTCTCTTCTTTTTTTCTTGCAAGTAATATTGGCAAAGTTTAACGACTATAAGATGGTACAGTGACCCCCTTATAATTAATATTCTGAATGTAATTTTAAAATAATAATATACAAATTTACTGGCATCAAACAAAATTTTTAGGTCATATATGAGAATTTCATGATAAAGATGTCTATTGAAACCTCTAAGCAAAATTAGCTTAAGAAGAGAAAGATCTTAAATGTTTCTAGTGGTCATAACAATATATAATGTTCAAAATATGCCTATATGTCTTAAAATATATGGAGATTTTACCAGTATCATGTCCAATCACATCTCTGGCATTGCTATATTAGGCATTAGAAACATCAATGTGGTAGTTGGCAATTAAGGATTATAATACAAACATATGTAATATTAATTAATTGAGTTGAGTGAATATGAATAACAAGAACATTTTATTGGATTGAGTATGATTTGATATGTGATAGTTTGCATTCTTAGAGTGATCTACTTTTTATGTCTTCAAAATTATCATTTGAAATTTGGATTATGTAAACTCATTTACCTGTTTTCGTCCAGCTTCTCTAGATTATGTACAACATTTGGCTTTTCCTAATAGTGTAAAATCTTCTCTTAGTCATTGCTCAGGAGTAGATTTCTGCGGAATGAAAGATTGATGACCGGTGATGAAAGAACTACATCAGATGCCACAAGTGAATTGGGCTTACTGAGGCAAAATCATACTGTATCTTATTTAAGGTAGAGCAAAGTATATTTCTTTGAAAAGTTCGCCTTTTGGTTGATCTTTGAATGGATATTACCTGCTTCAAATGTAGTAACTCGCTTTCTTTCTTTCTTTTGCTTTGTTATAATGACTCTCAACGTTAGTCTACCAATCCTCGGTAGGAACTGCTTGGTGTAGTGTTTTTCTTTTGTTACTTCGTTTTTGGTAAATTTAAGTGGACATAGGGTTTTTTGATCTGTAATATCCCCCTCGAGGGAACCCTTTGAAAAGGGGAAAAAAAGTGGACACTGAGTTGTGTTTGCTTGAAGTTCTTTAACCAATTTTGTGATAAAAGTGCTTCTACCTTGGTTTATTTTCTTTTGCTTTGTCGAAGAATATGAGATTTTTCATCTTCAATCCATCAATCCTCCCTGATACTGCTGTTCTTTTGACCCTTTTTCATAACGAAGTGTATATTTCTTCTTGGTTTCTGTTATGTTCACTACTTCCGTGGTAAACTCTCTGAGTTTATTTTTCCTCCGAGTATCTAGCAAATGACAAAAGTCATGTCATAATGTTAAAATGGTCTGTGTTACAGGAAAGAGATTTTATCCAGATTGGTCAATAATGCTCGTGGTTCTGCAAAGGATATGCAGCTGAATGCTTGTAAAGATGGCCTGAATCATCATCAAAGTGAACAGTCTCAATCAAATAACGAACAAGAGATAATTGATGAATCATATGATCAATCTGAACTTGATAATGAAGAGAGGGAGACCGATGGATCTCATGTAGCAGGGAACTCAGAAAGCATTACATCTGAGCATGTAAACCAGCAAAATTCGGTTAATCAAATAGCTGAACATTCAGATCAAACCAGAGGAAAGGAGGATATTGAGCAAGAGATATCAAATTTTGAATTTATTTTCAGTGTATCTGAAAGAGAGAATAATAGCATTAGGAACTTGATGGAGAATGGTGCTACTGAATGGTTGCACGAAACTGCAGCTGTTGAAAGTGGTTCTCGAGGGCATGAACCCTTTCATGATAATGATGCACCAAGAAGTGAGGCAAGTGATACTCATGAAGTATATGGTCATTCTCATCGTTTGATAAGAAGTACTTTTGAGAATGATGAGTGGCAAGTTTTATTCGCTCAGGCAGAAGAGCCACATGACGTGCTCAGAGACCATGAGGAAAGCAACTTGCAACAATCAGAAGAGCCAGATGAACTAGTTATCAAACATGGAGAAAGTGAGCAACTATCTGCTTCTGAACACAATGAAACGACAAACGATACCACAGAAGACATGAGCGGAAGTTGGGAGGAAAGTGCTGCAAACCATTGGTACCCAGACAGTTCGGAAAATGATACTGAAGAACAAATCTATGAGCAAGAACAGCATGAGGACTGGCAGAGTAATGATTGGCTAGATTTTCCTTCTGGTCAGAATGCTGGATCCATGAGAAGGGTTGATTCATTTTATATGCCTGATGATGATAGTGTTTACAATCTTGAACTTCGAGAACTACTAAGCAGGTAAAGGACTCTTGTTACTGCAGGATTGTGCATTTTCTACGAAAAATTGAAGGTTAAGCGATTTAACTGGTTCTTTAATTCTATAGGAGGCGTGTCTCTAATCTGCTTCAAAGTGGTTTCCGCGAAAGTCTAGACCAGCTATTACAATCTTATGTTGAAAGGCAAGGTCACGCTTCTGACTGGTATATGGATGGAACATCATCATCCCCCGGTGATACAGAACACGAGCTGCTTCAAGAATATGACAATCAAGACGGGCCTCAGATAAATAGTGAATCTAATCCCTTTTCCATGACTTCACTACATGGGGCACCTTCTCAGCCGCTTTGGTACCTGGATCCGGATGATCAAAATTTGCCTCTCCAAAATCCATGGCAGTGCATAGGAACAGTAAGCTCACCTTTATATTCCTTGATGAATCTACTTGAAGTTAATTAGAGATTTTTCTTTCTTTTTGTTCTAGTACCTATAATATAAATGTGACAGTACCCTATGTTCCTTTTGGGACCTTTTGGGATCACAGGGGATATTAAATTTGCAAATTGAAAATGAGTTCCTTATTCTTTGTTATGTTAGAATGGAGTACATGCTCTGAGATAAGCTAGAGTTTTTTAATCTTAATTAGGGCTATTTCCCCTTTTGAGCATGCATATATACAATTAATTGTCTAGGAATTTTGGGCATGTGTCTCAATTTTTATTTTTTTTATTTTTTATTTTTTATTTTTTTTACTCAAAATTGACTTAAGACTATCACACTCCTTTTCTTGTTTGATAGTGTAACTAGTTTTTAGACGAAATTCATACTCGTTGGACCTACTGCAGGATTGGGAAATCATACATGAATTGAGGAATGACATGGCCAAGCTTCAGCAGAGGATGGACAATATGCAGAGGATGTTGCAGAAGTGCATGGAAATGCAAGTTGAGCTGCAACGCACGGTTCATCAAGATGTTTCTGCAGCCTTAAATCGATATGCTTGTTCAACAGGTTAGATTTCACATCTGAATAGGTTCTTGTATCCATTTTATAGTTATAAATGATTTCCGTACATCCAAAGTTCCTCCTCCCTTACATTTTCATGTTCAATTGATCAGATATTGGTGCATACGAGGAAAGTCTGCTGAATGATGAATCCAAATGGGATAAAGTGAGAAAGGGGATTTGTTGCTTGTGTTGTAATAGCAGCATAGATGCCTTACTGTATAGGTAAACTATATATGTATATCCTTGTCCATTTATTTCTCGAGCATCAATGATTCTCTTTTGAGCAGTCCTAATAGGGACTCCTCTTCCTTTCCATTAACTGTTTTCTTGGATGTCTGAATTAGTAAGCTCAAGGGAATTATCCATTTGAAATTGGTGCAGGTGTGGACACATGTGCACATGTTTAAGTTGTGCAGAAAAGTTAGTCCAGCGGAAAGGAAAATGTCCAATGTGCCGGGCACCAGTAGTTGAGGTGATCCGAGCTTTTTCTATACAGTAACATTCGTTCAGTTTTGGGTGTGTGCACATTCCCAAATTTCAGTAAAAAAGAAAAACGTCCAAAATGTGCCCCTCAAGCATGGTCAATTAATAGGTGATCCGAGCTTGTTTTGTACATAGCTGGTAGAGAAAGTTAAACAATACCTGAAAAGCAGAGATAGATATTGTCCGGGTAAGTCTTCTTTCCCTCTGTCATAATCCTTTTGTGTTTTTAATGATGTTTATTTTGCCTATTTTCGTTAACATAGATTTTGATTTGCAGATGGCGTTGCATGCTTCATTTTGTAAAACCAATAATAGGGGGCGAAATTTTTTTTGTCCAAAATTTTCCCTTGATGTAGCTGCAACAGTTCTCACATATCAATAGTGTATATATTCAGTGTGCTGAGAATAGACTTGTTGGAAGATTGTATAGAGCAGTGTGTTGATGATATGTGTGGAGACTAAGCTTGTACAGAGAAGGATAGAAGTCCTGTCATTATCCAATGATGTTTCTAACCATGCTTCAGCTGTCTCTCGGAGATTTCTCGGCACCATATGTAAATTAATTATGAATGAATAGATTCATCTGTTTATATCTTTTCTTTGATGGGTTAACTCAATTCCACCTTGTACAATGTTAAATATGTTACAAGGTAATCTGTTCCTCATCCTCTTTAAATCTTTTCAGTTATTGGTTGGTGAAGTATAGGAATTGAAGCTTGTTTGTTAGTAATTATTATCCAATGTGTTGTACTTATTTTTGCTTCACTAGAATTGAGCTATTACCATCACTTCTTTTATTTTGATAAGTCTCTTTTATGCAAGTTGTTCTATCAAAGGCGGATTCACGGTTTAAGCTAAGCTATATGCGAATCTACAATAGCTAGCTATGACTCCGTTGTATGAATTTTTTTATCAAAGTTATATATGAATATTAAATTCGAATTCTATTACTCCATTCGTCCCATATTAATTGATCACTTTTCTTTTTACACCCATATTTAATTTTATGAATTCACCCCTTCCCTTAAAAAACTTCGGGACAACTATTTTTTTAGTATGGTTGCCAACTGATACGGGGGGCAGGGGGTTATTAAACTAGAATTCCTAACATTAAATATCAAAATTTTGGAATCTCGAAGAGATAAAATTCAAATTCTAAAATCTCCCAGTCTTTACAGCTGGGTTAAAACTTCAGTGGAAGCTTTCTTAGTATTTACTATAAGTCACTAAAATCTCCCACTATAAGCTTTCTTACCATTACGTCAATTCAACCAATTCAATAAGCTGCTACTTATACTGTTGAATAGTTGTCATCAAGGATAAAGTTCAACTATTTTATTAATCGAGAACTTACTAAAGAAACAGACTGAAGCGAACTAGTAGTACATTAAAAACATCTAATACATCCCCATCGCCAAGATATATACACAGCGACTTCACATGCATGCAAATAAGAAAAAAGATCACAAAAAAGTGCTCGAAATTTGCATGCAGTGACTTCCCAAATTAAGCAGCTAGAAAAGGGTAAGTAAACCAAAATGGATTAAACATAAAACTAAATGTTCAACAAGAGCTAGGTCTTGGACTTGGACTTTTCGACACTAGATACGTAGTTAGCAACAGCTTTAGTCCCTTCAGCAATTGCATGCTTCCCTAGCTCCCCTGGCAACACCAACTTCACCGCATCCTGAATATCAACCGATGCCAACGTGGTCCGGCCCACGTATTTCGAGAGGGTCGCTGCCTCGTTAGCGATCCTCTCGAACATATCACCCATCAGATTGTTCAATATTGTCATAGCCTTTGATGATATTCCCATATCTGGATGTACTTGCTTCATCACCTTATACACATACGTTCTGTACCCTTCACTGGGTCCCACTCCCCTGCCAACTTTCGCCCTCTTCCTTTTCCTCTTTCCGCCGCCTTCTTCTCCTCCTTTTACTTTCTGGGCCGGGTCGGGTTTCCTTTTCTGGGCCTGGGCCTTCGCTTCCATTTTCGGAGGCGTTGGCATCTCTTCTGGCTCCTCAGCTGGTTGCGTTTCATCTTCATCTACTTCCTCACGGGTCGGGTCGGGTTTCTTTTGTTGACCCTTTTTCTTCTCGGGTTGTGTTGTGGATTTTTCTTGAATGTTAATAGTTCTCTTAGGTGTTGGTTCTTCAGTAGGTGGTGGAGTTAGTATTTCGAATGATTGATTTTCTTCAGTTTGAGTCAAAGTTTGACTTTCGGTCTCCGTTTCGCCGGCCACCGGAGTTACAACGACGGAGACGGTTTCTTCCACCACTTTCCGGGAGGTGACCACCGTGGCGCGGGCTCTTCCTCCACGTTTCTTTGGTGCCATGTTGGCTTATTATTTTTCCCTCTGTTTTTCCCTCTCTTTTTTTGAGTGTGTTTGAAAAATGTAGGGTGGAGCGGCTAAGGTTTATGAAGAGGTTTTTCACTGTGGAAGGTTTATAGGAGAGTGACACGTGGAGGACAGGTGTTGAAATGGTGGAAGTTAACAAGATACGTGGGGTAAAAATGAAGAGTAAAGACGATTCTGGAAGAAATTCAGAATCTTTTTTCAATTTATTTGAGCTGCTTATAATGAGAACTAAAAACAACGTGGCTACGATAAAATTAACGAGAACTAAAAATGAAGAGTAAAGAGGATTCTTGACTTGATCACTTTTTGTTTCTTTTTATCATTGTTGATATATGTGGGGATTCGGGGCAGATCTAGGATGGTGAAAGCGGGGTTTTTGAGAATTCAGTAATTTTTACGCAATTTATATTGAGAAATTTATCAAATGTATTAGAAATATTTGTTGGGAAACAACTAACAAAGTAGTATATTGAATTGGCGCTAAAAATGAAATTTGCTTAAACTTTGTTATCTTGCTTGATGAGGGTTCAATTCTTGAATTTATTTCTGTGTGAATTGTATATGCATGTGTTCGTCAATACTTAGAGATCTTGAAGATGACTTTCATTTGCGATAATTTGCAAGAGTCCTACGGTAAAATTAAATTATTATTGTACTAACGATCGAGTTAATTCTCACGTTTATGATATTATTATTATTGTCACATCTCTTTGGTCCACACATAAGTAGTTAGGGGTTGAGGCATTAATTGGATAACCATGCACGGACTATTGTTCAAAGGAAAAGATTGAATCTCGTTTTATGATCAAAAATCAATATATATTCTTCGACCTTTGAAAGCTTTCATCGGATGATGTAAGAAGACAACAAAATAATTAATTTTACTGTATTGTTTTTTAAACCAATAGGTTTATGAATATGAATCTAATTAGAAAAGTTGTTTGGTATCCCAATTCATTGTTCACCCAGTGTTGAGCTTCCCGTATTTTTAGTGCATGCCTCAAATGTTTAGTTCTGGATGTGTGGAATCATGCCCACTTAGACAATCCTCGTCTCTTGGACTAATAGTGTGTGGATTTAGTTAGGCCAAAAAAAATCATAAATTACTCCCTCCGTTTCATATTAGTTGGTCACTTTTCTTTTTACAAGCATGTTAAGAAATCACAAATAAGAAAATAATTTTACTAATTCACCCCTTAAGAAACTTTTTTGTAACTTCACAAACAAGTGTGAAAGCTTTCAAATAAAATTGATTGCAAGGGTAATATGAAAAAAAAAATTAATATTTTCTTGATTTAGTAAGGTGATCAAATAATATGGGACAACTACTTTAGTATAGTAGCCAACTAATATGAGACCGGGAGTATCTTTTAGAGGATAAAATCCGGCCTCAATGAGTCTATCTTTACTTACCTGGTTTCAGAGATAAATAATGCACACTAATGGACCATACTACGGACTGTGTGTGCACATAAAATGTATTGGGCCATAAAGGTGACACCATAGTTATAAAGTATAAAAAAGGTAATTAGGTGGTATACCATATGTATATGTATTTTAGAACTTCTTATAGTGACACATGCATTTTGTTGTCATTTTCAATGTGATAATCCATTAGTGGAGGATCATAAATAAACATTGTTCATCCAATACAACGTAGTCAAAAAATCTTATTTTTTTCTTTTATTTGATATGTTATATATAGTCATAATAAAGAAAAATAATATGTTATTATTATTATATAAATGTTATAAATAAGAAAACAAGTAAAGCAATCAAAATTTAGTAAGAATTTGGCTGATTGAGTTTTGACCCTCATTTTAGTCAATTTCAACCCAAATAACTTTTGAATGAGCCAATAACCGGATCATTTACTAACTCAGCTCGCTCATATTAATCCGTCTAAATTCACCTCAACCCGTCCATTTGTCACTTTTATTTGTGAATATATGTTGGAAAGATCAAGGCCATAGCTGTAAGGGATCTATCATCCCAAGTTCCCAACCCCTCCACGGGTTAATACATATATATATAATTGAAGTTGAATTTCCTTAATTACTTTTCTGGTGTGTATTTTTTTTTTTACTCTCTTTAATGAAAATTTTGACTTTGGTTCTGAAAGCAAATATGCATTTGTCAATTACTTGGAGATCTTAAGGATGACTTTTCATTTGTAACCATATTAATAATGAGCAACATTCTAAGGCATACGATAAAATTGTACTATCGAGTCATCATATGGTCGATTCTACATGATTAAATACTCACGTTGCTTATGATAATATAGTCACATCCTTAATTGGTCCACTGAAAATTAGTTAAGAGGTTGAGACATTTGGACATGTCAGTTTGTTTTCTAAAGAAAGATTTCCTAGATAGATTGAATAGTTTTAAGCCTCGAACACAATATATATTCTCTCTTCTATGCTTTCAGATGATATAAAAAACAAAATCGAATTATTAATTTCACTGTACTGTTGTACGTCAACCAAAATGAATGGGTCTAAATAGAAATATTTTAGCCTCGTTGGGTCTATTTTTGCTACCTGGTTGATAGCGGATAACGCAGGAGTATATGGACAAAACCCAAACAACACTTATTGGGCCAATAGTACAGTCAATAACTTGGGTCATTTGAACCTTTGTCCCGGTCTTTAAATTTTGCCCCTCAAGACAAATAATTTTTTCGTAAGATGTAAGTTTATATTTTTTATATTTTCATATCATAATATCTCGCAAAATTTTGTCTTACGCTCTTAGAAAACTTATGTTTCGTTAGACATAAGTTTGATTGCTAAGAGCGAAAATTAAAAATCAACTCATTCGAAAGACAAAAAATTAAAAATCAGACCAAATTTAAATGACAAATCGTACAATTAAATGCAATAACTAGCCATTCCTTTTCAAATTAATTAGTTAGCTTAATCAATACAATTATTGCTTTCATCTTACTTTTAAAAAATAAATTCGTCGCTTATCTTATTTAGCAACGAATTAGCGATAGATTATCAAAAATTCTATCCGTTACGATCTATTTAAAATTTTAAATGATGGATTGACGTTGAACTTTATAGCTAATTTCAACTTTTCTTGTAGTGAAAATTTATAATTTTCATTTACAGCTTGCGTTAGATACTCATACATGTTAAACTTGATCCAATTTTATCGTAATTGGTTAAGTTAATATGTTGTTAATCGTATATTCTAGAAGACGGAAAAAATCATTGTTAAGATTTTCGAAGTGTTGTTAGCTAGGAACCCACATAGTTGGAATATAGATCTAGTCTTTTAATTTCTCAACACAAATCGTCTGAAAATTATTGAAAATCATTAGTTGATCCTCCAACTGTTAAAAACTAGTAAGTGTATGTTTGGTACGAAGGAAAATGTTTTTTTAATAAAAACACGTGTTTTTTATTATTGGATTTGAAAAGTAATAAGCAAAAAAATATTAACATTTTAGGTAAACAATATGGGTAAAGGTGGGGGTAGTGAGGATGGTAGCTATGGGGTGAAGGTGAAATTCAGAGGATGGGAAGGAAACAATCAATGTGAAATTGTACATAATTATTTTTTTCTTGCTTTTATTTTGAAAATCAATTTTCTCATCTTTAAAGAATTTATTTCCAAAAAAAATGTTTTGCAATCATTTACATGAAAATATTTGCAAACATTTTGTGGAAAAAGTTTTCCCTCCATACCAAACACACCTAGCCCATTCAAAAGTTTCGCCGACAATAATTGCCATTGAACTCTCTTTTTATTGATTTTAAGATATTGTTTTAAAGAAAGCCACCTTATGTGAGTGGGTGCTAGCCAATCATTTTATTTATTAATGTTAAGAGAATAACCAATACTATTACATAATAATACGTATAACTCTTCACTTCCAATCTTAAGATCGTGAATTTAAGTTATCAAGAATAAAAAAGAGAAACTCTTAGAAAGAGATTTAAGAAAAAGTACTACTTACATAAAATTTGAGGATTTAATTCCTATTTGGTATAATATTTCAACTGTTGAGGTGGAAACACTCATACTTGAAAATTTGATCTATTTTACATCAATTAGAGTTTAAATCTCAGCAAATTCATATGATTTATGAGCATTTCCAATCAATCAAAACTACGAGCTCAATCATTATTCATTAACCAGAGGTGAAAACTCAAAAATTAATAATTTTCCAAATAAAACCTTAGTTTGTGCAATAATTATTTTGGAACAAGAAAAGATTTAAAAATATTTTTTTGCACACCTTAATTCATAGTAAAGGAGACATTTAATTCGATGATTTCCACACATCATTTTATTCATCACCTAGCTATATATATTCTATAATCAACAGAGAATATAACGTGAATAAGGAACTTATCAACCCTAAAAAATCAAGGGCTATAATATATATGTCTTATAATTCACATGAAATTAATTAATACTTTGCATATATATATAGAACTAATTTAATTATAACTTCTAGTTAACTCATGAGAAGTCTTTTCTTAACAGCCATACCTCGAGAAATCTCAGTGCATGATATGAAGAACTTCTCCAACTCTTCATTTCCACTAACCTCGAAAAATTCGAACTGTGGAAACTTCATCTTAGAAAGCAATAATTTCTTCGGCGCCGGCGGAGGGCAGCTTCCGGCTATCGGAATCTTGTTTTTCCGACAAGTTGGCGTTCGACACAACTCTTCATCAATAGGGCTAGAACTAGAAGTAGTAGCACTACTACTGTTTAGTACTAATATGTTTGTTTCCAATATTTCTTGTGGATTATCTTCATGTGATCCTTTGGGAAAATTTTGGTTTAAAAATTGAGGATTTGACATGAATTTAATAAGAGATTTTTTTGGCAATGGAATAATATTGGTAGATGAAATGATAAAAGTAGCTAGGTTGAAAATAGATGGAGATGGAAAGAGGGAGGGGGGGGGGGGGGTTTCAATTTTTTGTCTTTTTATTTTCCTTCTTATCTTGTTAAAGGAAATTACGTCTTCTCGTTTCTAAACTAATATTCGTTCCGTTTTCCTTATGTAGTCCGTTTCATCAATAGTGCCCACTTTCCGTCTATATTCACAGTGCTTTCACCTTAAAAATATGACAGACAGTATTAGTATTTTATTTATTTAATCATTTGGTATTCATAATTCACACGACTGGGTTCAAACCCCATCAATAGCATATATAGTATCTCCTTCCCCCCGGATGTAGTTAAAAAATTGCCCGACTAATCAGGAGTTACATTGACAGGTTTATTAACCGCAGTAATACGTTATTTAAAAAAGAAAATTTTCATATTCAGAGCTTACTTTTGACTTGTGTTTAAGTATAAAGGAATCTCAATCATTCCACTATATATACCCTGTGATTAGACAATAGCAACAAGAATTTAGTAACTGATAAAATTTCATAGCTAAATAGCAAAAATCTCATGTTAATATCACGTTTAATTATGGATTATAAAAAGAAATTAATTAGCTAAAGATTATCGATAAATTTCGTAGCTAATTTCATATTTTTTTAGTAGTGAGTCAGTTATATAACTTATGACCAAGAGATTATATTTGGTTTGATAGTTCTTATACGACATTTGCACAACTTTAAATTAGTTTCAATTGTTTGAAAGTTGTATTAATATATTGAATCGACACTGCATAATACTTGCTTAGATTTTAGACTTTGTTAAACATAGAAAAGACGAGGACAAATAGCTTATTATATTTGAAAAATGTAGTAACGTGATGGATATGTCTACAGTCTACTATCCTTACACGAAACCAAAAGAGCAGGTAAAGTTATTCTCTCTTTCTCCTTAAAATTTTTGCGTATTGGATCTTAATATATACGGATAGAGATTCATCTAATCTTTAAGGGGAAAGTTGTTATAAAAAATAAAAAAAGGATCACACGGTATAATTTGTTAAAGTAAGATAACTTGTGGATAATTAATCATCAACAACTTATAATGAAGTATTATATAAGTAGATAACTTATGATGAAGTCTTTATATGCATACCTTATATAACTGTTATTCTCCCATGAGTATTTTTTTCGAAAAATATTTTTTAAAATATATGAGTATAAATTTTGAAAATTTAACCAATCAGACTATAAGTCTAATAGCATGTTTGACAAAACTTCTAAAATTAGCTTATTTTGAGAAGTTTTTTTTAAAAAAAAATGTTTTTCAAAAAAATACTTCTAATGAAAATCAATTTGTGTTTGACCAATAGATTTAAAAAGCACTTTTGAGCATCAATTGTGTTTGGCCAAACTTTTTAAAAGTGTTTCTAAGTGTATTTTTCTCAAAAGTGCTTTCAGAGAGAAGTTATTTTTTTTAGCTTCTGGAAAACAGTCACTGCTACTCCCTAGAAGCACTTATTTTCTCTCAAAAGATTGGTCAAACACCTTAATTTTTTAAAATTAGCACTTTTGAAAAAAACAAGCACTTTTGGGCCAAAAGTTTTGACAAAAAATTAAATTTAACCAAACATGATATAAGTCCAAACGCAATAATTGTTTCCAATTAAGCCGTATACTTAAGAGTCACATACAGTTTGTTTTAGCAGGAAAATAGTGTCTCCCTGATGTTACGGGCACCGTGGCTTTCTTATCTCTTTCTTCCCCCTGTCTCTCTCTTGCAACTTGTCTTTATTACAATAATAATAAAATATATTACAACCTGCATGGCATTGGATACCATTTGGGAGTTTGGAATTGTACATCAAATCCCACTGCATGTTGATGTTGATATAATTCACTTGCAATTTTAACTACTTTCTAACCCTTAATGTCTCCATCGCCATATTTAGCAGTTAGCACTACTCATTTCTAGTGGTAAAAATTATTTGATATTTATACTAGTAAAAAAAAGTAAGTGTCCGATTGAATAGTTAGGGTGTGTACAAATTAACTTAAACACGACATTTAGGTGTGTCTTTTACATTAAAAAATAACTATGATTACGAAAATCAAGACATCAATCAATCAGATTATTTGATCAAAGTCAAAATTGAGTGACAATAACGGCATTGCTTGACTCTTCACAACTTTTTCAGATAGAGTGGAAAGTTGTTTTTAATTTATACTCAATAAAAAATTTCCTTCTATTTTTATAGGACAAAGTCCATTCATTAGCTAACCCAAAAGTCATATTAAACCTCATTCACACTACCAAACATCCAACACAATCCCCCTAATATTCTTTTGTTTTTCTTTCTGTGGTGTGGCAGCTATACGGAAGGAATGTATGCTGAGACTGACAAGAGCTAACAAATTAGGCAATTCGTCAATTTTCACGAGTACTGGCTCTATTATCCACAATCGCTATCCAAATAATTGCATGAATTACGCCTTCCATTCATTTTACTTCTTCACTTTGAACTTTAGTAGTCGCTTAGAAAATAATAATTGATGTTTAGTGTCTTGGAAAATAATTTGAGAAATAAATAAGTAATGCTAAAAATAAAACATGAATTTTTTTTTTTCTTGATATGTTAAAAATGATAAATAAAAGTGAAAAAATCTATTTTTAAAATAATGAATAAGTAAAAATGAATTGAGAGAGTATATATTATTCAAAGTATCCCATCTATTATGAAAATATGAGATCCTCGTAATATCCTTAAACCAATCTAATCACTCTCTTTCATTTTTAGAAAACAGAACCTTTGTTCAAGTCTTGAAAACTTCAATCTCCGAGAAAAGGTGAGTGGGCTAGGATTGATTTATGGTGTAGAAAATATTTATGCAATTATAGCACATTAAAGTCAACTACCCATAATTTGATACAACAACAATAACACATTTAATATAATCTCACAAAATAAGATCTTAAGAGAGTACGTGTAGACGGACCTTACCCCTATCGAGAAGGTAGAGAAACAACTACAGGTAAATATCCGATGATAAGAATATTAATCATTAATATGGTTAAATAGTAATTAAATTGTTAATATATTAAACTACATCAATAATATAAAAAAATATTGTTGTATATATTTAAATCCAAAGAAATAAATTATTTTATTCCATTAGTTCCAAGTGAGAGAATGCATGGGGGTGAGAATGAAGGATATTTCTAGCTATTAATCAATCATATTTGGAGCATCAATAATAGTTGATGAATGGGGGGAATACTTTTGTTATATATTATATCTAAGAAAAATACAATACTCAAAGCATTGGAAACCCCTAGTTGTGGGCCAAGTGTAGATGCACATATCACAACCTAACATATATTAGAATCCAATGGTTTCCGTTTATGAATGGGAAAAGCGAATTTTTGATCAAAATAAGTCATTATTTAAATCAGTTTACAAGAATAATACATTTTTTTGAAAAATTTCAAAACTAGAATAAACGTATTTTACAATAACGTATTATTTATAATTTTATTCGAAAAAAGTTAACAGAGAAAAAGTTGATGTTTAACATTGTTAAACAGAAATTCGTTACTGTGGATAACGTTTTACCCTTAATACATAACTCCCAGTAACGACTCTCTGTCAAACTCTGTCAATGTACAGAAGTTCACTGAGCATGTCATAAAGTCATAACTCTGAACTACGACTTAAGGCTAAAACGTTATTGATAATAACGACTTGAAAGATTACATTTTGACATTAAAATGCGACTTACAGTAACGGCGCACTGCTAAAGTTTCTTCCTCGTGCTTTCTTAACTAACCACAAATGATTATAAAAAATAATGCATCATACGAATGTTTAACAATTTTTAGCAAGCCTTCTTCTTTGTGTGGTTCTTGTTCTAACATTCACAAAAATTAATGTGTAATTTAATTAAGTCAGTTAATATGTTGTGATGTCTTAAAAAGACAACAGTTTTTAAATTATTATTTTGTTGTATTGATTATAATAAATATCTTATTTTTGTGTGAGGAGTAAATTTGACCAATTTTATTCCCAAAATTGGCAAATTCCGTCCTGATTTGGTCAACCTAAGTTTAGTACTTTGACTACACCTAGCCAAGAAGTATATGTTTGATTGAGTATTTGGTTTAAGTAAAGACGTATGTAATTATCACTAACATCTTATAAAACGTGCGAGTTATAAAATAATAAAAAAATTTACAAATTTGCAAGTTTAACTGTCCGTGACTTAATTCTTTAAAGTCGTTACTGCCAATAACGTTTTAGCCTTAACTCGTAATTCAGAGTTACGACTTTATGACATGTCAGTCAACTTTCGTACAATGACAGAGTTTGACAGAGAATCGTTACTGGGAGTTACGTATTAAGAATAAAACGTTACCCACAATAATGAATTTCTGTTTAACAGTGTTAAACATCAATTTTTTTGAATAAAATTATACCTAATACGTTACTGTGAAATACGTTTATTCTATTTTTGAAAATTTTCAAAAAACCCTATTATTCTTATAAATTGGTTTAAATAATGACTATTTTGGTCAAATAGCCGGGAAAAGCCCAACCATATTTTTGAACTATTTGAGCATAGTTCTTCCACGCAATTAATCATGCTTTTGACTAGAAGATAAAACTTTTTCATTATTCTTGAATTGTGGTTCATAACTTAGATATTTTCCATGCCATGACATTTATATGTAAATGTCATTTAGTTTCAATCTAAAAGTGTATTTATCAAGCGGTTAATGGCTTTTGTATTGGACAATCTTGATTTCAAAAATGTTGAAATTTTCGCCTATTGTCCCTTTTTGACACAGTTATTTAATGAATGACCATCTATTTTTGTGTATCATATAAACCACATATTGAAAATTTTATGAGAAAACATTAGATCACGATCTAAAACTTTATAAGTATTGCAGAGTTAGATGATGGCCTAGTATTTTCTCTGTAAGATTGAACAATATATGAGTAAATATCAAACTCAAACCTAACGTTGTCCGAAAGGGTAAATCCTATTATATTTGCACAGTGATTTGTAAGAATAATCTTGAAAGCAAATGATCTTAAACTTATGATATGGGCAAAACTTCACACTTCACAAGTTTTAACTTTTTGACCTTCTTCGAAGTTTTTTCACAAGGGGCAAAAGTTCGACACGATTTTTAAGGTCATTAGGTGTAATTTCCTGAAAGACCTGCGACCAGATAGAATTGGACTTTGATTTGATGGCAGTCTAGTCCAGCCCATTTAAGCAATTATTTGGACAATCTTGACATAAAAAATGGTTGGCATGAATATACTTGACCAAATAGGTTTGGGCCCATGTCTTGATGGTAGTCTACTCCAGTCCATTTAGGTAATATTTATTTTTGCGTTTTTGAAAAATTTGAAGCTGTGTTTGAATATTTTATTGCTTATTTGGGGTTCTGATGAAAAATACCATTGAGGTTATACATCAAGTACATATATAATTTTGCTCCGATAAAAGTGCACGTGCAATTCAGCTTTGAAAAAATTCACTAAAACTGATTTTTTCTCTACCGTTAACTTGACGTCTTCGTCACCTGAAAAATAAGACCAAAAACTTGACTTTACTAAACAAACGCTTTTTGCACAAAGAAAAGTAAAGGGAATGAGTCAATTACTTGATTTATAAAACTTTGGAAGAACTAGGCTAAAAAATTGAATAAATTTCACATAATTTTAAATTGGACATGTAACCCTTTTAACCTCAGTTTTCTTAATCCCTTTGGCCAAAATGAGGTCATTTCCAGAATGTTCCAATAGGTCAAAATATCTTCAACTATTATGGATTGTGGCACCTTTCTTTTTTCTTTTTTCTTTTTTAAAAATGAAAAAAATGATTAGATAAGACATGACGCAACTTCAGCTTATTGGGGACATGATCTTAAATAGAAATTTATAGAGGGCACGAATTAGGGTAGAAGGTTAGCTAAATAGTTGATTGTTATCTTGCTTATTCTTCTTTACTATTAGCCATACTATGAGTTGAATTTCTCTTCTTGTCCTTTAAGTTTGGTTATTAGTTGTGTTTTCTATACTTCGATTATCATTGTATCCTGTTATGGCTACTGTTTAGGATGATTTTTCATGTTGTCTATAGTATTTGTCATGACTGCTAATTCTCGATTTCTCGTTATTTCTTTCTCTATACTGCTTTGGACTATTTTTTGCTTGAGACGAGGATTTATCAAAAACATCTCTATCTTTGAAGTAGTGATATAGTCTGCATACACTCTACAGACTTTACTTTATGGGATTACACCGAATATATTGTTATAATTGTTGTTTCAAAAATGAAAAGATGACTCCGTTAGTATTCTATAAAAAATTGAAAATGAATAAATTCAATCCAAGTCCCTTTCATATTTTGATGTTATTATCTTCTCAAAGTTACTTAAACCTCATTGACTAGATAATTAACTCATTCTTCATTACCAAAAGTTGATTAAAAACTGACACGACCACTCTAAATTGACAAAAAGAAAAAGACATTTGCCAACAAACAAGAAACATTCCTATATCCCATTATCCAAAATTGATTTAAAATTGAAAAGAAAAAAAAACAGAAGGATTAAAGCACAAACAAGCGGACAGGTGCTAATTATAATTCGTCAGCTTTCCTTTGTTTCCTTGCAAATAAATTATATTTATTAATCCGTTAAATACTAATAATCAACTGTTTAACTGGCACAAAAAAAGTTTCTTCTTCTTTTCAAAAGAAGCTCAATTTCCACACAACAGATCTTAAATAATCTCTCTCTCAATAATTCTTCTACGGCGGTGAACAGTCATCGGAATGTCTCCAAAGCCATCGGAAAATGGAATCTACGGCGACGATGAGAGGGAAGAAGAAGAAGAAGAAGAAGAAGTAGATTCTGAAGAGGAAGAGGAGGAGGCGGAAGAAGAAGAAGAGGATGAGCCGAGGTTGAAGTATCAGAGAATGGGTGCAAATGTACCGTCGCTTCTGTCCAGTGATGCTGCCACGTGTATTGCTGTCGCTGAACGAATGATCGCTCTTGGTACACATGGTGGAGCTGTTCACATTCTCGATTTCCTTGGTAATCAGGTGATTAATTCTTCTCCTCAATTGAATTTTGAGTTCACGAGTCACAAATTGAAGTTAATGTTACTCTATGAATTTATTTCAATTTCTATAAAGTATTGAACAGTCGTCATCTACAACATCATTTCTCTGTAATATTTAGCTTCTAGTGAGTTTTTTTGCTTTACTTTCATTCAGTCTGTTTGTGATTTGATAGTCTAGCATATTTTTATTGGATAATTTCGTGTTGTTAAGGCACTAATTAGGTTCAGGGTAGGGATTTCATAGGGAAGTCTATCTGAACAATACACCAGGAGGCCTAGAGAATGACAGAAACTTCTTTGATGGTTGACTTTTCCAAAACACTCTTTAGAGTGTGTACTGCATAAAATTTTACAGCTCAGATTTTTATTACCCAAATTATAAGCTCTTGGATGAGCCAGGACAATTCAATTTTTTTTTAAAAATGGTCCTGTGAAAAAGTACTGCCACAGCCTAATGTTACTCTAGAGACTTTGTAGTCACTAGATAGGTTGCAGCTGGATGCATCATTGTGTATCTAGGGAAGTAACAAAATCTGCTTTCTCCTAAAGTGTTGTTGCCTTCAAAGTAGTTCTCGCTATTAGAAAGTTCGAGTTGTCTAGTTAAATCACATTTTAGTAGCAGATTTAGTTTGGAGAGCTGAGGACTGTCACAGGGAGACCTTAAGGAACCTGTTTTGAGGTGTGGTAGTTGTCAACTTGTCGTTGTTTTATGGACAAATTTCGTTCTTGATTCCCCGTTTGCAAATGCTTAAATCATTTCAGTGATCATCTCAGTGCTGTCAGAGCCATTAGAAAAAAGTGAGAATAGTGATTACGAAAAGAAAAAAACTTTGGTCAGATTGGCGTAAGGTTGTCACTTGTCACCAGTATAGAAACTACATGTCTCTACCAATATTGTACAGGCTTCTAGACCATATGTAAAGAAAAAAGAAGGAATAAAAGCTTATTTTGCAAGTGTTGGTTAACATCATATAATTCGGTTTCATATATAGGAGGTTTTGAGCTACTTGAAAAAAGAAAAGCTTCCTATTTCTTACACTATGTTATCAACAATAACATATATCACTAAGATTATTCTGTAAAATATGTTAAATGACTTTCCTGACTTTCAAAGAAAGCTTTTTGCTCAGTCTAGCTTGATATTATATCATAAAGCAAATAGGTAGTACAGCTTCTAAAATCATCATCTTGTAGGTTTATCCAAAAGATATCCTAGAATGTTCTTTATCATCTATGTTTGCGATGAGCTTCCTTTTCTTTGGTTTAAGATTTCCTAAATCAAGAATTCACTTGTTTTTGTTTATATGTTTTGCAACTTTAATTACTTCAGGTTAAGGAGTTTGCTGCTCACACTGCTGCTGTCAATGACCTTAGCTTTGATACAGAAGGAGAATACGTCGGTAGCTGCTCAGATGATGGCTCTGTTGTAATAAATAGTCTTTTTACTGATGAGAGGATGAAATTTGAGTATCACCGACCAATGAAGGCCATTGCTCTAGACCCAGACTATGCAAGAAAATCTTCCAGAAGATTTGTTACTGGTGGTTTGGCAGGTCATTTGTATTTAAATGTTAAGAAGTGGCTAGGCTATCGTGACCAGGTTTGTTGTATACTTTTTTTGTGGTAATTATTTACCTGCACTTTTCTATATTGGAAAAATTGAAAATATCTGGGGAGTCTTCTGATTGTTCCTAGTGTACTTCTATTTGGCAGGTTTTGCACTCTGGTGAAGGTCCAATTCATGCGGTGAAGTGGAGAACTAGCCTCGTTGCCTGGGCGAATGATACAGGAGTTAAAGTCTATGATGCTGCCAATGATCAGCGTATAACATTCATTGAAAGACCTCGTGGGATTCCACGCCCTGAACTGCTGCTCCCACATATTGTTTGGCAGGTTGGCTTTATAACTCTTGTGCAGCTTATGATCACCGACCATATCTATAGATTGTACTCATATTTGAGTTATACGTATTTCTTACTTAGAAGAGATCAAGAAATGTGAAATGCAATTTAGTGCTGATACTTTGTGTAGGCTTTTCCTACGTATTTTGAAAGAAGAATAAGATTATAGTGGTACTCTTAATCTTTTTCTGAATAAGAAAGAACGTAGTTGTACTCTTTTGGGTCTCAGTTATCATGCGTCTTACGTTTGATATTCTGGACATTCTCTTGTTTTACGATGACATTCAGGATGACAGTCTTTTAGTCATTGGTTGGGGAACCTCCGTGAAAATCGCATTGATAAGAACGACTCAAAGCAAAGGCGTGAATGGGACTTACAACCATATGCCTATGTCTAGTCTGAATCAGGTGGATATAGTGGCATCTTTTCAAACCAGCTATTTCATTTCAGGAATTGCTCCCTTTGGTGATTCTTTGGTTATTCTAGCTTATATTCCGGGTGAAGAAGATGGAGAGAAAGACTTCAGCAGCACTATTCCCTCCAGACAGGTAATTGCTTCGCTTTCTGCTTTTTGACCCTGAACTTGACTCGCGGATCAAATTGCTTTATACTTGGCCCTTTTTCCTATATGGATCAATCTTATTGCTTGCTCTACTTAATATTTGGTGAAATGCTCTCATGTGCTCAACATGTATGTGTAGTACAGATAGTGACGAAGGTGCTGTTACACTACTTCTGTGTACCTGTAATTTCCTTTATTGAGTTTTCAACTACAAGTACTGTTGTCGACTTGGCTAAAAACTTGAGGAACAGAATGTGATATTTTAAGCAATTCGTAATTTTCTTTGGCATCTTCTGTTATGGTAAGATTCACTATTTACAAATTGAGCATTTTGGAATCCATTTCTCAATTCGAAAACTGTAACTCCAACCTAATTTTCATAAAAAGACAGTTTTAGCAATTTAACTCTCAACTTTCAAAACCAAAAAAATAAAAGTGAAAAGAGGATTGGATTAAGTTGATAGGGGTCAGGGTGGGTGAAGTTTTCTGGTGGAAGGGTTGGACTGGGTGGGAGCATCTGCACTGAAGAGGGGTCTCCTTAGTGTGAAGGCTAATCTAGTTCACATGCAGCTCAGTTTGGTAAGAATTCTTGCTTCTCAAAACGAAAATGGGTTATGTATACACTTTTTGTTTACTTGGAAGAAAAACTTACTGGGTTTCACTTCAATGCATAGATTGATGGAAGTTACGAGTATATTAGAGTGTCAAAATTAAATAATAAAAATAGAGGAAAGTGCATTCAACTACCCTAGCCTTGTGTACCTTAGCCATCTTAATAGTCATGTCTGCAGTGTTCTAACACCTGAAACCATATGTGAATGAATGATTATATGACATTCTGTTCCTTCACTTGCATATGGATTTTCTTGAAGAGTTGAGGGCATTTTGCTGAACTTCAAGTTTTGCACGCTAGATGCTATGAACGGGTATTTGATCAATTTTTTATTGTAATAGTTGCTGGAATTTTTGAAATATAGGGAAATGCCCAAAGACCAGAAGTGCGAGTTGTGACATGGAATAATGATGAACTCGCAACGGACGCCCTTCCTGTACACGGCTTTGAGCATTACAAGGCCAAAGACTATTCGCTGGCTCATGCTCCATTCTCTGGTACTGTTTGTTTGACTGTAGCTATTTCCTCGATTTCGTCTTCCTCTTCACATGTGCTTGCGATGAGAGTTTTTATGGGACAAGGTAACATGTCCAAATGATTGTAGGTAGCAGCTATGCAGGAGGTCAGTGGGCTGCTGGTGATGAACCCTTGTACTATATTGTGTCCCCAAAGGATGTGGTTATTGCAAAACCAAGGTGGGTAAGCTCTTTTTGTTTGTTCATATGGTTTTGAAGTTTTTATTACATACATTATTATTATGTTTTATTTTCATTAAGGTAAAGTGGTATTTTCTTAGGGGAATTTTTTCGTTTCATATCCTTCATTTTCTTGAATAGAATAGATAATTTATTAATAAAGTAAATGTTATAAAGTATGGAAAAGGGAGGACAAGATTTCCTCAGTCAACATAACATGCAATGATTTGTACTTCTGACCATATGATCACACCTATAGTTTCTCAATGTCCAATAAATGAAGACATTCCTTAGCTAAGTCAGATATACCCTTAAGAGGCCTATTTTGCCTTAACAGAAAATTATTCTTGACTATCCGGACTGTGTAACTTGCATACTTTCAGTTCATGCATCCGATTATTCTTATAAAGTACAACAACATACCCAGCGTATTCCCACAAAGTGGGGTCTGGGGAGGGTAGAATGTACGCGGACCGTACCTTTACCTCCTAGGTGAAGTAAAGAGGCTCTTTCTGTATTACTTTATAAAGTGCATACTTTATTTTAGTCACTTATAAGTTGAGTTGCAGTTTTCACAAAAGATAGCCATTTTGCTATAAACGAAACCAAATTTTCCAATCCCAGACTTCCACTTTGGCATTACAAACTAACTCCCAACTCAATTATGTAGTTCCTCCATAAAATATGATACCCTTCCCAAAGAAAGTCACCAATATCACACTTTAGTACAGTGGGATGCTATAAGTACATAAATGAATGAGCTCGAAAGTGAAGATGTCCCTTCCAATTTACATTAAGTGTCTTTGTTGTTTTTCCTTTAACAACCACTTATTAGCACTTACTAGCTCTTAATAGGTCTGAATTATTCAAATCTTATACCGAGTCTCAAATTCATTAAAACATTTGCTTAAAAATTTCGGAATGTAATATTTTACCAATTTTCTATTTATTATCACTGCACAACCACCTCAACAACCTCCCACCTCTATTACCAGCCTCCACCACACAACCACGTCTACCACCCACCACCACACCTCTACCTCTACCATCGACCACCAACCACCTCCAGAGTCCACCTGCACCAACTATCACCGCTAACCGCCTCTGCCACCACCACCAACCAACCACACCCACTGCTAGCCATCAACATATATCTATCACCTCTGTGTACCATCATACAACCACCACTGTCAGCCTCCTCTGCCAACTAAGATCACCACCAGCCACCAACTTACGACCATACCACCACCATAATCAGTTGCGACCACCTCTAGCTTTCTAGAGTGATTCATCAAAGAAACAATTTGTAACACCATTTAAACTAATATTTTCTTTTATATTTCGTTAATATAATATTTAGTATTAATTTGTTTGATTTTCTGTATTTATTAGTTTTTAAATAAAGATAAATTATACACATTCATATGCTAAAAAGCAATCACCCTTAATTATTCGGTGTTCAAATCTAAATATCGTATCTTAATAATCATTAGTGTATTCAAATTCAAACATCTTAATAAAAACAAACGTAGCCTTACTCGTGTTAATGGTCGACCCAAATTTAACAATACAGATTCTCTGAAGGCTTAGGGGTCGTTTGGTTCAAGGGATAAAGAAAAATAAATCCGGGATGGAATGTGGGATTATTTAGTCTCGTGTTTGGTTGGGTCTTTGTTTCCGATATTAACAATCTAAGTATTAATTATACCACAATTTTGGTATTATTTTTTTACCACATCCAATGCGGGATAACAATCCTGGGATAAACAATCAAATGCCAAAATTGCCCTTCTCCAAAGCTTCTCTTCCAGAGTTCTTTAAGAAGACCAAGGTTCTTCATCCCAAAAAAAAGGCCAAGGTTAAAATTGGAAAGAAAAGTTTATCCAAGTTTATCTACTATAAAACCAAATGTATGTTATTTATTATACTCCATGTATCCAATTTTTAATCAAATGAACCAAATATCTACAAAAAAAAGTATATCCACTAAATAAACTCATTACTATTTAGTCCCTATATTATAATGCCCACATTATAACCCCGTTGTTTGCGAACCAAACGACTCCTTAGAGTGTTGGCAAACTCGATACCTATCTTTTGATCCCTTTTTGTCTTTTAATCGGGATCAATCTATCCCTGAACACATCAGGATCTTATATTGTTGATATATATTGGGAGATGATAAAATGTTAAAGCTAATAATATTGAAATGATAATATGTTAAAGCTAACCAAGACTGAAACATAGGAAAATACTGGCAATCATAGTAGAGTGTGTTTGTACAGTGTCTTAAGTTGATTTTTTTTGGTTCACATCTAAATTTTACTTATAAAGATTCCTTTCAGATTTAAATATCCAGAGGAAAGTAGTATTTTTACTAAGGTAAGGTTCTTAGTTTGATTAATTTGCATCCAAGCTCCAGATCCTTGCTACAGTAATTTGTTCAGGCTTCTAATTTAAACAAAAGCCGAGAATGAAATCATGTTCATTACTTACTTTGAATGTGCTACTAGAAATATATGATTTTGTATCTGTTTCTGTAGATGGATGTCAAATCTGTAACAACTCTTCTATCCAAAAAAATGGAAACCCCTCCCTCTTTCCAGATATAGGAATGCGGATTGGCAAATGTTGTCATTTTAATATGTGCTTATATTCTGAGTTGGTTGTTAGGGATGCAGAGGATCACATTAATTGGCTTCTCCAGCATGGATGGCATGAGAAAGCTTTAGAAGCGGTTGAAGCCAATCAGGGTCAGAGTGAACTACTTGATGAGGTATTGAATTTGAATTTGGTTTCTAATCCTCAAGGGTGTAATGTTAACATAAGTTCAGCTGAATGTAAGGCTAATTTCCTGCTATGATGGTCTATATAGCTCTCAACTGCTTCTCTTGTATTTATGCATAAAAGGATTGGGAAGTTTCGGGGGAAGGATTCTTTTTCCTTGCTTGCATGCTTTTTTTATAAGATGGTTAAATTGACTCAGAAAATTGCAGTCTACTTGTGTGCACTCAATCAGTTCGAGTACCAGTGGCAATGGGTTGGGATTCCCAGCTCTCCACTGTCTTCTCCTATTAGTTCAGTATTAGAAAGATTAAGAAAAACATTTATGGTGATCATGATTTGATATCAAAGGGTATAGTTGTTTGGTGGTTATACTCAATTAAAACCATGTATGTAATGAGTGTAAATGGCTACCCAGCTATAACACTTAAGAAATTATTAACTACCCAAAACTCTTAACTGAGTGGTTGATTGGGAAGTCATTGGATTTGCACTGAAGTCCACCACTGCGGTATTTAATGGAGATAAATCATGCTTCACGAGGATTCATTTAGGAAGTTGCTCAATTTTGGCATGAAAAGAAATGAAGTGGTTCATTCCACAAAATAGAAAGCTTTTTTACGAGGTACAATTAGTAATTTCTCTTTATTTGATTTGTTACAAAATTGACCATAGATCAATTCCCTTTAATTGGGGGGTTATTGACTACACTATGAGCTTCACGTTACTCTTTCCAAGTGGCATGTCAGGTCCAGGACATCCTAATTGGATTGACAGGTCGTCAATTTCAATGTCTACAGATAATTTCTATGTCAAGAAAATTCTTGATCTTCCCATTTCCATTTTTTATGTGATTAAATTTTGCGTAACCAATTACAAATCTCAGTGTGGTTTGTTTCTCTCTCAATCAGGTTGGTTCAAGATACCTTGATCATTTGATTGTTGAAAGAAAATATGCTGAAGCGGCATCTTTGTGTCCAAAGTTGTTGCGAGGATCAGCTTCTGCATGGGAAAGGTATTTAATGTTGTTAAAATCACAATCTTTAGGAAGTATACTTGTGGTAATTTGATTGGATATTGTACTAGATGGGTTTTCCACTTTGCACATCTCCGGCAGCTTCCAGTTTTGGTTCCATATATCCCTACTGAAAATCCAAGATTACGTGATACGGCTTATGAGGTCTGTACTTTACTGTGATGGTTCTTTCACTTCTTGGTATGACTTTCTCTTTCGCAGCTAAAGAAACTCAACTGGTGAAGTATCTGTTGTGATTTAGGTAGCTCTTGTTGCTTTGGCGACAAATCCGTCTTTCCACAAGGATCTGTTATCAACAGTCAAATCTTGGCCACCTTGCATTTATTCTAAAACGCCTGTTTTCTCCGCTATTGAACCTCAGATTAATACCTCATCTATGACTGATCCACTCAGAGAGGTAAGTGCGTAGAGGTTCCTGTCTATGACTTATATGCAAAATGTTTTTTGGTATATTCACTCAATGTGCTAGTTATACAATGTAGGCGCTAGCTGAGTTATATGTAATTGATGGACAACACGATAAGGCTTTTGCTCTTTATGCTGATGTAAGTTCCATTCCACTTATAACAATCATCTTGATGTACTAAAGTGCATCACTCTAAAAAGGGGTGTGGTTCTGTGTTTTAACTTTGATTTTTTATTTTGTTTTTTTATTCCATGACGTTTTCAGCTTATGAAACCAGATCTATTTGACTTCATCGAAAAGCATAATTTGCATGATGCTGTTCGTGAAAAGGTATGGTTTTATGCTGGACTGGCTGAAGTTATTAACACGATTCATGCTTTGAGAGTGATGTAATTCAGCTCAACTCGAATTTATTTGGAGTACAAAGTCTAATTCTTTTTCCTTTTGTTATTTACTTTCTTCTTCAAAAGTAGGTCAGTTACCATCTTACTATTTTGTAGAAAAAATAAGCCCCTTTTTTGTATATTTGGTCTCATTTGGAAAATTCAGCACTAATTCCTCAACTTATCAGTCTTAGTTCACTTGACATGGATTGATAGGTAGTCCAACTAATGATGATCGACTGCAAGCGTGCGGTACTGTTGTTAATCCAGCAGCGTGACTTAATACCGCCATCTGAAGTGGTATCACAGCTTATTGCTGCAAGGGATAAGTGTGATTACCGATACTTTTTGCATCTCTATCTTCATTCACTATTTGAAGCAAATCCCCATGCTGGAAAGGATTACCATGACATGCAGGTTTGTATAAATTGACTTTAAAAGTGTTGACTCGAAACTTGAAAAGGTCTTGAGGTAAAATTATCTGATTTGAGTGGATATATATATCTTTTCTGGTGCTAGTTTGGGCCTGTTTTTATTGTTACCTGACAGTAGAGACGGTGTCTTTGTAAAATTATTTAGGTGGGCATATTCTATAATACTACTTGACATATTTGTCTCTTAACTTTTAAAACTATAATTTAGAATAACTTTACAAATCATTACCCGGGAACCTCAAGCCATTGGCAAACTTTAAATTGTTTAAATCATTCCATATATGGTACATTTAGCAATTTGGATCTATTCAATTAAAAAAAATATATAGCTGCTAGTTTTGATATCATTCTTCCAGCGTGGCTTCTTTATCAATATTTATACGAGCCTTAAGTAGCTCAAACAGAAGCTACTGTATATGCTATGGTTACCTACTCACTCAATTAGTAGTTTAAGTGGGTGTTTGGATTGGCTTATTTTTAAGTTCTTTTGGCTTTTAAGCACTTTTTTATTTTGGAGGTGTTTGACAAAGACAAAAAAAAACACTTTTTTAGGCTTAAAAAGTACAAAAAAAAAAATTAAAAGCCAAAAGCTGTTTTCTACCTATTTTGACTTTTAGCTTTTAGCTTATAAGTCACTTAAAAGAAGCCAACCCAAACACCCCAATGAAAACAATTGTCTACCCCTGTTCCATATTTTTATGTCTGGTGTTGAATTGAATTCTCATCCCATACTACAAAAGATAAGATCCAACCACATTTTACGTTAAGGTTCCAACAGTTTGATTTTCTGATCTTTTGGTTGACTTAAGTATCTGTAACCAATGAGGCTAAAAACAAATCAGCTGTCCTTTATGAGCTTACAAGAGAGAATATTTAACTGTAACCTCCAAGAAAATATGACGCTGGGAAAGGCAACATGAGTTCTTTACTGTGTCTTTCCTTGCTATTTTCACGTATTCTCTAAAATGTATATACATCTAATCTTGGTGTGGATGCTCCAACATGTTTTTCAAAATTGAAATCCCTTTATGGTATTTCCTATATTGTCCATAATTTGATAGTTCTTGTTATGACTTCCATAGGTTGAGCTGTATGCTGACTATGATCCTAAGATGCTGCTTACCTTTCTTAGAAGCAGCCAGCATTATACATTGGAGAAGGTTTGTGAAAATGAATGGCTGACAATCTCAATCTGTGCTTGGTTGGTCTTTCTTATTTTATTTATACGCATATTCACCTTGTTACAGAAAAATTTGTCAGGCTTATGAAATCTGTGTGAAGAAAGATTTACTGAAAGAGCAAGTTTTCATCCTTGGAAGAATGGGGAACGCAAAACAAGCGCTTGCTGTTATCATTAATAGGTTAGGAGATATAGAAGAGGTACTTGAACCTAATTTTATGATCTTCATCTTACTTTCAAATTTGGTGATGAGACAAGCCTCATAACTAAATGCATGCAGGCCATAGAATTTGTAAGCACGCAACAAGATGATGAACTCTGGGAAGAACTGATAAAGCAAAGTTTTCATAAGCCTGAAATGGTAAAGTTCATCACTTTCTTTTTATCCAGCTACACTATTTTTTATGTTTTGGATTAAGTTTCCTTTTCTATATTTCATCTTATTTTTTACAGGTTGGTGTATTATTAGAGCATACTGTAGGGAATCTTGATCCCTTATACATTGTCAATATGTTGCCCAATGACCTGGAGATACCTCGGTAAGTAAGTTAGGGAAACGCACTCTTCTGTTTTAATCTGCAAATTGGTCGTTGCTTTCTACAAAATTGCATGCAATACATCTCTGTACTTATATGAAAAATGAGTTGCATAGGGCTAGGATATTTTGTAATTCCGAGTGCTATTTGTTTATTTGGATTTCATTTACAGCTAACAACCTGAATGTAATTGCAATATTGCTCTCATTTGCAGTCTGAGGGATCGTCTGGTCAAGATTGTGACAGACTACAGGACAGAGACTTCTCTTAGACATGGGTGCAATGATATACTCAAGGTACATTATTTTATTTATCTACCATCCCTGGTATCCTGTGGAAGATTCGCATAGTCTTTGAAGTTGTACAGGGGAAGTTATTTAACAAATTGTGTTTGACTGCCAGGCTGATTGCGTGAATTTGTTAGTTAAATATTACAAAGAAGCGAAGCGCGCTGTTTGCTTGAGTGATGAAGTAGATGATGCATCTTCCCGCAGGAGTGAGAAGAGTGCTTCTCATCTGGGAGAGAGAATAATGAGCATGAAATCCGTGGAGGTTAAGTCTAAAACCAGGGGAGGTGGAAGGTGTTGCATATGTTTTGATCCGTTTTCTATACTGAATGTATCAATCATCGCATTCTTTTGTTGTCATGCCTATCATACAACATGTCTTATGGAGTCCACCATTTCCATTGGTGGCAATAAAGAGGCAGGAGTTGCTGCCCAGAGGACTGTCTCGTATGATGAATATGATAATGGTGTTAACGATGATTATGAGGATGAGGACGAGGAAGAGGATGCCTCTTCAGGTGCCCCACGGATGCGTTGTATTTTGTGTACCACAGCTGCAGGTTAAATATCTGCTAATTTTGTGTTTGTAACATAGTTGTGCGTGGTGTGTGCATATATGATGAGCTTGTGCAATTTAGACACTAGCTTCTTCTTGTTCTGTGGTCTGTAGCTTTAGTAATTTGTACTATATTTATTGTTGAGTTCCTTTCCCCTGCTCAATTCCCTAAGATCTCCTGTACTAGTGTTTTTCTTTTCGGGGGAAATTGACTGGTGCTCAAATTATTACCACCAATAAATGTTCCTCTTTTTGTGGATATTTTGTCCTGCGATAAGCTGTGAAAGGAAGCTTTGTTAATCAGGAAGCAATAAGAAATACTCCCTCCGTCCATCTTTACTTGTCAACTATACTAAAAATAGATGTCCAACAATACTTGTTCAATTTATGAAATCAGTCATTTCCCTATTACATTTTTCAAGACATTGTATTTATTATATTCAAAGGGTGATATGGTAAAATTAATCTTCTATTTATAATTTCTTAAGAAGTGTGCAAAGTTAATAGTGGACAAGTAACTAGGGATGGACAATGATGCGGGCGATGCGCGCCGTATATAGCATTTTTTTTGTTTTCAACCTGCCCCGCATATTATTTTAACAAGGGATGCAAATTCATTAAACAATTAAAACAGGGAATTAATTTTTTTTTAAAAAATAAATATATCCACAAATAAAATCCTACAGTTTAAAATTTTCAAGAACAGTCCACGTTTGCAATATTCTAAAATCACTTGAAAAATGTTTTTCTTTACTCTCTTTTATATATTTTTCGGAAACATTCTTTTTTCACACTCTGTAATCTATGCCTCAAGAAACAGTTTACTGAATACAACAATTATAGATATGGTTTCACCATTTCATAGCATCGCACAAATTTCAAGCAATTTGATGCAATGAAATTTAAAAATTAAGAGTTATTCGAACGGGGAAAGTGAATGTAAAGTGCTTGAAAAAGGAAGCAATAAGAAGATGATAATTTATCCAGATTTGAATTTATTTGATACTTTTCACATTCGAATAACTCTAATTTTTAAATTTCATTGCATTGAATTGCTTGAAATTTGTGTGATGCTATGAAATGGTGAAGCCATATCTATAATTGTTGTATTCAGTAAAATGTTTCTTGGGGCATAGATCACAGGGTGTGAGAAAAAGGACGAAGTTGAAAGAAGAATGTATTTGCCTAATGAACGTAAAGAAATATATAAAAGAGACATAAAGAAAAACAGTTTTTGAGTGATTTTAGAATATTGCAAACGTGGGACTGTTCTTGGAAGTTTTAAAACTGTAGTATTTTATTTGTGGATATAGTTTTTAAAAAAAATTAATCTCCTGTTTTAGTTGTTTAATGAAACTGTATCCCTTGTTATAGTTGTTTACTGATTCAAGTTTCATTGCATGAACAAAAGGAAGAAGTTGAGTTATTTTAGGATTGTGCAAACATAGGTAATTAATGGGAAGTTTATCTGTGATTTTCTTTTTAAATAAATAATAATTAAATCCCCTGTTTTATTAATTTGCTTACTGAATATGTTTCAAGCGTAATTTTTTTTAAAAAAAAAATCATTCTCAAGTAGGTGGTTATTAAATCAGTTCCCTCTTTTAATTGGTTAATAATTAATAGATTTAATTTTCATATGAAAGTATTAATTTCTTTTAATTAAACTGAAATTTTGTGGCGCTTATACTTGGCAACACCGGAGGCTTTTGTCTCTCCTATTATATATAGATATAGATTTTATTTTCCTTTTTAACTAAGTTTTAAAAAATAAAATTTATACAATTCTTCTTTTTATTCGTTAGCTCCCTTCATTGGTATATCACCACTAAAAAGTCAATATTAACAAGAAACTATCAGTGATTTTGGAAGTTCAATGAACTCCAAGTAGTTTCTAAAAAAGTGGTTTTGGGGTTTTTTTTTGAGTTAGGGTTTGGTTTGGGGTGGGGAGGGGGGAGAGATCTAACAACAACATATCCAGTATAATTTCACAAAGTGAGTGTGAGAATGATAAAATATACGCACATCTCACCTCTACCTCAAAGGTAGATAGGCTATTTCCGAGGGGGCGGAAGCCGGGAAGGAAAATATTTTAACTTTGTAAAACCTCTCCTTTTATGTATGCCAATAACCATATTTCTTTAGCAGTGTGTGTTTGTGAGTTAGTGGGAAATTGTGATAAGGGATGTGCACTTAATTAACTTCCATCTTGCGTCACTTATTTTCAATATTTTTTAAAAAAAATTAAAATATTTCTTGGGGATAAGGGACGTGCATGCATATAACTTCCAGCGAAAGAAAAAAAAACTACCATGTTTCATCATTTATCTTTCAAAATATCTATTTGTTTAATTTAAAAGAACTTCAACTCTAACAATTTATCTTCTAATCTAAATATTTTAATTTAAATTCAACATTATAACCACACGTTTAAAACTAGGGAGTTAATTTATATCTGTACATGAATTTAAAATTTATCCTATCTTCCCATTCAAATGTAACTTTTTTTAAAAAGATCAAGTTTTTTTAGAAAAAAAACCCACGCCATGTTTCCTTTTCTTTTAAAACTGAAAATGCTTTTAAATTTCATCATCTACATTTTTCCCACTTGGCAATTTTTTAATTATAAAATTGTAAAATATTAAAGTAACTATCAAAATTTGAATTTTAAAAAAAATCAACTGTACCAAATATACGACCCCTCGTAGTCTCAGACACCTATTCCAAGGAAGCAACAGAAGTTTGAATTCCCTTAGGTAGGCCACTAGAAAAAGAAGTTTATCATGGAGAGTTTCATAAAAACATTAGTACGAGTTTTTACAAAAAGGTCTTTCCTATATTGACAAGTTCTAGAGACATGCACCCACAAGCCAAGCCAAGCCAAGCCAATGGTACTCTCTTTAATATAGAAGAGGAGTTATTCAAAGAGGAAGCAAATCCATCAGTAAGAAAAAGGCAAAAAGAATCTGTACAAAATAGATAGAAAACAGAATAGGAATTCGAATTCCTATCATGGAGAATTCTATCACCAGCCTTGGTTAAAAGACCCTACTATATTGACAAGTTTTAGGGACAAATGCACCCACACTAGTCTAGCCTAGCCAAGAGGGAACAAATCCATCACTGAACGAGTAAAAAAGGAAAGAAAGATGGAATTCAAATTCCCTTAAGAGGAATTCCATAGAAGCATGATCCCATATTATTGACAAACACTTACTAGCCAAACCAAGAGGGAACATATCCGTCACTGGACCACAAATCCATATGAACAAGTTAAAGGACTATCCTAATCATATTTCTGATAAACTTAGCTACTTGCATATTATAGAATACTGAATGTATGAAAAAAGAACAAGATAATTTCGAATGCAAATTTTCTTCAAACAAACGATAGAAAGGCACGCAAACACTCGTAGGCATATAAACCTCCGACAGAAACTTGGAAAGCCAAAGGAAATATACTGAAAATAGGTATATATATAATTGAACTTATACCGTCTGCTGTGACCATAAATGTTTTTTGGTACACAACATACAGGTTTGCATAAACATGTATGTGATCTGTATCAAACCCACAGACCAAAAAAAAAACTGATAATATAATTAATATAATCAGACTTCTTGCGCATGGCAATCTGTTGTAATTAACTTAATCCAAAAGAACACTCCTACACAATTCAACGATCAAAAGATCAGGGAACTGTTCAGCAGTAAAACATGACACTAGCCACATTCGGATGAATCTTAGGAAGTGGCTTGATTTCTGCCGCCACCTGCTCCCTGGTTGCTCCTCCTTCACCCCCACTGGTTGATTTTAAATCTGTGTCATCCTCAACGTAATAGCGAGCACGAAAGGCAGCAAGATGTGCATAGTAGGCAGGTGGCACTGCATAAACAACCATAATAAGTTGAGAAACAGAAACACTCAAGAGAACTCAATAACTGTAAAGAGACAAGTTTTCAAAACCACCAAGCTGGCAAAACTAACCTAAGGAAACTGATCTTGTACACCTTGCATACCTGTGAGATGAACAAGATGTGGATTATATGATATTCAAAATATAAAAAGATAATACTTCTTCCAAGTAAATAGAGTTCAAGAGATTTTACGTGTAGCACAGGTAGTTCGTTACATTCTGAATGGCATCTGCGCTGAATCCGTTTTCATCAAACAGCACATGGTAGTGTGCGGGACGACTGGTACCCTAATGAATACAAAACAAGAGAGACCATGAAGGATCGTACAACTGCTAATGAACTAATTTAACAAATTACCTTTATCCCCGCGTGGCTACACAAGTAAAAATCAAACTCAGTAGGGTGGCAAATCTTGGTATCTACCACAGTACCTATTTAGAAAAAGTAATAGCAGTCACTGTTTATTATTCATCATTGTAGTCAGATAGAAATATGTTTAAAAGCTTCTATCAGATATTTGGGAGAGGAAAAAATCGAAACCTGGCAAAATGTTTCCACTCTTGTCTGTCATTTGACGATCATTATGATTAGCAGGGAATAGACGTGTATGGTGTCTCTTCTGCACTACCACAAAGGTAACTCGTGGCATATAATTTTCTTCCAGGGATGTGCATGCCTAAAGAAAGGTGCACATTAGGCTTGTAAGAAAGACCGAATTTGAGGGACTTGTATTGTAATCCATACTATCTCAGATGTATTTCCATTAACAGTACACACCACTTAACATACAAAATAAACTTGTGGCTTCATATAGTGATCTATCAAATTTGTCTAATTTTTCAATATCAAGACACATAAAGTTGAGAAGATATATTCTGCAAAATGAAAATACAGAAAGAACTACTAGGGCTTTGTACAGGACAACAGACATGATTGTATACCTTACGTATAGCATCCATTTCTTCCAATAAAACCTGGTTGAATTGTCCTTCACTGACTCCATCTCTGTCATTTTTTTACAGTGAAATTGATTGGCTAATGTGGAAAAAGGAGCACAAAATCACTAACATGACCAACTGGAACAAAAGCTGACCTATAGAAGATAATTCTAGCAGGCTTATACCCAGTCGATTTTCGAAACTCTTTCAGCAATTCCCTGAAAGAGAATTAATTTGTAAGACAAGAAGAATTTTGGTATGGAAGGCACAAGCATGTAACATAATTAAGGACTTATACATTATCATTCCGCCTCGAACAATCCCTTTTTTAGGATCTTCTTTCTCTGTGTACAAGTCCATAATGATCTCTTTCCTATGGGGCTGTGCAGAAACAATGCCCCTATATGTAGTAACTTCAGGCCAATCCATTGATGCAACCACCTGCAAAAGAGAACTTGCCATTTTAATTGAGCATGGAAGATCCTTTTAGCTTTCTATATAAAATTTCAAAATAAGACATGTGAAGTAAATATTCAGTATACAGCTGAAATAGAGGGGCTAGAATCTTCTCCAGGTTGCGGATGTGTCACATCAGCACCAAAGACAATTGTGGGCATATCAGTGACGAAAGGTATTTTTCTATGAAGTGCCTGCTCCAAAACAGAGTTTCTTCCACCCACCTTAAGTAAAAGTACACACCAAAAAGTAAGATGACAGAAACTCTTTTGGGAACTCTTTTAACAGCTTTGCAATAATAGGAATGACAAACCTTCACATTTATCTTTAAAGCAAGGTTTTCAAGATATTGCTTATTGTTAGCTTTGTTAACATTCTTTGGTTGGCAACACTGGGAAACAATTCCCAGTTCTGTTTCACACACACGCTTGATTGTTCCTGAAAAAACAAGACGTCATCCAAACTAAGCCAGTATTCAACTACCTACTTCATTTCCGTGGCGCAATGTTTTTCCTATTGTTAGTCGGTAAATCAACTATCTGGTATCACTCACCGTAATGTCCAGAAACATCAGGAACAATAACAATTAACAGCTGAAGATACTTCATTTGATGCCTCCCCTTTGCTAGCTCTTCAGTAGACTCTCTTTGGATATCACCAAGAGTCTTCTCAATCAGCCCAGAATGAGCTGAGCGAAACCTCACCAAAGGCGTAGGATTGAACACCTACAACCAAACATAACAAGACAGAGCATGCGACTTGATAAGCACGTGCAGCTGCACAATTATGAAAAGTGAAACATACAGCCTTACCATCCCTTTACTACAGCACATATTAATCAGTTCCCTGCAGAACCGATCTGAATCAGCCCGTGAGGAGAAGTTAACACACGTCCATGTATCTACCGTACCACCATTGATCAATTTCTAAACAAAAAATGAATTAGACTGAGCTTCATATACTGGAAATGAATAATGTCACTGATTAAAAAGTTCAGGGTCATTAACCATTCAATATGGTGACAGCTTTTGACAAAAATTGGAGAGATGCATATGTCAATTTAAGTTCTTGATGACAGTGGAAAATAAACGCCCTCTACATTCATAAAATAATTTTTGAAAGTAACAAAAAGCACCCCATTAACTAGAAAAAAAAATAAGAACGAGAAGCCCTAGAATGATATCAGAAATAAGTACTCATTTTTAGGTATTCAGAATTACTCAAGGGGATAAGTGACTATTGAAATACCTTATTAATCATATTCCATTGACCAACCCTAGGATCCACTCGTGATTCTTGCCCAGACTCGTGATACTTTAGCTGCAACACCAATAACAATGCAGATGGTAAGCTCACATAAAATTAAAGATCTAATGAATGCATCAAACAACGCATAGTCAAAGGAAATACCATCGGAGGTTGAAGAACCCGTGCTTCAATGGTGGTGAGTTCACTTCTAACTCCAATACCAAATTCTTTCGCCATTTCATCAGCATCATAATTGTTAGTTTTCACAATCTACAAGACAAAAGAACCATCCAATGAAAAACAATATGTTAAAAGCATGTGCAACTAATTTCGACAAGGACTGGTCTCATGTTCGATAGATCTGATGTGTACTTGCCTGCATAATGCTTCCCTCCCGTTCAACAGGTCTTTGACAGGTTGCCCTCAGCATCTCTGTGACCTGCCTGCCATTTAACATTTTTGTGTATCTTTGTCCTTTGACAATTGAGCAAATCTGAAAGAAAACATATCAGCAGAGGAAACTAGTACACGCCAAAAGATAACAGCAACAGGAAAGGTGGAATATGAAATTAAAAGAAGCGGAATGGCAGTAAGAGTAAGTAACCTCCATAGGCAGATACACGGGCTTTGAACTGCTGCCAGCCTGAATCGCAGGCAACATAGGATAACTGAGTACAATGTTGTACTTTTGTCGGAAGTAATCAGCAACAGATGTCCTTCTTTCGGCACCATCGACAGAAAACCTTAATCAATTTGAGATTGTGAAAAATAATTAGTCATGCCTAGGAGAACATAAAGTAATCCAAGAATACAATTGTAACAGCAAACACAAGAAAAGTGAAACTAATTAATAAGGCAATAACCATATAAAAAAAAAGTTCTTTCAATCCAATCCTAGGAATATAAAATTAAAAGAATGCATTATAAAAAATATAGACAGATCAATTTGTGATGTTACATTAGGTTGATGATAAAGTTTGTGCGCTTAAAAAAGCGTTAACTAACTGATACCCATAAAATGACCACCATAACATCAAAAACAAGCTTGTAAAGCTATAGTCTAACGGTCTCATATAAGCAACAGTCCCCAAATTAATAACATACATTATATCCTTCACTGGTTGAGCAGATAACCCCGAGATCCTGTAGCGTCTAATACCTTGATGACTCACCTCCACCTTGACACCTTTCAGAACCTTTCTGACCTGAAAAAAATAGTGAAAAGAATGAACAGTTGAAACATTTTCAGATAAGTAGAATAAACATCTAGAAACTCTATCATCCTACAAATCTTCAATTTTTTACAAACATATTTCAGGGGCTTCAAATTGTGGCAAACCATAAACAGAGCATAGACAACAGATTACAAATAATCAAAATTCTCAAGTACCTTCAAACGGTCCCGATCAGACATCCACCTATGAGGATCCCTGAGATTCAAGTACCTAAAAACGTATTCAGACACATAAATGGGCTCATAAAATGCTCTGGCTGACATATCTGCAGCATAGCAGCAGGACAAGAAACATGTTAGAGAAAGTAGTCTAATTAGTCTTAAAGAAGCAAACAAAATTGAAGAGACATCAAACACAAAATGTAAAATCCCCGTCCCGGACTTCCTTGCATGTACATACCAACATTGAGAGAGAGACCCATCTGAGTTGGTCGAAGACTCTGATAATACCCTTTCCAGTATTCCAACCCATCAGTTAGCGAGCCATAATCTCCCAACATATGGTGGAAAAAAGACCTTCCCACTACTTCATAGCTGCAGTTAAGAGTTTGAGGTGTCTTAATTATCATTCAAATGGAAAATGGAAAAAGAAGACGAACAGAGAGGAACATACTCCACTGATGGCTTTGCCCGCAGCACCACATCCAAAGCTTGAATAGTTTCTTGTGGGGCATCTGACTGCCTACTTTGCAAGAACTGTTTCAAATGGTGAATATCAGCTTTGGCAGCAAACTTAATGGAGACCTTAAACTCCCTTTCCCTCCTGGAAAAAAAAAAACAAAGACTCTAGTAAATCATCAAAAAATAATTAATCTACAGGTCAATCTTTGGAATTCTAATGAGCTTGGAACTGAAAGTATTCCCATGGGCTTGAGCAATTTACAAACAGACGAATTGTAGTGCTTGGAAATATGCAAACGCTAAAAGCAAACTTACCTTGCTCCACCACTATCGTCAGGAAGCTTGACAACGAATTCCTTGGAGGCGAATGGGAGCGGCCCAGCAGTGTAAGCACTCTTTCGACCATCATATGCTAATTTCCGATCACTCAAGTGTGAAAGTTTATAGTCATCAACCAGCTGATTGATAATCTGTCTGCACACTTTCTTTGACAGAACCTCAGGGGAGATGGTAATCTGAAAATTCAAAATTAAAAGTGATTAATAAAGGAGAACTTGACTATTGCTGTAACAAACTCTAGTTGTGATCCATCATTATACACATTAAAAAAAAATCATTACTATGGTTAGAAAAACAACAACGTTATAACAAAACAAAAATTTTAAACCTACAATTTGACTCAAACTTGAAGATGTTTTGGACAAAAAAAAGTGCCAAAAAATCATTTATTTTGAACAAAAGGGAGTACTGAAATAAACATTACACGTATATGTATATAGGTATATGTATATATGCATAATGCACACACAAAACACAACATGATGTCATATATACATAAACTTTGTGTTTACACATAAATATTGGACATATACATATATAAAGATGATTCAGATATATTAATTTATAGCACATGTACATATATATACATTAAAAAAAAGATATGTATAAGAACACAGATAGAGAGTGAGAATGATAGAGACACCTATAAAACACACCAAATGTGTGTATTTGTATGAAAACACACATAACACAGATAAAAAATACTTACATCATAGTGGTGTAGATCTCGATCAGTAACCTGAACGAGAAAGTGATTAGCCCTCACAAGACACTTCCGCCCGACCGTTCCGTAACCCGGTCTCGCCGGAATCCGAATGGCTTTAGATGACGCCGGCGGCGGCTTTGGCGGCTGTACATCAGTCGCCGGTGCCGGTTGTTGCACCGGTGACGGTTGTTGCACCGGTGACGGCTGTTGGACAGGAGGATGTGTAGATGAGGAAGGTTGAAGTGAAAGCTTCTGTTCAACCTCACGGCTCATCGATGAGACCGCCATTGATGTTTGTTGATGTTGATACGCCGGTGGAGGAGCATTGAAACCTGGTGATCCTCCGCCTCCTCGACCACGACCACCACCGGGAGCGGCCGGCCATCCACCTCTACCACCACGACCGCCGGAAGAAGGCGGTGTTCGACCACCACCACCACCTCTACCGGTACCACCAGGAGGACCGCCTCTGCGTCCTCTTCCACGTTCCGACATTGCTAAAAAGAGAGAGAGTGGAGAAAGGAAGTTGAATTTTGTGAGTGTGTTGAAGACGTGACAGCGAAAGAAGTGGAGAAGACCCTCTGGTAGTTTTCTTTTATATAGGAGGAAATGAGACGAATTATTTACCCTCAAGTCCTCCGCTCCTACCTTAATTACTTTCTAGTACACGCAGTAATTTTCTTTTTCTTCTTTTTTTAGGAGTTGTTTGGAACGAGAGATAAGGAGAACAATTCCGACCGATATAGAATGCTAGATTATTTTCTTTCGTGTTTGATTAGGATATTAGTCAGTTTTGTGATTTATTTATTTCATTAGTTATACTAAAATGATGGAAAAAGTATTTCGTATAAATGGTGAAAAGATTAATCTCATGAGATAACTTTATCTATCACATTTTTCGTACCAAACGATTCCTTAAAAATTTAAGTTGGTTGAACGTCATCCGAAGACACCTAAAGTTAATAATATTTTTTATTTAGACACATCTACTAAGAGTCTAAGACTTTTACCATTCAAACACCAGTATTGGAGTTTTATTGTGTCATTTTAACATTTTTATTGACTCGACCAAATATGTAAATATTATGTAATACACTCATTGATAACAAGTCAAAATAGTAAATTGAATGAAGATACGTGATCGAAAATGTATTAGGATTTGATTATATTAATTTGACATTTTTACTGACTCAACAAATACGTCATTTTGATTATATTAATTTGACATTTTTACTGACTCAACAAATACGTCACTAGTCAATGACACGTCAAAGTGATTAATAAAATGAAGACGCGTGGTTGAAAATGAATTATCAGGAAAAAAAATACTTTTCAACAAAAAAATCACAAAAAAAAAATCTAAACCCTACCTACCCAGTCCCTCCTTCCCCCTTCTAAATAAACTCCACATACTTTTCGCCGAAAAATGAATAACTTTTATGGGAGAAAAAATTTCATAGAATTTTTCTAAAGTTTTACAAATATGTTCATATCATTACTACGAATAGTGAGTGAGGGGATAACTGGGAAAGAAGATGAAAGGCGTGTGGTCATTGACAAAAAAGACCGAGTGATAATCACTAGAGAAGGAGTATAACGTGAGATCTGAAAAGGGTATGTTGTACACGAATCTTACCCTTACCTCAAAGATAAAGAGGCTATTTTCGATATACTCTTGATTAAAAAAAATAGTTTAAAACAATCCAAAAAAGAAAGTAATGAAAGTACATAAACAACATTACTAAATATATAGGGGAAATGAGGAGTTTTTGTAGTCCTAACAAGGTTATTTTTGTCAATTTAATAATTTTATTTAAAAAATGTACTTTATTAGATTAGATTTCTAGTAGTAGAAATAAATCTTTTTTTTTCAAGCTTGGTTAGTTTATTTGTTTTTTTTCCTTTCATATTTGTTCATACATTAAAGGGGTTAAAGTTTAAAGAATTTTTTAGTTACAAATATAATATAAAGTAAAAATATATATCAAAATATACAACATTTTAGGAAATACGTATAATTTAATAATTAATTTCGAATAAATATCTTCCTTGTACAAGAAAATAGTGTATAATTCAATAATTTATTAAAATAATATTACAGTAAAAATTAAATCTTCTTTTTTCAAGTCTGATCTTAATTTTTTTTTATTCATCTTTTTTCTTATTCATTCACATGTAAGGAAAATTTAAATTTTAAACTTTTATTTTAATTATACATATATTATACAGTGAAAAAATATATTATAAAATATATAGCATTTTAGAAAATTAGTAACATTTTTTGAATAAATGTCTTCCTAATACATAAAATAAATGTAAGATCAGGTAATTTAATTGAAACATATTAAATTCAAAAATACACATCATTTTAGGAAATATTGTAATTAAACAGAATGACTATAGTATAATTTAGTAAAAAAATAAATGTAAAATTTGGTAGTAAAATTGTTAAATTTCTGACAATCTTAAATCTTGTTTTTTTTTTTTAAGTCTGATCCTCCCATTTATTTTATTCTTTTATTCGCTCACATATAAAAACGATTAAAGTTCAAAGAATCTTTTAATTACACATATATCTTAAAGTGAAAAAAATTATATTTTAAATATATCATAGTTTAGAAAATACGCATAGTCAAACAAAATGACTATAGTATAATTTAATAACAAATCTCGAATAAATATCTTTCCTAATATAGAATAAAAATGTATGACTCGATAATTTATTTAAAAAGTTTTAAAATTCTGACAGTAAAAATTATATCTTCTTTTTTCAAATTCAGTCTTAAACTTTTTTTTTTCTTCTCCTTATTTACATATAAAAAAGGTTGTATCCCAGATTTTATTTTAATTATAGATATACCATAAAGTGAAAAAAATATATTATAAAATATATCGCATTTAACAAATTAGTAACACTTTTTGAATAAATGTCTTTCCAATACGTAAAATAAATATAAGATCTGGAATTTTGATTGAAAATATCAAATTTCTGATATTTTGTTAATATATATAACACTTTAAAAAATATTACAATTAAACAGAATGACTGTAGTATAATTTAATAACAAATCTTGACTAGATATTTTTCCTAATGCTAAAAAATAAATGTATCATTTGATAGTAAAAATATTAATTTTTGACAGTAAAAATAAAATCTTCTCTTTTCAAATCTGGTCCTTCAATTTATTTTGTTCTCTTATTTGTTCATATATAAAGGCGATTAAGTTCAAAGAATCTTTTGATTTTACATGTATCATAAAGTGAAAAAAATATTTAAAATATACAATAGTGTAGGAAATACGCATATTAAAAAAATTGATTGTAATTTAAGTTAGTAACAAATCTCGAATAAATGTCTTTCTAATATAGAAAAATATGTATAATTCGATAATTTATTAAAAATATGGATTTCAACAATAGAAATTAAATCTTTTGTTTTCAAGTCTGGTCTTATTTTTTTTTTCTTATTCATTCACGTGTAAAGAAATGTCAAATTTTAAGATTTAATTTTGATTATACATAAACCATAAAGTCAAGAAATTATATTGTAAAATATATAGCATTTTAGGAAATTAGTAATAAATCTTCCTAATACATAAAAAATAAATATAAAATTCGGTAATTTGTTTGAAAATTTTCAAATTTCTAATATTGTTTAAAAAATATACAACATTTTAGGAAATACTATAATTTTTTAAAAAATGACTATAGTATAACTTAGTAACAAATCCTAATTAAAAGTCTTCCTAATGCTAAAAAATAAATTTAAAATTTAGTAATAAAATTATTAAATTTCTAAAAGTAAAAATTAAATCCTCTTTTTAAAGTCTGATCCTTCAATTCATTTTATTTTCTTATTTGTTCACGTATAAAGGGACGTTAAGCATTAAAAATATATATCTAATTATACATATGTTATAAATAAAAAATATATATTATAAGGCAAAATTCATCGATAACTCTTTACAGTTAGCAACAATTTTCACTAGGACACCTCAAGTAAGCCTTGTTTATTTTGAACACCTCAGATAGAGTCTCGCAGTGTTATTTTGACACTTTTTGCTGACATGACATAGTATGTATGGTACACTCATTAATGGCTAGTGAGAGGCATATATTTAATCAATTTTTATTTTATTTTTCTCTTTTTCTTCTTTAATTCTCAAGCCACTACCTTCCACCATTTTTCCAAACTTAAAGACCATTTGTTTTGTTAATTGTCAAAAGACTATCAAAACAACATATCAAGTTCTACTTGAAATGTTTAAAATAAACAAGACCCAGTTAAAATGTCTGAGTGAAAGTTGATGCCAACTTTAAGGAGTTACCGATAAGTTTCGCCTATTAAAAAATATTAGTATAAGGTTTTGGGAAATACTCATTGTCAAGCAAAATAACTATAGTATAATTTAGTAAAAAAATTACAAATAAATATCTTCTTAATATAGGAAATTGATGTATTTTATAAATAAAATAAAAAATTATCAATAAAATTAGTTCTCCTTTTTTCAAATCTGATCCTTTAATTGTTTTAGAATTTTGATTATTATTATTATTTATAAAACTATTTTTTTATTTTACTCATTTATTTTATCATAAAACGTCATTGATTTAAATACTCAATGAGTATTTCTCATTTTGTTTTGTGTTTTAAAAATATTTTTTATTTTTTAATAGAAAATTCATTACTTAGATTTAAAAAAAAATATGATCTTAAGAAGTAAAGTAAATACAAAAATTGATCATGTTAGAATAAAATAGACATTTAACAAAGTTAACTAGAATAAAGAGAGGGAAAGTTCTACTACTACTCTCTTCGTTCTTTTTTATTTGTCATAATTTATTTTAAGAATCAAATAATATAAATTTGAATTAATATTTTAAAATATAATCTTTAATTATTTTGATATTTATATAATTTTAAAATATTTAAATTTTAATTTTAAAATATTAAATTAATTTAACTTTAAAAATTAATTAAATTAACTCTGATAACTAAAAAGAAAGGAAGGAAGTATTATTTATAGTTCAGAGGGAAATTTGTTTTTTAAAGTAAAATTTAGAAGCAGATGTGATATTCACCATAATAATAAGGTGCAAATAGCAAATAATAATATACTAAAAAGGAAAGATGACGGCAGGAGTAGTTTAATACTGCTAGAGTAACAGTAGGAGTATTTGCTTTTCAGTTTTTCTCTAAATGTGGTGACCTGTCACTGCCATAACCCGCGTCCTGCATGTCGCACTTCCGCGAACCTGCACACTGAACAGTGGGCCCTCGCTAGTTTTTTTTTTTTTTTTGCTCCCTCTTCCGGTGTAATGTTTGGTTATGTTTAGGAACTCGATTAATTTATATTCATCGAAATTTTTTATTGTCGAATGATAATGCTTAGCTAGTATTTGGATTTTTTTTTTTGTGATTTAAAATTATGAGATGAAGTCAGTGTTTAGATAGGTGATTTCATTCTTAAATTCTCAAAAAAGTTTAATTTAAAATATGAAATCATGATTTTAACTTTTTATAATTATAAAATTTAATTTATAAATTTATATTTTATATAAAAAAATCTCTAAGTTTAATTTAATATTTATGTAGTATATCTTTTCCGTCTAAAACTAAAAATTAGTACGAATATGTTCTTTTTTTGTCTGTCAAAAATTTTAAAAAAATCTAAGTTTTATTTACAAATGTTTTTTCCGAACATACTAGTTCTAATTTTTACTGAATTAAAGTTCAATTTTACTTTTTATTGAACTAACGTTCGATCAATAAATATTGTAATTTTTTAGAATAATTTTGTGATATTATATTATACTTTATTTTGATTTTTTACTTATTTAATAAGATTGTATTATAATTGATTATTTTTTTGATAATTTTTACAACTTATAAGGTTTTTATGTTTAATTTATCTGTCTTGTTCTTTTTTAGTTTATTTTGAAAAAATATATTTCATTTTTGGTAATTCTTTAATTCTAATTTTTCATATGAAATTATTTAAAATTATAAGATTAAAAGATATTTAGTACATTTTACATATTTTTAATTTAAGATCACAAAATTATAAAATTTTCTTTACTTTTTTAAACTTTGTATCAAGTTAAAATCAGACAAATATATTAAAATAAAGAGAGTAATCAAAACTCCTCAAATGATGAATTATTAATTATTAACTTAATCACTAGTATTGTTAAAATTATTGTAGTTTAGAATTCAAACTTCAAGTAAATTTCTATTAGTTTGGATACAAATTCAAGTAAAGTAATCATTTTTACTCGTTTAGCTTTCGTTAATTTAATTATCAAGTCCAAGCACAATCAATATTTAAATAATTCTTTTAATTTCAGTACAATTTAATTAATAGTAGTAAAAAAAATATTCACCAAACGGCTGCTGGACAAAGTTTCAAGGACTTTTTGAAGAAAATTTATATGAAATAAATAAATAAATAAATAAATTGTACTACTCTTTTTGTTTTTCGAATGCTAGTATAACTGTAATGAAGATAAGACAAAATCGGTTTTGCTTACTAGGATTCAAGTGGGGCCCAGAATCCACAGAATATGGATATATTTTTAAAAACTTCTTCCGACAAATAATCCTTTTCCCAGAAACTGTTTTTATCAATCGTGCAAACACTATAAAAAAAGAAAAAAAGATGGGGTAACTGTTTTTCTCAATTGTGTAAAAACTGTAAAAAGTGAAAAAAATAATGTGTTTCTTGGCGTTTGATTTGAATTTTTTTCAAATACTCTCGAATTCAATTCAGGTACGGAATCGTCTTTGTTAGGGAGAGTTTTATCCTCTAATGTCAAAATTTTCAGCGTAAATTTAAATTTAGTCAGACTCCAATGCTGATATCAAATAACGGGTGGAGACCAAAAAAATTACTAAAAGATAACACTTTCTCCGTGCTAATTTATGTGGCAGAGTTATAATTTAAGAGTCAAACCAAGTTTTTAAATTACTTATACTATATGTCTTTTAAATATTTTAATTTATACTAGTATTTTTTACTTAGCTTCTAAATACTCCCTCCGTTTTAATTTGCTTGACCTACTTTCTATTTTAGTCTGTTTAAAAAAGAATGATTCTTTCACTTTTTAGTATCTCTTTCATTTCAACATTCCACATGGCATGTTTAAGACCACAAGATTGAATGACATTTTGATACATTTAACATAACTTTAATTTAAGATCACAAAATTCAAAAGTCTTTTTTATTTTTTTAAACTTTGTGTCAAGTCAAAATAGGTCAATCAATTTGAAACGAATAGAGTATATAAAATTTTATTTCAAAATCTTAAAACTTTTATGTTCGTATTCACGATTAAACTTTTTAAACGTTTTATAAATACAATTGTGTGTTGTGTCAGACGTTTTGAAATGTCCTACCAGAACATCATTTATATCTATTTGAAGTGTTTAAAGTTGAAGTGTTTACTTGTTAATTGAAATTAAATTTGAGTATATGTTTGTATATTATGTCAATACTTGAAAAATAATTTGAATAAATAATTAATGTTCAAAATAATAATTTTTTATTATTATTTTTTTAGTAATAAAATATATTTTTATATGTGGACAAGTAAAAATAAATGGGAGTAGAATTAATAACTATATGTACGGATAAAGGACAAAATGGAAAAAGAAAGAGTGATCGGTTTCCAAGAAGCAATTATTCGATTTTGGGCATCGGCGAAAATGCAGGGAACCGTCAATTAGTTGTTTTTTCGGCCCCACGCGCTCGCTTTATTTAATTTTGTGTCATTTCCCCCCAACACGTGACTTTGCTGACCTAACCAATTGCCCCCACCCCCCTAAAAATAAATAAATAAATATTGTGATAAGTGTTTGGACATAAAACATGATGAAATTGGGAAAAGATATTTAATTAAAATTATGTTCAAATACGTATTTTAGCACAAATAAAATAAAAAAGTTTGCGAGTGGAAAAATATATTTGAATTGTCTTTTCAAATATGGACTCATCTTAAAAAATATTTTGATATAGAATTTGATCAGTTTAATGTATAACCAAACGTCTTAAATTGTGATATATAGTTATATTTTTTGATAAACGTCTAGAGCGGGCATAAAATATTGGGTGAAAATCAGAAAAAAGTACCCTAATCACCCAATTTTTCAATTTAGAATGTTCGTTATTAGTATATAATTATGAACTATGGAGTATTTAAGATTGGTAAATTGTAATAATAGTTTGAAGCGAATTTAAAAAATATTTACGGTCTATTATCGTAGTTGGATGTTCACTATGGGTAGAGATGTAAATAGGGTAGGGCAAGACAAGCCTTGACCTGCTATGATTTCGATTCGTCTAATTATTCTGTCCCGTTTAGTATTTTTCAAACAATTGTTCTGTCCTTCCTCACCCCGTTAAGGCTCCCACTTTGCCCTGTCCTACCTTACCTTATCCCGTTAAGGGTCGCTTAGCTTGTCCGGATAAGTAAAAACACCTCTTGCTTTCTAGACGTGAATGAATTTCTTAATGAATATATTCAAATTTAAAATATCATATAATACGAAAGGAAATAAATGTTATAAAGATTGAAAAAAAACACTACAAACATAGGATGAATCATATTCCATTAAAGTCTACAACAAAATATCATAATTAGAAACATACTCCTAGTGAAGAAAGTAGAAAAATGCTACTACATTCTACATATTTTTGAATAAGGAAACTTTGGAAGTGTTGATAAAATCATCTTCTTTGATAAGTACATAGCTGATTGAGGAAAACAATTCTGGCACTTTAAAACTTTGGAATGGACATTTGATTGTTTTTGTGATAAAGAAATTCCATTTATTGACTTTGACTTAATAATTACTTACTTTTTTGTTTTTTGTCTTTTATCTCTCTTTTCCCCCCCTCTGTCTCACTAGCAGGAAGTTTCTTAAAACTTCTCATATAAGGCACACACTATATTAGTACAAAATTCTAAAAAGTATAAAACAAATTACATTAAATATTTTCAACTAGTAGTTGCAAGGGAATAAAAATAACTTGGGCCAGTTATTTTACTTAAAATAAAAACACATTTTTTTTTTACAGATTAAAAATTAATATCAATCATATAAGTTCTTTTGCAGAAAATGATCGAAGGAAAAAAAAAAGAATATACAATTAAAAGTTGTGTTATGAAACAAAGTCTTCCTTGTGTTCTTTCTCAAAAAGAATTCCTTAATGAATGTGTTGTCTCTATTAAGATGCCAAGGTATAAACTATAGATTATAAACAAAGCCATATCTTGTTGCTTGCCAATGAGGTTTGGTATGATGTTGTCAATTTGTATTTTCCTTTATTAATAGTGCTGAGGCATATGAATATTCTATCCTTATAGTATTTCAAGATTTAATAAGCTCCTTCAGTTATGAAGTGTGAGTAGAACATTGGAATTTTAGAAAAGAAAAGAAGAGATAGAATAAACTAGAAAATTTGTATCTTTTTGTCTCCCAAAAATATCATACACTCCTTTCGTACCAATTTACTTGCCCTCTTTACTAAACATAGATAAGTCCAAAATACTCCTTCTATTCATTTTTATTTGTCTAGTTTATTAAAAATAAATATCCAACAATACTTGTTCAGTTTAAAAAATTAATGGATAATTTACTATTTTATGTCTATTTTACCCTTGTTATTAAATACTATTACTTATCCAATACATTTCTCAAAACATTAAATTTATTATATTCAAAGAGTGATAACAAAATTACCCTCATTTTTTTTTAAGGTGTGTGCCAAGTTAATAGTGAATAAGTAAAATAGACAGAGGGAGTAGTTATCATTTTAAAAAATTAAAATATAATTAATTATTTGTATTCATATTTATCCTTAATCATAAATACGGAGAAATATTAATTCTGAGTAGCTAAGCAGAATTCTTTATAAAGCAGAAAATGAACTCCTCCTGACCAATAAGGAATATACGGCATACACCCTACCTATTAATTTCTTCCAACAGAAGTTTTGTATCAGTATTTGTAAATATTAAAATAATGATTTTCACTGTGAGTACTTTAAATTTGTTTACCAAAACAGATGAAATAAAACAAAAGGCTAAGGCCAAAAAAGTAATGCATTTTAGGGAATGAAAGAAATATCTTTATTGATATTTGCTTTATCCTAAAGTTTCCCCCCTCCAGTATTTTCAGTCCTAAACATTGGTCCCTGCTGCTTTAATTAATTACATTTGTACTCATTACTTTACTTGGATAAAAGAGAAAGAAAGAATAACCCTTATGCACTGTATTTTCTTTCTCTTTTTTCGTTTCCTTTTGTTTTTGGTCGTTTTCCCCCAAAGTAGTTGTTGTATTTTTTTGCTTTTAACTTATTCAAACAGTCTAATTAATGCCTGCAAATGCACTAAAATACCGAGCAACATACTATTCAAATATTTGATAGTTAATACTCCTATTATTGGATATTGAACTGAAAGCTTAACCCCCTTACTCAGTTTGGATAACTGTTACGTATTATTTCATAATATATCATATTATATTGTATTACATGGTATTATATTATATTGTATTAATAAATACGATGTTCGAAGAAATTGTATCGTTTTTCATCGATACATAATCTCACATATCAAAAGTTTGATTAGAAAAGTAGGGTACGTAGTAGGACAACTATAAAAAGGTAGGATAAATGATAAAATAGGATTATTAAATAATAAGTAAAGGTAAAATGAGAAAAAATATATAAAGTAATGACGCGATCCCACCAAATCGGTGGTTACATAAAATGAGACTTTATGTCGTTACCTAGCGATGAAACTTAACGATATAATACAATATAATTTAAGTAACAATCAAAACAAACATGGTATTTAAACTAACAACAACAACAACACACCCAGTATATTCCCACAAAGTGGGGTCTGGGGAGAGTAGAATGTACGCAGACCATACCTTTACCTCAGGGTGAAGTAAAGAGGCTGTTTCCGATAGACCCTCGGCTCAAAACAGTCCAAGATATAAAACCAATAAACAAAACAACAGATAATCACAAAACTATACTACAACAAAATAGTATAATAATCTAACTACACAAGGCACTAGCAAGTAGTCGGCGCAGATGAAACAAAAGCTACAAGCGTAGCCTTACAACTACTAAAAAGGCAACAAAACACCGCACTCCTCCCTACAAAGTAGCCAACCAACCTACTAACCTTCTACCCTAATCTGAGCCCTCCACACCTTCCTATCTAAGGTCATGTCCTCGGTAAGCTGCAAATGCACCAAATCCCGCCTAATCACCTCTCTCCAATATTTCTTTGGTCCACCACGACCTCTCTTAAACCCATCCATAGCCAGCCTCTCACACCGCCGCACAGGGCCTCTATGCCTCTCCTCATCACATGCCCAAACTATCGCAACCTCACTTCTCGCTAAACTAACAATACAATACAATATCATGGATAACAAAACATCCAAACACACTTGTTGAAATATCGGCAAAATAACATATTCAGAACTATGTTTATATCTTAATGAAGATTCCCACTGGAAGGTTTACTGATTCTAGGAGAAAAAGAATTACAAAACATACGGCCCCATTCTGTAATAAGCCCAAATTGGTCAATGGGTTGATTTTCTTTTTTCTAGGTATATATGGTCAACCAGAAATTATCTTGTTCGCAATAAATACTCCAGCTTTCCATTTTCGACTTCGAAGCAGCTTCCTTTGTACTTCCATTTGTAGGGTAGGAAAAAAGAATACAAGGCGGAGGGGGTATTTCAGAGAAAAAGTGTCAAAGGTGTCGAGTCAGCCTAGGTTACTAACGAGTAATCCAACTTCTCAGTGACCGAATAAGAGAGGTTTTCACCACTTTCTCTTGAATATAACCTGTAAGAAAGGATTTATGAAGAGGAATTGACTATAATATCAAATGCACATATAAATCTTGTAGCAAGTTAACACAGCTTTTGCTTCAAAAAAAATTTGCCTTCCATTTTAAACAGGACTTGTTCGCTCATCCAGTAAGTAATACTTAAATTTGCAAGCAAACCAACAAGATCAAGTCCCCAAGACACTTTGTTTTGTAACACGCAGATTCACAAATTTTAGATTATGTAATTCACTAACTGTTTCTTCTGCAGCCAAAAAGAAACCACAAATCTGGCATATCAAAGCCCAAACACTTTGATTGACATATATTACTAGCCAAAGCCTACATAAAACCATTTTATCACCCAAGGACTTCCACAATTCTTGATGTTTTGAGGTGAGGTTACAAAAATTGGAGCTATTACAGGTAGATATGCTTGGAATGCCTTAAAAGTCCAAAAACAAATTGCCAGAAGAGTCTCAGAGCGGTCTATGCTAATGCTAATTCTTTCAGAAGAAATCTAAGGTGCTACCAATCTTCCACCACCGTTGACGATTTAGTAGCACACAGCTTTCCATCAGTTGCATAGTTGCAGTGCAGTGACCTTACAGCTTACATGACCATGAATTGTGATGCAAATTGCCAATATATTAATCTACTTGCTGTCTCAGTTCTGCTGGAAAGATCTTAATCAGCATCAAATCTGATCTTCTTTGGTGCAGCCTGAATTGAACCAACCTGCAAATGACATGAACCCTTGTATGTAATCTCCTGATGGAGTGCGGCGTGATTTCAGCTTAACCTAAAAACTCTTTTATTGGCCTCGGTGCAAGTCATTGGTCACTTCACTAATTCTAGTCCTTTCTAATATTTAGGAAGTAATTAGCATTCTTGTGCCACCTAAACAAATAGTCAAACACTACTCAAATATTGTTCAACAGTATATCACTAGCCAAGCATGCAACAATCTTGTTATTAATATCATCTAGTGCAAATTATAGTTGATTAACAGTTAAGATTAACCAAATAGAAGGGTTTCCGTACTCCAACCAGTAATCTGCAGCGATAAGGCTGTATTTGCAGCATCAGAGAGTTAAGACTTAAGACTGAGAATAAAGAAAGCCATATATGTCTTACAATTTCTGGGCACTCATAGTCAATTCCAGCTGCTTCAATCCTCTTTCGCCTCTTCTTGTCGTGTTTTAATATTCCTTCAACCAACTTCTTGTGATCATCCAGTGTTCTTTCCTGGATGATTATTAGCACTCAACAAGTTTATGTTTGAAAAGGCTAACCAGAGTTCATTATACTAAACTATGTACCACATTTAGCACAACATAAAAGCAAAAATGTTATATCCCATTGAGCCTTACCTTGTCCTGACGCTTCCTTTCAATTTTAACCCAATCCAAGGGCTTGTACCAGCGGTTCACACCTTTCCACCTATGTAGACATCAAAATTGTTAATTACCAACAGATAAAAGAGACCCAAATTTTCAGATATGCATCTCCATGCTAAGAAAGTATCATAAACCTAAATTTTCAACTTCTTCAAACTCCTAGTAAAGTTAAAAATTAATCAGGAGAATGTTGTGCTTCTAAATATATCTTTTGCTCCCTTACAATGAGATTATGTCATCAGCAATCATTAGATCACAAAACCAAATAACTTGTGCACCTCAAATTCAATGCTGAACTCTTTTATAACTCATAGTGTAGGGGAAAGATTAAGAATAATCTCAGACTTAATGTTTTCTGTCATTAGCAGCATGAAATTTATAAAGCAGAGCTCCTGAATCCTGATATATAATCAGCACCTCCACCCCCTCCCTTTTTTTTGGGTTAATTATCAGCACTTCAAGATCACTCTGACATCACATTTGCAGCATTTGCGGTAGACATCACATTATGCACTCAACCAGGGCACAACATGCAAAAACACAGTTACGCCATTTCTGAAGGTGGGACAGGTTTGGATTGTCTTTCACACACAATTTCTCAGCTTCCCAGGTAAATAATTTTTCACCTTCCTCTCCCTCGGTGGAAGTTGCTGCCCTATTTGGGATCTTTAAGACTAAGCATTTGTTTAACATTATTAAAGCATATAACGTTCAATCAATTCCGCTAGCACTTCCAATTTGCAGGTCAATATATTCTTTAATCCAGCCAAAAAAAATAAAAAAAATTTGGTCTTTGATTAGTTGTTCCAATTCGTAGTGACGAAAGACTTCAAAATGCCGATCAACCTCCTACCATCCACAACAACAAGCTCCCAGACCAATGAACCCCACCCACCTAAACACCCCCTAAAAAACAACCTAAACAGAAGAAAGAGAGAGATGGAAGAAACCAAAGAAATTTGACAATCTCTTCACACTTGGACATAAAATAATAAAATTACCATTCCCTTCATCAAACTGGAAAAAAGAAAGAGAGAGAGAGAAGGGAGGGAGGGTCCTTACAATCTTGGATGTACATGTTCAGGAGGAATAAGCTGAACTTGCAGTAAGTGCTCAAACAAGAGATAGTTATGCATAGTATCCGCAACAACTTTTGCAACCTGCAGTTACCCAAAATAGACAACCAGAAAATGGAAAGACAATGATCAGAGGGATTTTCTAAGAATATCTATGACACTACAAAGCCGCTAGAACAAGTACCACCTCAGGAGACTCAAATTCTATGAAGCCAAAATGCTTTGATTTTCCTGTCTGTTAAGGAAAAGAAACAGGATAAGTCAATGAACAAATAGAAAAATCACCCTAAAGGAAAATAATGGTAAATCAGCGGTTAACATATGATATGTAGCTTAAAGGAGTGTAAATGTGTCAATGGACTAAGAAATGAATTAAGTAGTTTGAAAAATTAAATTGAAGTGAATGTCAATGAATCACCATACTCCACTACATTAATTATGGCCTATAGTTTAGTTTCTTTTCTAGATGAGAAATACTTCATAATGTTCAAAAACAGGTGTTATAATCAAGGTATTTCCAGGCAGATGTTAGCTTTATTGATCAGACTTGTATTGTTTCTTAAAGATGAAATGTTTGTCAATACACTCACGAATGAGATACTAACATAAGGTGTACAGAGAACATAGGGTGGAGCAGAGAAGTGCTACTGTCAATACACTCACGAATGAGATACTAACATAAGGTGTACAGAGAACATAGGGTAGAGCAGAGAATTGCTACCTGAGGGAATAGACGGAAGAAGAAAAAAGAAGCCGGATGCCCAGCGCGATTGTGTTGAGGGTTCCAGGACATTCAGAAAAGTCTATTCCCCAGATTGAGAGAAACAAGATTGCACTGTGGATAGGACGGGTTGTAGAGATCCTTACTGTCCTTAAGGAGGATTCCAAACGTTGAGTTGTTCTGTCAGGGTTAAAGAAGCATTCTAGTTTACGAATTTCTTTTTTTCCAGTAAGACCATTCTGATTTGCTGATTGCTTAGGATTCTTCAAAATTACACAAAACCATAAGGAGAGTAACAAAAGAAAAAGTGGAGGAGGCTGCCACCATGCAGGCAAGGTGATTTACACCTCAACTGGTTAAGATGTACTCAAGTAAAACATCATTGACCAATGGTAATTAATGGCACAGTGCCATTAAAGGGACAACAAATATGGGCCGACAGAAAAGGTTGTCTACTTTTTAGTTAGGTGCATTATCAGAATAATTGAGCCGAGGGTAATCGAAAAACAACCTCTCTACCCCAAAAAGGTAGGGGTAAGGTCTGCGTACATCCTACCCTCCCAGACCCCACTTGTGGGATTACACTAGGTACGATGTTGTATGTTGTTGTTTGCATTACCAGAATAATATCCATATTTTAGAAGAAAAATAGACACTGGGAGAGACAACGGCACCAAAACGGGATAAACATACTGCAACAGTTGTCCCGATGCCACAGAATGAGGACGCGAAACAAGAAGCAAAAATGATATTTTCTCCTCCAACAAATCTCAAAATGAAGTACGAAATTCAAAAAAATGATCAATAAGCAAACCGAGATTGAACGGAGGTTGAATGAGTTTTCTGATAAGTTAATGTTGATGAGAGAAGTCTAAACCTGTTGTTTCACAAGGTAAGAGAGATGCACAGGGATGGTCAGAATAATCGAATAAGACTCTTAGCACTTTGCAACAGACAAGCAAAAAAGAAAAAGAAGACTCATATGCTTTCCAATGAAAGCAACTATCATGGAAACAGATGTAGAATCTAATCAGCTTGTGGAAAGAAATTGTAGGACGATACTGCAGAAGGACAGAGGCCTGGGATAAGAATGAACTGAAGAGATCGAACAGTAGTGTGAATTACAAAAGGAGATAAATTGTTTTTTTTTTGTTAAGATAAATTGGGAGTTGCGTAACTTAGAAGAGTGCCCTAGTAGGTCCATGACTTTATATGTAGGTCAATGCACGCTTTAGTTGCATCCCCTGGAACCATGTCTATGAAAATTATTCACATATAGAAAGAGGAATCACTTGGATAACAAGATGAAGAAGCTCGAATTTGGAAATATTTTTTGCCAATAGACCTATGCTTTGCCAAGATTTTCTCTTTTCTCAATATTCTTTTCATATTCAGCTGTAGAACAGATTATCATAAACAACTACAAAATATAAGTAGTCCCAAGTATTTGCTCAAACCCACGTTCATTAACCAAATTGGACTCTCAACTTAGAAGATATGTCAAATGCATAACAATAATATAGCCATAAAACATTAAGTAAGACAGTTAAAGAGCAAACAGATGGACAATTGACCAATAATAGTTGGACTGGAGAATTAACCTTTTTATTCCTTGCAATTCTAAGCCTCTTGATTGTACCAAATTGCTTAAAGAAACCTGAAGACCACATTTAGAGTATATCACACGATTACTCAACTTCATACTCTTATACATAAGAGGAAAATATCAAGTATCTAAATAGGCTCATTCTCAAATAAATCTAAAGTGAGAAATGCAAACCTTCCATTTCATTCTCATAAAATCCATGTGGGATTCTACCGATATATAACACTGTTGCTTTATTTTCCCTCACTTCAGTCTTTGGAAGCTTCTGCGCTGGCCCACCTTCTAATGGCTATTTATTTAAAGGACAAAAACAAGTCATATACAGCACACCAATTGCCATTGTGAATTTTACAGTAATGATTCTAATGAAGACCATTGCCCACTCAAAGTATCACAGACAAAACACAAATTGTAAATTAGCTTAAATCTTTACCAGACCATTTCCCACCCAAAGCATCACAGACCAAACATCAAACTATAGCTTTCTGCCTCCCTTAGTTACTTCTCTACCATTGAGACATAAGTTAATACGTATATACCAAGCAAGTTGCAGAATTAAGGGAGTACATACAGAGGCGAACCCACGTGGAAGAGAGGGGGTGCACGTGCACCCGGTAACTTCGTTAAAACTTATGTATATATACATATATATATATACCTGAATAAGGATCACATATTTCATGTGCACCTTAAAACACAAAGGCTGATTTAGTGCACTGGTCCAATGTAGTTTACACCGAGGTTCAAGACCATCAAACCAAACAGTAAACTATGTTAATTTTTCTTGTCTTACTTTATTTTTATTCAGATAAATTGGATTCTATGCATGTTTAACAACATTTTCCAAGAAACAGTGTAGGTGTTGCACGACACTGCTTTGACTAACATTCATCAGTCTCTGGTGGTGCCCGCGTTATCTTCGGATCCTGGGTCCGCCTCTGACTACATATACTAGAAAATCATAAAAAACTAAAGTCATATATTACCACGAAATACCAATAAAGGAGACAATTGCTTCTTGTGGTGGTTTTGACTTTTAAGCATAGGATGTTAACGAGGGGAAAAAAAACAGTAATCTAGGGAGTGAGCTCACCACTAAATATATATGCATAATTTGAGGTATTTTTTTTCAATTTTCATTATATACATCTATATAGCAAGAAGATAGTGGATAGTCGGACTGCTTATATACTGGAGGAACAAATAATGTACCAGAAAGTCACGGGCTTCATCTCTAGAAGCTGAAGAAGCAGAAAAATCGCTTGCCCCCTTTTTCAATTTCTTCGTTATTGCTTTCTTCCTTGCTTTAACACCCATCTCTGTTTACACAATCAGTAATACTACACGTCAAGCACTTTGCACAGCTAAAAACAGAAACACAGTAAAGAAAATTGAAACCTCAAGAGAATTACTTGAGCTATAACACTTACTAAATGTCGCCGGAGAATGGTGACTGATAAGCCGCTGAATTCGCCGGAATTGCCAAGCGCGAGAGAGGGAAAAGTTAGTTTGCAGATGCGCGGTATCTTAAACCCTAAACCCTGTGTTCGGATCCTCTCAATTTCTATTTGCGGGTCGAACAACACCCGCCCGGGGATTTTGCTGGGTCAGTAGTTGTGACTTGTGCCTTTAACGCCTAATGGTTTAGAATGTTGATATTTAGGCCCCTAAGGTTTGAAAAGTAGTAGATCAATCCCTATGGTATCTATTATGCCCCAAATATGTGTGTAGAAGATTTATCTTTTGAGTACTTGAACTATGTCAATAACCGAAGTCATGGGAAACGCATGAAAATTTAACCTAAAGTTACTGTTTTACAACAATAACATACTCAGTGTAACTCAATAAGTCGTGTTTGGGGAGGATAGGATGCACCCAAAATTTATCCCACAATAGCTGCATGTGTCTATGTTCTGTTTAGTCACCTCTCTCCAATACTTCTTCGACCTAACTCTACCTCTACTTATACCAACCACAACCATTCTCTCGCACATCCTCACTGGAGCATATGTGCATCTCATTTTCACATGTCTGCACCATCTCAGTTTCATCTCCCTCATCTTGTCCACCAATGAGGTCACTCTCACCTTTGTCTCGGATATATTCGTTCATAGTCCTATCTCTAAAGTGTATTGCTGCACTTAGATGAAAGAATTTGACAAACTTCTACTAGATTTGAAAATAAAAAGTAAGAACTTACCAATTAATCAAAATCAATATTCTATCAAAAATTCAAAATATATCCCATATTTTTCACAATAATTAGTAATACAAAGTTTCAAGAAAATATGAGATGTATTATTATTAGATGGGATTGCACAAGGGATCGACCCGTAGCCTATTTTTATTTGTCTTGGTGATGGATGTATTGACATGACATATTCAAGGTGAGGTGCCATGGTGTATGTTGTTTGTGGATGACGTAGTTTTGATTGACGAGACCCGCAGAGGAGTTAATGCTAAGTTGGAGGTTTGGAGACAGACCCTAAAGTCTAAAGGGTTTAGGTTGAGCAGGACCAAGACGGAATATTTAAAGTGAGAATTTAGTGAGGTTAAGCATGAGGCTAACGTGGTAGTGCAGTTTGATTCTTGGGCCAGTAAGAAGAGAAATATTTTCAAGTATCTTGAGTCTATGATCCAGGAAAATGGGGAGATCGACGAGGATGTCACTCACTGAATTGGTGCAGGGTGGATGAAATGGAGGCTCGCGTATGTGGTCTTGTGTGATAAGAAGGTGCTTCATAAACTTAAAGGCAAAATCTATTGAGTGGCGGTTAGACCAGCTATATTGTATGGAGCGGAGTGTTGGCCAATCAAGAACTCTTACATCTAATATAAAGATGAAGGTGACGGAGATGAGGATGTTGCGATGGATGTGTGAGTTTATTAGGAGTGATATGATTAGAAATGAGATTATCTGAGAAAGGTGAGAGTGACTTTGGTGGATGTCAAAATGCGGGAAGCGAGGTTGAGATAGTTCGGGCATGTGATAAGGAGGTGTATAGAGGCCCTATTGAGAGGTGTGAGCGGCTGGCTATGGATGGTTTTAGGCGAGGTAGAGGTAGACTAAAGAAGTATTGGAGGGAGGTTATTAGACATGACAAGGAGCAGTTACAACTTATTGAGGACATGACCCTAGATAGGAAGGTGTGGAGGTCGCGAATTAGGGTAGAAGGTTAGTAGAGAGGGATGCGTCCTTGCTAGTAGGTAGGTGTGTTTTGTTTTGGGGTTCGTGCTTGTAATATCTTGTTCTTGTAGTTTAGGTGATGTTGGTTGTTTCGGGTAGATCGGGTGTAGTATTATTTTGCGATAGTCTTGCTTATGTTACTTTATGTTGTTTTGTTACTACCTATTATTTCTTGTTCTTATATTATGTTCCTTTTTAGACTGCTTTTGTCTTGACCCGGGGGTCTACCGGAAATAACTTTTCTACCTCACTTCTGAGGTAATGGTATGGACTACGTACATTCTATCCTCCCCAGACTCCACTTTGTGGGAATATATAGAGCATGTTGTTGTTGTGTGTGTATATATATACACACATATATTGTTACAACTATACATTATATTGTTACAACTATACATTATATATATATATATATATATATATATCTTTATGTATATAACATATTTTAAGCTAGAATTGGTATCTATTATCATATTCATACGGGATATGTTTTGACAGAATATCAATTTTTAATTAGATAGATTTAACAAGATTGAATGAAAGTGAGGGGAAAACGGAGGAAAGATTTGAAGGATATGGAATGAAAGAGAGAAAAATGAAGGAGAGAGGCACAAATAAAATGAAAGGGGATGACTACTGAAATGTCATTTCTTTTAGGTTTGATTTGCTAAATAAAATATTTGGTTAAAAGCATATCGATTCTATAAAGGAATTGTATGTACATGTCAATATTCCAAAAATATATTTTTGAATCGTTTTGATAAAAAAATTCATGGATCAATATGAATTGCATATCAACTTATTTTTTGTGAGCTGAAATTGGTTGGGCTCAAATAAACCGAGCTAATAAATGGATGAGTCAATGATTAATCCAAACTTGAATGAGTTAGGTAAATTATATTTTCATGCGCTAATTTTATCACCCTACCATCTAATGTGAATATCTTCTTTTCCAAATAAGAAAATAATGTAAAATAATGATCCACGAGTATTTCTCAAATGCATATAGGGAAAAGAGTTAATTAAAGGACAACGAAAAATATTGGGAAGTTAGGAGGCGCAATCACTATCTTTTTAAAGTATTGCACTATTTCATTTTTCATGAAGTTACTTTACAAATTGAACTACATACATCAAATTAAATGTTAAAACAAATAGTAAAATATAAAGTGTGACACCACCGTGAATGGAGAGTTTTTTTCTTTAGTTATTATTATTCAGAATATGTTAGACCGATTAATCTAGAGTCGTGTTGCATAAGGCCCGTTAAAGAAGAAAATGCTATGTAATTTCTGTTAAAAAATTCTTTATTTTCAAATCTCATACCGAAGACCTTATTTTATTTTTATTTTTGTAATCGTTTCCTAAGAATTTCCACCTTTTTTGCTCCTTGATGACTCAGTACTTACCATCCGAGCAACTTTCTCTTATATACGGAAGACCTTACAAAATTCATTCCACTACTAATTGTATATGTTACATTGTTGGTAGAATAGAAAGTCAAAAGGCATGGGAGTACTAGGTGTCCATCTATTGGTTTCCTATATGTGATCCAATGAATAATTTCTATAGTACAAAAATTGAAATTTATGTTTGTTATATATGTTATGAACTTATGATCTTTATGCCGCCTCCCACATTTTTGTCCTTCCACTGACTTATATGGACCGTGGTCACCGTAAATATCTATGTTATTGTTCACATTATACGTGGACTTCTTCTATTAAAAAAAATAAATAAAATGTACTTATTAACGGTTGCAACTCGCCCACAAGGGTATGGTTGAGTGGTTGAGAGGTCGATTTTTTGTGGGGAGATCGAAATTGCACAGTAAACAAATTACCACAAAGTATTCATCCGAAGGGCAAAGGGTGCGGCAGAGATTGTATGTTTCCAAAAAAAAAATAGTTGCTACCCATTAATGAGAATGACCAGATTGATTGAGCAAATAACCTTTCAAATGAAAGATTTCAAGTTTGAAATTCTCTGTATGTTTTTCTTGATTGAGCTCGTTGCACAGAGCTTTCTTAATGTGATTTACCTCTCCCGTGTAATCTATAGAGTATAGACTATCAAAATTAGAGCGGGATTTTTCTTGCGCACTCTCAAAAAATAACGGTTTGCGGTTCCTTATCATTAAGAAAAATAAATCACTTACACTATATGTCATCGTGTAACTTAAAACAAATAAGTAATAATAATATGTCACTGGTTAGAGTAGACCTTGATCAACTGCCCATTAATTTAATTTGAAAATTAATATCCTCCTAATATAAAAATAGCTAACAATATTATATTTTTACACGCACCGTCAACACATTTGGTGGAGGAGACTTCATTTTTTATCTGAAGTTTTGCTTCTAAAGAGAAAATACTTTAAAAAAATATTAAAAAATACTTTTAAAAAAAAGATACAAGAAAGATATACTCCCTCTGTCCCATATTAGTTGCTCACTATACTAAAAATAGTTGTCCCATATTAGTTGACTACCTTACTAAATAAAAAAAATATTAATTAAATTTTTTTCATATTACCCTTGTAATTAATTCTTTTTTGAAAGCGTTCACATTTGTTTGTAAAGTTCTAAATAAGTTTTTTAAAGGATAAATTAGTACAACAATCTTTTTATTTATGATTTTTTAATATGCATGTAAAAAGAAAAGTGTGCAACTAATATAAGACGGAGGGAGTAATTATGTTTAAAAAAGATTATGAAATATGCTGATGCTATTTTCATACATAATTAAATACAAAACAAAAGCATAATATTAAAATCTCATTCTTATCTTTTTGGATAGTGCCTCTTTCGGAAATATATGTTTATTTGGGATTTAAACAGTTCCTTAAAAAAAAAAATTGCAATGTTCGATTTAAAATCTAATATGCCCTTTTAATCACACGACGTCTTATCTGAAATTAGGTGGTCACTTGCTAACTCTAGAAGTTGTAACTCTTAATTATAACTTCGATAGTCAAAGTTATATGAAGGTTTGTATGACCTACTTGCCAAGCTAGAAATCAAGTTTTTTATTTGGTCCTCAGAACAAGAGCACAATCAACATACACAACAGAAAAATAGTAAAGTAAAAGAGACAAGATGTTTACGTGGAAATCTCCTTACTTAAGGGAGTAAAATCACGACCTACCTCGTAGAAATTTCAACCAATCAACTTTACTAAAATCTGAGCAACCTTCAGATTGCAACCTATTGCAATCTAGGAATTAAACTCTTAATTCCTCTAACTTACAGTAACTCTATTGCAAGCACACACCACAATAACTCTATTGTGTGTTACTGCAGCTAACTCTAGCATACAATCTACATGAAGAGAGAACAGATAGAGAACTACTCACACAAGCCACTTGAAGAGGAGTGAGTTTACAATGTTAAGAGCAAACAAATACAAACAGTCAACCTAGAACTAAATACATTTTCATGATTAAGCAACTAGTTCTTCGGTTGATGAGTCTTTGTTGTTGAGTGAAGCTTTCGGCGGCTTTTGCTAACAAGAGGAAGCTAGTGTCCTTTTGATCAAATGCAAAAACTAGGTTTTCCTCCGAGTAAAGGATCAATATATATGAGGCCATGTTGGAGGGAAAACCTCGGACAGTTTCTATTGGACACTAAAAGGGACCAACAATCGCTGACACCCGGTGGTATAATACAGTTGTCTTCGAAAGCAACTTGTACTATCAACTTGTTCCTGCTGACTAGTGGACTGATACCAAGTCTCTGTACCAGGTCCCTGGTGATGAGTTTGTCAATCATCAAAATACAACATGCACATTATAACCTAACATTATATTAATCAAAAAAAAATTAAAAATTGTCAATGTTATTTAAGAACTGAAAATATATTTGGAAAAAAATGATTTAGAAACAAGTGGTCACAATTCCATTATAAATTAAGACAAAATTTGATAATGTCAAACATTAACTTAGTAATTTGAAGTATATAAACGAATTCCTAAAAGAATTGACCATAATAGTATAATTACAGTTCCTTATAAGAAAAATAAAAATAAAAGCAAGTGGACATCAAAGTCAATACAGAGATAAACCTACTGCTGAAATGTTCTTCCCAGTAAACAGATAACCTAATAAAGTGAATCAATTGAAAAAATAAAGTTTATTCCTGAACTTCTCCATAATTACATTTGCTAGTGTAACTAGTCCTTCCGCCACATGTAGTTTTTATCTTTCGCTTCTTAAAATTTAATTCATTTTTAGAATTAAATTAAATTAGATTAACTTAAGATTTTAAAAGTACAAGTTAAATATTTAAAAATTATACGAAAACTACTTATATTAATATGATGATATCTCAAAATGTTGGTCAAATTAGTTCATGCAGTTTGACTCTCGTAAAATGAAGTATGACAAGTATTTTGGTCAAATGACGGTGAATATAACTCAAGAGTGTGACTTAGTAATCAATGAGCTGGGTTACCTAGAACTTATTGATAGTAAAAAATGACAGATATCCTATGAAATTAGTCTAAATTTGTAGAAATTGGCTCAAACAGTTATACATGAAAGAATATATATGGTAAAAATAATCACACGATCGGAATAAATAAAGGATTAAAAGGGACATATCAATGGCGTTGAAAGGAGGACACTGACGAATAAATAAAAAAAGAGCACAAAGTTCTGTGACTTTTATCAATTGGTTAACAAATGAACTACTAGTTGAAATTACACAAGTGGTATTAATTATTTAATTATGTTTATTTTGGTCTGAATGCTGCATCCCACGTCTCTGTCCTTTCACGGACTTTCCGTAAAAATAAAGAGAGAGAAAAAATTCATGTAATATGTCTCATTTTTCATTTTGGTCGTGTCAATACAAGACATTTTATGTTATACAAATTTTATTTGATTGACAGAGAGTGGGAATCATCCATGAAATAATATCACCAAAATGAATGTAACATCGATTCACATAGTCCAGAGTCTATGACATGTGTTAGTCTTTTTGGCTCACAAGACTTTACACTTGAGCCGAGAGTCTTTCAGAAACAACCTCTTTATCTCTATGAGATAGCGGTAAAGTCTGCGTACATTCAACTCTCCCCATACCTCTTATGAAATTCACTGGATATGTTGTTACGGTTGCTCACGAGACTTCAAATCAAAGAGTGGATAGTGCCACGTCTCGACTCTGTCACATCGAGTAATATGTATGCCATTTATATCACGGGTGGGCTACATTACATACAACTTTACTAACCACCCATTTTTCTAAAACTTTTAGGTGCATTTTCTTGGAAAATATCCCCACATAAAGAAGCCATAGTACGTACAACAATGAGACAATGACACCTAGCTACCACATCATTTTTTTTCCTCTCACCATCGATTCGATATTAGTTTTGAAATTTTGATTAATTTGAATTTATTTCATGCAAAAAAATCTCATTCATTCCACTCTCGTTGATACACCCAAATTACTATAATGTGAATGTTACTCAAACGAAGTACTCCTGGAAAATAAGTTTGTAAATTATAGTGGTAAGAGCTTAACTTATTATATACATCGACGGTATAAAACGTTTCTCACACTATTGATATAATTATCTACAGTATATATAACAAATAATATACAAATTTCAGTATATATATATATGTATCATTGTTCTTATTATTATAGCGGAATAACATAAATTATATATTTCAACTTACTATATCCCTGCTTATATAAATTAAAACAAAATCTTAAACTTATCGGTATCTCATTCTTGCCACTTTTATGGTGCTACTAATTTACAGATATTATTTTGGGGATTTTTAATTTATTTATTTTTTACATTGAAATACTTGGATTTTAAATCGAAGACGTGTTCATTTTTTATTTTATATTATGCCGTGTCTCAATTGAATTCAGTTAACATCTCTTGTCCATTATCCGAATATTCCAAGTTACCATCAAAATATGTGGCGCGGTGGATGAGGTTGTTCCTCCCTTAATCAAAGGTCTCGGATTCGAGCATTTGATATGAAAAAATTCTTAATAGGAAGATCGCTTCCCTTAAATGGGCCTTACGCAATGAAATTTGAATTAATCGGGCTCTAATACAAGCACCGGACACCGGATTGGGAGCCAAAAATATATATTCCAAATTAACAACACAGTCTTATTCGAAGCACTACACATCTCTTCCCACATCTACCAAAAGTCTAATAAGTCCATCCTAAGTGACAATTTTTAGCCAAATACATCATTATTTTCTACTTAGGTACAGTTATATTCTTCACCTAATTCAGCTGCTTTAATGGGTAATGTTGACACGATCTTAGGCGATTTCTATTCTTAAAGAAACAGTCTAGAATTCAAAGTACATGTGGACTAAATGGGAATTAGAAAAACAAGTTATGGGAAGGAAATATTATTGACTATACTGTCTAAAATTTTACATTATCATATATTTTTGCTAGAAAAATAGGTTTCAGAAGTGAGGAATAAACTAATCGATTTTGATAGAGTAATCTTTGTCCTTATAGAATTTAAGTCTCCCACTTTGTTATTCGATTTTAGTTAATTTTTTCTACAAATTTGATAATGTAAAATTTTTATTACATGTAGTGATCATTTTCAGGAGATTTTGTAAATGAAAAACTTTTGAAATTTTTGTCATAACCGTGGAAGTGCATATTCAAATGGTTGAAAATTCTTTAGCGTCCTTTTACAATTTTTTTTAAATTATAAATGAGTGAAATATCAAAAACACGCTTAAATTATCATCTTTTATTGAGTTTCATATTTAAACTATTGGAAGTTTGACTTTCATACCTAAACTATCACTCATTATTTTGAGAAACACACCTCAACTAATATGTGATGGTGTGTGTACTACACTCTTTATTTAATTTAAAAAATCATGCCATGTGACACTCCGCATGAAAATCTTTTTTCACCTAGCAAAAACTAAATAAATTATTAGTATTAGATTAAAAATTAAATATTCATCATGTTGAGAAATAATGAAGAAGAAGGGGAGAGTTTATGATAAAATCAATTGAAAAAGTAAAAAAAATGATGTGTCAACTAAAAAAATAAAAAATATGTCATATCATCAGAATATTTAATGGTCATACATGTCTAAATATGTTTGTATACAAATACTTGATTCAGTCAACATTGAGTTGTGTTTCTCAAACTAATGAGTGATAGTTTAGGTATGAAACTCACACTTTCAATAGTTTAGATATGAAACTCAAAAAAAAATAGTTTAGATGTGTTTTTAATACTTCACTCATTATAAATCGAAGAGTTAAAATAAAATCTCAATTTTCTTAATTAAATAAATACTACTATTATACTAGTCTTTTAGTTTAAGATATGTCGATTCTGCCTTCATTACCATAATAGCCGCCATTAAAAAACCGAATAAAGAGTTGTAAGTTGAGGCCAGAAGTCAAGTTTTTCATTAATTATTGTGTATTTTATAAAGAAAATTTACTGTATACTCGTAAAGATAAATTAAACAAAGAAGAGTTAACACATGTTACCTTTTAGAACACAAGCTGTAATTATCGAGGATATATCTCAATCACATACGTTTAGATGTCCATCAAATATATATAGCACGATAATAACTTAATTATCTAAATGCATATATGGTTGAATAATATTAGTAAAAATCAGTAAGGATGACTGAATTGGTGTAACATGTGGTATTTCATAAGAGAGGTCAAAGATTGATTTTTCATATGCCAATGCCTTCTAATCGCGCTTGTCGCACTAGACTTGCTTAATATGATTTACATCTCTTCCGGTGCCTTATGAATCAGAACGAACTAGTCATAAGATTGAGTATAAATTCACATCTTGTTAATATTGTCAAGTTCGAATCTTTTTGTCCTAAATATACTTTTATATTTAAAAAAACAGAATAACGAAGAGCTGATTTTTCTAGAGGAAAAACAGGAAAAGAATATGGATCAAAATACGTACAAATTCATTGTCATTTAAAAATTGTGAAATTGTCAAAGAACTGTACAGTACTTAACAAGAATAAAAATTGTGAAATTGTCAATGAATTGTACAGTACTTAGCAAGAAGGTTGTTGGTATATCATATGACTATCACTCCTGTGCAGTCACAATGTTGGCAAAAGGTGATTGTAATTGAATTAAAGATTAATTAACACCACACTTTCATGAAAGTCAGCCCTAATTCACAAATTAAGAAATACAAATAATATGAAAATTGGCTGTGAAGCATCTTCAAGAGCTAATTAACTACATACCTAAGAACCAACAGGTTGCGATGAGATGGTTATTATCCCTCCACCAATGATTTATCAGAGGTTTCATGTTCGAATTCTTGAGAATAAAAAAATCTTATTGGAAGCGCCGCCTAGGCCTTATATTACACGAAGCCGGATTTAGTAGGACCCCAATACAAGTACCGGGCACTAGGTAAAGAATCAAAAAAAAAAAATTGACTAGCTAAGACAACTAAGCACCTCCACACTAATTGAACCTTATTTAATTTCCTCCTTTGTCTTTTTTTCCTTCTACTAGTTTCTGTTGCCAATTTTAATATTTTTTTTCTCTCTATAACATAAACGCGTCTAACTAGCCAATTGTAGGACTGTTTTTGGATGATTATATACTTATAAAAACCCAAGCCATGCCTTTAACATAACTCGAGCTAAACAACCTTCCATTATCTCCTCTTATCTTCTCTCTAATATCCACTTAGCCAAAATCATAGAATTAGAGAACCATGAAGGTCAAAATAGAAAGTTCAAAAATCATTAAGCCTTTCTATGAAGGCAACATCCCTCCTTCTACTAAAAACTACATTCCCCTTAGTGTTTTTGACAAGGTCACCTATGAAGCCCAAATTGCCGTCATATATGCCTATCGCCCTCCCACCCCACCAAATGCCGCCATCCAATTGGGACTTCAGAAGGCGTTAGGTATTTATAGGGAATGGGCAGGGCGATTAGGAAAAGACGAACATGAAAATCCAGTGATTCTCCTCAGCGATGAGGGTGTTCGGTTCGTTGAGGCATCATCCGATAGCACCCTCGATAAAGTAATGCCTTTTAAGCCTTCGGCTTCTTTGCTTAACCTACATCCTAGCTTGAATAATGTGGTCGAATTGGTGCAAGTTCAAGTCACGAGATTCACTTGTGGCTCCTTGGTGGTCGGCTTCACCGCCCACCATACTGTAGCTGATGGTCACTCCACTAGCAACTTTTTAGTTGCATGGGGTCAAGCCTGTCGAGGGCTTGACATTAATCCACTTCCTTTACATGATCGTACAATTTTCAACCCTCGAAACCCTCCTCTCATCGAGTATGAGCATAAGGGGGCCGAGTTTATGTCAAAATTAGTCAAAAAGGAAAATTCCCTCAACGAAAGTACTCATCATGTAACGGACGATATAGTGGTGCACAAAGTCCATTACACGGTCGAGTTTCTTGCGAAGCTCAAGGCGAAAGCATCTTCCATGAACGGAAACAATAATAAACCTTATAGCACATTCGAGAGCCTCGTTGCACATTTATGGAGGGCCATCACTAAAGCTCGCGGTCTAAGTGGCTTTGAGACCACTCATATAAGAATCTCAGTCAATGGTAGAACGAGGTTGAACCCCAGAGTACCCAATGAGTACTTTGGAAACTTAGTCCTTTGGGCATTTCCAACCGCGAAAGTGAAGGACCTTCTAAGAGAGCCTCTTCCTTATGCAACGAAGCTCATTCATGACGCGGTTATAAAAGTAAACAACAACTATTTCAGATCGTTCATCGACTTTGCTGATCACAAAGTGAAGGATCAAGAAGCAGATCTCATCCCGACAGCAGACATGAACAAACACATATTATGCCCTAATCTCGAAGTTGATAGTTGGTTAAGGTTTCCATTCTACGACCTAGATTTTGGAACGGGGTGTCCGTACATGTTCATGCCCTCATATTTCCCAACAGAAGGCATGATGTTTCTTCTACCATCCTTCATTGGAGATGGAAGCATTGATGTTTTCATTCCTTTGTTTCAAGACAACTTGCCCACCTTCAAGAAAATTTGCTTTTCTTTGGACTTGCTTGAGAATTACTAGAAGATCACTTCAATGATATTCCTCTGACTATGTGAGCGGGGCAGCTCGGGGCACTAAAGGTTTCACTATGCTTGAGGTCCAGAAAATGACCAAACCACAAGGATCTATTATACACAGTCTTACTCTGCATTTCTATATAATCCTCAACTTTGTGATAATATGAAAATTCATTTTCTAATTCCATTTTACTGTGTTTTTAAATTTTAATCTTTTACTTCCTCCTATTGCTAAGCGTAAAGGAGGGTGGGATATGTCTATATATATGTCGTTGAATAATAGAAGAGAGAGTTAATTTTCTCTAGCTCTAAGCTATCCCTCTTGCTTTTCTTCTAACAAATTTATTTTTATGCAAAAAAAAAAAAGATTAAAAAAGACAAGTACTAGTTTAGTATTTTTGTACCGAACATCTCTGGTCATGTTCTACTGTCTCTGTTTTTCTTTTTTCTGTCCCTCAACTACTTCTTTGTCCTTATATATAAATTAATTAAGGAGATAATTGATAAATTAATGATTTGGTAAAGCTGAAGCTTGTCTGGTATCTGTAATGCATAATAATTAATTTATAGACCTAGACCTGTTCTACATTATACTGGATTGACCATGTTATGAATGTTGTCAACCTTAATTAACGGATGGTTGCACTCTAGATTATTCCTCCGTCTCAAATTATTTATTGTATTTTGTAAAAAATAGTTATTTTACATTGTTTGACGTTTTCGAAGTTCAAGACAATTTTTTTTTCATTTTACCTTTAGTATAGTTTTTTGTTGGATGTGCAAACAAAGACTGAGAAGCTACATATAAAGTGCAAGATCTCTTAATGGTGTGAAGTCTTTCAGAAAAATCAAGCTTTGATCCAAAGTGAACAATATGGCACCATATGAGAGTATCTTTGGGTTTGCTGAGCTCAACATTTTTCTTGATGCTCATATGGGAGGAGCTATAATATTAGATACATATTTGGATGAATCCAATATATAGTTTTTATCTAGACATTATATTTAAATTAGAAAATTTATTATATATATAAAATATTTATTTGCAAACTCAATGACTAAAATGAGCTTGTTAATTATGAGTTTGATGGCAAGTTCAGAATTCATAAACTTCAGATCTTGGCTCTGCCTCTGAATATATACTCATTCTGGTGCAATAAGCTTTCGACAAAAAATATTTGATATCCTTTGGAAAAAAAAAGAAAAATTCAAATTTACTCTTACTTTTTCAATTAGTGAAGTATTAACTAATTAAGTGACGTCTAATGGAAAGATTAAAAAATGTATTTTAGACAAATACTTATCAAATGTATTTCTAAAAAAAAGTGTGAAAAATATACAGATACTCCTAATAGATGATATGAATAGGATAGAGTATTAGCAACATAATGGTGTGCAGAAAATAAAATTACACAGAGACTAGTTAACGTGTTATGCAATTATAATTGATTTCTTTCTAAAGGTTATTCCCTTTGCTCAAAGTCTACAATGTTGCTTATAATCTCTATAAATGCAATTCACAAAGAGTAAGTAGTGATTCAAGAGTTAATTGTTAGGTCTGATCAAACTCTAGGGTAGACATTCTGAAAATTAAAAAGTGTCACGTGTTTTGCCAATTTGATTTCTGGTCATCTTATTGAAAATAACTTCTCTGCTTTCATTAAATAGGGATAAAATTGTGTACATACCATCCTTCGGACCTTACTTATATACATTGGATATGTTGTTATATTTATGGCCATCCTAAGGGTGTGTATTAAATTTCTCTCAATATAACATGATTTGTGTTGGTGTCTGTGTTCAACAAGTATACCAGAATAATAACAAAGTAAACTGAAAAAACAAAAATGCAGAAAAATATTCGAGACCACAGAATTCACTGTGTGTCCTTAAGGAATTTAACCCCTCACTGTACCCGAGGTGGATTATTTCTTCCCAGGATAAAACGGATATACCTGGTATTGATGTAGCAGATATACCTGGTATTGATGTAGCGGTACCTCAAACTTCAATAAAAATGAGGTTATCCTCGACACCTGTTCCGAACAGGTTTGGTGTATGTTCGGAAGGAACAACTCCTCTCCGAATTTCAGTTGGAAAATTATTCCGCTAATTTAATAATATTTCGCTAATTAATTATTGTTTAAGAAAAGGAAAATTATTTGTGAATTAAATAAATTTTATCAATCAATCACATCATTTGCCAAAGCCAAAGCCAAAGTCGTAGCCGAGCGACGACAGCGCGAGAGGCACTCTCTTCTTAACCCTTTAAGAGCTAAAGGGAGTGTTAATTAATATAAGGACAAAATTTTCTCTCTATTCTACCAATGAGGGAGAAATGACTTTTCATTTCATTTTCCCTTCACTTTGGGTCCCCCATACTTCCAATTCACATTACACCCACATTTCTCAATTCAGGCCTTATCTTTAAAGCTTATTCTTTAAAGAACACAAAACCCAACAGTTTGTACTACTACATTTAATTTGCTTGCCTAAAATGAGGAAATTAAAGTACTATCTATTTTCTAGATAATTTATGCTCTGGCCAAATTAATATAATGCCTAATTTTTTTTTAGTGGTGTCGGTCCATTAGATTTTATAATTATGTATACACGCATGCTGTGTGGTCGACGCTGGGTTTAAATCTATAAATTATTTAATTGTGATTTAACTATGGAACATGCGCGGTCAAACTATGCTAATAAAGAGATTAATTAATTCAAATTACGGATTATTGGAGTCGTCGGTTAGCCACTTAGCTAATTTAAGACTAATAGGAATGGCTTAAATAAGCTATACTAAATTATATTCAGTTCTTTTCTGTCTGTTAATTCGACATTATTGGTGGAATAAAGTTTATAGCTGGGAAAATAAGAATTGGGTACGGTTCTAACTACTTCAAGATGCTCTTCAACTTAATATTTTATTGTAGTTGCATTATCTTGTTTGAATTAATACTGAGATTTGGCTTTGAAAATAATTGGATTTGTTGGAATATAGTTGGCTAATCACATGTTAATTAGTTCAAATTTCAAGATCTCTAATTATATATTATGTTGCTCCTGAAAGTTAGGCAAATTCTATCCATGGATAAGGTAAGAAATGTGAGTAAACACCTCATCTCATACATCATTCTATTTAACTTTTGTTCGTATATAATTGTGGAGGCAAAAAATATATAATGAAAATGGTACACAATTCAGCTTATTAAACGAATTTAAAAATGTTTGAGATTTTTTTAAAAAGGACCAACTCTGAGAAGTACTGAGGGAGGTAATTAGACACAAGACCTGATGCATTTTGAGACATAATATAGATAGGAGGATTTGAGTGTCGCACATTAGGTTGGTAGTTGAACATTAATATTATTCTCTCACTTTCCCGTGGGTTAGGCTTGGTGGTCGTACTTGTACTTACTTCTTTACCAATATTATATTATTCACACTATTCTCGTAGTTACTTGTTCTTCGATTTCGACTATTACTTGTGTTTTTTGTGCTTCGCGGTCGGTTATCTCATTATTTCGTTGAAACGAAGGAATCTGAGCTTTATCAACATTGATAAACTTTCTAGCTTGTGCAGCGTGGTTATTGTTCTTTAATTTCTTCTGTACGTAGTGTACTACATACTCTTCATTTCACTTTATTTCATTAATGTTACTGCTTTCGTTTGTATATTCTCTTTTTTCAAATTGCTATAACATGCTTTACTTAAGTCCGGAGTCTATCGAAAACAACCTTTCTATCTCTATGAAGTAAGGGTGAGGTCTGCATATGCTCTACTATCCCCATACTCCACTTATAGAATTACATATTTGTCGTCTTTTCAAGCATTCATATATTTATACCTACCTCTAAAATTTGGTAAAATGTGTCATTTGATAGGAAACATTTAGCTCATCTTGCACATGACTGTTAATATTAGAGGATTCATTTTGTCTGCTTATGTTCTTAACAATTGATCATGTACTATTAAGTTAGATATGATCTTGTCCTCACATTAATAATGGAATAAGAAATACTCAATCAGACAAATGATCACTAAAATTCAAGTTTTTTTTAAACCTCGCGGTATGATTGTGGTATCTTCATCACTACATTGTTGTTGGGACAAAAAAGACGACTTAAGATGGAAAGTATCACAATCCAAAACTATAACATGTATTGTTCGTTTTTGGTTCAATAGACCTCACGAATTTATTTCTTGGGCTATGTCATTATCGAATCCAAAATGTTATGTACACCCCTTTTTCAAAAAATTGTCATCTTAGAGGCCCGTCTGCCCTTGTGTTTGATCCACCCTTATTGGCCCCCCCTCGTTCGTGGACAATCTGGACATCATAACAAGATCATTAGTAACCTTTGTTAAAAATTGGAGCGATTCCATATTTTCACGTCACTGGTATCTTTCACTTCCGATGGTCACATAGTTACAAACCCAAACAATCAATAAAAGCTAAATGGAAAAAGAAAGGAGTTTAGAACGAAACTATTTGTTCACTTCTTCTCATTGGAAAATTAGTTATATAGCCCCAATTGAACTGTATTTGTTTGGTTGAAAAGAAACATTCATCTAGAAAATATCTTGACTACATTGAAGTTTGTTTGTTACACAGATCTCAACAGCGCACATCACATGCATGAATCATTTATTTTGCAACGCATTATAATGGCTGAATAATTAACCATTACTTTGGGTCCCTCTCATATATATCAATATATATCATGTGAAAATCTAACAATAATAATACTTAATATATTAGCATAGTCTTACTACTGATTATAGCAAGCATAAAGGTGGAAGACACAGAGAGTAAAAGATGTTAAAAGTATTTGAATGGTTCTGATCTACATTTTATGATCCAGTACTAGTAAATTAGCATGTAATATTTGTGTGTGTTCTATCATCTGTGTTATTCGAACTGTTAAAAACTTCTCATATATATGTAAAATACTAGTAGTAATATTTCTCCAAAAAAATAATACAGACATGCGAAAGACCAGAGATATCATTGAAAAAAAAACACAACAAAGTAAATAAAAATTTAGGACGCGAGATAAGTTAGTCTTAAAACTACCATGACACCAGAATAATTTAGATGAGCTTAGAAGACAAATTGTGACAACAGACCGATAATGTTATGCTTACATAAAATCTTTATACACCGGCTCATCGATCTTATGCAAAGATGGCAAATTGGCCTAGAAGTAAAAGAGAGAAGTGGATGAGTTATATGTTGATACTATTCAATCAAGCACAAAGTAATTAATCTCAATAGAAATAATCGACTCTTTGAATCCCATTTTTGAGAAGTTGATACTATTCAATATAGATGTTGAAATTAGTTATACATGTTAAGTTTAATTTAATTATTATAGTACGTATTCTCTTATATAAGAAGCCACAGTTGAGGAGCTTCAGTTGTTTGTTTCATGATACTTTTTTTGTCGTTTCTGCCATAAGATGCTTTTTGGCCTGGTGGTAAAAACTACAATTTTCGTGCGAGAGGTTTTGAGTTTGAACCTCCTATCAATTTGATGAAACTTTGGGGGGCGCCACAATTTGTCAATTTGGGATGCCACGCTCGAATTTTGTAACATTTGACAGTGTGTGCGCTTCTCCATTTTTGCTTCAAACTCTCGCGACCTTACGTTTTTTTTTGTGCTTTTCGCTTTTAGAATATAGTGCAATCACCAACTATCAAAAATGGTTAGAGGGGAAACTATGACAAGGAAAACGAAAGACAAGCTACAGAGCTAGAGGAGGAAAGATACATATATAGGTAGGAGCAAAAAAACGTAGGCAACTAGTCCTATCATGTATATGTGAAATTCCCTAATAAAACCAACTTACAGTAATACTCCACACACAAAAAAAGCCAATCCCCCGCTTAATAATTCATGTGTTAAATTTTTTCTTTTCAAAAATACCAAAAATAACTGATGAAAAAAAAGTTGTTGAAACCGAAAAAGTAAATCTAACTTTTAAAAAAAAATATTTACCATGTACACTCCCAATTATCACTTGTCACGAGTTGGAAGTCACATCACAAACTCCCATGCTTGATAGCCATCCCAAGAAACAAACATTTATGAAAAAAAAATGTTGTTATTAGTACTTGTTTGTAATATCTCAATTAAAAAGTGTTATCTTCACTCGAGTCTTAACTCCTTCTATTAAAAAATAATAAATAAATATATTTATATTAATTGATATATAATATAAACTAATTTGAAATAAGTAGTTAATATTAAAAAATATTAATTTAATATAATGAATAAGTAAAAGTAAATAAGAGTGGGATTACTAAAAAAAAAAGAAACTCATTTGAGTCATTTTCCCTCTCCACTCAAATTAACAAGAAATTAGAAACCCTACTTTCTTCTTCCAAAAAAAAAAAAAAAAACCTTCCCTGCTCTCTCTGTCTTTCTTCCAGAACCTTCTCTTCGTTCACAGTAGGGTTGAATTTTTCCATTATCATTGACCATCATCCACTCCAGTATTGTTGTGTTCGACGATCTGTGTGATATTGGATCTGTCGATGGCCGAAGAAGAGGAGAGGAACGGCGGCGATGGAAGTGAGACGAGTGACTATACATCGGAGGACGAAGGGACGGAGGACTACAAGCGCGGAGGATACCACGCTGTACGAATCGGAGATACATTCAAACACGGACGATACGTAGTGCAGAGCAAGCTCGGTTGGGGCCATTTCTCTACTGTTTGGCTCGCTTGGGACATCCAAAAATCTGTTAGTTTTCTTCTCCGTTTCTGTCAATTACTCGTAATTTGTCTGTAAATTCTGTTTAGTTATTTCTGGTTACTCTTAACTTTGCTCGTTTCTTGTTTGGATGTATTCTTGGCTGTTTGTGCTCTTTGTGATTGGCGAGAGTTTTTCTAGCTTATTTAGATATAGGTGCGTCAAACGGTCAGGTTAGGTTGAATTTGAGAATGTCGAAATGGGTTAAGTTAATAAATGACAATGTTACTTGTGCTGAAATAAGCTAAAAGCCAGGTCAAAACCCAATCAGCTCAATTCTTAATAAGCTTTAAATTCAAAGTTTGTTTTCTTATAATTTACTTGAGTACCTAATAAAAACATATCAAAGTAAGTTTTTCACGGGTCCATGTGGGCGGAACTAAGCGGGTCAAAATGAGTGTAGTTAATAAGATAAGCCTAAACGGGTTGGGAGGTTCATGATTTTATGGGCTGATATGTGAGTGTAATGACAACTGACAAGTGTGTCACTAGAGGAGAACCTCCAGTTCTGGAGAGCTACTATTTTGTTTTAAAAGATAAAATTGCTGAGTACTGGAAAAAAATAGGTCCAAATAGACCGGAATGGATATGGAGGATTCATATAGCTAATCCCAACTAATTGTTGTAGTTGTTATGATTGTAGTCTTGCATTATGTTGTGTTACTCGTCACTTGAAAAGGGGATCTTGAGGACATTCATGCGCAAATAAGAAGCTTCTCATTCACTTTGATTCTTATTTTCGAAGTATGCAACTTCATTCTCCATACTCTGCATCCGTGAACTAGTGGTATAGTTCTATGAGTTTTAGAGTATGGCCATGAGAAAAGATGCTTAAATTTTGTTAACTTGTCAGGCTTACGGATTGTTCAGCTAATTGCTGCTTATGTTTTTGTGCGGAAATAGACCTATGTAGCTCTGAAAGTCCAAAAAAGTGCTCAGCATTATACTGAAGCGGCAATGGATGAGATTGCAATATTAAAGCAGATTGCTGAGGGAGATCCAGATGATAAGAAGTGTGTTGTGAAGCTATTGGATCACTTTAAGCATTCTGGTCCTAATGGGCAGCATGTTTGTATGGTATTTGAATACTTGGGAGATAATCTCTTGACACTTATCAAGTATTCAGACTACCGAGGGCTCCCTATTCACAGAGTTAAAGAAATATGCTTTCATATTTTAGTGGGTTTGGATTATTTACATCGCCAGCTTTCCATCATACACACAGATTTAAAGCCAGAAAATGTCTTGCTTTTATCAATGATTGATCCAGCTAAAGATCCTACAAAGTCGGGTACTCCTGTCATTCTTCCTTCCAATAAAAGTAAGATTCTCTCTGAATCTGGGGCTTCTAAAGATGTGAAGAGTTTAAACGGTGACCTGACCAAGAACCAGAAAAAGAAAATTCGAAAAAAAGCCAAGCGAGTAGCTCAAAAGTGTGCCGACAAGGAAGCTTCTGAGGAGACTGAACCAGATAATAAAGCTAGTGGTCCTGAAGACTCTACTCTAGATGACAAACCTGAAGCGAACTCTGTTGAGGAACAAACTAGTATTAAAGCCAGTGAAGATGTCTCAACAAAGGAAGGGCGCCAAAGAATTCAGAGACATAAACGAGGTAGTCGATCCGATAGGCAGAAGCTATTGGCTGATGTTGACCTTGAGTGCAAATTAGTTGACTTTGGTAATGCATGTTGGACGTATAAACAGTTTACAAGTGATATCCAGACAAGACAGTATAGATGTCCGGAGGTTATCCTGGGCGCTAAATATTCTACTCCAGCTGATCTTTGGTCCCTTGCTTGCATTTGCTTTGAGCTCACCACAGGTGATGTGCTTTTTGATCCTCACAGTGGTGACAATTATGATAGAGATGAGGTACAACAACTGTACTTTTGGTCATTTTATCATTTCCATTCTGACATGCATAAACAATTTTCTTTGGTAGGATTTCGGCTAGTGTTTAAACCTATTTGTGGCTTAAGCTAATTGTCATGTGTTGTATGTTATGAGTATGATGTGCCTGTTTGATGGACTATAATGTCTTGGAAGCCTATTGGTGAGGTAAAGAAGCAGATTCAAAATGAGAAAATGGTGAATCTTGGAACTAAAAACGTGTTGCTTCATTGAAGAAATGTTACACACCCACATTGTTTCATTAGCATGCTGGAATTCTTGTTCTTAGTGAACCTTCTGTCTTCATATATGTTAACTTCTCCATGTAAGTGGAGTATAATGTCAAACTGTCAATAATGATCCATATATGCATGTCAACCTTCTTCATTGTGATTAAAAGAATTCATATAGGCCGAGTCCACATCCCCCCTCCCCCCCCCCCACACACACCTTTTGACATATATTTCTTTTGAAACTTAGGATCCGTTTGGCCATAAATATTATTCACTTTATTCCGGAATACATATTCACTTTATTCCGGAATTCTTGTTTGGCCATAAAAATATCAAATACAATTTGAAGTTGTATTTGGAATTTTGGAAAACACCTCTTGAGGTGTTTTCACTTTATTTGGTTTCACTTTTTTTTTTCAAATTCTAAATTTTTTATTTTCATAAAATAACCCCATTTAAATTATATTGCATGTTCAAAAAAAAGTTTAAATTTTTAAAAAAATACATTTGAATTCTAAATATTAACTCCAAATACTATGGCCAAACACAACTCCAACTTCAAAAATTTCAAATAAAATGAATATGTTTTTGGTTTTCATGGCCAAACACCTACTTAAAGATTGAGGTTCTGTACTTCTTGCATTGATAGCTAAGAAAATGTTGCTGTCCATCGTATAGGAAGAAAGAGCTAAGATTGCTCAAACAGTTAGATTTTTGGGTCCCATTAACTAGTTTGGGTCTTTATACACTTCTAGTGACATCTCTTATATATCGACTTAACCTATCAAACAAAATGTCCTGGGAACCCAAAAAAAGATGAAAGTCTTCAAAGATCAACAGAAAACTCTAGAACCATGTTACATGTGCGGGAAGGATGTTAGAGCATAGACCTGTCTGCCTTTGATAAACAAAAGTATACATCAACCCTACTATTGACTTGGAAATGGCTGCATGTTGGAAACAAGAATTCTTTCCAGTGGCCCTAGCTTGCGAAGTCTTTCTGATAAAAAAAAATTCTTTCCATTTGGCCCTATGCTGTACAAGATTGCTTGCCTCTATTAATGCCAGACTCTGTGTTATCTTTATTGGTGGATTAGCTTCCGTCTGGTCTCGTTGTAGAAACTTTTTAAATAGTTCTTTAGTTTAATGATTCTTTTTAAGGGCTCTGGACATGAATTTTTTTCCTTTTTTTAATCAAATAGGTGCTTGGTTATATACATTGGACTGATGTTTTTTTTTTTTTAAAAAAAAATCAAGTTTGAAAAAGTGGTCGACCAGTTTTTCCAGTGAACTTTTTCTACTCACAAAACTTTACCAGTTTTTCCAGTGAACTTTTTCTACTCACAAAACTTTTACTTTTTTTTTTCAAGTTAAATGCATGTCTAAACACAACTTTAATTTCCAAATACGCTTTTCCAACTTTTTTTTCAAATATCACATTTTTAATGTCCAAACACCTACTTAATTGTTCACTTAAATGGTCTTGACAGGATCACTTAGCCCTCATGATGGAGCTTCTCGGGACGATGCCACGCAAGGTGTGTTTCTATGTCTGGCAAGAAGCAACTAAAGGCTGATTTTAGTTAAAATAACCCTGCAACTGATCTAATTTTCAATATTCCTGCAGATTGCCTTAGGTGGACGCCATTCACGAGAATTTTTTAACCGATATGGAGATCTGAGGCACATCAGGCGCTTGCGGTTCTGGACTCTCGGTAAAGTGCTTATGGAAAAGTATGATATCTGCGAACAAGATGCGAATGAGATGGCAGACTTCCTTATACCTATCCTTGACTTTGTGCCTGAGAAAAGACCGACAGCGGCTCAATGTCTTAGTCATCCATGGATTACTGGAGGCCCTCAACATCTTGCTCCTTCTTCGACTAATTCTCTATCAGAAGCAACTGAAAACCATCGTTCGAAAAACAACCGAGAGAAGGATGAAAGGGAGGCAATGGAAGTTAGAGTGGGTAATATTGCAATTGATGGGGCTCCGGGCCCAGTCAAAGCTTCTCAATCTTCAAATCTTGCTAAGAAGACATAGTTGACTCATCCAGGTTGCGCTACTTAACATCTTCATTTAACCATTTTGGTCCCCTATCAAAGTTTGCAAATGGACCATGATTACTTTTATTTCTTTTATTCCAATTTTATTTGCCCTCTTCGTTCTGTTAAGGTGATAATCTTCAGCGGCGTTGTGTTATTGGTTGAAGCATTTGACTACAGTGTATCAGAGTATCTTGGTAAACTGCAGCTCGTTTGCTCTTTGTTCTCTGGAAATTGTACACTTTAAGTTGAACATCATGTCCTCACTTTTGGCTTCTTTGGGAATTGAGTCTTAAATCTTGGTATTTTAGTTGTCCAACCATCCATGTGATGTTACATTTTGGTCTGTGTTTTTCCTGATCCTACGTACATGTGGTTTTGGTTAGCGCTACTGCAGTTCTAATCTATCAAACAGGGAAAAGGAAAAAAAAAATAGTTGATACTCTATGCGTGCAATTGACGGCTTTATTTCAGGTGAATGCAGTGCTGTGGGCATTCAGAAATTGAAGGAATGACTCCTTTGTGGGTAGAATTGTACACATCCCTACATGAACTGTGAGTTGAATTAAGCAAATAATAATAATACATTTGGTTTGAATAGGCTGTCTCCTGACTGATAGAATTTATTTCTCTAACTTTAGGGGAGCAGGAATGTTTAAACAGGTGCCGAAGCAGCACACTCGTTGATTTGGTGAGTGAAACAGATTCTTTTGGTTGTAGAACTTTTCGTGGACAATTTATGAGCCACCTTTCGATTGGATGCTTATTGTTTTGGCTTTTCCTTTGATGATGTACGCACGCTTATCAGTGAAAGAACATTAAAATCTTTGATGTCAAAATTTAGTGACCTATGATTGGATGCTATACTACTACATAACAAGAGAGTATCTTATGCTTCGACTATTTATATGCCTTTATTCTGTACTATTTTTTTTTATTGACATCTGCGGTATAAACTTCCTGCCCATGTGGTTTCTACAGCAACTGTCTTTTCTTTAGTTCCTAGCAAATCATAGGATCTTGCTTATGGATCAAATGAATGCTTAATTCATGTTCCTAACAATTTTCAAGAGTATATGCCAAGTCCCACATAACACATGATGGCGCTAGCTATAAATTATGCTGCAGAAACATATCTACTACTTCAAAGCCAAATGGAAAGCTAAATCTCAAACGGCTTGACTGGGGATCGGCAATTTGTTACAGTATTTTACTTGTTCTTATAGAGGGTGTACATTCGATAGAAAGGCAAAACAACACCAAAAACAAATTTTATCTAGTGTAAAAATGTACGAGGTTGTAGGTCAAACAACTCTGTTATCAATCAATCCTAAATAGTTGAGGTAGGTTATATCAATCATGTTGCCTTTTAATGGTGAATTATTGGATCATTATCGGTCCATATATGTATAGTGTTGTCTTTCAGCCATTACCGGTCCTTCTATTGACGGCTATTTCAAGCAAAAATTACTTCAGAATGCTCAACTGTTGCGGTCAAGTTTAATGCGTCTCATGCAAGACTACTACATGTACTGTTTGTTTGAGAGAGCATCACCCAAAAATATGAGCTAGCTATTACTATCAGTAAGTAGCATGTAAAATGTAAATGCAAATTACGCATTAAAAGTAAGACGCCAAAGTATATAATCATTTTCAACCCAACCCTCAAAGGCAAGATGAAAATATTGTAGAACTTGTTTCTAAACATGTAACTTTGTTTCATACTGAAATATAGTAAAATCTAAAACATTCGGAGCAAGCAATTATGAGCATGTTTGGTTTTGCTTAAAAAAAGTAGCTTTTAAGCAAAGTGATTAAAAGTTGAAAATAAGTGCTTATAAATAAGTAGATAAGTGTTTGGATAAAAAGTGCTGAAATTGAAAAAAAAATATTGTTAATGTGTTTGGTAAACAAGTGTTGTTAAGCATTTTTTTGTTGTTGGAGAAAGGGAAAGATGGAGAAGCAGGGTGAGAATGAGAAAAAAGAGAGTACTTTCATATATTTTAGGGCTGAAAAAGTGAGGGTAGTGTTGGAATTTGGGAAAATTAAAAGGGATAAAAGGGTAAATGTATTGGTCAAACTTAAAAAGAATTTTAAGCTAAAAGCAAAAAAAAGTAGGGGGTTCCAGCTTTTATCTTTTAACTTTTTTTTAATCAGTTTTTATCTTTTTTTCATTGTTTTTCTGTTTAACCAAATACTCAATTAATCTAAAAAAAGAGATTAAAATATGATTTGACCAGATTAAAATCTTATCCAAACAGACTCATATCATATGAGATTGGGCTCAAAACGACCTTATATTTACAAGGATAGAACGTATATAAACTTTACCCCTTTTATCTTGTAGAGATTGTAGAGATAGAGAAATTGTTTTTAAAATACATTTAATGGTTGAAAGATGCGATAAATAATTAATTATAATACTTATTAATTTCACTAGGAATGTAAAAATAGATTAGATTATCAGGTATATAAGCTTTAGTCTTTCCTCAATTCCACCATTCAAAAGGGGGAAAAAAAGAAAGAGAAAAAGAGCGCGAAAACCCTAGCTTACAGTCTCTAGCTCCGCCATGTCAATTCCACCGGAATCTCCCTCTGAACATAACGAAGAAGCACCGGAAGATGAATTCCAGAGCAGTACTCATCACCCTCCTGCTCCTTCCAATGAGGTATAATCCATTCAAATGTATTCATCACCCAGAAATACCAATTCCTGTTGATACTGTATCTTTGAATAGCCTGAGCTATGAATTAAATTAGGGTTCTATTGGTCAATATTCAGTAGGAGACTTACCTTTGTTGCAATTTATTTACTTTATTTATTGGGCCATGCAATAGCTAATGCATCATGTAAGGAATTCTGGTCGAGATGTTGTCATCCACGTGCTTAATTCCTGCTAACTCCATTTTTCTAAATGTTGATGTATTGTGAGGAAAAGTGAGCCCACTTTTGCTGGATTGGCAAAGGACTCGTTATCTTCTTCTATAATCTAATACTCCCTCCGTTTCATATTGCTTGGTCCCTGTTGATCTGACAATCTGATGCACCTCTTAAGAAAGCTTTAATTAGAGTTGTATTTTACTAACTTAAACCTATTAATGATGCTTTTGAACTCTAAATTTGACTTTATATAGTTATTTAATAATACCAAGGGTAGTATGAGGAAAAAAGTAATAAACTCTTTTGATGAAACATCTATTATTAGTGTTCAAATCTTTTGCACAAAGAAAACTGTGCACAAAATAAAGCAAGCATAGTGACTTCTTTACACCTTTACGAACATTCTTGGATTTGAGATGCTCAATCAACTCCTTCTCTTTGCAAGTCTTCCCTACCAAGTCAAAAAAAAATTGTCTACATTTTTTCTTCATCATACACAAATGACAATTCAAGCCAGTGATGATGGCACTCTCTCTCATGCCAAAACAAACCGGCATGCCACAATAGTTTATTCAAACTTCCTTTTCTCTAGCACTATAAATTTGGCATCGAAGAAGTTGGTGCACCATATTCATTTGAAACCGTATGTTGACATCCTTAGGTAGGTGTAGGTAATTCCCGAAAATGGAAGATTAAAAGAACTTTACCAATTTTTGTTCCTCTAAGATCTTTCTAAATTCAGAAAAAGACTTACCCAACCCAGCCTTAACAGCACCCATCAAATGTGGATACTTATCAATCGTGGTCTCAAAGTTGTAATCTAAATACCTAACAAGCTTGACAAGTGAGGTGTTGGATGAAGGACTCGGCAGTATGAGATGTCTCCTCCTCTGAGATAGGTATATCATGTCGGTTTTTTGTTCTCTGTTCATCCTCACCTTCTACATTCTCATTACCTTTGGATTTATCATCTGAGGCATCTACATTTGTGGAAGAAGAATCTGTTCCACCTTCTTCTTCGATAGACTTTTCCAACCTTGTGCTTTCTTCTTCTATTTGCCTCTGTCTACTGATTCTCCTTCTAGTAGGAGTAGTACCAGTTGCTCTTCTTTTTCTTGGAGCCATTTTATCTACACCACATGAAACAAAACAGAAACCATTAACTAATTTAACCAACAACTAAATACTTAACATGAATATTTGGTAAAGTGTATGGTAGTTTGTGACATTCTATATACTGCAAGAAATAGAGATAACTTGAGATGGCGACGACGGCAACTTGAGTTTAGAGACGGCGAGGGCAACACTATCGATTTGTTTGAGAGAATCAAATTATCTGGGTGATTTTTTAGACAAAGAAAGGAGCGAATTGTGAGACTGAGAAATTAGTAAAGTGAAATCTGTTTTTGTTTTTGGGGGCGTGGGTGGGTTATTTTTGTACTTTTTTTAAAGTTTAAGAGTTTTAAGAATTACATTTTACACCCCAATTTAACTTAACCACTAATTAGAAAAGATTTGACTTGGGCTGGTCAAACTTGTCACCAATTTTAATTTCAAGACTTATTTGTCACCCTACACTCAATTTTTTCCCGTCACTTCTTGCTCAAAAGTTTTTGATAGATTACACCTGCATTTGTTTTAGATTTCCGTTTTTCAATTTGTTTGGTTTCTTCTCTCAAGGCATTATGTTTTATTCTGCAGCTATTTGATATAACCACCACAGTTGATCCTAGTTATATAATATCTTTGATCCGGAAACTCCTACCAGAAAATGTGAAGCATGGAGAGATATGCAGGATAACCACATCTTCTCCACCTGAGAATGAAGGAGACCAGAGCTGGTCTATTGATGAGTCTGAAAATATGAAGAATGCTAAAACTTTTGTCAAACAATCAGTAGATCACAAGTTCTATTGTCAAAATGAGCGTGAGGATGTGGCAGTAGGAGAAGAGGCTTGGGAAGAGTTCGGCTGCATTTTATGGGATCTAGCAGCTAGTAAAACTCACGCTGAATTCATGGTATTTAGAACTTCTACTTGTCTAGCATCTTGATCTTCTTCGGTTGGCTGGAGGAAGAAGTGGATCGTTTCACCCCTTCTTTTCTGTTTTTGATATTTACCTTAGAATTAAAGCAGAAATCTTCTGTTCATTGTTTATAGTTATGATTAGAATTTCTTACACAATCAGGGGCGTTGGAAGGCTTTGCAAAAGAGGCCTTCCTATTTCTTTGTTGAAGCTCTGGTTAAGAAGCATTTATTCTGAAGAGACTTAGGCCTAGGCGTAGACACTGGAATTCTTATGTCACTGAGAATATTTCAAGAAAGAAGAGGAGGTTTCTTGCGTAGATGCTGGCATCCAATTTTTCCTTTCCAGATGGTTGGTGCTAGGTGTACTCTGCTGTATATACAAATTAGAAAAGAGCTTCCAACAGCATAGGAAAGAAACTCTTCCAATTTGGAAGATCAAAGCTCTATAAACTTATCCAAAGAAAAAAGGATCCTGGGGGGGGGGGGGGATAGCCTTCCATATGCACATGTTCACTACTCAAGTCTTTAGAGGGATGATTAAGTTCTCTGTGCAGGTTGAAAATTTTGCTCTTGAAGTGCTTTTGGCGACTCTGATGGTCTCAAAATCTGCACGGATTACTGTAAGTCTTCCTTTATTCGTCTGTTGGATCCTTCTTCTTTTTGGAGGTTTACTTCATTATATTTAGGTATTCTGATGACAACATAGAGCTCAATTTGAGAGATAGTGTGACGAAGTCATTTTGTGTAAACAGGAAATTAACCTTGGTATTATTGGGAACCTAGCTTGCCATGATGTTTCACGGAAAAAGATCACTTCTACGAATGGTCTGATTGGAGCAGTATTGCAACAATTATTTCTAGATGACACAGCATGTCTCTGTGAAGCATGCCGGTATAATATTATTTTATGACAGAATTTAGTAACTGCTTCTGCCATGATATTTTTTTTATCTTGTTGCTAATATCAGTAACTTTACTGATGGGTATAACTTAGCCCACATTGTTTTTTCTTTCTACCTTATTTTGGGTGGGGCCTTTGGGGGGGGGGGGGGATTGGGGGGAACATAAATGGTAGCTGTATTTATATTACAGTGCTATCATGGAGAATAGCATTCTTATGCTTGTTATTGTTAATCTGGAATCATTGTTATGTTTGTTACCATTAATCTGGATCCATCATTATGTTTGGTACTGTTAAGTATTACTTTTTTTTAATTGCAACCTGCAATATGTCCTTGTGAAAGTCCTCTACCTTTGACTTGATGATCCCAGTTCAGTATAGTAATGCATGTAAGTTATTTTTCTTTTCTGAGTACATGTGATAAGATGCATCATAGTTTCCTGTAGCGTTAACTTTATCTCGATCAAATTTTCTTATAGTTGGCATTGCCTGCAGGCTGATAACTTTATTTCTTCCAAGCGACGAAAGTGGTTTTTTGGCAGAAGCACTGCAACCTGAACATATTTTATGTCGTATTTTATGGATTGTAGAGAACACTTTGAACGTCCAGCTTCTTGAGAAGGTAGTACTGAGTGGCTTCAATTTTCCATGTAGCTTTTCGTTTTTCAGTATTGGCTCTCTAGCTTGCTTCTGACTTTCTTGAATCTGGGGTCTTGAAATTTTAAAAGCGGTATATATGTTCCTTATTGGATGAGTATATATGGAATTTGCTTGTATTTATCTCTGACTTTCACCCTACATCAAATAAATGTTTCCTTCCAAAGACAAACTTGCAAGCGGTAGATACTAAAGGAGCATAATCACTGTTATTGTGGTCGCCATAATCATTTTTCTACTATCACTGATTTTCATAGATGACACACTTTAGCCCGACTGCTTTTCTGTTCATAGTTTTCCAATCACCAGAGCCATCAAGCTCTTAATCTCCATCTGGAATTAGCTATTCAGCAGAGTATTTATTTAATCTTTCATTGGATATTATCTTACTCCTTTTCTCCCAGGGGATTTGGTTTAGTGGTAAGAGCGCAACTCGTATGTGTGGGTTAGATGCACATCACATGCTTGTTTGCATTCATAAGTATGATATTTAAGTGGAGAGAGTGGTCAGCCATTATCCACAGAGTTTCAAACTGTGCACGGCTAGTCCTTAAGGATTTCTCGGTTATCAAAAAGAATAATTTATACACCCAAGGGTGTGGCCTAGTAGTCAATGAAGTGGGTTGAGCACCATGAGGTCTCAGGTTCAATTCCCAGACACTAGGTGATTTCTTCCCATCTGTTCTTTCGCTGGTGGACAGAGTTACTTGGTACCTGTTGCTGATGGGAGGTGGCAGGTATCCCGTGGAGTTAGTCGAGGTGCGCGCAAGTTGGCTCAGACACCACGGTTATAAAAAAGAGAGAATATTCTACTCCTTTTTTGACCTCCTATAATTTTGATGGTATTCTTCTACTTTTCGATCTTGTCGATCAATAATGCTGCTAGATGGGCTGTCATAGATTGAACATGGACAATATCTAAGGATGTACACACATACACCGATACACACACATGTGGGACTCGATACTTCAGACAAATCATAAAAACATTGGCATTAGATACTTGCGATGCACATACACTAAATAGAAGTAGGGAGGGGAAATTTATAGTTGATATTGATCATGAATAGCAATACTAGAGTTAAATGATAGACTTTGCCTAATGGTGCTGAAGGAATGGGAATAACTCATCTGCTCTATGCTGATGTTTCTCTGGTTTCCTGTGAAGCTGGTGGACCAAATCAGACATCTAGGGCAATCCTAACTATTTTTGAAGCTTTGTATGGATTAGTTTGGGATTTCTGTATAAGAGATTCGGTCACAGCGATGGGTTCGAGGAGTATAAGGATGAGCTGGAAACTGGAGGAAACATGGAATATGCATCGGCGTTTTGCCTTTATGGTGGTATTCCTCGGGCGTTTGGTTTTTCCGGAGATAGGTGGGTGCATTGACATTCGTTTGGCTGGCTTGGTTCAAGCCTCAACTACCATGAAAGACCCTACTCTTGTCCCGTGATTCTTTGGAGTATCTTCCGCGCCTTAACCAATTGCAGAGAAGGTGAGAAGTATTTTGAGGGCTGCAAATGTGGTTCCTTGAGCACTTCTACCACCATCATACCATTGTGGGCTTCAATGAGAAATGGTACAACTATGTCAAGGACCATGAGGAAAGGTTCGAGAAATTTGATTTTCCAAAGGGATCAATGTTTGGAAAAAACTACTCCCTACTTTGACAGCAGACCGATCACTTGGAATTACTATTGGTTTCTTTTGGAAGAAGTCATTTGCGAGTCCGCCTCTAACTCATTTCTGGTACTAATACGACTCGATGGTGTCAAGTCATACGCTCCACTTCGAGTGATGCACCATTTAAATGGGTGTGACAAATCTTATCATTTGGTATGCAACCAAGGTTTCAGAGCGGAACAAAAAGGTGAAAAAGGGGTGTGACAAATCTTATCATTTAAGTTTTATTTATTTTTTGAGTAAGGTAACAGTTGTATTAGTAATGGTAAAACTTTAACACCATTAAAGATGCTAAGTTAAGAACTTTACAAATTCCCGAAAAGTATAAAACACTCCTGTCCAAAAACCTATGTTCTAATACATTGCCTATTAAATCTCCCTCTATTTACACCAAAAAAGAACAAACTAAGGCAATTAATCCTAATTTTCTGGATAGAACTGCTAGTATCTTGAATTCCACAAACTCCACCATATGCAAGAAGGAATGATGTGCCACCAATCCTCCCCTTTTCCCTACATTCTTCCAGCTGCTCAACATCTCCAAGGTAAAACTAGGCTTTACCCATTTAATACAAAAGAACATGTATTTATTGTTGTCTTGCAGTGTAAGAACAGATGTTCATTACTCTCACCATCCTGTCCATAAGAGACATCTTGAATAAATCTGAAGACCATTTCTTTATAGCTTTCCTTGAGTTAGACAGGCCCTCCTAATTACCAACAAAACATGACACCTTTACTAGAATATTTACTTTCCGTACTAGTTTCCGAGGCCAATTCACATTCTCAGGGCTTCTTTGGCTCAGATTCCCCTACATAGACTTGGCTGAGAATGTCCTTTTGCTATTTAGTTTCCATCTAAGACTGTTTGAGCATTCAGAAGTACCACCAAAAGATTCCAGAAGTTGAAGCAATTCTTTGGGACGACATGGCTCAGGACTTTGTCCAACGGTTCCAGTACAACATTGATATAGTACCAGATCGCTCCTCTCTATTCAACATACAGAAAAAAATGACAGAAAGTTTCAGAGAATGTGCAATCAAATGGAGAGAGCAGGCTCCTAGGTCAAACCACCAATGAAAGAGACCGAAATGATTGATTGTTTTCTCCAAGCTCAGGAGCCTGATCACCTCCATTACATGTTAGCCGCCATTGGTAAACCTTTTGTCGAGGCAATTAAGATTGGAGAAATAGTTGAAATGGCATGAAGTCGGGAAAAAATGTGAGTCAAGCAGCCCTCAAAGCCACCACACAAGCAATTCAAGCGGGGTGTGACAAGACTCATTGATGTTCTGTAATTCTCTGCTAGATAGACTAACTGATGATCTACAATTCTCTATCAACATAATAGTCTATTTTCTTGGTCATGTGTCTACCTTTTTACTAGTATTACCTTTAGCCTGCAAATGTGGTATGTTCTGAAAATTACTACTGGAAATGCGGAATGCTTGATAGTTTATTTTCTATTTAACTGTTCCCTCCCAAAAAACTCTTTTTTTTTTCTGATAAATAAACCATGACATGGATAGTCTTCCAAATACTTCTACCAATGACTTCTCTAGAAGTAGCAAAGGGTTGGATTTCTTTTTGTAATATAAAGATTATTTTATTGTTTACCGGCATAGCAACTCTCTTTGAATCAAGTGCAATTCAAGGATGGTAGAATGGTGGTATCTGGAAAGAGTATCCGTCCGGTGGATAAAGTCATTAAGTTCCTAATCTGTTAGTTTTGTTGAAAGAGATCTAATACCATCTTTTGTCCTTCTGAAATGTTCTTCTATTATTTTTTTAATGATCTTTGTGTTGCTTTCTATACTGTTATTGCTCAGCATTTGCATTTGATGTAATTTTTTCTTGTCTACAGAGCATTAATCTTCTCTTAGCAATAGCAGAAAGTAAGCAGGATGTGATTGCGATACTGCTACCACCACTGATAATGTTAGGTCTCCCACGGATTCTGGTTGATCTCCTATCTGTCGAGATAAGCAAGTTAACTGAAGAAAGATCACCTGAAAGGTCTGGTCCTTTCTTATCTTGGGCTGGCCTTTTCAAGGAGGAGCAGTTTAATTTATTCTCCATTCACTGCTAATATGATTGCTGATTATTGCGTACATATCTTCAGGACTTTATTCCTTGGCATGTTATACTTTTCTTTAATATTTTTCCATGTTAAACTTTATTAGTATCGTGTGCAGTGAGTAGATTTTCTACTTTTTGGAGTTCACATTACAAGGTTTTCTCTGTGCAAGAATTGCGAAATATATAACATAGAAACAGATCGCAGTTCATCATTTTCGCAGTCATCCTCCTTCCCTCCCTCATGCTCTAATGCCCATGCACGAGGCTTTCCTTTAAATTATCATTGTGGTGAACCTCCGTGGTTGCAGTTCAATGATCAAGTGATATAGTGGTTATGTGCTACATCAGGTATTCCATTCTAGATTTGATTCTTCAGACTGTTGAAGCGCTTTCTGTCCTTGATGATTATTCACAAGAAATCTGCTCAAACAAGGAACTCTTCCAACTACTTGTTCAATTGATCAAGCATCCAGATAAAGCTGAGGTATGCTGTTTACAGCTTGCAGAACCTTGTCATTTTTATCCTTACGTTTCTCAAATTGAGCTAAAGATCAGCGAAAGCACACTTTCCCTTTTTATGTATCTATCAAACAACTTGAGAGGATAAAATGTGGAAGTAAACAATAAAATAGGCGGCATAGAACTTTTTCCCCCAAAAAAGAAGAATAGGTGGTGCAGAAATATTACTGCAATATTTGAGTTCTTAAGCTAAGGCTATTTTCTAATATATGCATCGCCTGCAGTTTGCCAACTCTTGCGTTACTGCTTCAGTTTTGACATCAAATATTCTGACTGATGCAACTGATCTGGCTTTAGAGATATCACAGGGTGAGAGTTCATAATTACACCAACATATGCTAGTCTGATTTCGTTGGCCTTAGTTTATGTGAATTTATCGAATCAGTAATGACACTTGGATCATTTCAGACATGCTTTTCTTACAGGGTGTACTTGATGTGTTTCCTTTTGCTTCTGATGATATCGAAGCACGGAGTGCAATTTGGAGCATTCTTGCAAGGTTACTGGCTAGAATTCAAACAGCTGATCTGTCAAATCTGCACCAGCATGTCTCAGTTCTCACAAGCAAGTCAGAGGTGGTTGAGGATGAACTTCTTAACTACAATGTTGATGATCCCAGCGGAGACCATAGAAGTTCCACCAAATTAACAGCAAGAACATTTGCTGTATCCTTCTTGATATATATTCAGAAGTATTTTTCTTTTTGGGAGATAAAAGAATTCTCCTCACTAATATCCACATTTCTTTTCTAAACTGATGTTACCTTCTGGTAGTATTGGAATGGGATGTGCCTAAGTAGAGCGCAACGGATATGGAGGATTCCCATAGCAGACACCAACTAGTTTGGGATTGGGACATAATTAATTGATTGATTTATATTTTACCTTCCGAATTCTCTGTTTTCTTTCATTTTGAATAGCTAAACGGAATTGTTGAAATTTTAAGTCGATGGAGAACCCTTGAGGACCACATGAAGGGAACTCTTTCTATGGAGGGATGCCATGTGAATGAAAGAGATGTTGATAAAATGTTGCACTACTGTTGCAAATACACCAAGTAAGATCTTTTCTATTTTCCTCCAGTCACCATCCTATATGGAATTCAGACGTGCTTGAGAATTCTTATTCCTGTTTGGTGATTTGACTGTATTTGGTTTCAGCTCCATCCATTGTCCCACTTACTGTTTCATAAACGAATTCAGAATTATCTTTGCCCTATATCTTGTTTCATGGTTGTTGTGTTACTACTGTATATGAAAAGGGAAAAATGTTTGCTAACCTGCTAATACAATCTTCATTTCAAAGTAAATGACACAGGTATACTGCAGGAGAACTCATGAACAATTCAACTATTGACAAATCTTAACACGATAAAGTAAGATGCATGCTCATCTGAAAGGATCCGTGGAGAATGCATAGTTGACTGATGGTGTACAAGTGTCACAGTATGCAAGTGTTGGCTTGGTTTAGCATCTTTGAGAAGCTCTTCTTCTTCAGTCGTAATACATGGTGCTGATTGATTGGATGAGCCTTTGTCCCAGCTTGGTGTTTAGATATCTGGCCTCTAGCTGCTTGGTAGTGATCAGTGATAACTACAGGGAACTTAAGAAGCTTGAAAAAGTGTCCCGCGTGGAGGTTATCACCATTCCATGCAACAAATTCTTGTAGAATAGTTCCAGAGCGTCAGTGGTGCTGACACAGTTGCATCTATGATGAGGGCAGGACTCGGAACCCAATTTTGCTACATGGTGCTTTATCGTTTGGATTACTCTTTGGTGGAAAGAAAAAACAAGGAGTTTGCGTCCAGTATTCTTCTTCTGTTGTCTGTACATCCGCTTAGTTGATTTATCATGGACAAGACTTAAAAAAAAAAATTGTTTCTCTAGTCTTAAAACTTCTCTCGTGGACAAGACTTAAAACTTGTTTCTCTAGTCTTCTATGAGAAGGAAAGGATTTCATGCTTCTTTGTTTTTATACCTTGACAGAATTCTGGACTTCTTGGTGGTCTATGGAAATATCGAACTTTGTTCTGTGAAATAAACCATCTTTAGATTTTATTTGTTGCTTGGCCATGGTATGATTTTGACTCCAAGAAATTACTCGAGTCAGTTAATATTTGAACAATTCTGGTTTTGTTTCTCCACAGTTGGAATCTCCCATTCTCAACCCAATAGTTGAAACTCAATCGGGAGATATTTGGGCTTATAGATTCCCATTCTCAACCCAATAGTTGAAACTCAATCGGGGAGATATTGGGGCTTATATTCCTACTAATGCCTTTCGAACCGAATGCAATGCCCTTCTTCCAATAAAAAGAGGAATATACAATCCTCCTTGTAGCTTTACCTCATTGGCTGGACTCGCAAAATCGGTTGTTCCAGTTAGATTATGCGAAGGCATGAGGAGACAATTTCCTTGTTGGTAGTGGGGATTTTAAGCTGGTTTTTTCTCATAGAATATACAGTTCTTTTTTTCATCTACCCATCTGTGAAGAGAGACGGTCACACAGTGTGACTCACACTCATTTTGGAATTTGGAACTTGAGATGATAGATGTTTGTTCTGTGAAAAAAAGTAAGAAACTGCTCTTTGATTAGTCAAGTAATTTCTCTCTTAAATGGAAATTGATTGGGAAAATAAAGCAAGACTATGCATAATAAGCATATAAGTATTTCTTCAGTGGCTCACGTTTAAAGTAATACTATTCAAACATCTAATTTCTGCTCTGCTTTTGTAGTTCGCAGCAAAACAGGAATTTTAACTTTTCACGATTGACGCCCCAGCAAATGTTACCAAGTCTAACGCCAATGTAATCCAAAAGAGAAATTTGCTTAAGTTGTGACACTATGGTCTATGATCATTACACCCCCGAGACCTAAACAATTTAGGACGACCAGAGTTTTGCTCAATTTGATTAGAGAAAATGAGAACTTATCACTATTAGATTACACAACTCAGAAATGCTACTCTGAGTTAGAAACTTACAGTCGATACCAACGGTGCCCTAGTTACCAACTTGATTTTCCATGATTCTTTCTTGGGGCTGTGTCTCAATTAGTCACTTGTCATCAAAGATATATCAAGTCTGTCTCCTGAGTCATGTTCCGCAACCCTAATAACAACACTAGTGTACTCATCTTTACTCCGACATTTTTTACACTTTCCTTTGACACTTCGCTTTGTTCTTCATCCATGTACGAACATCATTGCTGTCATAGCTGAATATCTATCTGTTCCGACATTTCCATGATACCTGAATAAATTCTATCACCACCTAACTCTGTACCTGAGGCACCAGCAGCAACTCGTAGAACATCCTCAATCAAGGCGAAGTTTCCCAGAATGTCAACATGGGCACCACTCTCTGTGCCTCTCCCTTCTAGCAGACTAGCTGGTGGCTTGTGCTGGTATTCTCTTACGTAAGTAGCAATGCCCGAGGGGTTAAAACGTGTCTTGCCTCGCCATCCTTTTGCGCACATGAAGCCAGCGCTCATGACTGGTACACTCTCATCGCCATCGACAAAGTATACTCCACCACTCAAGCAACCATTATGGCTTCCATCTGCAGAGATATCAATTTGAAGAGGAATGATCTTGCATCTGTCAGAAGGTGACATCTTGTAGACATACGATCTTTCGGTGGGCATTCCCACTCCATATGAACAGTAAATTTCCATCTCCGGAGCATCTGGCAACCTGAAAATGGATGCTGGCTATTAAGAAACTCAAGGAACCTACATGAAGCAAGCTTCTTCATTAGCGTATGATTGGCTTATTGCACCAGGATTAAGTAAAGTTACAGAGGTGTGTTTGACGAAACAATAGGATGGGAGACAGTAGATTCACTACTTATTCGCACTTACTTGGTTTCAAGTGGATTTGACCAGTACTTGTAATGACTATATTTTGGATCTTCCAACTTCTTTGCTAATCCATGGGAAAAGTGTGCCTCAGCACGCTGCATCGTTTTTGGTGCTACATACCTGAGAAGGTCTATTAGAGTTCTTGCTGTGTAGGCTTTATTTTCAGCCACTCTCTTGATGCTCTCTCGACTCATCTCATCGTACTCTGTCAACAACCCTTCACATGATGTGCTGGAAACGGGCGCATACTCATGCATGAATTTCTGTTAATATTCAACGATACATGCAGAGTCACTAAAAGATGGACTGGAGAGCGAAAACTACTTTTTATTCTGTTAAAGTTACCCTATCACCCTAAAAGAGAAAAGATTCAGTTCCATGTATTTAGGGAATCAGAGAATGAAGAAAGCAACATAAGAATTATTATTGTTACTGTCAATTAAGCCTTTGGTCGTGATGATTCATGATGATTTATATGGCTGACTCAAACTAGCTTCGAATTGAGGCATTGTTGTTGTTGTTTACAGTCGAGAAATCTCCTCTGGTGTGCTTAAACCAGTAATACATGTTCACAGCGATCAGCAATCATTATTAGTCTTATTGTCTATTATATTATCTAAAATAGAGTCGAAGCTTAGACCGTCTATCATGTAAGGGATGCGTAAAACAATCATTCCATCGTTAACCACAATTACTGGGAACAAGAGGTAATGTATGATCATGAATGCTCTGTCAAAGCAACTACACAACTCATAGTGAATGACATATCAGAAATGTACAATGCAAATATCAGACAAAAGGTAGAACTCGTAGCTGTTACCTTTGGATCAACAAAAGAGAGCTGTGAAGAAGGTATCTCAGATGCTGCCTTCCCAAATGATACTAATCTTCCGTATTTCGCCAGCTCTTTTACCCAGATACTCCTACGAGGGTCAGTATTATTTCCATTGTTCTCCTTTGAAGAGGAATGCAGGTATTGCGTTTCTGCTGAACGACATACATTTTCTTCTTCTGGGGACCTATTCAGGTCGCCCCAGATTGTCTCTCCTCCTTTCGGTAGCAATGAAACGACTGAGTCCCATGTTCGAAATACCCTCATAACATGTTGAAGGGTCTGAAAACCGAAGGTCTCAGAGTCTAACAGACCAGGAGCCATGGCTCTGCAAAAGTAAAGGTGCTGAGTACATTATTCGGTGAAAAGGAATCAAATTTCAGTTTTCATCAATGCCTTCAATTTCAAAGCCAATAAATATAGTTTGACCGAAAAGTTCCAACACGGAATTTTGAGTACTGGAGAAGTTATGTTTCACACAGTACGTAAAACATATTTAAATTTCCTTCAAATCAGAAAGAGGAGGCACTATATGCAGAATAACTCCTCTGACATCCAGGGATGATAATTGCCATCCCAATATCAAACTGGCTAACCAGTGAGTAACCGCAAAAATTAAACCGTGCCAATAACACTTAGAAGCAGATTAATAAAGCGATTTCTTACTAAAAACCGGAACTTCTCTAGGTAGATGCTATATATAATAATAAAGTAGAAGCATAAGAGAGGATAATGCTGGATGAATTACAAGACAAACCTGATAAACGCAACATCTTTTCCCTCAGCAGACAATATATTAGCAACAGCCTTTGGAACTCCAAGAAATGCCGGACTGATATTCATGATTGCTTTGATGTGCTTGGCACACCAACCTGGTCCACCACCCCCTCCAACAGGAGGAGGTGCTTCAACCCATTTAAGGAAGTGGAGAAAATAGTTGACACCCATCGAGTGAGGCACTACCACCACTTTCTTGTAACCATTTGTTACATACAAAAGCTCAATTTTCCTCTTTAGCCTGCTCAGTGATTGGTCTCTGATCTGCTTGGTTCCAAATTTAAAAAAATGTATCAGAATTACCTCTACAACGTCCTCAAGAAAAACAACCACCTCAATAAACCTCAAATTCTCGGATTTCCTCAGACGACATCAACCAAATTACGAAGAAACTAATTTTTCTCTCATTCGGTATAGATATGTCTTTCAAAAATATTTGCAACTACTACCGTAAATGGAGCGACACAGTGAGGATTCATATAGCCAACCCCAACTTCCTTGGGATTTAAGCTTACTAGTCGTTACCGGAAAAAACTACTGCAGAAATCAATGTGGTTGAATTATAGACTAAATTCTGTTGAGTACTTAAATGAAGCATACAAGTCAAACTTAATGTGATAATGCTACAGCAAGGAACAAAGTTTTCAATTAAGAAAAAACTTGCATTTACTGCTACACATTTGACTATGATTACTTAAATGAAGAAAATAATTTTGTACCTCTGTATTTTGGAAGGATAACCTCCAGTCATAAGAAGCCATGTACATATTCTTCTGTTCATAGCCAATCTTTGCCAAATTTTCAATAAGGATAGCCCAAACAAAATAACCAGGAGCAAAATAATCAGCTGCTACTAATCCTGTAACTGCACGCACTCGAATTCCCGGTGGATCAAGCCCTGTTTCATTATCCAAAGATAGGTGCTCCAACCAACATAAAGGCCTAATTATTCAATTGGAGAAAAAAATTTCAACTGGGATTTAACTCTCAACAAAATCTAAACTTTCTGATTGAACCAAAGGTAATTCCAATTCTGCAAGGGTTAATTTCACGAATGGTCACTGAACTTCACTACTTAACGTGACAAAACATAATTTTGTAACTTTACTGTTATACTAATAGATAAAGTTCAACCATTCTAAAGTCCAGCTACGAACTTTTTAAATGAAACAACTTTATATGCTAGGGAAGCTGAAATTACAGTGGCTGCTGGCCCAGACCTAGCCTCCAATGGATCCTTGGATTTTGATTATACTCATTTCAATTACCAGACTCAAAGAGCCCAGTATTGTTACTCCATCCATCCTCCCATTTCATGTGGGGCTTTTGCTTTTCAAGATTCAAATTGACTATAATATTTTGAAGCTAAATTGAATTAGATCAACTTAATATTTTAAAATTAATATATTCAAAAACTATACGAAAAGTACCATAAGATTGCAATTCTTCTCATGTCAATAGGATGAAAATCAAACTTAACATAATTTAAGTCTCCAAAAAACGAAAAATGTCACATAAATTGGGACCCATGTGGGAGTATAATTTTGTTGTTAAAGTGGATAAAGTTCAGTGATCATACTACAAACACAAACCTCTTGAAAATTTCAGCAAAGCTACCACCCCAAAGTCTCTTACGAAATAAGCCATCAGAACAAGGCTTGCCTTCCCAAAGTTCAAGACCACCAGTTACAATTCCAGGCACCAAAACAACAGGGTGATGAGCATTCAACCCTTCTTTTTTTAGCTTAGTCCCAGGTGATTCAGGCACTTTAAAACCTGGCAAAATAGCAGGCAAAAAATTGCATAGAAATAAAAGTAGCCACCAAGTTATGCATAAGTATCCAATTATCCAAAAACAGTTATCTATACACCTCCATTCCTTAGTTTGCCTTTTGGTTTTCTTGTGTTTTGGCTTTTCATTAGCAGAAACAGCATTTTCTTGTTTCTTGTCAAATGATTTAGTACCCTTTACTGGTTCAACAAAACAGAGCTTCCAAAACTGAAGAATTGAACTAAAGATTCCAACTTTACAATTATCTACATAGTCAGAAATGGAACAGAAATTGACCTGGAAACACCTAGTTATAAGCTGTGTTTTCAAGAAATGGAAGAACCCCATCAATTAAGAGAGTAAAAAATGGAGTTAATTTTAGCAAAAATTTGGAAAACAAAGAAACCCCATAAGGGAAAGAAGGATCAAGAGAATTGATCATGGTGATGAGTTAGTAGTAGTAGTAGTAGTAATGAGCACTAATTACACGTGGCTATAGATGGAGTCAGAGGTGAATAGCAAGTCGCCGAAGAGAAGTTTTAGCTTTTGTCTTTTAGCAAGTTTTAACATTTTCTTGTGTGATGAAATCGAGGGTTCTCTACAAAGACACCTGTACTTACCTTCTGCATTGCATGCAAAAATTGTCATCTCTCTCAATCGTCAACACTTCAATTCTAAACATATTGTTACTCTCTCTGTCCCTAAAGTCAAGTCCGAAAACAATGACATATTTCTATATTTAATAATAATTTAATTTAAATAATAAATAGTTTTGCTTTTGCTCAGGTTCTGCCTAATTCTGAGTTTGATTCAATTTCCTCATGTGCCTATGCTCCAAAAATGAACAAGTAAGGAGAAGGACTATTATGATCGAACGGAAAGTATAATTATTTTGTACTGAAAAATATAAGCATGAGAAAAGGAGTAATAAAAAGAAGGTCAGATCACTTGATTAGACACTTAACTAAAAATATTCGAATAGGTGGAGAATAAGATCTGGGTTTAGTGACACTTTAAAGTTTAATAAAATATAAAATAAAATGTAAAAATAAAGATACTATCCAACTATTTTTAGACTGATAAAAATAATAAATAATAAGTAAGCCACAATAAAAAAAATTAAGAATGACTAAGGAGTGTCTCATTAAAGGACTGGAACATTCCTCTATGATACTATCACAATATATTCATATACTGTGATAGTATCATTGAGGACTGAAGCACACCTCAATGATACTATGACAGTATATGGATATACTGTGATAGTATCATGGAGAATTGAGAAGTGTCTCATTTGGAGGACTGAAGTCGTCCTTCATGATACCATGTCAGTATATAGATACTATATCATGGAGGATTGAGGAGTATCTCATTGAAGAATGATATCATGCTGGTATATGGATATACTGTGGTGGTACATTGAGGAGTGTCATAAAAATACTGAAACAGTCCTCCATGATACTATCACAGTATATCGATATACTATGATGGTATCATTGAGGAATGTCTCATTGAAGGATGATATTATGCTAGTATATGAATATATTGTGATGGTATCATGAATGTCGTCCTCAAGGATTAAAGCAGACATTAATGATAACATGACAGTACATAGACATACTGTGATGGTACCACTACGACCTGAAGCAAACCCCAATGATACCATGTCAGTATATAAATATACATTGATGATATTGCATAAAGGTCTCATTGAAGTGTTGAAGCAGACATCATGATACCATGACAATACATACATATACTGTGATGGTATCATGGAGGTCTCACTGAAAGATTGACGCAGACATCAATGATACGATGACAATATATAAATATACTATGATGGTATCATTACGAATTAAAGCAAACACAATGATACCATGTCAGTATATAGATATATTGTGTGATATCACGGATGTTTTACTGAATGATTGAAGCAAACATCAATGATACCATGATTGTATGTAGATATACTGTGATGGTATCATTATAGACTGAAGCAAATGGAAAAAAAAATAGAAATTAAAAAAGAAAAGAGAATCGGTGAAATAAGAAATAAAAAAAATATAGAGATATAAAAAAATCAAAAATATGAAATTAGATGGTGGTGAAAAAATAAAGAATATTATAGTTTGAGAAAAATATATAAAAAAAGAAAAAGAAATAACAATAAAAAAAGGAGAAAAAGAAAGGAGAAAGAAATAAAAAAATAAAAAAACCAAGAGAAAACCAAAAAAAATTATGATTTGAGAAAAAAAAAAGAATAAAAAAAGAAATATACGACAAAAAAAAGGAGAAAAGGAAAGGAAAGGAACAAGAAATAAAGAAATTAAAAAGACCAAGAGAAAATAAAAGATAAAAAACACAAAAATAAAAGGAACCAATAAGGGAAAAAATGAAAGCAGAAAACGAAAAAAAAGTAGATTTTTTTTGGGAAAATAGCTCAAGACACACTTAAACTATGACTGAAATTGATGTTACACACTCTAACTTTGTGGGGGTCCTGTGACCCCCCTGAACTATTTTATAGTGTAATATTGTGGGTATTATTAGCATAGATGGACATGCAAGTGAACACACGTATAAGCAGCAACTTTAAAATAGTAGATTGAAAGTAAAAATCACATGAAATTGGAATGATTTGTGTTATTTGATCAATAATCATGAAGATAAAGTTAGAGAGTTTTAAAAAAATTCTAGGGTTAATGGAAGATAAATTAACATTAATGAGAATGGACCCCTCTTTTTGATAGCGTGTGAAAGCACTTACTTTAGTTTGAGTGATTTAGTGGTCAAGCTAAGTTGATAATACCCTAAATATTACACTATAAAATAGTCCAGAGGGGGTCATAGGACCTCCACAAAGTTAGAGTGTGTAACAACAATTCCGACCATAGTTTATGTGTGTTTTGAGACATTTTCCCATTTTTTTTTTGAATAAAGTAATAAACGAGAAAAAGAAAAAAGAAGAAGAAAAAAAGTATATAAAATAAAAATTGAGTATGAATTCGATTATGGTGTAAAAAAAATAAAGAATAAAACAATTTAAGAAAAAAATAAATGAACAAAAAAACATAAAATAAATAAATTAAAAAAGAAGAAAAAAAGAGAAGAAGTAGAGAAATAAAATAAAAAAAATTAAAAAGGAGATAAATAACTAAAGCTACAAGGAAAGGGGATATTTTCTATAATTAGTTAGGGGGTATTTTATGTAAGGGGGTATTTAGGCGTAAATAGTTTGCTCATATGGGGCATGAATGTACTTTTTTCCCTTTAAAATAATTATTTTAAAGATAGGAAAATGCATTTCTAGTTTGTGCATCACTTATGTATATATCTTTGTATTTCATATTATATTTAAAGATAAATTTATGAATTAAATATATATTATTGCTGTAAATTTAAGATTTCATGATAATGTATTTAATTTATTGGGTTCAAAAATATATTGCTTAGATTTATTTGGTGGATCTTTTGACTACTATATTCATCTCGTTTGTTAATTTGCCGCATCTTTTATGTTATGATTTTCTTTTTAACTGATTGTCAATGAAATGTTCAGTTTATCGGTGATGAAGAGTAAATAAGAAATATCTTTAGTTAAAGATATCAAAAATAGAAATTGTGTCACCTTTAGAAACCATATATGTATGTGTTTTAAATTCATTTATGACATCTTTAAGTTGAACAAGGCAATGTACATATATTAAAAGAAGAGTGAATCCCACTTTACCCCTCTAATATTTAAGCGTTGGGAAATAATACTCCCTCCATATATTGAATGGGAACGATAACCCCTTTATGCAATATTTTTTGGTGAGATTTTTTTTTCAATAAATATATTTTTTAAAAATAAAATAAAATAAGAAAATTTACCTCAATCCTTAAAAACTCTCAATTTCAGGGGCTATTTTTTTTTTATTAGTACTCTTTTCGTGAATAATTTGATAAGTATTTCATTGAGTGAGTAATTTCTTTAAGAAAAAAAATATTTTTTTCTTTTTAAATAATCCAAATATTATTTTAAGAAAAAATTCAAATAATCCAAATGTTATTGAAAAAAAAACCTTTATTGGAAAAAAATCACACAAATGTTATTGGGGAAAAAAATTGTTTGTCTTTCAAATAATCCAAATGTTATTGAGAAAAAACTATTTTTTTTACTTAAAGATATTTTTTCTAAAACTAAAAAAAGAAAAATATCCTCCCAATCCTTAAAAAATACTGAATTTGAGGAATATTTTTTGATTCTGAACACTAAATTTTGAGGTCTAGATTTGTTCATTAGTACTCTTTTCCTGAATAATTTGATAAATATTTCATTGAGTGAGTAATTTTTTTTAGGAAAAAAATAGTTTTTTCCTAATAACATCTGTATTATTTGATTTTTTTTTCAATAACATTTAAATTATTTGGATTAATAATATTTGGAAAAAAATCATTTCTTCCAATAACATTTGAACTATTTCAATTTTTTTTTTCAATAACATATGGATTATTTGAAAAAAAAAATCAATAACATTTGGATTATTTCTTTTTTTAAAAATACTTTTTCCTTTAAAAATATTTCTCACTCAATGAAATACTTATCAAATTATTCAGGAAAAGAGTACCAACGAAAAAAATAATTAGCCCTCAAAATTCAGTTTTTTTAAGGGTTGGGGGTTAACTTTCTTATTTTAGTTCTTTAAAAGTAAAATATTTATTGAAAAAGAAAAAAAAGTCATCAAAAAATATTACATAAGAGAGTTATCGTTCCCGTTCAATATGTGAAGGGGTAAAGTGGGATTCACTCTTAAAAGAACTTATTGGTCAATTATATTATAACACTATTATAACAATGTTAACAATTCTAAGGATAAGTGATCTCATCCTTTTTTTTTGTGTCCTTCAAAATGTGTTAGTGAGAGAAAAAGTCGAGCATGAGTTTTTTTTTTAAAATTTAAAATAATGAATTTTATTAAAATATATATATACTTATAGATCAAATTTTGCATTAGAAAAAGTTGTAATCATGATTTGAAATTTCAAATTGCACGTTCAAATGTTAATTTGAAATTTTGAGATGAAATCGCATGTCCAAACGCTAGTTAAGAAAAAAACAATTTTACTTTTATAACGGTAAATACATAATTGGAAGTCGTTTGTCCATATAGTTTTTTGTCAAGAGGGAAAAAGCTTACTAGCAAGTAGGGATGGTAAATAAACAGGTCGAGTCAGATATGCACGGATCAAAAATGAGTAAGGTGAAAAGGAATAACCAATTGGTGAGAGATGAAGAAAAGCAGAGAAAATCCAGTGGACAGTAACATTTTCCGTGTGCAGTATTTTCATTTAAACGCGTACATAGGCAAAGCAATGAATGCAGTGTGGCCACAGCCACACACTCCCTCCTTTTACTTCCTTTAAATACATCCCCTCAAATATCCCCCTCTTCCTTCACCCTCATTCCCCCATACCCATTTTTCCCCCCTTCAAACAAGCAACGAATATCTACATATAGAGAGAGAAACAAGTACCAGCAGTTCTAGAGAGAGAGAGAATTTTGGAAATGGCAGGAAGAGTAGATCTGGATGGAAATGCGATTAAGCCGATTACAATATGTATGATTGGTGCCGGAGGCTTTATTGGTTCTCATCTATGTGAGAAATTGATGTCGGAGACGCCGCATAAGGTGCTCGCCGTCGACGTGTACAATGACAAGATCAAGCACCTTCTCGAACCGGCTACTCTCGACTGGGCTGATCGCATCCAGTTTCACCGTATCAACATCAAAAACGATTCGCGTCTTGAAGGCCTTATCAAGATGGCAGATCTGGTATGCGAACGACGTTTTCTGCATTTTTGTTTGCTTCTTATTGTATGAAAAAATGGATAGGGAGTTGTGTTATTGCGAAATGGTTGCACTTAATTGAAATGTCATTTGTTAGATAAATCTGTTGATAGTTTTGTTCTTACTGTTATTTGTAACGTTTAATATCCTTGCGAGATATTAATTAGTACATAATATTCTGAAATAAGTATTGGATCGTTTATTTATTGGGATCTATGTTGTGAACTTGAGATCTTATTGGATCTGAATTTCATCATTTTCGTGTTGCTTAAGAGAATTTCAACAGATTTCTCTAAATTGAAGAGAATTTCACGAGTCTTTTTTGTCATGTGTTTTTTTTGTACTTAAAAGCTTTTGTGTCCTTGAATATATTGTTTAATCTTTGGATTATTTTATCATTTTAGTGTGATCTTGTTGTAATAATGGACTACTTTATGCACCGACAAATCTTCAGATTCATTTTCCTTGAATTTTTAAATGCTGATCGGGTCAATTCTTTGACTGTTGCTGACTTTTTGGCTTTTCTTGTGATGTAGACAATCAATCTTGCTGCGATCTGCACTCCAGCGGATTACAACACTCGTCCACTTGACACTATTTACAGCAACTTCATTGATGCTCTTCCAGTGGTATGCATCTCACTTTTAATTTCATGTAGCCTTTCGTTGCTCATATTTTGCTAAGCACGTGGTCGTCACTGGAAATTAATCCAGTTGAGATAGATAATTTTGATTCTGGTGGTTAATACTTGATGATTGGATTTTACTTTTCTCTTGAATTTAGTGTGTGAACTTGATGTGAATTGATTAATACAGGTGAAGTACTGCTCAGAAAATGGAAAGCGTCTTATTCACTTTTCCACCTGTGAAGTTTATGGGAAAACAATAGGAGCCTTTTTACCAAAAGACAGCCCGTTGCGGCAGGTGAGACTTCACTAACATCTTATTTCTGCCATATTTAATGCAGAACTTAAGGTGAATCTTGCTTTGTTGTTTTATTCACGTATCATATCATTTTGGGGAGTTTTTGTCCTATCCATATAAATGTTAATTAATTTTCACTAGGTTGTTTGCTCTTTGTATAGCTTGCTTGGATTTTCTGAATTCGGTATAACAAATTGTGATGTATTATTGATGTTAGTGAAGTAAAGTTGTTTTGGAAGTTTGTCTATTTAGGTATGACTTGGATTCTTGGAATGAAGTTTCTCGTCTCATTCTTCTCTTTTTAGTCTCATTCTTCGCTTTTTAGTCCCATTCAACTGTTTAAGCGCAAGTAGAAGTTCTTTTGTTTTCAGGAGCTAACTTTTTGCTACAGCTTGTAATTTTAGCATCTTCTGGATGCAATTGCTAATGAGATCTTATTTACCTGATAAAAAAAATCGACTGCCTCTAGTTCTTCTTTTCTTTTTGGTCCTCTTTTCCTCCCTTTTTCTCTCAATGATAATATTGAGATTTTGGTCTATGCAATTTACTTGATCAAGCCATGTTTGCAATATATTCAGAATATGTTGATATTTGTGTGAATTTTAAGACATTTAGACGGTATGAATTTGTTAAACGAGTCAAGTTGAGGAGGCACTAGGGAATTACGTTGAAAATGTTCAATTATTGGGCAAGCTTATGAAGCTTGTTGAGGAAGCACTAGGGAATCACCTTGAAAATGTTCAATTATCGGAAAAGCTTATGAAGCTAGTTATATTTGTCTATGACAACTCTTGTGAAGCTTGATGATTGATTCAGCTTCTGGCAAACTTTGTGGACAAAGATATTTTAGTAGTTAGGGGAAAGTTGCCTCAAATAGTTCTAGTTGTGTCGTCATAGAGTTCTGGTTATAAACATCGGTTTGGCATTTACTGACTTGAGGAAGTTGTGTTTAGGTGTGAGTGATCGTTGATAGGTCCTGCCTAGAGCTCCTCTTAGGGTTAATTTGGGCTTAGTTTCTACTAATACAACTTTACTGGCCCCTCGTATACAATGTTTAAGTTGCTTTGTTCCATAATTCTTCTAGGTACATTTAACTTGTTCAATAAAGATCTAGGGTTTGTGATTTTATTTCGGCTTCGGCTTCTGGTGCTATGGATTTCATGTGGGATTTCCCTCCGTGCCACTCTCCCAAAAAAAAAGAGCATCTTTTTCCTCCTAATAATATCAAAATAAAACTTATGGAAGTGTAAGTGTTTGATACTTAAGATTTTTGTGCTTATATATTTGTAATCCTCTCTGATACACAATACTTGGGAGTCATGAATTTGGTAATTGCTAAGCGATTACAAGGACAAAAACGATGTGCTTTTTTTGTATGTTGCATGCATTATCGTGTAGATTGAATACTCATTCATTTACCATTTTCTGGTACTATTCACATTTTGAAGATGTTTTAACTCTTTCTCCTGATTCTCTTAGGATCCCGCATACTATGTGCTTAAGGAAGACACCTCCCCTTGCATTTTTGGACCTATTGAGAAGCAGAGGTGGTCCTATGCCTGTGCAAAGCAATTGATTGAGAGGTTGATATATGGTATGTGGAGTTTTGCCTGATTATCTATTTTAAAAGTTGAATATTCTCTCCTATAGTTCTTATGCATACTATTTTGCAGCTGAGGGTGCTGAGAATGGTTTAGAATTCACAATTGTAAGGCCGTTCAATTGGATTGGTCCCAGGATGGATTTCATACCGGGCATTGATGGTCCTAGTGAAGGTGTTCCACGAGTGTTAGCTTGCTTTAGTAACGTACGAATAATTTGTTTTCTGATTTATTTTGATTGAATTGAAACTTACATATGTTCACTTGTATCTCACTTTCAATTATTTCATTTCTCTCTTTTCAGAACCTTTTAAGACGTGAACCACTGAAACTAGTGGATGGTGGGGAATCACAGAGAACTTTTATATATATCAAGGATGCTATTGAAGCTGTTCTCTTGATGATTGTGAGTTTGACCTCCATCTTCTTTCATACGAACTTTTCAGATGCATAAAACTATATTCTGATTCCCTTTGTTTTCCATCAGGAGAATCCTGCAAGGGCCAACGGACATACTTTTAATGTGGGTAATCCTCACAATGAAGTTACTGTGCGACAGCTAGCTGAAATGATGACTCAGGTTAATTGAGTGTTACCTTTGTGTTTTTCCCTCAATTTTTCTTGGTGTGGTGGCTTGTTTTAGTTCTACATTTCAGTGTGGCATCTGTCCGTCCATTTTCCTCAGCTCCTTTTCTTGCATAACAGGTCTATTCGAAGGTGAGTGGAGAATCTTCTCTTGAAACCCCTACCATTGATGTAAGTTCCAAAGAATTTTATGGAGAGGGGTACGATGACAGTGACAAGAGAATTCCGGATATGACTATAATCAACAAACAGCTTGGTATGCAAGTGTTTTCTCATCTATTGAATAATTCAGACATTCTACAGGTTAAGAATAATCTGACATTTTGGATTGTTGTTTGACCAGGTTGGAACCCGAAAACATCCCTATGGGACTTGCTTGAATCAACACTCACCTACCAACACAGGACATATGCCGAGGCTATCAAGCAGGCCATGTCAAAGACAACTGCAAATTGAGGGAAGGTGTAGAAGTTTCTCGTGGATGTGCTGCTTGACGGCAGGTCTTTCAGTTGTTTTAAAAATCTACCCAAGTGAATTTTCTTGGTTCAGTTCTGATATACGTTTTCTTTTTGCCACTTACGTTTTGAAAATCTACAGTAGCTGACGGTTGTAAGCATCATGTATTCTATGTTGTAAGTTGTGACAGAAGTCATTAGGGAATTGTGTCATAGGTTGATGTGATGTCACTGGAGACTTGTCAACAACAGTTATCAGGAACTAAAATAATATTTTGTTGTTCATTCTTTTTGTTCTTTTGTATGAGAAAGCATCTTGTATACTTAATTTTTTAGACCCTGCTATCTCCAGTAGTCATTTGTTCATCTATATTAGTTTGTCCTTTTTAAACGATTTGTGTGGAATATTACTGGTAGTTTGTTTGGAAATCAGATGGACAGGAAAGTTTAGGTTGTATCTGGAACAGGGGACTGATCTTGTAATTCCGGGGGGTTGTCATTTTGTTGGTCTGAAGTGCTTATGGGTGTATTGGCTGCTGGGCGTTCCTTCCAATACTTGCATAGTGATTTCTCTGTTTTGTGCTCTTCTCTTGTAAAAAAATGGTTCTACTTATGGGTAGCTTCATGATTTTGTAAACCTGTGGTACAACAGCTGAAGTGTCACTCTGCTCTAAGAAGGAAAGATCTGATCAAAGCCCTATGTTTTTTTTTTTGTTGGATGATGATGGTGTTACACCCTTGGGTACTCACATTTACTATGTTCCTGATACGTTAAGTGGATTAGCCGTCAATCTTGGTCCAATAAACTACCCTGGATGTGGGGTGGGGGTGGGTGGGTGGGGGGTTGTTGGGTGGAGGGGAAAGCTAGCTAGGTGCATGGAGAATTAAGTAACTTGAGCCTTTCTGAATCTCCAAAATTGGTAAGTGAGAGTCAGATATAAGACATTGATGTTTAATGTCAATATGAAATGGCATTGTGAGGTAATTGGCCCTAAATATGACATTGGATGGTCTTAGCCCTTGGAGCTGAAAAAGGGGAAATGTTGCATATCTTTTCGCTTTTGTATTATGCATTACGTTGAGTATTAAAGATGTGACTATTATAACGTTTTAGTCTGTGAGTCTTCAAATGCTTTTTGGTATTCCTTAGATTGTAATGATCTCATGTTAAGGATGCTTTATTATTTTTTTGGATTAATCCTCAAATATATTTCTTGGTCGTGACTAAATTTAAATTGATTACTTAGGTAATTAATTCTCATAGGTCTTAAGCAAGACTTTTTATTTGGGTAAACTAAATTAATCGCTAAACATTCTTTGACTCTAAGATACTTGTGAATGCATGTTGTAACCCTTCCAACAGAATTCTCCTTTGACTCTGTTTTTAGAGGAAAACAAACTGTAACAGTGTTTAAAAATTGTTTGGATCAAAACACTTTAACTTAAGTATTTATTTTTCTTCCCTTTTCATGCCAAAAAGCACCCGTGGCCTAATGGATAAGGCATCTGACTTCTAATTATGGGATTTTGGGTTCGAGACCCACCGTTTTTTTTGTTTTTTTTTTTGTCTTTGGCTTAATTTCTACCGAAGTGTAAGTTAATGATTGAAGAAAGAGTTTAAATTTGAAAAAATTACTTGGGTGTGTACTTTTTTTTTTAATATAATCACTAATGTAAACACTTTTATTCAAGTCATTTAAAAGATATTTACAAGTAAATCATCTTAAAGCGTGTAATTTAAAGTAAGATATATAACCTTTTAAAAATTATTATATCTATCGGTGTATATTGATTATATATCCAAGAAAGAAAAAAATTGGATCACACCCAAACGAAATGTTCAAAAGGGGGGAGAACTGGCAAAAAATAATAATAATGCTAGGTGTACTTTATCCTTTAGCAAAGACAGCTAATGGCTTGATAAAAGAATAATCATGAGTCATGACACATGAACATCCTTTCTAAATTCCTATTGCTATGCTCCCTTTTTCCTTTCTTTTTAAATTTAATTTGGCACCTTTCAGAAGAAACATTGTGTTATCAGATCCAACCACCACATGCCAATACTTTTATTAGGCAATGACTGATGTATGTTGAGAGAACTGCTGAATTTATTATTTTCAATTTGAATTAAAATATTTTAATAAAATATTATATCCTAGCTTATTATATGTGTATTAGTAATATAATTAATGAAATGTAGAGATCTAATTTTAAAAAGATCTCGATAATTCTCAAAAATTGAACAAAAGTTGAGTCCTGTTATAATACTTTTCACAAGTTTTAATTAATAACATGAAAAATTAATGAAATACAGAGATCTAATTTTAAAAGATTTCGATCATTCTCAAGAACTAAACAAAAATCGAGTCTTGTTGTGATACTTTTCACAAATTTTAATTAATAACATGTAAAAAATCACTAATTCTCGCTATTTCGCATGCATTAGTCCTAAGAGACGGCTGAAGATGGTAATAGAGTAATTAATTCCAATATATTAGCTGCATAAAAATAAAATAGTCGTTGCTTGACTAATATATTATTTGAATGTCAATATTAAATAATATTTGTATTAAATTATGTGAAAATTTATATATTATTTTATGTAGGATATAATATGAACCAAGAATATGTTGTATAACAATGATAGTGATAAACTACTTAAAGATAAAAACTTTTAAAGTAAGTAATTCATATATAATAATTTTTTATTAATAATTATTCGCATAATATTTTCTTCATTATTAATTACCACACATACAATCCTTGTATAATTCCTGAATAACTAGTAAGTGAACTAAACAATTGTACTCTACGAGAAAGTTTTATCGTATTAAAAGAAGATAATTTTAAAGTAAGTGTCGAATTGAGAAAAAATATACTATAATAACTTTTTTTTTAAAGTGAAGAAAGAAGATAAGCAATCGACGGGGATCATTTTTATAGATTCATATTTGTATTTGGTAGATTTATCGCTCTCATCATCTAAATACTTTATTTACCTTCTAATTTATTGATCTGATATATATTCAATATATGAAAATAAATGAGTATTTATGTTGTTGTTCAAAGTTACTAACCGAAAATTACAGCCCCTTCGGATCTATGGATCCACATTTTGTTTTCGGGTCAAGAAAGGATCCATGCAAAATTCAAACAGCTGGGCCCCAACCGTTACATTGACATGACGAACAGTGAGCAATTAATTCTAATAAATTATTAGCAGAAAAATAATAAAGAAAACAAAATTGAATGCAAACAAGTGTATTTGTTAATTAAAATTAGAAATGAAAATGGAAATGGAAATTGATGCCTTTGTGTTTCGTCAAATTAAACTAAGCTAAAAGTCGTCTTCCTCCACTGCCCTGACGGCTTCTGTAAATTTCTCAGTCCACCTCCCACCCCACCTCTCAGGAATTTAGGTGAATTTTGAGGGGGTCGATCTTATTTACAGGAGAAGATCTCGGTGCTACTAATAATATTTAAAGGGATCTACATACATAAAGGGTTTTTGGATCTGAAGGGAAAATGGCGTTATCCGGGATGAGAGGTTTGTCAGTATTCATCAGCGACATTCGTAATTGCCAGAACAAAGAACAGGAACGTCTTCGTGTTGATAAAGAGCTTGGCAATGTTCGTACTCGCTTCAAAAACGAAAAGGTCACTATTTCCCCTCCCATTTTCTTTGCTTGGATTTTTGCTACGTACTATGAGCTATGCTCTGTATTTGTTTGATTCCAGGGTTTAGGTTTAAACTGCTTAGGAATGAGGTATTGTAGGGTTAAACTAGTTAATGGGAGTTAATTAGAAGGCAATATGCACTTATTGAATTCATGTTTGTCATTGTAAAGTTATTTAGACTGATCAGGTTTTGAACCTGCGAGATACCCCTGATTTAGGCTAGTTAAGACAGCAGTGTGAAGGTGAACCTTCTTGTCCAGCTTCATACACTACGGTAACGGCACTTGTCAAAAAAAAGATATCTCTTTAGATTTTCTAATGGATGATAGTGAGTTGTGATGATTTCACTAGTGTGTGCATAGCAGTTAGAGTTGTGAGGAATCAGTTTGTGGTGATTGTGCAAATGGAACAATTCTGTGGTCTATGCAAAAGCTGACTGTTCCTATCTAAATGTGGATCCATATATCCACATAACTCGTTTAAACTTTTGAAATGGTTCTCGTAGACGTATCTGTTCAACCCCTTAAAAACTGTGCCCCTAACACTATTAGATGGACTAAGGCGACAAAAGGAAAATAAAAAGAGTGCTTTATTATATAAACTGGAGTGAAATGTGAATTCCTTACATGCGTTATCATGTAAAGGAAAGAGTTTGAAGCAAACTCCAGGTATAAGTTGTAGAACTATTTAGATCCGAGATGGTAGATGGTGTTCTATTAAGTTGCTTCATAGTTAAAAACTTTGAAGTAGCATCTAAAATAGTTACTCCCTCTATCCCAATTTATGGATGGTGTTTCTGAAACATTCTCAAAGAAAAATTATGTGATGGTGTTTGACTAGGCACAAGTTTAAGAATGAAAGGAAGATTTTGAAACTTCCGGTTTAAAATAAGTCATAGATATTTGTGTGACTATAAATCATCTCATTAAAGGTAAAATGAGAAGTTTAAAGTTAAATTGTTACAAGATATAGAAATGTGTCATTCTTATTGGTATTTGGGACTGACAAAAAAGGAAAGAGTGTCACCTAAATTGGGATGGAGGGAGTATTTTTTACTGAGGGTGCAATGAATCTGCTATTATAAGCCTTTACTAGAATATTGTGTAAGGTAAAAGGGTATGAACAGGGTTGACCTTACAACCAGAACAGTATCGAGTTCTTTGTACTATGTTGTTGATACAAGATAATGCTCTCGCTAGGCCCGCATAGTTTGTTAAGGTGCATGGTAGTATGCATTCATCTACTGAGAATATTGTACTAACAAAAAAATCTATTCATGTTTCTGTAGGTTCTTGCATATTTAAGGTATTGAACTTAGATCCCCATTGTCTAGGACTTTATTATTTTTGGTGTAAGCAAGTAGTGATAGGAAATACAGAAGATGTTCTTAGTGCTATTGACTGGCTGTAATAGAAGATCCTAGGAATTTTTGAAGGGGGACTACACTTCAGATGTAGTATACCTGTGGATATATAGAAGTAAATGTTACCAACAACAACAACAACAACATACCCAGTATATTCTCACAAATTGGGGTCTGGGGAGGGTAGAATGTACTCAGACCATACCTTTACCCCAGGGTGAAGTAAAGAGGTTGTTTCCGATAGACCCTCGGCTCAAAACAGTCCAAGATATAAAACCAATAAACAAAACAACAGATAATCACAAAACTATACAACAAATTAATATAATAATCTAACTACACAAAGCACTAGCAAGTGTCCGGCACAGATGAAACAAAAGCTCCCTGCGTAGCCTTACAACTACTACTTAAAAGGCCACAAAACACTGCACTCCTCCCTACTAGGAAGCCAACCAACCTACTAACCTTCTACCCTAATCTGAGTCCTCCACACCTTCCTATCTAAGGCCATGTCCTCGGTAAGCTGCAATTGCACCAAATCCTGCCTAATCACCTCTCTCCAATATTTCTTCGGTCTAACACGACCTCTCCTAAAACCATTCATAGCCAGCCTCTCACACCGCCGCACAGGGGCCTCTGTGCCTCTCCTCATCACATGCCCAAACCATCGCAACCTCACTTCCCGCATCTTGTCTTCCACTGAAGACACTCCCACCTTGTCTCGAATATCCGCATTCCTAATCCTACCCCTCCCGGTAAACCCGCACATCCAACGCAACATCCTCATCTCAGCCATCTTCATCTTCTAGACGTGGGAGTTCTTGACCGGCCAACACTCCGCTCCATACAACATAGCCGGTCTAACAACTACTCTGAAAAACTTGCCTTTCAGTTTGGGAGGCACCTTCTTATCACACAAGACTCCGGACGCGAGCCGCCATTTCATCCACCCTGCACCAATACGATGGGTCACATCCTCGTCAATCTCACCATTACCCTGGATAATAGACCCAAGGTACTTGAAGCTATCTCTCTTTTGGATGACATGCGTGTCAAACCTCACTTCTACGTCGGTCACAGATGTCGCCTCACTAAACTTGCACTTCACATATTCTGTCTTGGTCCTGCTCAACCTAAACCCTTTAGACTCCAGGGTCTGTCTCCAAACTTCTAGTTTGTCATTAACTCCTTCACGGGTCTCCTCAATCAAAATTACGTCGTCAGCAAATACATACACCAGGGCACCTCGCCTTGAATTTGCCGCGTCAACACATCCATCACCAAGGCAAATAAAAAAGGGCTAAGGGACGATCCCTGGTGCAATCCCATCGCCACAGGGAATTGCTCGGAATCTCCCCCCGCTGTCCTAACTCGAGTCTTTGCGCCATCGTACATGTCCCTGATCAACCTAGTGTATGCCACGGGTACACCCCTAACCTCCAAGCACCTCCAAAGAACCTTCCTGGGAACTTTGTCGTAGGCCTTTTCTAGGTCGATAAACACCATATGCAAATCCTTCTTCCTCTCCCTATACTGCTCCACCAATCTCCTCACGAGATGAATAGCCTCAGTAGTCGACCGTCCTGGCATGAATCCAAACTGATTCTCAGAAATAGTCACAATACTTCTTAACCTCAACTCCACAACCCTCTCCCAGACCTTCATGGTGTGACTCAACAACTTGATACCCCTATAGTTGTTGCAGTTCTGGATGTCACCCTTGTTCTTGTAAATGTTACCATTCTCAAATTTTTTGAAAAAACGTAGATCCTATGTCTCAAATATCAGACATTGAACTAGCTTAAACACAAAGAAAGATGTAGAATTCGATTTTTTTTTAATTGGAATAAAATCGTAAAAGGTCAATGTAGAATTAGATTTTTAATGAAGATTTCTCAAAGGTTTTTTCCATTGAGGTGCTATTAAGGAGGGGTAGGAGTTAACTGGATATCAACTTCGTAAGCATTGATTATCTTCAAAGACATTTTCTCTAGATGATAAAACATCTCGTAAAGTCTCCTTTTCTTATTCAATCAAAGGGGATATTAGAGGATGAAGGGAGGAGAAAAGAAGAGTTACGAAAGTCTTTTTGAGCTAATGTTAGTGACACTACATATCGCTATTAACTACAAATGGAATGGGGCAAAAATTAGGTTGGAAGGAGTTTAGATGCCTAATTTGTTCATATTTGTTTGATACTCTTCCAAATAAATAGTGGAATTGGAGGACACAATCAGATATAAACAAGGCAAATGCATTAGTGAAATTATAATGATTGAACTATCAACTGAATTCAATTTTTCGTAGTGTAATATTTTGTTTTATTCTTTTATGACGGTGATATCTGGGTTTGCTTACGTACACGGTACATCTCGATTATTCTACCGGGTACTTGCTACCTTTCCCAGCACAGGTACAAGGTAACTCTGCCCACGAAGGCTTGGGCAGATGTGGAATTGGAGGACACAGTCAGATATAAACAAGGCAAATGCATTAGTGAAATTATAATGATTGAATTTATCAACTTAGTCAATTTTTTTGTAGTCTAATATTTTATTTATTTAATTAATTATTTTATGACGGTAGTATCCGGGTTCGCTTACGTGCATCTCGACTATTCTACTGGGTACCTGGTGCCTCCACCAGTGCATGTACTAGGTAACTCTGCCCACCAAGGCTTGGGCAGATGGTAAAGAAATTGGATTTAAACTGAAACCTCATGGTTCTCCTCCCACTTCATTGACCACTAGGCCACACTTTTTGGATGCTTGTAGTGTAATAATTTATGGATTCCCTGTGTTGGTCAATGTCATAACTGATACTTAAGTGTCATAATTGATGCTCACAGAGGTTCAACATTCTAGAAATATTTAGAATGGTTTATTTAATGTATCCTTCTTTTGACCTGCTCTTTAGGTCATCATTCTGAAAAAGAAAACAGATTTTTGGACAAAACATCAGGAGTTTGCTCTTCTTGGCCACTTAAAATTCATTATTCTTGTTATATTAATGCTGGAATTTTGTACATCATAGGAAATTATAGTCAGTACTTGTGGAATTCCTTGTCCTGGACATGAAAACAAGACAAGTATTACAACCCTTTACAAACTTTTCCTTTTCAAGGAATAAGAATGCTGGTATATCTCTTTTTTCTTTTAAGAGAGAGAGAAAGGTAATTGTATCATAAAAGCAGCACTATGGTGGTGCTGAATATTACAGTGAGCAAAAACTAAAAGAAGAATGCCTTTCCAATTATAGGGATTCTAAGAGGCTAAGCATTGAATAAGTGCCGGTATATCCTTTGCCCCTAGGGATTCTGTCTACTGGTAAGAGCGCGGTTCAAATTCTGCACACAGAAAAAAGCCTGTATTTTAAGTAGAAATAGTAGAGAAGGTGGGCGCATGTTCACCGAGTTTTGAACTTTACGCACTTGTCCTCGTGAATTTCTTGGTTGAATTGGAATTTTCTGATTAATATGATGCAGAGAATGAGCTTTGGTCCAAGATGGATAAGGTGGATTAGTCAGTGTATAAGCTCTGTGAAATTTTCTGTTTTGGTCAATAAGAGTCCGTGTGGTTTTTTCCCTTCTCAAAGAGGTTTGAGACAAGGGGACCCCCTATCCGCTTTTCTCTTTATACTAGCTATGGAAGGATTGAGTAACCTTTGTCGGACAGCAAAAGGAAGTGGCTGGATCAGAGGCTTCCAGGTGGGAGATAATTTAGGAAACAACCTAGAGATTACTCATCTATAGTAGGCGGATGACACTCTAGTGTTCTGTGAAGCAATAGAGAAGCACATGTTGATCTTGAGACTTATATTCAATATTTTTGAGGCTATGACTGGTTTGCACATTAACTGGAGTAAGAGTTTCATCTACCCAGTTAATGAGGTAGCAAACATAGAGTACTTAGCAGACAAGTTAAGAGGGAAAGTGGGTGAACTACCAACAATTTATCTGGCGATGCCCCTCGGGGCAAAAAGTAAATCAAAAGAAACTTGGAGTGGTGTTATTGAAAAATGTGAAAGGAAGCTTGCAAACTGGAAGTGCCAATATCTAACTTCTGGTGGCAGACTGACACAGTGAATAGTGTCCTGGATGCTCTTCCCTCATACATGATGTCGTATCCCAATCCCAGTCAATGTGACTAGGAGACTGGATGAAATAAGGAGGAACTTTCTATGGCAGAGTAGTGAAGACAAGAAAAAGTACCATCTGGTAGAATGGGCGGAACTGCTGGTCAGCAAAAGAGGTTTTTTCTTAAATATCAGAGATCTAAGTACATAGAACAACAGCCTAATGATGAAATGGTTATGGAAGTTTGTCTCACCTGAAAACTCACTATAAGTAATCACAGCAAAGTATGGTTTGTAAGATAAGTGGATGACAGAAGTGGTGAGCAGGCCCTACAACTGCAGTGTATATATAGCTTCTTTTTTACGTACTTACTTAAATACCTAGAAGCAGATGCTCCATCCTAGTTATTATTTACTCTGTTTGCTTATTTAATTTCTGTGTCTCTTAATTTGTTTATATAATGTGGTTAGAACTGTTTTGTCTGTTCCATCCTAGTTATTCTTTGCTCTGTTTGCTCATTGAATTTCTGTGTTTCTTAATTTGTTATTTAGCGTGGTTAGAGCTGTTTTGTCTGCAAAATTTAATTTGCTTCAATCCTATTGATGGAGTTCTATACTTCTTTTTTTCAACAGGGGTTGACACCTTATGAGAAGAAGAAATATGTCTGGAAAATGCTTTACATTTATATGCTTGGTTATGATGTGGATTTTGGTCACATGGAAGCTGTATCTCTGATATCTGCTCCAAAGTATCCCGAGAAGCAGGTATCTCCTCATTCTTCTTTCATTCAGTCACATGGATAACTAATCACCTTGGAATGTCATGGTAATATGAGGTAATCCTATTTCCTTGTAGAAGTTGGGATCTGTATTTTCAGCTGTACTTTCTCTTAAAACTATTGAAACCATGGTTTTATTTTGATTGAAATAGTTGGTTATCAAAAAAAATTGTTTTGAGTGAAATTGTTGGAGAATGCTATTATTTTTTATATAGTTTTTTTTGCACTTGTTAACCTCCCTACATACATACTAGTGTAAGACGGAGGAGGTGCATGTTCTAGTCTTCCCTATGCTGCAGCTTCTGTTTTGTGTAGATATTTGAAGCAAGTACTTAAAGGTTCGCGGCTGATATATTTTTTTGGGGTGTTTTGCAGGTTGGATACATAGTGACATCATGTTTGCTCAATGAGAACCACGATTTTTTGAGATTAGCAATTAATACAGTACGGAATGACATAATAGGTCGCAATGAAACTTTCCAGTGTCTAGCATTGACTTTGGTACGAGTTACAGATGTTTTGTGGTTCTTTAGTTGCATATATGCAAATCTTATGCCGTTGTTTGCTTTTCCTAGAAGGAATTTTTTGTCTTCTATGTGAGTTGAAGCTTTGGGGTTCTTTTATCATATATTACAAATTATAAATTTTCATGTATATGCGCAGGTTGGAAATATTGGGGGAAGGGAATTTGCTGAATCTCTGGCACCTGATGTTCAGAAGTTACTCGTAAGTTTATACTTGCAGCATTGAGCTGGTACTTCACAGTTTGAAAGTGATGTTGACTCTCTTCTTTTTCCTTCCTTTTGTGCTTCAAGATATCAAGTAGTTGTAGGCCACTTGTGAGGAAGAAGGCTGCCCTATGTCTCCTGCGTCTTTTTAGGAAAAATCCTGATGTTGTGAATGTTGATGGCTGGTACGTGTAATTTTGTATTTGAATGGTTTATGGGATGACTTAACTTGTCTTTCAGCAGTCGAAGTTTTCCTCATATTCCAGGTCAGATAGGATGGCACAGCTACTAGATGAACGGGATTTCGGTGTCTTGACATCTTCCATGAGCCTTCTAGTTGCATTAGTGGCTGGTAACCATGAAGCATATTGGAGTTGTCTTCCAAAATGTGTTAAAGTGTTGGAAAGGCTTGCCAGGAACCAAGATATTCCACAAGAATATACTTACTATGGGATACCGTCTCCCTGGCTTCAGGTTTGTTTACTTGTTACTGTTGAATATATCGAAGCCAGTATTTGCTGTGGATAAAACTGAATATTGAGCCCATGAACCTTGAAATACACTTATGCTTCCCAATTAGATGATAGTTAAATTGAAAATTGGGTGAATGGATGGGCTGATCCTGTAAATCACAAATTTGATGCACCAATACCAGTAATTTAAGAACAGGACCATGATCTCTGCTCACATATCATCTTAAATTTTGATATCAGGTGAAGACTATGAGGGCTCTTCAATATTTCCCGACTATTGAAGATCCAAGCACTAGAAGATCATTGTTTGAGGTATTATCATCTCTAAAAGAAGTTTTTTTACTGCAAATATCATATTTTTATACATGCCAGGAAAAAAATAATCTGGAGTGATGTCCTAGAACTCATTTCATTTTCATTTTGATCAATTAGGTTTTACAACGGATATTGATGGGAACTGATGTGGTGAAAAATGTGAACAAAAATAATGCGTCACATGCAGTCCTATTTGAAGCCCTTGCTCTTGTAAGTTTCTAATTATCAAGTCCTTATCCTTGCGCACTCTTGAGGTACAGCTCCATGCTTTATGTGAATTTCATTGCTAATGGCTATGGCATATGTCAGTTTAGCAAATTAGTTCTTTATGGAGAACAATTCTCTTCAAATGAAATGCATGGTTATCCGTAAGTCGAAAATGATCTTATGCTTCTCTTCTTGCCACTCTGATAACTGCTCCTTTTATCAAATTGCTGCTTGTTCATCAAGTAAATTTGCACTCTTAACCCTTTGTGCACATTACGTGCTAAGACATGCTATTTGGCACTATTCAGTTTTTCAAAACTTGACTGCTGGTTAAATTCTTTTGTTTCCCCTGCTTTCTTAGAAGACTTGAGGGTTGAATTCTAAGCGCTTTACTGCAGGTCATGCATCTTGATGCCGAAAAGGAAATGATGTCTCAGTGTGTTGCATTGCTTGGGAAATTCATTGCTGTCCGCGAGCCAAATATTCGTTATCTTGGCTTGGTAAGTGGTAGCAGCATATAAATTCATGTTATTTCTTCTATCATTTTTATTTTGCCTATGTAAGAGGTTTTATAGTTCATCAGTGGCACTGTGTAACATGTTGGTCCTTTATATGCCAAATTTCTCACAAACTAATTTGCAAATAAATCCAGTTAACAGCAGGCCAGCCTAGACGAATGTCTGATTCCCCTATGTTATTATTGCCAAAATACAGGAGAATATGACTCGGATGTTGATGGTTACAGATGTACAGGACATTATAAAACGACATCAAGCTCAAATTATTACCTCACTGAAGGACCCTGATATCAGGTAGAGTTTGAGTATTAAGTTGGAAGTATTCTATTTTTAAGATTTCCATATTATGACATCTGTGGTAAGCAAAGTAAAACTCTTTTGGAAATTGATAACTTCTTAAAGAAATTGGGTTGGCTAGTGCTGCGTAGCAATTGTCTAATAATACATCTGGAGTCTTATTTTATTATCTGCAATATTCTTTGTTCAAATTGCTTTTTCCCTTTTTTGGTAAAATTTGGGAAAGAGATTCCTTGTAAAGCCTGTCCTGTTACTTTAAGACTCAGTTTAGCAGATGTTCTCCAACTGTATTCAATTGCTTCCTTTACTGATGTTAACTACTCTATACAGCATTAGGAGACGTGCCCTTGATTTACTATATGGCATGTGTGATGTTTCTAATGCAAAGGACATAGTAGAAGAATTATTACAGGTATATAACCACCTGACTGTGAGTAGCTTATATTCAGTTTTTCTGAATTTTTCTTTTCAACAAATTTAGATCTCCTCTATGGAGTGAAAATGTTGAAGGTAAAGAGAAAATATGCATTTAACTTTATGTGTTTTCAGTATCTCAGTACAGCAGAGTTCGTGATGCGTGAAGAACTGTCACTTAAAATAGCAATTCTTGCAGAGAAGTTTGCTCCTGATCTGTCATGGTATGAAATTGATATGGAACAGAAAATGCACATTGTTGTCATGTACTATGTGAAGTCACTCTTGCGAGATTGTTTCATACAAAGATCTCGTGTTTTTATCTGTGCATATTTAGCTCTAGCCTTTACCTTTTTTTTGAGTACTCAGATCTAGATGTTTCTGAGAACTGTTTCCTTGTTTGTATACGATGTGATGACATCTAATATGTATTCCTGTTTCACATGCAGGTATGTCGATGTCATCCTTCAATTAATTGACAAAGCCGGCGATTTTGTCAGTGATGACATTTGGTTCCGTGTTGTGCAGTTTGTTACAAACAATGAAGATCTTCAGGTAACTATTGTTGTCCTTCCATTGGTGCAGTGTTGTCTCAGCTTCTTGATAAGTGGAGTTTGGTCTGCTCTGTGTCTTACTTTCAAACTTCTTTCCTCAGCCTTATGCAGCTTTGAAAGCCAGAGAATATCTTGATAAGCCTGCTATTCATGAAACAATGGTCAAGGTGCGTTCTTTTGCTATAACCTTTACCCTGTTAATGTTAATGAAAAATTATAAACCTTGTTCTAGCACCATCCAGAAGCTGAAGATATTGCTTAGTCCTTTTCTATTTTTGGTGTAAACATGAAATATAAGGAAGACAGAATATTTTGTTGATGTTCTAGGATCTCTGTAAGTTGTTAATAGATTAGAACATCTTCCTCTATTCTTCTTTTATAATTATGGACAGCTAACATTATATGCTGCAGTTAATATTATACCACAAATGTTACTTTCTCAAAAAAAAAAAAAAATAAATTATAAACCCTGTGGATGTTGTTGTTGCATAATTGTGATGTTTTGGCTGCGTAATTGTCATGCAATACATTGCTAGCTGAAAATAGGAATGGCTAACCCAGTAAATTTGATACACTGAAAACTTGCATGAGCTGTAAGAGCACAGGATACTAAGACTGCAGTGCAGCGTCAACTATGACAGGAATGCAAATTGTGGAAATCTAACTACTGGAGTAAACTGTTTGAAGGGGTTAACCTAATTTTGGCGTTTGTGTTTGCATAGGCTTGGTTGTATTTTATTTCACCTATTGGAACTCATGAGCGGCTCAGAACATCTCAACATCTTATTTTATTTAACATTGGCATTTTGCATATAAAATACTCTTAAGACATTGTGATTAGAGGTTTCTCCGATCACCTGAAGGCACATGAAATTAGTTGTGAAAACCAAGTCTTAGATATTTGAGTCCCAGGTGGAAGAGTGACTGAAAATGTCCCTTCCCACAAAATTTAGAGAGAGGTTGACTTGAGATGTCCGTAAGATGTCAATACACCACTGAAAACAACTTTTTTCTCTATGATCTTCACCATCTCCTAAACCTTCAAGAGCGACCTGTTGCACCTTGTTCTAGTGCATTCCTCATATCAGGAATAGGATTCTCTTGAAGATTCAAAAGTTAAGCCATGTCCTTGTCAATTTTAGGTACGGTATTGCATGCCTCTGTTTACATGGGCCCGATGCTTTTAAAACCTAAAAGTGCAAAAAGTGACAAGGTCAAGGGGCTTGAAGCGAAAAGCGATATGTGAAACGCACTTCTTTTCTGTTACAACATCTAAAAGAACCAAACATATATAAATTTAGTACTATAATTATCAAATTGCAATTAAAATAACTAATTTATATTCAATATACGATAATGCCGGTATAAATCCAACTCGTTAAAGTTGAGAGTTCATAGAACCATTGTAGGGCTCACATTGCATGCCATTATTTGAAGTGCACACTTCTATGAAGCGCATGACTTAGTCCATGAAGCTATAACCCCTCACTTTGCACACTTGCCTTAAACGAAAAAGCGATGGTTTTTAATAACACTGCATGGCCCTCCTCTTGGTTCAAGATTGCAGACTCAAGCATATAACACCTAGAGATAAGGTTTTCATTGTCTCCTCTAACTAACATACTTCATTGTTGGCTACAATGCCTAACCCTGTCATTTAGTTTAAACTAATAAAAAAAAGTGTCATAGAGTTTTGCCTAGTGTTCAGTTTCTTTTCAAGTTTACAGACTAATTGTAATAGTGCAAACATAAGCTCCCAAAGAGCAAAATTTCTTTTCCACAAGTTTCTACTCTAAATCTTGATGTGTGCGAGTCCTACCTCATGTCAATGATGGAAACAAAACATTATTACAAAGCTAATGGAATATTTAATTTTGGTGTTGTATGATGGAACAGGTAAGTGCATATATCCTTGGAGAATACAGCCATCTTCTTGCCAGAAGGCCAGGATGTAGTCCGAAGGAAATCTTCAGCCTCATTCATGAGAAGCTTCCTACTGTTTCGTAAGGGGCATTTTAACATTTGATCTCAGTTTGCCATCATTTCTGATTTTTTCTGTTATCTTACACCAGTTATATTGTTCAGGACTTCAACAATTCCTATTCTTCTTTCAACATACGCAAAAATTTTGATGCACACACAACCACCAGATCCGGAGCTACAGAATCAGATATTGGCAATATTCAGAAAGTAAGTTTTTAGAATGATGTAATTTATGCATCCTATATGTTGTTCATTGTGCCGATATATCCAAATGTATTCAGCTAATGGATAGAACTGCACAAATATCCTAGATATGAGAGTTGCATCGATGCTGAAATACAGCAACGAGCTGTGGAATACTTAGAGTTGAGTAAAAAAGGTTCAGCTTTAATGGATGTGTTGGCTGAAATGCCCAAGTTCCCTGAGCGACAGGTATGCAAGTAACTTTACTTTTGATTTATTATTATCTGCACTGTGTTTGCATAATTGACCTTTTGGTTTGAGGGATGGCCTTCAGCTACATTATGCCCTCACAAGAGCACAATATATCAATATATCGTTTTATTCTTTTCCTTTTTTTAGTTATCATTGATTTTAGCCACAAATTCTCTTTGGATGTAGTCCTCATTAATAAAAAAAGCTGAAGATACTGAGGCTGATACTGCTGAACAAAGTGCATACAAGTTGCGTACACAGCAGCAGACCTCTAATGCTCTAGCAGTAACAGATCAACCCTCTGCTAATGGTACTCCTCCAGTCAGTCACCTTGGTTTAGTGAAGGTTCCAAGCATGACCAACGCGGTAAGATGTTTCTCGCACCATTATGCTGAAGTGAGGATTTAACTGTTTTAATGGTGAGTATAAGATCGTTATTAACATTTACTACATGGTCAGGATCGTAACTTAACAGATCAAGGGGAGACTGAGCCAAATGGAACTTTGACTGTTGTGGATCCTCAACCTCCTTCAGCACCTTCACCTGATGTCCTGGGAGATCTTTTAGGTCCATTGGCTATTGAAGGCCCTCAACCTGCTGCTACCCAACCTGCCCATAATTTGGGTTCCGATGTCGGCATTGCTCCAAATGCAGAGGATGCACTAGCACTTGCACCTGTTGAAGAACAGACTGCAACAGTTCAGGTACTGCTTCCGATCAACTTTGGTAATTTTGCTCATGTGATGACTTCTAATTTTTGTGAAAGAAATATGCTGCCCTCTCCTTCTGTCTCTGGTTTCCATGGTTATTTAACTAAATCCAAAATAAGCTCCAAATAGTGTTTGGCTAGTAATAGGGGCATTCCTACCATGACCGCAAATATATGTCTCTGGCCAGTGGAAGTTCTTTTAACTGATTTCAGCTTAAGTCTGATATGAATTATGATCAACATTTCAAATTCAGAGAGCTTGTTTGCCACATTTATAATTTCACTGCAGTTTCCCTCAACATCTCTAAGTTCATGCTTCTGACCATCTTGTTTTATGATTCATGATTGTAGCCAATAGGAAATATTGCAGAAAGGTTTCATGCCTTGGTCCTCAAAGACAGTGGTATACTGTATGAGGATCCTTATATTCAGGTACTTACTCTGTTTATTTTTTTGTTACTGTCACTGATGGATATTTTCAGCACTTGGTTTAGTTTGTTTGCCCAATTCCAGATTGGCACAAAAGCAGAGTGGCGAGCCCATCATGGACGACTTGTCCTCTTCTTGGGAAATAAGAATACGGCTCCGCTTGTTTCGGTTCAGGCTCTGATATTGCCCCCATCTCATCTGAGAACGGAACTGTCACTAGTACCCGAGACAATTCCTCCTCGTGCACAGGTTAGGTTATTATTGTGCGTCTATTAGGAGTGGACTTCCTGCACTTTGATCTTGTCAGTCTTTTTTCACCTTCTGATTACCTAGTGAAATGAACTCCTGCAGGTTCAATGTCCTCTTGAAGTAGTCAACCTTCGTCCAAGTAGGGATGTGGCGGTTCTTGACTTCTCATATAATTTTGGGGCGCAGTTGGTATGAGACATTTATTTCCTGGTCATCAATCCACAGTTCTTATGGTTATATGTGTATTGACGTAGTTGTGCATTTACAGGTCAATGTTAAACTTCGACTTCCTGCCATCTTGAATAAGTTTCTTCAGCCTATATCAGTATCTCCCGAAGAGTTTTTCCCACAGTGGAGATCACTATCTGGGCCACCACTGAAGCTCCAAGAAGTGGTATGTCTATTTTTAGTTCTTGCTTGACTTGGGGAATATACATATATCTTTCTGTAATCTGTATGTACAAGAATAAGAACGTTAATAGTAAAATCCTGGACTTTCTCTACCTTTGTATATGTAGTTTACATTGTAATCTCAATTACCATCTCTAACTTATTTGGCTAATATGACCAGGTTAGAGGTGTAAGGCCAATGTCACTTCCGGAAATGACGAACTTGTTCAACAGTTTACGCTTGATGGTTTGTCCAGGGCTTGTAAGTTTTGATCTTTTATCTTTCTTCTAGTTTGGCTCTGTCCGTGTGAATTTTGGGTTTCATAACAATTCGTTAAATTGCACTTTCTGATTTCTTATTCAGGATCCAAATGCAAATAATTTGGTTGCTAGCACAACTTTCTACTCCGACAGTACACGAGCCATGCTGTGTTTGGTAAGCTAGGGCTCTTGTAGTTTCTGAACCTTAATGATTATGTAAAATGTCCTTAATGGAAAAGTGATTCAATTAGATATCATATGACTTGTATTTGTATGATTTTGTTATTTAAGTATGATATGCTGAGTATATAGGAGAAGAGAATATTGTACAACAACAAGAACATACCCAGTGTAGTCCCACAAAGTGGGGTCTGGGGAGGGTAGAGTGTACGCAGTCCGTACCACTACCTCATAGGCGAGGTAGAGAGGCTGTTTCCGATAGACCCCTGGCTCAGGACAAAAACAGGCTAAAAGAGACATAATAAAAGAGAGAAGAAGAGAATATTGTACTTCACTATATTTCGTTCTTCATTATCCTTGACCAAATGTTTTCTTTAGTTCTTTCTTGGGGCGGGCAAAAGAATTTGCACTGTAACTGTGACTGATTAGAGCTGTTCACAAACTTTGACATTAGCTGTAGTAAAAAGTTGTCATTTCCTTCTGATGGAGGTGGTAATAATTGTACCTTAATAGGATGTCAGCTATATAATGTATCATATGGTTGAAACTACAAAACTGTGCAACTATTATCTAACTTCTATGGTTGTATACAGGTAAGAATAGAAACAGATCCAGCTGATAGAACTCAACTGCGAATGACGGTTGCTTCTGGAGATCCTACTCTGACATTTGAGTACGACCAAAATGTGCATTTGTAATGTGATTTTTTGGTGTTCATTACCAACTTCTTATTAACTTTTGAACTTTCTTCTCACTGTGTAGGTTGAAGGAGTTCATTAAGGAACAATTGATTATTATCCCTACAGCTCCCACGGCTGCTGCACCACCAGTTCCTCAGCCAACCTCTCCACCTCCACCAGTATCAGACCCCGGGGCACTGCTTGCTGGTTTGCTTTAAGTGGTTTTCAATTTGTGATGGACTTTGTCCACAAATGACGTCTGTAAAATTTGTTTATATTGCACACCCACACATCCCAAAGGCAAGATGGACATTGAAAGACACGGGATGCCAGGGCTGGCGGAAGAGAGGATGAGACTTCTGGTCGGCATTGGATTTCTGGGACGTTAAATCGGAGTTTTGAGATTCTTTTGCACAAATATCTTGTGCTTTTGTGAGGTCTGTAGTCTTTAGATGTGAGGGTCTATTAATTCTTTTCTTTCTTTTCCTTTAAATTTTATATTTGCCTTTAGTCAGGCTTTTTACACAATCGGTTCTGTAGTATCAAATAACTCAGGGTGTTTGTAATTTCCACATTGGTTTGTCCCTATGTATTTTAGTTTTCTACGATTATAATTAGGAAAAAGAAATAGAGCGTCGATTGAATTTCTTGAAGATGTGTTGAAAGTGTTTTACATTGATATCACTCAATAATCTAAATGAAGCTTATGCTAAAGCACTGTTTGTTAATTCAGCAGCATAAGATTAAGGATTATTTTGCATTTCGTTATTGCTTGTCTTGAGCTGTGATAGCTATTAAGGCTAAGGGATGAAAGTGCAGGACAAAATAACCATTATACCAAAGTGATACCTGAATTTTGCTCAAACTTATGCCTTTGCAAAACTAGAAACACGTTAGGAATAATAATGTCTGCTAAACGATTTGTTAAAGTATAAGTAGGAAAAAATACTAAAACCTTCGATAATCTAAATTTTCTGTATATGTTGCAGGATTAAAATACTGTATTTGCATAGTTTACACCTACTATTTTGAGTGTCAAAAAGTTAGAAGGCCATGCAGAAAGCAAAAAATCACAGAACGACGTAATGGATAGAGATTTTAAAAGAATGCAGTTGTATTTACAATTCTAAGCAAAGTTAGTATATAATTGAAAGGAAAGCTTGTAATAAATGGGAGATGAGATCACTTGATCATTTGACTGGTAAATCATATGCCAACAAGAACATAAATCCTATCCATCATAAGTGTCCTCTTTCTGTTTAAACTTTTACTTCTTTCAGTGATTTTTAAAAAATATAAAGAAAAGAATTGGAAACTGAAGGCCTCTTTTTACAGTAAAAAATATCAGATAAGCACCAATGAGAAAGGTTGCTTATCCGTCAAGGCTGGAGCAAATTATCACAACCTCCTAATAATCTTTTCCAAAAGAATCTGTGCATGATTAGTCTTTCTGATCAATTACTCCTGTATCATGGGAAAATTTATACCTTCTTGATGACAAAATCAGTGAGATTAAAAGTTGCAGCTGCACAACCACCATGCAACACCAATCAATTTGTAGGTGACTAATTTACTTGGCAGACATCACGAATGGCTTGCTCATTTTGATTCATTCTCCAACTGGATGTAAAGTATCAATGGTAAGCCCCTTCAATCAGCCATTATGCATGCCCAAGATGCACCATCTTACATAGTGTGATGATTTAGCATCAATTATCTCCATTCCCTACAGTTGCCACACTTCCAATCATCTTCTCCGGACTCCTCTTCATTCCAAGGTGAACAATGACGGTGGATCCATACATCACATGTTTCACAACAAAGATCAGGGCATGGTTCTTTACGTGAACACATCTTACAAGGAACTGCAAAAGCATCAACAGATACTGTGCTAAATGCAGGCTCGTGCTTGACATAAGACGCATTCTTATCAGGTAGAAACCTTGATGATGTTTCAAGCTTCTTGTTTAAAGTGGCTGACAAGTCAACTCCATCCAATGGGCCAAGATCATCAGATGCAAGTAATTCATTGAAAGAGAAACAGGTCCGAGGCTCAAACTCCATATACTTGCATTCATGACCATATTCCTCGGAACTCTCCCTTGACGTATCCATTTCAACTGTAGAAGGGGTGAATAAATCAACATTCAAGGGATTGTTTGCAAAAGGGGTATCTGAGTCCTTCTCAAGTCTTACATGTGTTCTTACTGGCTGTTTAGCACCCGGTTCAACATGAGTTGGCATTTCTTCTTTAGGAACCACGGTGTCTCCTCCAAGAGGAGTGGATAACTCAGAAGAAAATTTCAAATCAGTCTCATTCCCTATATGCATTCTGACAGGCTGTTCTCTTTGACCTGGCACAGATATAGTTTCCGCATTCCGTTCACAATCACCCACTGAAAAGTGCTCAGTAAGTTCTTCAACAGCAGAAACAAGAGGCTTATTATCCTCTAAAGATGGGGTTACCTCCAAAGGTACCACTGGAGTGGCCATATCCTCATCATTCTGTAGCTTTGAAGTGACACCAGAATCAGGTTCAATTCGTCGACTAACCATCTTTGAAGCCCTTGCGCAGATCCTCTTTTCCTCCAACTGTCTTTTGCTTTTTGGATCTAAGTAAGGGCAGATGGGCATTCTAATCCTACGACACCTGCAACATTTGAACCCCAGCACTTCAGAAATCTTTGACTCCTCAAGTTCAACAGCTTCAGCATGGTACCAATCTGCGACTCAAAAGATTAACTGTCAACCCAAAGAAAGGTAACCAACAAACTCAAGACCAAAAAAAGATTCCTGCATGGAAATAAAACTTACATGTGCATGTTTCACAACGGATGTACATTAGATAAGGATCATATGGCTTACAGCAAAGGCGGCAACTAGGTCTTAATGAATCAATATTTGGATTGCCCCTCAGAAGAATGTGTTTAAATCTAAAATCACCAGTATCCTCATTCTTCTTTCTCCAAATAACACCCCAGTGTTGCTTCCATCGTGCCACCGAATTTGAACTAGCATGCTTCACCTTAGAAGAATGCTTTAGAGTCATAGTGGATGCAGATGGATTACTAGAACTACCTACTTTTCCTCCTTTTCTGGCTGAAACTGGAACCGGAATGTCTTTTCCTTGCACGAGTAAAGGACTAGTAGGAGATTCATGATTACTTTCAGCCTGTATTAAAGCTCTCTTCTGGTAACACTGTTTGCAGGAGGTCATAAACTCAGTCTCCTCATTAGCAGTAACTGTTGAACTAATTGTACATTGCTTGTGACATAGACCTACAAGAAACATTCTCAGAAGTTTAATAGATCAATTGCTGATACACAGACTTACGTGCGAGCCAAAAATAACAATATATTAAAGCTGATCAATTGGTACCTTGGCACGTATTGCACTTAACTGCATCCCTGGAGAAGAGGGATCACATCAATAAAGGATTGTGTAAAAGAGCTGAAAAAGAATTATGAAATATACATTAAATGGGTACCTAAGTAACACATCCACTTCACATGAAGCACAACAATGCTTGGCATTGCCATCTCTCTTCTGCGCAAGATAAGAGAATATATCTTTACAAGAAGCCACCAAGCACCTTTTCTGCAACTTGGGAAGTGCATTAGCGAACTTGTTGGCTGAGGGGAGATCTTTTTCCAAGTTTTCTTCATAATCTTTTATTATATACAAAGGAATCCGTGACTCAGAAAACCAATATTTTTCCTTTCCCTCCTCCTGGCTTTGCTCTACTTCTATTATACTCTTCTTGACACGAGATGGGAGATGCTTCTGATTTCCAAAAGCAACACTATATCTAACCTCATTTCCAATAATTCTTTTATGACATATGGAAGCATTTCTAAAAGCAGATGTTTCTGACTCAAGACCTTTTCCATCCAGGAGGCTCTGTTCAGGACTAACAAGATCACTCCATCTCACATGCATATCTAGGTACCTGACCTGTTGCAAAACCAAACCTTATAAGAATACTTAGCCTGACTCAGACTTTTCTGTAGAAAGAAAGGAATTAAATAATCTATTGCAATGTCATAAATCACCTGAAGTGCAAGTTGTGATATTGTCCTACACAAATCAACTGCAGCTCGCCAAGCCAGCTGCCTGCTTCTTTTGGCAGTGTGTGACCCTTCATCATAATGAATATCAGGTATCTTTCTTAGACCACCTGCTCGAGTAAAAGTTGTTAGTGGATTCTGCTCCAAAAATTTTATTCCACTGAATTTATGAAAACAA